>CM068826.1:725650-1925650 GCA_028554795.2 Sinohyriopsis cumingii | reverse complement strand
GGAAAGTCTTAGTCTGGCCCATGAAACTCCTTTGGCTGGTCATTTAGGGATTAATAAGACTTATCACAAGATTTGACTCACTTCTATTGGCAAAAAAATTAAAAGTGATGTTTCTAAATATTGTAGATCTTGTAACACTTTTCAGATTGCAGGAAAACCCAATCAGAAGATACCTAAGGCTCATCTGCAACCTATTCCTGCATTTGACGAACCATTTAGCAGAATAATGGTAGATTGTGTTGGTCCCTTACCTAAGACCAAGTTAGGCAACCAATACTTGTTGACCATACTGTGTGCGTCAATAAGATTCCCAGAGGCAATTCCTTTGAGGAATGTTAAATCTAAAACAATAGTAAAAGCTTTGAAAAAGATTCTTACTCAATTTGGTCTTCCCATACTTATCCAATCTGATCAAAGGTAAAATTTTAGGCCTGAAAATTTTCAGCCAACTACACTTGCATTTGGCATCCAGCAGTTCAAGTCAAAAGCGAAATTATAGTTTGACAGAACTACAATGGAGAGAACGTTTGAATTTGGTGATAGAGTTCTGTCTCTCTTGCTCATTCATCAAAATTTTCTTCAGATTAGGTCTTAAAGCCCTTACAAAGTTAAGAAGAAAATGAATGAGTTAAATTATAATAATAGTACCCCTGGGATTAAATAAATTAAAAGAGTACCAGTATGTTGAGAGAGATAGCCAGGTTAATCATTCAATTACTTTAGTTGTGACTGTCCCACTCTGTGAGGGTTTAAGCTAAGCAGTGCAATCGGACTCGATTGCTTTTGGAGTGACAAATCTTCGGAATTCAGAAATTACGCATAATCTGGACCAGAAACTTTCACATTTATAAAAACAAGAAAGGAATGAACTTAAACAGTTATTATTTGAATATGAGTGCTTATTTACAGATGTTACTACAAGAACAAACAAAATTTTCCGTGACTTTGAAATTGTCAATTCCAAACCTGTGAAACAACACCCGTACAGGATGAACCCTCTCAAATAGGAATACTTGAAAAACAATCAGTATTTGCTGAAATTTTGTTTCATTTAGCCGAGTAAAAGTGACTTGAATTCACCACGTATACTTGTTCCTAAACCAGATAAAACTTTCCGCATGTGCACTGATTATAGAAAAGTGAACAGTGTGACTAAAACAGATTCATTTCCATTACCAAGAATCGATGACTGCATTGATAAAATTGGAAATGCCAAATATGTCACTGAATCTGACTTTCAGAAAGGATTTTGGCAAATTCCACTGACGGAGAGGGCAAAGGAAATTTCGGCATTCGTGACTCCAGATGGACTTTTTCAATATAAAGTGATGGGGCCCCGAGTGGCCGAGTGGTCTAAAGCGCTCTTCGTTACGGATCACTGCCATCTCACCTCTGTCTGCGTGGGTTCGAGTCTAGGATTCGACCAATGTGGGTATGTGAGAAAGCTTGTCAGTAGCTTCTCGTGGGTCGGTGGTTCCTCCCGGGGTTTTCCCAGGTTCTTCCTCCACTATTACTAATGGCCGCCATACATAGCATATCGTGTGCTGAAAAATGGCGTTAAACCCCACAACAACAACAACAACAACAACAATAAAGTGATACCGTTTGGAACGAAGGCTTCGCCATGTACTTTTCAAAGTTGAATGAACATGATTACGTCTGGTCTAGATAATTGTGATGCTTACATCGATGAGGTCATCATCTACAACGACACCTGGAAAGAACCTTTAGCGACAACTCGGAAATTCTTTGACAGACTCGCTGATGCAAGTTTGACAATTAATTTTTCCAAAAGTGAGTATTGCCGTGCTTGTGTAACATTTCTTGGACATATCGTGGGGCATGGATACGTTAAACCTATAGATACTAAGGTCAAGGCTATCTCTGAATTCCCTGTGCCTATCAGTAAAAAGCAAATGATGCGATTTTGGAGTATTGTTGGATATTATCGGAAACTGTGTTCCAATTTTTTCATAATTGCTGAACCCCTGACAAATTTATTGAGCAAGAAAACTAAGTTTCATTGACTGAAAAATGTCAGGAGGCTTTTGATAAGTTAAAAGCTATTCTTAAGAGTGCACCAGTTCTTATAGCTCCAAATTTCAGTCATTCATTTAAACTGTATGTTGATGCAAGTGATATTGGGGTTGGAACAGTATTGATTTAAGAAGATAAAAAAAAATTGTGCTGATCGTCCAGTATGCATGCTGTTTTTCTAAGAAATTCTAAGCACCAAAGTAATTATTCTACAATTGTGAAGGAATGTTTGGCTTTGATATTGGCATTACAACACCTTCAATTGTACATTAGTTATGCTGCTTCTCCTTCTCCGATTATTGTGTTTAGTGATCACAACCCCCTTACTTTTGTCGGCAAGATGAAAAACAAAAATCAGAGATTGTTAAGGTTTAGTTTGTTATTGCAAGAATATACTATTGACATCAGGCACATCAAAGGAAAAGACAACTTAATAGTAGATGCACCTTCCCGTGTTTAGAAATATATTATTTCATGTATACTTTGTATCATTCATAAGATTTCTTCTTATGTTTTCTTTTTAATTAAAAAAAAACATATGTAAAATTAACTTGTGGTAAAAAAAGCATTATTATACAAATCTTTCTTTTTCTTTTAAGTGGGGAAGTGCTGTGCATATTTAATTTAATTGCTTGTTAGATTTAAATGTTTTTATTCCATTACGTGCTATTATTATAATGTAACATTGTTTAGTTTACCGGATTTGACATTGTCCAGAATCGAAACATTATATCTGTTGCTGACCTCGTTCCAAAATCAATGACAGTTTTGGTAAATAACTTTTTTTTATCTGTCTCAGAATAAGAATCAGTAAGTATAATCAAGGTCATACCTGAACTAAGTAATATAAAGCACATGTCAATTCATAAATAAACTTCTATTTTTTCCAGAAGGATGAACCCTTGACCCCCATCCCGGAATCTGTTTTGCGCTTTAGTTACTCTTATAACTGATGTTATGATAAGAATTCTATCAGCCGTGCATTAACACTTGAGGAGTGCAATTGTTTTATGTTGTGTCCAGTTTGGGGCTGAATTTTTAGTTTCTTCGGATTATTGAATTTCAAGTGATTGTTTTCCCTGGAAATACAAAAATGTTCTGATAATTCTTGGGCAAAGACATTTACCAGAATTTTCGAATGGAATTAAAAAAATTGGAATAATATTTTCGGTGACTCAACAAGAGACTATTGACATGTCAGTACGACTCTGACTATTGCATACGTCATCGCCTTCCATTTTGGATTTTCATCAGAATTTGAACTGTGATTCACCTAGAACTTTTCATTGACAGGACTTGTGTTTTAATTCTTGGATTACGATTTGGATTTAATTCGCAATACCGTAAGTTCTTTTTCTAAATTTTTATTTTTACTTTGTAGTCCAGGGAAATAAATTAGCTTTTAAATTTTACAAAGCTTGTCGTCTTCACTCTTTTCTGTTACTTATTTTAAGAGCATAGACTCGTAACGTACCTGACAGTGGAGATGATTGGGGAAAATTGAGAGAGAGAGAGAGTGATGTGTTGTGATGTGATTTTGATTTTTAACGTAGCTTTAACAATTTTTCAGTCATATCGCTACGATGTCTGCAATGTGCCAGTTTATAGTGATGTCTAGCACTATGGCATCATGCCGCAGACATGTAGCATGATGTCCCACCCAGTCACATTATCCTGACACCAGGTCGACCAGTCCTAACACTAACCCCTTAATGCTGAACGCCAAGCGAGGCAGCTGTTAGTACCATTTTTGTAAGAGAGAGAGAGAGAGAAACTGGACTCGATATAGAAATACATCTACATAAACGTTTCAATTTAGATATTAGAAATATATATATAATTATAATATTCCTTCAAGCTTACCAACTTCATACTATTCTTGAATTTCAGTATCTTAGAATACAATGTAAATCATTAAAAACTGAATAAATCAACGATATTCAAAGTGTGTAAGAATTTAATTATTCAGACCAGTGCAACAATCATTTTATTGAAACATATTTGGACCTAAAATAACAAATATTTTGCCTTATAACTTAAAGAATATTTTATTTCTAAATTAATTACTATTGAGCATGAAGTTGGTATCGAACTCGTTTTTTGCAATAGTCAATAAAAATTCTTAACGCAATTTAAATTTCCCCTACATGTTAATAAAGAATAATAAAAGAGTATACAAATAGTACAAAATGTTCCAAACATCTTAAAACATTAAATTCCCTATATCCTAACGTCTTTAAACATTAACATCCCTGTACCCTAACGTATTAAAACATTAAAATTCCTGTACCCTAACGTATTAAAACATTAAAATCCCTGTATCCTAACGTCTTAAAACATTAAAATCCCTGTACCCTAACGTCTTAAAACATCAAAATCCCTGTATCCTAACGTCTTAAAACATTAAAATTCCTGTACCCTAACGTATTAAAACATTAAAGTCCCTGTATCCTAACGTCTTAAAACATTAAAATCCCTGTACCCTAACGTCTTAAAACATTAAAATCCCTGTATCCTAACGTCTTTAAACATTAACATCCCTGTACCCTAACGTCTTAAAACATTAAAATTCCTGTACCCTAACGTATTAAAACATTAAAATCCCTGTATCCTAACGTCTTAAAACATTAAATTCCCTATACCCTAACGTCTTTAAACATTAACATCCCTGTACCCTAACGTATTAAAACATTAAAATTCCTGTACCCTAACGTCTTAAAACATTAAAATCCCTGTACCCTAACGTCTTAAAACATTAAAATCCCTATACCCTAACGTCTTAAAACGTTAAAATCCCCGTACCCTAACGTCTTAAAACATTAAAATCCCTATATCCTAACGTCTTAAAACATTAAAATCCCTATATCCTGACGTCTTAAAACATTAAAACCCCTATACTCTAACGTCTTAAAACATTAAAATCCCTTTAGCCTAAAGAAAATCTTACATATAGGTGTGCTTCATGAGCTCTCACGGAACGAACTGGCCAGGCAGAAACGCATCTAGCTTATATGTGATTTGGGAATGCACCCCCAAAACCAAATAAGTTCCTGATCTTGATGCTTGCTCATTTTACAATCGGTGACTGTACACTTTTTCAGTTTCTATCAGAAATCCAGAGTTCACAACCTTTCTACTGTCTGTTCTCTGACTTTGCATACGTCATTACATAAAAATTGGCTGCAACAGCCTTTTCCATGACACACATGTACTTTAACTGATACCGTCAGCAGGAATGAATTTCTCTTGCTCAAACATACCTTGTATTAATGTTAATGACTCCAAATTTTCTGACATAGAAGATAAAATTACATGCGAGGGATTTTACAATTCCCACATAAAATGTAGTCTTTATTGAAATAATACATATTTGCATTACATGAATAGAGAAATCGTTGTTAATACAATTTGCTAACATATTCATTCATGACATTAACACCACAAAATAACTAGTCACTGTTGGACTTGTGCATGTATGATTATGTATTTATATTTGTATATGTCTTTTATAAATCGTAATATAGAAAATGCATAGGAATTTTGTTGAAGTTGATAGTTACTATACAGAGAATTAGGGATATGAGTGAATCTTTCAGAAGTCTTGATATAATTGTTTTTGTTTCAACCTTTATTATAGAACAAGCGTGTGTGGAATATTGAGATATGAATGTATGAGTTGACCTAATGATTTAATTGCCATTATGCTGATGAAAGATCTGTGAGAGTGTGTTAATTCTCCCGTGTCCGAACAAGGAGGCACCATTTTACGTCCCTTCTAATCCACAGGAAGCTTTCCGGGTGGGATCGGACGCCACCCACAGATTAGGGAGGAGAAGACGTGTAGAGCATGTAGAGATAGGTTGTTATGCGATTAAGATTGGCCGGAGATGGAAACGAGGGTACCGGATGCACCGACAAGAAGGGCCGAGAGAACAGAAACCAGGGTACCTGAAGTACCAACAAGGAGAGCCCGATGAAGAACAAAAATAGGTGACTAGAGCAACAACAAATACAACAAAGACGTACACGTCAGGAACGTGCACCCCAAAACAAAGAGCTATTTTCGCTTCCTACAGAAATGCGTCCATAACGAAGACGCTTGCTCACAGCACATGATTTTCATATGTTTCCAACTTTGTCTGCCGAAAAAAAAGAAGCAGAATGGGAAAAATTGGCAAAGTGGTTAGATCAACAACCTAGAGGCAAATTTTAGGAATTTGACACAGTGGAAGAATACGACAAATGGGTAGACGAACAAATAAAAAGATACCAATAACATCAATCAAAATAGGGAGAATGCCTTGGTGGACTATGTGACCCTAATGACCTTACGAACTGATTGGAAACCCTTGTGGGATCAATTCTTGCTGCCAACAACGCACCAAAAGTCAATAATGAGGCTGTATTGACTTGTCAGCGATTTCTTACCAATGACGTTATGGACAGAACTACATATCTCGCGTTGAAGCATGGGTTTGTTGAAGATATCAATGATGTATATGATAACAAGGATGATGAGTTCTGAAACGATTGAGACGCTTCATGTGCTATGCGAAATGCGTGCTGAAATGCAATAGGTTTTCGCAAATAAAACCCAAAGCGTTACCTCATTGACTGTAATCTCATCAATATAGTCGGAATTTCGTCTGACATTTTTATGCACCTGTTACTGCCTGAGAATCGCGCATACTTGAGATTACCCTATCATCACTGCGAGTTTATTATAGTTGTCCCCATTGTTTAGTAACAACCCATTTGTGTTTTCATCGTTGCTCATCTTGGAGTATAGTAGAACCTCCTACTGGCGAGTATGTTGCCTAAATAAAGTATGAGGTAAAAAGAAGATCTTCGGTGAACATGAACCCCCACTCCGCTCCATCATCGGAATTGAACAATATCTGATTAGCATTGGACAGCCGTCGTTTAAAACAGTTATTGGTTGTCCAAAAGATTTTCCTCGAAAACTAAAAATATTTGAATCCATCACCTATATCCGAGACTGGATATCATATTGCGCCTGACTTAGAAATAATCGGCAGAATAAAATATTCGTTTTAGCCTTATGGATCAAGCCCGGCACGTGCTAGATCGTCGAAGTGAAATATTAATGATACAAATGTACATTAGAGATCAGTATGATATTAATATAATGATAGTCCTAAGTGGACGCGTGAAACCCTTGCGCATTGTTAACGCGAAAATCCCATGACGCGAATATTATGAAACTGACCTTGGTGACGTTGTTCGTGGATTGTTCACGGGTGCACCATAAGGGCTAACGGCATTGTCATCGAGAGCTGCATCAATGGCTAAGCAAGTTACAATATGAGTGACAATAGTGATTTTGATCTGAGTCACTTATAACTGTGACTGCTTGTTTAGGCCACTTTACATTTATGGATTATTAATGCTAATAACCTACCGGTTGCACAGTGTGTGTGGTTTGGTTGATAAAGTGGGATAAAGTTATGGAATATAAATGTTGTGGCGCTTATAGAAAAAAAATTTGCCAACCGCCTACGTTTCTGCTACTTAATTATAGTCATCAACGGGCTGATGGGAAACATGAAAATTAGTACTATATCTGATTATTACATTTGATTTATTGCTATGGGGACGCACGATGCAAATGAAAACACTGAAATTTAAAAGTTATGCAAATATTTAAATGATACCGGACGAATTCAGTTAACTAAATCATTATTGATATCATTCTCTCTCTCTCTCTCTCTCTCTCTCTCTCTCTCTCTCTCTCTCACACACACACACACACACACACATTAGTTTTGCTACACTGCAGGGAAAGGGGGAAAATAAAATTTGTGTCCAATCCCTTTGTAGCACTGTGACAATAAATTATATTTCTGATCGTTTCTGCCTGCTCAATCTTGTGAGAAAGAATCAGTTTTCCCAATCAAGCAACAAGAAAAATATTAAAAACTCCGAATATGAGTAACAAATGTCGAGATGTTATATGAAACTGGGCCACTTCGGTTCAGCCTCAGTGTCTGGGGTCAGATCACGAATGTAGTCTCTATAATAAATGGACGTCTCCTACTACACTAATGTTACGACTATGTAATTCAAAACAAGGTTTACAATTCTCAGATTAATATACTGTTAGGTCAAGAGCGAGAATCTACCTGAACTAGAAATTCATTAAATGTATTCCAAATGGTCACTGAATGTATTAAAATGACTTTCAAATTCATTTGATTTATGTGCACTACTGAATGTACTGATTGTAATTTGAAATTATAAATTTGTAGCAGCAATGATTTCGCAAACGGTCAGAACCAGACTTTTTTGTTGAATTGTTTGACAATATTTTTCAGCAGCTGTCTGTGATTTTAACATCAGTGTTCATGTTTTTGAAATCAGAGCCATTAGAAGATGAAAGAGGTCAGGTTTCTGGAGATGTACTATAAAAAAGCAAACAACGAGGTCTTAGCATGATCCTGCATATATGTATTTCATGGTTTAAATAGAGAAAAAACTGATCATGAAACAAAGTTATCTGAGCAAAGATTAAAAATTTGAGTTTGGAGAAAACTCATTGAAGAATGTCAGACAAAGCGTTAGGTCCACTAGGTGTATACTTGCAATTTAAGAACATTTCGGAGTTATACGATTGAATTACATACCTTTCTAATTCTATTACATACCTCTCTAATTATATTACATACCTCTCTAATTCCATTACATACCTCTCTAATTCTATTACATACCTCTCTAATTCCATTACATACTTCTCTCATTCTATTACATACCTCTCTAATTCTATTACATACCTCTGTAATTCTATTACATACCTCTCTAATTCCATTACATACTCTGTAATTTTATTACATACCTCTCTAATTCTATTACATACCTCTCTAATTCTATTACATACCTCTCTAATTTCATTACATACCTCTCTAATTCTATTACATACCTCTCTAATTCTATTATATACCTCTCTTAATTTCATTACATACCTCTCTAATTCCATTACATACCTCTCTAATTCTATTACAGAGGTCTTCAATTCGGTTATGGAGGTCTACAAAAATGAAACAAAATATTGAGGTATCTGATTTAATTGGAAATGCCTATAATTGATATATAAAGCTCTTTAATCAGACATGTCTGTAATTGAATCAGAGACCTCTCTAAAGAAAACGAGAGGACTGTATTAATTTGAATGCATGTAAAAACGACCGCCTATAGACATTTTTCAAGAAGACAAATTTGGGGTTTTTCACTCCAATATTTAACGCATGCGCAGTCAACGTAGGGCAACAAATTTGTAAAGAATTTACATATGTACACCCTTCACAGAAATAGTGTGTTTAAAAATCATGAATGAATAGTTCAGTAATCTGCCTAAAAGAGAAAAGTAGATATGAGCACAAAAAGCATCAGAGAGGACCAGAACAGCGGACAGGATTTGTGGGCCCTAAGGACAATTATCCAGTGGGCCCCCAATGAATCACAAATTGAAACAACGGTGGACCACCTGACCGTTGTGGTCATCCGTAATTTGTCCTACCCTGTCCGCGATCATGGATAGGACTTATAAAGTTGGATGGTCCGTTTCTGAAAGGAAATGAGTGGGTGGACGATTTTCCTATGTGACGACCAGAATTACAATTTGTACAAATCTACGTGTATTTAGATGACTCTTCAAGACCATATACTCGCCAAAACATGAGGACTTACAACTCTCTTTGTTGCGTATAATTAATTTGATAGTGGATGGATGTATACAGGTGAACACAGCATTATCAATGCCAGCGTAACCAGATCCCAAGCCCAATCCAAGAAGCCACACGAGTTACACATAGCTGATAGTACTGCTGCAACTGGCCGTTGCAAATGTATCGTAGGATGAGTTAACTCATCATTATTATCCATATTTGTTCAAGGAGTTAGCAAACGAGAGAGAAAGAGAGATTTGATTCCTTAGTCAATCCAATGTAGTATAAGCAATTTTGGGATTCACATTCATTCCCATTTCATTTATTAATTAAATGGCAAATCTTTGAGGAATCTGCTTAATATGTGATGTGCCTCCTTTGGTTGTGAGCTGGCATATTACTGTATACTACTATCTGCGGCGATCTATAATGACAAATGTTCTATTCGTGCAAGCTCCCGTCCGCCTCAGAAGCAGAAGGCCAAGTCAAACTAAAGACTTACAAAAATGGTACTAACAGCTGCCTCGCTTGGCGCTCAGCATAAAGAGGTTAGTGTCAGGACTGATCGGACTGGTGTGAGGATAATGTGACTGGGTGAGACATCATGCTACATGTCTGCGACATGATGCCCCAGTGCTAGACATCACTATAAACTGTCACACTGCAGAAATAGTATCTGAAAACGATCTATACAAAATAAGGGGGAGAATCTCCTCTATTCCGAATTCAAGACAGTACAATTTGCGCCGAGGGGATTATTACGTAATACAAGCGGTGTGTTTCTAAATGTCAGCACAGTGGCGTTACTACGATGTGTAAGCAGAATAATTATAAAAATATTTAAATTTTCTCATTTTTCTAACATTTTAATTTCCTTGTTAGATTATTGTTTAGCAGATGCCTCTTTATCTACAGGTAGATACGTCACTGCAGGAAGATCCTTCTTTTTGGATCTACGTATAAATGTGGAAAAATTTCCAGAGTCCATCTCAAGAATGCAGTAGTTTGCGTGCGATTTACAATATGTACTAATTGTCACTTACCATTTTGGTAAATGTGGACATATCAACAAATCTGTAAATTACTCTTTCCTTTATTTGTCTACGATGAATTGAATTAAGATTTAATCTTTTCACACGATTGTTATTTATTGATAACATTACTTTACAACTACATTTGTATGTGACCCATTTGACAAAGAAATTATAGAAATAATACGATGTCTTGAAGATGCACGGAACAGTGCAGAAACGGGACACGGAACCCATTACAAAATAGCTCTTTGTTTGTGTACTTCTTATTACATCTCTTTTTAATCGTTTCCTGTTCCTATTTACGTTATTTAACTTCTTCCCTTTCTTACGCTTGCACACAGAGCATGCAATAAATGTGTTGTACACTTTGCCCATATACCAATGTTTTGTACAAGATTAGCACCCAGAAAATACAGATTCAATATTTTTGGGAAAAAAACAATCTTGTTGGGTGGTAGTTTTCATCGAAGATATATAAACATTCTTTTGCATTACAGATATTCAGTGTTTCCTACTAACCATTGATTGACGTGTACTAACAAAATATCGTGGGATCCCAGTACTTAATTTAGAACAATTAAACCCAGTAATTTCCTAAACTTTCGGTTGTATCAGCATCTGTGCATGCTTACTGAAAGTCTATTTGTGGCATAAAATATGGATAGATCTCCGCTCACTAGACTACCACAGCGAGCGATGTTTGCTATTCCAAATATGGCGATGGCGCCCTTAATAATGCAATATGGTACGCGCCATAACTTGTGTGACCTTCACACGAAAAACATCGTCAACGAATGTTACTCATGCTAGGACATGTCTGTCAAAATATGCTGTCTGCGTAGCAAGCAAAAGCAGTGCCCCCTGCTAACAATAGAAATATAAAAGTCTCTATTTTATTCATGCGATGGGAATAGGGCCCTAATTTAGCGCCTTACTGAGCCAGCGTGACCTTTAAATTTATAATTGGTCCAGAAATGTTTTGCTCATTTGGGTACAGATTTGATATATACGTAAATACGTAACAACAGGTCATACCTCATTAGAGAAAAAAATTATTGATCTTATTTTAAAAATAGAAAACATAAAATTGCTGGATATATTCCTAATTCATGAGAGTGCCATAAGTTCTCCAAACTCACTAAGAATTAAATGGCAACGTAATTTGCATAACTTTCAGTCACCTCACAGAGTAATATTTAAAGGGCAACGTAATTTGCATAACTTTCAGTCACCTCACAGAGTAATATATAGTATGCAGTGACAATATTTGTTCTCTCGTCAAGACAGATGTACATGCGTCTTGTTACACCCTAGAATAGCAGCATTATCAACGAATAACACAAATTGCAGGTCAGAATGTCTTACAGCTGTCAAGCCTTGCGGTCGATTAAAATGTGACAAAGGATTACACATTCTGGTTACTGAATTTTAAGTCTAACTAAGGAGAGGAAACGATTAATGAATTAGCAATCAACACTGTCAAAGTTAGCAAAGAAGTATTACACATACATACGTGTCACAATATAATACATATAACGTACTCTGTACACAACGCCTGTATGACAATATAATGCGTGCAAAGGATTCAGTAAGTAATGCCTGTATGACAATTTAATACATATAACGTACTCTGTACATAATGCCTGTATGACAATATGACGCGTGCACAGGACTCATTTCGTAGTGATGTATGAAATATAATACATGCAAATGACTCAGTACATAATCCCTGGTGGGCAATAAAATTCATGCGATGGACTAAGTAAGTAATGCCTGTATGACAATATAATACATACAACGTACTCTGTACATAACGCCTGTATGACAATATGATGAGTGCAAAGGATTCAGTATTTAATGCCTGTATGACAATATACTACATACAACGTACTCTGTACATAACGCATGTATGACAATATGATGCATGCAATGGACTCTGTACATAACGCCTGTATGACAATATAATGCATGCAATGGACTCTACATAATGCCTGTATGACAATATGATGTGTGCAAAGGATTCAGTTCATAGTGATGTATGAAAATATAATAAATGCAAAGGACTAAGTAAGTAATGCCTATGTGACAATGATAATACATGTAACGTAATTTGCACATATCAGTGGCATAATGCCCCAGTGCTAGACATCACAATAAACTGCAGACAGCTTAGCGATATGACTGGAAAATTATTAAAGCTACATTACAAATCCAAATCACACAAACGCATAATGCTGTGTGACAATATAATGTAGGCAATGGACTCAGTACATAAGCATGTATGATAATATAATGCGTGCAAAGGACTCAGTACATAATGCCTGTAGGACAATATAATGAATGTAAATACTCTGTACATAATGCTTTATGACAATGTAATGCATATATAGGTCTCAGTACATAATGCTGATGATGTAATGGACTCAGTATTTAATGCCTGTATGACAATATGATGCGTGCAAAGGATTCAGTATTTAATGCCTGTATGACAATATAATACATACAACGTACTCTGTACATAACGCCTGTATGACAATATGATGCGTGCAAAGGATTCAGTATTTAATGCCTGTATGACAATATAATGTATGTAAATACTCTGTACATAATGCTGTATGACAATGTAATGCATATATAGGACTCAGTATATAATGTTGTATGACAATATAATGATGTAATGGACTAAGTACATAATGCTGTATGACAATGTAATGCGTATATAGGACTCAGTACATAATGCTGTATGACAATGTAATGCGTATATAGGACTCAGTACATAATGCTGATGATGTAATGGACTCAGTACATACTGCCTGTATGACAATATAATGATGTAATGGACTCAGTACATAATGCTGTATGACAATGTAATGCATATATAGGAATCAGTACATAATGCTGTATGACAATGTAATGCGTATATTGGACTAAGTACATAATGCTGTATGACAATGTAATGCGTATATAGGACTCAGTACATAATGCTGTATGACAATGTAATGCGTATATAGGACTCAGTACATAATGCTGATGATGTAATGGACTCAGTACATAATGCCTGTATGACAATATAATGATGTAATGGACTCAGTACATAATACTGTATGACAATGTAATGCATATATAGGACTCAGTACATAATGCTGTATGACAATGTAATGCGTATATAGGACTCAGTATATAATGTTGTATGACAATATAATGATGTAATGGACTCAGTACATAATGCTGTATGACAATGTAATGCGTATATAGGACTCAGTACATAATGCCGGGATGACAATATAATGACATAATGGACTCAATACAAAATGATATACAATGATGGGCGACAATATAATGCGTGTCAAGTAGTTTTAAGGATGAACATTGATTCAGTTTAAAAATCCAGATAATTTTATGTTTACTGATGATTCGGGTGTGTATTTGGCTTTACAATACAAAAATTAATTATATTTACATTATTTTATAAATGATCAGCACCCAAAAATAAACCAAAACAGATTAAGTATTTTAACCCGCTACGATGAATCCTTGCTAGATGGCACTATATTCGGAGACAAGAACTTTCGTTTATCGTTCCAAGTATTCAATGATGCTAGTAAACATGACTTGATTCCTACACAGATAATATCGCGGGATACCAGTTCTTAATTTAGAATCATAAAACCCGGTAATTTCCTTAACTTTCGGTTGCTTGACTAACTAATTAAAAGGATGACATTTTACACATTATATTAGCTGCTCTTATCAACACGTTTTCTAGTCTGGTTCCCTGACCTCTCTCCATAGTGGAGAGAGGTTGCCTACAGACGCGATGGGAACTTCTGTGACATTTAGATTGACCAATCAAATTACAGCTCAGAACATACCGAATCTAACAATAACACAATGCTGACACAAACTATAACGCTTTATCTGACCGGTTACTTTAATAAGTAGACAGGGAATTCCCAAATTTGGCAGAATATTAACATTTATCAGGGTCTATTTATAAGCATATATAGATATTAATCAGACTGATTATCAAGACCTTTCCACCAGGTAATGATTAATTCAATATGTATGCACGCCACAAGGTATTCGGCTATAAAGGGGAATAACAATCAAACATTGTAACTGTTCATTTTACCCGTATCAATTGCGAACACTTATACATTACACAACACATATCTTGGGATCCCAAATGCCAGTGTATAATAATAAAGCACATTATTTCCAAACCTTTTTAGAGAGTTACTACATTTAAGAAGATGCAGCTTGTACCACCATTCCTAACTCCTTTAAACAACCCTTTAAAAAAATTCTTGTGAGCACATCTGCATGCCTAGTGGTTTGGAAACCAATAATGTAATTAAACTATTGTCATTATTAACGACTATGCAAATGAAATATCTTTGCTGTCTAATATTAATTAAACTATGAGAATTAATTCGTACTGTCCAAAGTACAAGTCAAACATGGGCTGAACAAATCTGGCACTGTTTTACTTAGCTCTTCTCATCTTTAAACATTAATACGTTCTCATTTACCCTCTCTCTCTCTCTCTCTCTCTCTCGTAATAACTGTTTCTGCATGCTACCAACCGTCATTTACATACATTTTTCATGTGTTAAGTGGTTAGTGGTTAGAGCGTCCGCCTCGGATGCGGGAGGTCGTGGGTTTAAACCCTGGTCAAGTCATACCTAAGACTTCTGAAAAATGGTACTAACAGCTGCCTCGCTAAAATAATGTTTGTGCCTATTCCATAGCAGGACGACCACAGAACAGAAAACATAATTTTACTTTCAAAACTGTACTAATTTCTTATAATTCACTAGATGAGATGAAAAAGATTTATGATAAAAAAATGTGTGAAGTTATACAACAATTTACAACACTTTTCTTGGGTTAATTGTGTGCCAACAGTAATTAATAAATACATATCCTTATTCCTGACAGTATTTAATGTTGAAATAAGATGCTGTCAGTGCCTTAAAAACTAGTCGAGTCACAGATTCGACATTGTATGTGTGTAGCCCTAAATGAAGGTATATAACCTCTTATTTAAAAGAAAATGATCACTTTATTTAAAATTGTACATTCTTGAATGTTGTGTGTTTAACTTCTTTTGCAAATTATTAAGTTACGATGATTAAGTGAAAATAGTAGGATTTAAATCAATGTATGTTGGACAATGCGAAAAATGGTTTTTCACGTATTTTACACATGATTATGTTTTCTTACAATACCAATTGACAATTTCTTCATTACTAAATCCGGAAGTAAACTATTGTATCCTTCGTGGTGTGTGTGTATGTGTGTGTGTGTGTGTGTGTGTGTGTGTGTGAGAGAGAGAGAGAGAGAGAGATTTGGATTTTTAATGTAGATTTAACATTTCTTCAGTTATATCGCTACGATGTCTGCGATGTGGAAGTATATATTGATGTCTAGCACTGGGGCATCATGCCGCTGACACATAGCACCATGCCTCACCCAGTCAAAGTATCATGACAGCAGGCCGACCACTCCTAACACTACCCTCTTAATACTGACCATCTAGCGAGGCAGCTGTATGTACCATTTTTATACAAAACTTTGGTATGACTAGGTAGGGGTTCTAGCCCACAATCCCTGCATCCAAGGCGAAAGTGTACCAACTTAAGCCACCAGAGCGGTCCTGTTTGTGCTGGTGTTGAGAATTTTCTAAACGAGACCTCTTGAGAGAAGAAATGCATACGGAGGGTCAGACGAACTCCGATTAACTATTTTACATATTTATTGTAGAGTCCTAAACGGATACTCTTGCAGTAATGTAACTACCTTTGCGTAAATAGGCAGATGCGTACACGTTTATCTACCAAATAAAAATAGCAAAAATAAATAGGCAAAAATAAATAGGCATCCAAAATTTAAGATCTTTTATTATCTCCCCTGCGAACCCTTTTTAAGTACTCTAACTGCGCCACTTTCCTGGCATTTGTATTACTGTTATTATGCCATCATGCACTCTTAACACGGTGTTGAATCCGGATTGAGTTGTAAGCATGGTGCGGTGTTGAATTTTGATTGGGTTGTAGGCATGGTACGGTGTTGAATTCGGATTGGGTTGTTAACATAGAACAGTGTTGAATCATGAGGTCTCACTGGATAGTTTCGAATTTTGGCATTTACTTTTTAAGGTTGAAGGCATGAGCCTAATTATCATAAGCCTAGCAATTTATAAATTCACACTGAAACTAAATCCGTAATATCGTGTACATTTACTTGAGTTAGGTTTGAAAATGTGTTGGCTTGTCTGGTGACTGCCTGTCACATGTAGACTGGCATTGGGGATAAAATGCGTAACTTTGTCTGCAAATCAACAACCGACTTGGCTTACGTATTTACTTATGTCTGCTACATAGGTAAATTGTGTCCCCCATAAAATGTTCTATCAATACAAATCCTGGACAGAAGCCGGTTTTTGAAATTCTGAATGATGATAACGGTAATTTAATACCTTTTGAAATAATAAAACAAATAAACTAGAAGCGATGATTTCTTGAAATACTTCTCCTTAGTATCCAAAATTCCAAAAGCACGGAAAGATGCCATTAAAAAAAACAATTATTGCATAATAATTTTGATAAACAGTTGGATAAATTATCGAACTTGCACAAACAAAATTCAAACAAGTTTGTTTAAAAAAATTTTATTATAAAAAACTAAAAGGCAACACACTGCTAAGCAAGAAACTTGGATGCAAGTATTTAATAAAATATAAGTAGTGAGGAGTGGTCTGATATTTATATCCGGACGAAATGATGATCTCTTTTAACTTTACATAAATCCATAGAATAATCGCTACTAATGATTTTCTGAAAAGAATTAACATATTAGATGACAACAAATGTACTTTCTGTAAGAGTGAAAATGAAAGTATTGAGCATCTCTTTTATGACTTCACGGATTGGATGCAGTTTTATTGAAGCTTTTGCACCTTTTTGCCCAAATATTGTATATTTGTTAAAAAAAAGAAACATTCTTAGGAAATTAACTACTGGACAGTGTGTAATCTCCTGCTTATTTTGGCAAAATATTGTATTTATACTTGCAGATTCAATATGCAAAATTCTTTCTATTTTTGCTTTCAAGCAAATAGTTGCAATGCATAAGAACATTGAACAATATACTGCTAAGGTAAATAAAAAAGAGGACCAATTTCTTCAAAACTAGACCTCAATAATGAACTTGTAACTTGTACTTGACTTGATGGTAAACATAAACAAAATACTGCAATATCACAAAGTCCATATCACCTAGAATGTGTGCTACATGCATGTGTGCGTGTGTGTGTGTGTGTTTTCTTTTCTTTTTCTGTAGATTATATTTATTATCCCTAGATTATCTGATAACGAGAAATGTTTGATTGTAAGGTGACCTTGGGATGGTTCCCCGACCCAGTGGTCACCTTATTACGGGGTTAATAAAATAAAGAGGGGTGATGAAAACTATGCTAATTTGTTATTGTTACTAGGGAACTTCAATCTAGCATAGGCCGTATTCTGATTCCTTTAGCCGCCTTTTCACATGAAAATATTTAAAATAGCTCTTTGCTGTCAAACATGAATGTGAAAAGAGGATTATTGGCAGAATCGGGTTCAGTACAAAAGCTACCAGTTGTATAAGGAATTAACATGAAGACCTCAATCAAAATCTCACAAACATGCTTTCTACAAAAATCATGTGTTAGTTTTTATTTGTATCTTAAATTTAAAAGTATTCTCATTTTTCTGCAACAGGTCATTTTTGGGAGAAAATTCACAAAAACAACTGTCCAGCGAGACCTGGTTGGGTTGTTAGCATGTTACGGTGTTGAATCCTGACAGGGTTGTAAACATAATACGGCGTTGAATTCTGAATGAATTATAGGAGACCATCTGTAAAAATAGAGGAGATTCGCCCTCAATTATTGGTGGAAAAAATACTGGGCAAACAAAAATATTGCTTTCAGATAAAATGCTAGTGATTTGGTATAGACGTAAGAGAGAGAGAGAGAGAGAGAGAGAGAGAGTTTCATATATGCTGTTATGAACATGTAATATTAAGAATAGATTGGAAAAGCACACAGTACGTTAGGAATCTGCATGTACTTATAACAGGAATCTGCATGTACTTACAACATCAAAGGTATTGAATATGGTCAGTAGTCAAGATGTCTTTCCAGAACCATCAATACAGCACCATGGCCACGTAGTATAAGAACAAAACCAGTATATGCAATTTTGAATCGTAAAGATTTGAAGCAAAATGTGGAAATTTAACAAGTGATATTATTGTTGATGGACTGTTAGAACTAATATCAATGCATAATCATGGCAGTTAACGACTGGTCATAAGACTATTTAATGTACTATTGTATTATGATTCATACGTATTTATATTGTACAGAGACAATACCGATTAAACAAATACTCGGATGTATTGACCTTCATTATATATTTCATAATGGAATATTTAAATGTATATGTGAAAGAAAAAATACATCGCCACAGTGGCGATAAAAGCGGCATCGAAACTGTGTCGATATCACCCCAGAAACTATTTTCTTTCCCCATTTCAAAAATACGTTGGATTTGTGTAAGAATTATTTTTCCATATATCAGTCATTTCACTCTCCCTAAATGTAGTAATAATAGAAGCGGGTTTCAATCGAAAAATGATTCTAAAACAATTCTATTGTGTGAGCAGGTTTAAAGAAAACGTTGTTTTTTTTAAATATTGTCCACCTGGATCGTACAAGTTATCTTTGACTGAACTTAATATGACGTGTATCATGTATTCGATATTAAGTGTAACCAGTAGTCAAAATACCTCGTCCACAGTGCAACAAATGATACAAGGGTTGCGGCAAAATCTTGATTCAATGTGGTAACTAGAACTTGGTTGTTTGGAAAAGGGTCAAAGTATTTCGATATTTTTATCAGCATTAAAAAAAACGTGACTCAGAACATAATTCCTCTATGACAATATAATGCACTTAAGATCCAGATAGAGTCATTATACAATATTCAATCGATCAACACGGGTATGTCAGATAGCTTGCCAGAAGTATACCGTTGGTGGGTGGGTTTTCCCCGAGTCCTTCCACACCAAAAATATACTAGCAGCTATGTATAGCCTAGCTGATCATCTGCTGAAAATGTCATTAAAACCCCAAAAACGACCACAGACGAACGTGAATTAATGAACAAATTGTCAGTATTTTGAATATCAAAATAAATGTAATTTACTCCCTTTTGTCAACTTGGGATATATCGGCCGTTAATTCATTATTTCTATATTGGACGTAGATATTCTACAACTCGAGTTTATCTTTCTTATTTTCATTTTAATCGACTGCAATCCCAGACAGCTATAAATATCTGACCCGCAATCTGTGTTGTCTGTGTTATTCATTGCTGATCATGTGATTCAAAGGCAGTAATTAACGTTTAAAGGTATGTAGGCACACTCAAACGAAAAACAAAAGCTTAGATATGCATCGAATAAAAACTCCATGAGGCGACTGTAAGTCTAGAAAATAAATTGAGCTCTTTATTTTTGTATCCGTTTGGGGAACTTGAGACTTGAGTTATGAAATGTGAATGTGTTTGGTATCTTTTCATTCACATTCGAAGCATAAAAGTTATTTATTTTTCAAATAGACATGACCTCAGTCGTTATGAATGTGTCAAAGCGTTTAACTGCAAAACAAAAACAATTAAGACCAGTTAAAAGGTCACGCTGACATAAAAGGCAGGATATCAGAGCTTCGATCCTACCTCTTTTATTTGATAGTTTAAATTATTGTCCTAATATAACTTATATCATTATAAAGACTGTCCGTCGCGGAAACTTTACTGGCACAACAAATACCGTTCTTTGTGTGCCTGGCAAGTTTGTGGAGATCTATCCATACATCATTCCACAGACAGACGTTTTAATATCGTAGTTTTATATAAGGGGGTTTCTTGGCCAAACCCACATTTTGTATTAGGACGACAGCGTGATTTGTACCCCTTCCCAGATCCCCCCGTGTTAGTATAAACAAATATCATTATACATGCTATCTCTTAAACCTTTACGATCTGAGGATGAAAATGGAGAATCAAACTTTGTTGGTATTTCAGTAATATCTTTGACTCTATCACGATAAATATCATCTGTTTTATCGATATAACTAACAACATAACATAACTGTCCCAATTTAAAAATTTTAAGTACTAGATATTGCCTGAGAACTGTATATGCTGCTGGAAACTCAAAAGACCGCGAATATCTGCTTGTTCGATGTGTATGTCATTGATGGCTAGGTTTAGGTATCCAACAATCAGCTCTTTGATAATATTGTGTTTCGCTTCTGTCAGTAACTTTAAAGCTTTTGTTATGTTTTTTTTTTAACGCAAATGTTTAGGACTATCATGCGCGTCATATTCTTCATCAATACTAGGTTATAACGTTGTCGTATCCTCAAGCTTGAGAGAGTCTATTAGAACTAGATATGCTGTTGTTAGCAGGTTAGCATCAGCACTATTATCTACCATATCCAACAACGTACTTTTATCAGAATAGTCCATGCCTAGCACACGAAATATTCGACGTTTAGCAAATGTGTCTTTGAGCTTACGAGTTTAAATAAAATTTGTTTCCTTGTTTCAACAAGCTTATCAAGCTCATAATGAATCTTTGTCAGTCGCTCTTGCTCTGGCCTTTTGTCATCATGATATTTTGTTTTTACAAGGTTAGATGTGTCGATCGTCAAAATGTTTCCTTTTGTTTTAGCTCAATCAACATATTTATCAACAACTTTTCAATTTGTAATCGCTGTTCCTCAAAGTCACTTACAGAACAGTATTTGCTAATTATATCAAAGTCTCTGATCGCGTATTTCAGTTGAGGGACTGTCATTCCTGCAACTCTGAGAAAGTTGTCCTGTTTTGATTTAAACCAGGTGAATCTAAAGTTAATTTCTGCACTCGAGCAATTATATTTAACACTCTCTGGGACTAGCGAATAAAAATAAGCTATTTTGATCTCCGTTTGCGAGTTTAGTATAAAATTATAGAACTATTTTGCGACTCTGACCGATGGAGGACCAACATACATTATATATTATAATCACATTAAACCGTCAACTGTACATATCTAAAACATCGTCAAACCTGAGTAAGTACCTCTAGCGTTGAAAGCATAAATCCGAAATGCAAGTACTTGTTAGAGGTTACTGCAGGATTAAGTGCAAATTGCTGTGAAATTGTAATATACATATTCGATGTCGTATATAGGGCTGTTAAACGCAAATGCATAACTTCGATTATTCTCCGAATAATAGCTTGACGCAGATGCAATAAAACCCCAAGGATTATTAACAGCATCAGCGATATGTGGAACGTGGAATGTGACTGATACTACTTTTAGCTCGTTTTGTACTACCACCAATCGCAAGCGATTGGGAAATACTATATACGTACTGTTTATTGACAAAATCAAATGCAGAAACAGGTACATACGTAGAAGTTATCTTGTTGGCAACCGTATCGATCGCACTTGTAATTGTGCCACCATTTTGCTTAACGTAAAGTGCATTAGCAGCTGTACTTGACTTATCAAAAGCACTGTTTGTTGCAGTAATTGATCTCAGGTCAAAATAAGATCCATTCGTTATATCAGATGCAGTGGTTGGATAATATGTAGTTGTTATTTTATTTGCACCCATATCAAACGTATGTCATTCTATCATCGGATTTTATTACAAAATTATCCTTGACAAACTTTAAATTTGTTACAAAATCGTTACTAGTCAATGTTGTATAATCGAGTTGAGTATTAAATATTATATGTCGACCGTGATAAGCTGCGCATAACCTTTTACCCGTGTGCTATTTATGTTAGCAGGAGGGAATTTGGTTTCACGATTTGGTATTTCTAATCGAGAACTTGCTATTTTCGATAGTGTTTAGTTGGGCAAAATTTACAGCTTGTGTGTTGTCTGCATTGATTGGTGAATACGTTGCTTCTAGGTCTAGCACTCGCTGACTGTCATACTTAAATTATCTTTCATTGTATCTCCAGATTTTTTAATGTAATTCGTCAAATCTACGTCACCCGTGGTGGTTGTAGTTTTCCTTTTGTTAAGCTGTTGATTAATGTACCAAATTTTGTGTAATAGCTCATTCTTATTCTTACTGGATAACCAGTGGTGATTTCGAGTCTATTTTACTTCCAGTGCTAGGTGCAGAAAATAACCCTGATAAATACCTGACAAGAAAAGTTCAAGAACATATTCCTTGTGGAGTAGTATCTAAAGTTGTATGTGTTATTGATAAACGTTTATCAGAATTAATAAAGATTTATCGAGGAGCGAATCCTGGTATTTAGCTTCTGAAGAAAGAAAAACCTTATCAACGAAATTGATTTTATCATGATGTTACTCGCTAAGACAAAATATAAATAAAACAGCTGACAATAAAACAAGAAGCCGATTTTACTGCAGCAGAAATAGGTCATATTTGTCATGGACAGCTTGGATCTGACGGTGTAAAAGATCATTATCATATTGCTGGAAAGTATCGCGGTCCAGCACTTGACAAATATAATTTAAATTTTCCGCACCGGACTTTGTTCCTGTTGTCTTTCACAATTTCAGATGATATGATTCTCATATTATAATTGAAGGGTGTAAAAGGCTGTGGTAAGTTTGATAATTTGACAGAACATTTCGGTGACAAGTCAAACTTGTTAACAAGAAAAGGAATTTTCGTTATCAGTATCTTGACAACTGGAATAAATTTGATGACACGTGTTTACCTGACGAAGATAAGTTTTATTCTCGGTTAAATCTTGAGAGTGCTAGTGATTATGATTAGGCTTATGCTAAATCGATATGGGACTCATTCGGCTGTAAAACCTTCGGTGATTATCATGACTTGTATCTGATCACAGACGTGAGTAGTGAAGTGGGCCACTTTAGCGTCAATGGGAATTAGTATTAAAAACCACCCTGGGCCACTTTAGCGTCAATGGGAAATTTAACATTACGAAAACCCCTGGGCCACTTTAGCGTCAGTGGGAAATTTAACATTACGAAAACCCCTGGGCCACTTTAGCGTCAGTGGGAAATTTAACAATACGAAAACCCCTGGGCCACTTTAGCGACAATGGGAAATTAACATGGGAATATATTTTGGGTCTGTTGAGCGACAAGGGAAATTTAACATGGGAGAAAAAAAAGCAATTCTAGGGACAAGGGGAATTTGAACATGGGATTTTTTTTGTTGTATTTTTCTTAAAATAAAAAGATATAAAAAAGGGGTAGGCAATTGAAAGTCTATCTCTTTTCGAGAGATGTGGGTGGCCCTGAAAAGGGCCTTTGGGTCTTATGTTAATATTAAGATACAGTAACATAAATGGCACCGCATTGGTCTTCTTCTTGTCCTTAGGCTGCGAATGACTGCAGGACCGTAAATCAGGACTCTTTTGAGGCATCCTTGACGTTCTACATAGACTCTTCGTATCCACAGGCTGGTGTCTGTCCTGTGGATAACTGTCCAGTTGGATCGGACATACATTGGCATGTCCGTCCGGAACATCATCGAAGACACAAGCGTAGAAGATTGTACGTCGGTCCACATGTTGAGGCGCCGAGAACAGGTGAATCAATGCAGTGAACTGCACTTATTTATAGGGAAAGGAAGGATTGAAACGGATTGAGTTTGTTGACCAATCCAAACACGCGTTACAAAATTCAGTCAGCCCACATCCAATCCGAAGAGAGCAGTCTGTGACGTCATGTGGTCTATATAGATTCGCTAGCGTCTGTGCGCAGTCAATTCATGCGACAGTTATTCAACATGACGGAAACTCAGAAAACGATAAATTGGGGTGCACCAGCAGTGGAGACCACCCAAGGGAACCCGGACTTACTTTCAGAAGAGGTGAATTGGGATTTTATGGATTTTCTTACCTCGCAAGAATTTGTTCCGGAACCTTCGTCACCTTCTTCATTACCGCAAGTGGAGAATTTTAGACAGAGGCAGAAAGAAGAATTGGAGAAATTTATACAACAGTAAAAGGAAGCGGAACAAGCTTTTCTTCTACAGCAACAACAGCAAGAAGAAGAGGTAAGAAAAAAACAAGAAGAAGAAGAAGCAGCAGCAAAGAAACAAGGGTGTGAAAATCAAACGGTCACGGTACTGTTAGACATTTTAGCGGAGTTAAGAAGTCTGAAACAAATGTATCAGACTTCATTATTACGACCGAAGAGAATACGACCTTCCCGAGCTAAACACTCCAACCCTGTGACTAAGCCTACCGTACCACTCTTAGTGATTTCAACCAAATCATCATCATCAACAGTACGCAGTCCAGAAGTAGGCCTTGGCCGTGGCAAAGGCTTAAGACAGTTAAAGTTGATTGCTTAAATTCACCCCTACACCAAAAACCAAAGGCCCTTTTCAGGGCCACCCACGTCTCTCGAAAAGAGATACACTTTCAATTGCCAATAACTAAAAAAAAAACATTTTACCCTTATATGGTACGTGTGTATGAATGTGTGAGTGTACGTTCTTATTTTAAAATCAAAACCCAAAGACACTTACCTTTTTATACCTAATTTATTCTTTTATAAATATTTACAATCCAATTCACAATTCACAACAGAGCACTTTAAAAAGTTCACAGACTTCTTCTGTCTCATTGTTTAGTCTCTCTGTTTTTTGAATTTCTTCACCGTTACAGTCTTTTCCTCCTCTTCCTCCTCACTTTCTTCCCTTCTTCTTTTCTTCTCCTGTTTCTTTTTCTTCACCTGTCTGCTTTCTTCCTCCTCTTCTTCTTCTTCTTCCTCTGAAGAATCCCTCTCTTCTTCTGACTCCTCTTGTTTCTTTTTTGGGCAATCTGGAGACCAATGTCCTTTTTCATGACAATAATAACAGGTATCTTGACTTTTGTCTTTTCTAACCCCCCTTTTTTTGACGGTCTGGACACTCTGAAGACCAATGCCCTTTCTTCTGACAGATATAGCAAGTATCTTGACTTTTATCTCGCAAGGAAGGAGAGTAGTCCGTCGGCTGGTCTGAAGAGAATTTTCTAATGACCCCTCGCAAAGCTCTGATGAAACGTTCGATTTGGCTAGTCTCTTCCATCGTTGTGCTCGGTTTGAGAGTGAAATGAATAGTGAAAGGACAAGACACACACCCTTTTATATACGCTGGTCTGCCATGACTATAAATTAGTTCATGGTGTTTAAACTTTAGTCATTTGACGTTTTGCTATCAAGATGAAACGATCCAATTCATTTGAGAAGAAAGAATAAGAAAGTAAGAGGCAGAAACGTGATCTATCGCCTCGTACCAGGGCTGAAGTCTTGGCACAAATTCATGCCAGTGGTTTTGAAGAGGACATGAGTGAACCAGAATCCAAACCCTCTAAACAAAGTTCACCACCCTTAGTCAACCCTGAAAATTACTATTCCATTCAAGAGACGGAAAAGCGTCCCTCTAGAAAATTTAGAACCACGGCTTACAAATACACGGTGAAGTTTAAAGATTTCAAGTCCGAAGTACCCTTAGAGAAAGCAGAAGGGTTCATCACCGAGATGTGGGATTCTTTACTCACCACACTTAAGCGACAATGTCAACCCAAAGAAGACGATCGCTTGAGACTTTCCATACAACACGACGGCTTGAAATCCCCTGTTTGGATCGAGTTTAGCAGCCCTGCAGAATTGACCGCTTACAAAGTCATGGACAAGATTCAACACGTGCAACAATCCAATGACCAGTTTGATATCACCGATGGAAAAGCCACACTGAACATGACCCACGTCTCTCCTCCTGAAGGGACTGGATGCAAAAAGATCTTATTGGTGAACGACCTTCGCAGCACCAAAAAGAGTCTCGTCCGAATTAACAACCCTCAAGACCAGATGTGTTTAGCCAAGGCTATCGTGGTGAGACGAACCTATGCTAACAAGAATGACACGGCAGAATGGAAAAGAGCCTGGAAAACTATTCAACAATCGGACCGAGCCAAACAACGAAGTGAAGCAGAACTCCTGTTACAACAAGCCGGACTGTCCAAAGACACACCCTGTGGCATTCCTGAAATGCAAACATTGCAAGATGTCCTAGCTCCACGATACACCTTGAAAGTGCACCCTCAAGAAATGAGTGGGCCTCTGTTGTTTCGAGGGAAAGATTTTAAAGATAGAAAATACATTCATGTCTATTATCACGAGGACCATTTCGATACCATTACCAGTATCACCGGATTCCTGGGATACAGATATTACTGTGAGAACTGTGACTATGGCTATAACAATCGAGAACAACACAAGCATTGTGGATCGAAATGCTCAGGATGTTTGGCCTCTCCACCCTGTCTGAGCGAAGGGCAAGAACCAGTGCATTGTTCTGCTTGTCTGCGCACGTTTGTCAGCCCTGCCTGTTACCAACAACTTTTGAAGACGCAAGGTTCACAGCAGAAATGTGCTTGTCAACTCCTGAGATTGTGCCCTACGTGTGGACAAGGCATTCGTACCAGTAATGCCAAGGCACACGTATGTTCAGGAAAGAAAAAATGTCACATTTGTCACCACATCGTGGACTTGGAACACCAATGCTACGTGCAAAAATACCAGTCCCAACCAGAGAAAGAAGATGGACACAAGAAGAAAGGCAATTTCATCTTTTTCGATTTCGAATGCATGCAAGAGACCGGCATTCACATTCCTAATTTCTGCGTGGCTCATCGAGCGTGCGAGAAGTGCATTCAAGAACCTATCTTCAGTCATTGCCCTCACTGCAGTAAGATTCCCGGACGGCGTGAAAAAATCTTTCTGGGACCGAACACGCTAGCCGATGGGTCTTAGACCCCATCGACAAGACGTGGAGCCAAGAGGACATCGAATGTTACGGAGATTGTCATCGTCATCCCACGGTGATGGCTCACAATTTCTTCGGATACGATGGACAGTTTCTTTTGAGATACTATACGGAACAAGGCACCGAGCGTCCTAAAGTGACTTTAAACGGAGCCAAAATCATTTTCATGCAAGTGGGACAAGTACAGTTTAAAGATTCAATGAGTTACTTGGCCATGCCTTTGAGCCGAATGTCTAAAACATTTGGAATGACAGAAATGGCTAAAGAGTATTTACATCACTTTTTCAATACCGAAGCCAATCAACACGCCGATCTACCCCATTTAAGTGAGGCTCACTATTACGACCCTGACAACATGCGTACCGAACAACGAGAAGCTTTCTACGCTTGGTACCAGGCTCACGCCTCACACCCTTTTGACTTTCAGGAAGAAATGTTAAAGTAGTGTCGTTCCGACGTGGACATTTTACGACGATGTTCTGGAAAATTTCGAGAACTGTTCATGGAACACGGAGGGGTCGATCCTTTGAAAGAAGCTTGCACCATTGCCAAAGCGTGTCCCTTAGTGTACAGACAACGATTCATGCTTGAAAACACCGTGGCTGTCATCAGTCCTCAAACGACCCACTATGTTAAACGTCAATACTCGGTCAAAGCCCTACGCTGGATACGTTACTTGTGCGACAAGGAAGACAAATGGATTCAGCATGCACGCAACGGAGGGGGCGAAAAGACCATCGGAACGCATTCGGTCGATGGCTGGGACTTAGAAAACCCCAAGATCGTGTACGAGTTTAACGGTTGCTTATTTCACGGATGTCCCGTCTGTTACCCTGACCGTGGCACTAAAAATCAGTTTTTACAACGAACCATGGAAGACTTGTACCAGGCCACTTGTCAGCGACGCCTAAAGTTAGAACAGGAAGGATACCAAGTGGTGGAAATGTGGGAACACGAGTACGATCACCGTTTGAAAACCGATCCCGAGTTTAAATGTCTCGTGGAAAGTTACCAGTTCATGGACCCCCTGAACCCGAGGGATAGTTTGTACGGAGGAAGGACCAATGCCACCTGTTTGCTGTACCAAGCCGACGAAGAGAAAGAAGAAATCAAATACTTGGACGTGTGTTCGCTGTATCCCTACGTGTGCAAATATTGTCGCTTTCCTGCAGGGCACCCACAATTGTTCACCGAACACATCGACCTGAAAAACATTCGACAATACGAAGGCTTGATCAAGTGCAAAGCTTTGCTTCCCACGAACCTATACCATCCCGTCTTACCTCACCATTGCCAAGGCAAACTGATGTTTCCTTTGTGCCGTACTTGTGCCGAAACGTGCAACCAAGACCAACCTTGTCAGCACACCCAGGAAGAACGGGCATTGACGGGGACGTGGGTCAGCGTAGAATTGTTCAAAGCTCTGGACATGGGATACCAACTGTTAGAAGTATACGAAATTTGTTACTTTCCCAAGACACAACAATACCACAAGGGTGACCCCACGCAGAAAGGCATTTTCGCAGACTACGTGAATGCCTTTTTGAAAATGAAGCAAGAAGCCAGCGGCTATCCGTCCTGGTGTCACACTCCCGAAGACGAAATACAATTCAAAGAGAAATACTGGGCACAAGAAGGCATCGCTTTAGACCACATCGAAAAAAACGAAGGCAGGCGATCGTTTGCCAAAGTGATGTTAAATTGCTTGTGGGGAAAAATGGCACAACGACCGTGTTTACCCAAGACAAACTATTTGACCGAACCTTCCCGCTACTTCCAGATGATTCACGACAAAACCAAATTCATGAAATTCGTCGACGTCGTTCGCGAGGATTTGATCTTGGTCAATTACGAAAAAGATCTGGACTTTGTACAAGACGACCCCTTTGGAAATGTCATCATTGCGGCTTACGTGACAGCTCATGCTCGCTTATTATTGTACGAAGCTTTAGAACTGTTAGGGGAACGTGTCCTGTACTTTGACACGGACAGTTGCATTTACATCCATCACCCGAGTCAACATCACCCTGACATCGAAGGAGACCGTTTAGGAGCCTGGACAGACGAGCACCCCGACGACAAGATTCTAAGTTTCGTCAGTGGTGGTCCAAAGAATTACGGCTGCGAATACCGGGACAAACAAGGAGAAGTGCACACGACGTGTAAAGTGAAAGGATTGACTCTGAATTATCGTACCAGTCGTGTGGTCAACTTTGGGGTATTGAAAGAAGCCTTGCAGTCTAGAGAAGATGAACACTTTAAAGTGATCACTTATCAGCCCAACAAGATTGTACGTTTACCCACTCACCACATCGTCTGACGACCACTGGAAAAAGTCTATCAAATCGTGTACCAGAAGCGAGTGCGACTTCCCAAACCTGAGGGATGCGAAAGCGATGCCGCTCGTCCTCTTGGACACTTTACTGGGTTTCGTTTTAAAGGTGAATGTCCACCTTCACGTCTACCCTCCTACGGATGTCATCCAGCCCTGAGCAAACTCCTGTCCATGTCACCCAACCCTCATCGAAACGAACCTGTGAAAGACGAATATTCGTTTCCTGTGCGTTTGTCGGAATACTGCGACTTTGAAAATCGTCTTCAATCGTTCAAAGGAAAATGGCCTAAGTATATGTGAGGACCGACCCCCGAAGAATTAGCCAGAGCCGGATTTTTCTACTTGGGCGAAGGGGATAAAGTCAAGTGCTTCAGTTGCGGTGTGTCACTTCACCACTGGGAACAGCAAGATTCGGCCTACCTAGAACATGCTCGATGGTCACCGAATTGTCATTACTTACCCTTAGTGGGACCGAGACATTGAAGTAGCTTACCATGTCGTTGAAGAAGAAACAGATTGGCTAGGAATCAAATGTTGGATATCACCGAGACCAGTATTTAAACTCCATTTCAAAAACGATATTGAATCACTGCCTAAAGAACTGCAAAAGCAGATTTACAAGGAAGTTTGGCAGGGACTTGCTAGAGTGAAATCTCAATGGGTAACTGTAGAACTTTTGTGCCGAGAAATTCACAAAAGGAAAGTGAAAAAAATTAATCAGTGTGTTAGATTTCTCTGGGTCAAGTGTGCATTCATCCTATTATATCACTCTAGACCGTTTACATCAAAAGAGTTCAATGAGATTCTTGGACGTTACCCTGAATGGCAGTGGTCAGAAATTACTCAATATGTGGATTGCTTTTGCTCTGGGAGAGGACTGTGAATTGTACGGTCTGACCTATTCATGGATACTTTACAAGAGAACATTCGTGCTTTGCCTGTGGAGTTGAGAGAACGCATTTACCGAGAACTGGTCAAAATAGAAGTCAAACGTAAAGAACAGTTGCATCCGTTACGTCACCAGAGGTTTAACCACTGGTACCTGAATGGTATAAGAGAACTGATTCGTCAGAAATTGTTTCAGACCTTGTTCAATACTTTGAGTTAGTGAATGAACAAAATGTTTGTAATTTTGGTTACTTCGAGAGTCACCTAGAGCAACGCATTGAGGAAGACGAGTTAAAGGATTACCAACATATGTTACGTGGAATCTGCTTAGCGGAAGAGGAAACATCTAGACAAACTCTGAAGTGTAGGTTACAGTATGCAAGATTTAGATTCGCCACTGGAGAACGAAGATGTCTAGTTAGAAAGTACCTTTATTGCTTTCGAAATATAGAGACTATAAAATCAGGAATCCATGCCAGGGCTTATGTCACAAGTGATTGAACAGATTCCGTGGAAGGAACTCAGTGACCATATTCAAACCGTGGATCATTACCATCAATTATTACAAGAACTGTATCCGTTCAATTTGGGACGACGCATAGTGTATGTCTTAGTGACTTGTTTTCTGGGATTTCGTTTACCAGCGGATTCCTTGTGGACTCTTTACGAACAGTACTTACCACCCAAATGTCCTTAAATGGTCACGAAAGACTCCTTTTGCTCAAAGCCTTGCGTTTTCATCTGGATACTTCTAGACCTCTACGGGAAAAAAAGATTCGTCAACTTTTAGCGACCCAAGACGTGTATGACGATGTGTGTGTAGCTTGTGACTTACACCCCCATTGGACAGATGTTCGTGAGTGGAAAAAGGGGGGTTTTGAGGATTGGACCCAAGAAGTGGTCCAGTATGCACAAGAGTTGTTCAAGGAAAAAAGTTACTTTTCAACCTGTGTTAGTGACAGTGACAGAAGAACCCGTCACCGAGAACAACCACTCGCTTCAGGACAGGACTGTCATGGACATTCCTGAAAGGTCATTCCGGGAGGACACTTGTGTGACAATACCTCATGTGGAGACTGTAAGAACATTACACACTGTCCCAAGGACATATTGGTGACACAAAACATGTTCTACAGAGACTTGTTTATATTCCACTTTGATCGTTTTGATGTGTTTTTTATTGCTGTACATAACTATTTGGCTTTTATGTATTTTTGTCTTTCGTGTTGTTCATATTTGAAACATTCAATAAACGTGTCCTGAAAAAAGTATATAAACTCTTGTCTTGTTTGTTTTCGTGTCACAAGTGACATTCCTAACACTATGGCGACCTCTGCTGTCTCTGCTCCCTCTTCCTCCACTGTCAAAGTCATCGACGAACACTTAGATCGTGCCAGTTGGGAGGCTTTGTATCTTCGCCATCCCTTTAACATGCTCATTGCTGGACCTAGCGGTTCAGGCAAAACCGAATTCGTCAAACGTTTCATCGAACATAAACATCATTTGATCGATCGACCGCCTCAACGCATCGTATGGTGTTACAAAGAGTGGCAATCGGCGTACAGCCTCTTGCGAGAAAGTCAAGGCGATTCCATCGTGTTTGTGGAAGGCATTCCTAAAGAAGACGACGGCATCGTCTCTGACTCCCGTCAAACCCATTTGGTCATTTTCGACGACATGTTAGGAGAAGACGAAGAAGAAATTAAACTGTGGTTCACGCGCAAAGGGCATCATCGTAATGCCAGTGTCGCTTACATCACTCAAAATTTGTTTCAACAAAGTAAAGCCCATCGCACCATCAGTCTCAATGCGCATTACGTGGTCTTGTTTAAAAGCCCTCGAGATAAATCGCAAGTGCAAGTCTTAGCCAAACAGTTAGGAACGCCTTGGGTCACTACTTAGGCGTACGACGATGCCACTCAAACTCCACACGCTTATTTACTCGTCGATTTGAAACCTACGACCCCCGAGGATTTGCGATTTCGTACCGACTTGTTTCACCACTGGTGCTAAAACGGAGGACCTGTCCTGTACACGTCTCCGTCCTCGACTTAACTTCACTCAACAAAAAAATCTATAAAAACCTCAGACACTTTTCGTCTGTCTCACACAGTTTGAACATGACGTCCCTTCAGTCGCATCTTCCCGTCAAATTGATTCGTGCCTTGTATGGCATCAGTCGAGAAAAAAATCCACAAATACGAGCTCGTGTCTTAGAAGCTAGTCTCAAAGAAGTCTTACGATGGTTCACGGTGACAGCACGTCAATTACTACAAGGGATCATTCAGATTCCTCATCAAACCAAACGCTTTTTTGATCGAAACAAAGTCGCTTTGACCCAACTGGCCGATCCCCGCATCGACACTCAAACCAAAAAACAAATCATTTTGAAACCTGGAGGGAGCGGTACTCTAGGAGGGGTCATCATTCGCTCTCTCTTAAGATGGGATCCTAATGCTCCCAAACTTCTCCCCAAGAAAAAAGTCAAACGAAGCTCCAAGAAGAAGAAGAAAAAGACCAGGTCCCCAAGGAGACCCGTGTCTGCAAGAACTGCTCCAGTGGCGGGACCCTCCTCTTACCAGACACTACCCCGGAAAAAGAAAAGAAACCCACAGAAAAACAAACAGAGAAAAAGTCCCCAGAAAAAGAAAAGCCCACAGAAGAAAACTAGTCGCAAGAGAGGCACTTCGGCCAGGACGCAACCTTGCACTCGCAAACCACGACCAGCAACTTCGGTAACCGCGCCTCCGGCAGCCTCAGGTTCATCCAGTTCCCCGTTGATGACACCAAGAACTGAAGAGTACTTGGAGACGTTGATCTCACCAAGAACTTCTCCGTTGAAGACCCCAAGAACTTCCCCAGTGGCAGGACCCTCCAATTTAGTGGCAGTGGCTGCTGCTCACAAAGTACCTGCTCCCAAAATCAAAGTCCAAGAAAGATCGGGCATGTTACAAGGTTTACTGGATTTGTCCAAGCAAGAACTGGCTCGATTTAGTCCGTTGCGTACCCCTGTACGACGTGTCATGCCTGTCCTGAAGTTGATACGACGTAAAGACAATCAGTGGCGACGCGTTCCAGTATAAAAAGGTGTGTGACTAAGTAGGGTATCAGTGTTTTGGTGCTCCTGAAGATGTCACCCTCCAGAAAACATCCCTCTTCTAAACAACCCCAAGGAAAGAAAAGGAAAGGACTGCCACCACGTTTAGTCAAACATGGGGACATGTTATCTGTCATGTCCAAAGCTTCTCCACCTCTACGAAAAAAACTCATTCAATCAGCCTCCAAAGAGGTCATCGATACCGTGTGCGAATGTTGTTTGAACGTCTTGAAAGGCACGATTCCTTTGTCCAAACACCAGAAACAATGCTTAGGCAAACATCGTCACGTTCTTCGCCAAATGGTTCAAAAGAAAATCCCCCTTCGTCAAAAGAAGAAGATGTTGGTCCAACGTGGAGGAATTTTACCCCTCTTGTTAGGCCCCTTACTGAAAGGAGTCTTGGGAACCATGTTGGGAGGACTGATGGGAGCAAGATGAAAAGACCCTCTGAAGTCCCAAGATCTCAGAATCGACCCCTGACAACCCCATGGAAGGACGAAAACTAGCTTTAGTGCCTTACAAACGATGGATGGAATACCATCGTTGGCAAGAACAACGCACCCCGCATTTACCTCCCAATCCCAATTTGAGCGAGATGTCCCAGTTACAACACGAATTGCAGTCCTTGATGGATCGCCAAGATTTGTCCGAAACAGAAAAATCGCAAAAGTACGGTCAACTCTTGCAACGACTGCAACTCTTTCACCAGAAAGCATTAGACGAAACAGCTCTTCCCACTCTGAAAGATTTTAAGACCTTGATGAAAAGTCCAGCACCATCACCAGTACCACTACCATCACTACCAGTGACCAAGACAGAAAAAGGAGAAGAAGAAGAAGAAGGGTTTCAAACTCGACCAGAAAAAGTACGCAAGTTAACAACACCACCTACCTCCAGAACTGGATGGATTAAAAAGATGATGACCACCCCTTCTTCATCAGAAGAGAAAAAGAAGGTGAAGACAGTAGTGAAACAAGAAAAAATATCCCCTGTTCAGGCATCCTCCTCCTCCTCCTCCACACCTATTGCCGGTCGCACACGCAAAGCATTACAATCCAAGAAAATACCCCCAGAGAAAAAGAGTAGCATCTTCCAAGAGTGGGTCCCTTATTAAGAAACCAAAAACATGGAGAAGGTGTTAGCCAGCATTTACTACGATCTCTCCCATCCTGTAGGTTACGCAGGAGTTCAAAAATTGGATTGTACTGCCAAAACGCGACTGAAAAGTCTCCGTTTACCTCAAGTTCAACCATGGTTACAAGAACAAGCTACCTATACTTCACACAAACCCATTCGACGCAAGTTTTCCAGAAGTCGCACCCGAGTGGAAGGCATCGATAATCAATGGCAAGCCGATTTAGCCGATGTCTCTCATTTGGCCAGCTACAATCGCGGCTACAAATATTTGTTTTGTGTCATTGACGTCTTTTCCAAATTTGCCTGGGTCGTACCCTTGACTTCCAAATCGAGCAGTGAGTTAGTGCGAGCCCTTCAACGAGTATTGAAACAAAGCGATCGTCACCCTCTTCGATGGCAAACGGACAAAGGCACCGAATTTCTGAACCAAGCTTTCCAAAAAGAATTAAAGAAACGTGACATTCATTTTTTTACCACCGAGAATCCCGAAACCAAAGCCAGCATCGTGGAACGTTTTCAACGCACTTTGAAAGAACGTATGTGGAAATATTTTACGCATCACCACACTCTGAAGTACATCGACATCTTACCGCACCTGGTGCAAGCGTACAACCAATCTTACCATCGAATCATCGGACGTGCCCCGCAAGAAGTGACTCCCGACAACGAAGTGCTGGTGTTTGAGCGCCTGTTTGGTACGTGCCCGACGAGGGCTGCCCCCAAGAAAAGTGGAGTGTTGACCGTAAGAGATTGGGTACGAATTGGCAAAACCAAACGCACTTTCGACAAAGGTTACATACCTAACTGGACGACCGAATTGTTTCGTGTCACTGGACGAGTGCATGGCCGTCATCCTGCCGTCTATAAATTGGAAGACATGAACGGAGAAGTGCTCAAAGGAACGTTTTACTTACCCGAGTTACAACGTGTCACCAAAAAAGAAGACGACGTGTACGACATCGAAAGCATTCTCGAACGCAGAACCCGTAAAGTGGGTAAACGACTGTCAAAGAAGTCAAAGTACGTTGGAAAGGATATCCACCCAGTTTTGATTCTTGGATCGACGCTTCGCAAGTCATCGACTATAAAAAGAAGTGACCATCATGCCCTTTCACACAGACGCAGCTACGTCGACCACTCCTTCACCTAGATCTTCTCTGCAAGATTTACAAAAGCAACCTTTGTGGGTGTGGTGCGGAGAACGTGTGCCTAAAACGCAAATCGTCTTTTTTTTCCAAATCTTCGTGGTGTATTGTGTCATCGGGGCAGCCATCGCCAATTTAAGTTTGCAACAAGGAGACAAACAATTGTGGACCATTTTATTGAGCAGTTGCATCGGTTACCTGCTTCCCAATCCCTCCCTGAAATTCTCCTCGAATGGGAACAACGGGAACATTGTGTCCAGTACCAGTGTCAGTCACCACTCCAATAACAACAACAACAATCCCATTCTGGGCGGAGACACTCCTCTGACGTCCAGTAACCCCTCGGACAGCCACAGAACTCTGGAATTATGAGTCACCAAAACCAATTTTACTTAACCTTACCCAGTGACAGTTCCATGGAGGTGTTTCCCAAGAACACGTTGTGCTGTTACATCAAATTACCTCAGACCATCCCATTAGATCACGAAGCCCATTGGGAAGTGGCTTTAGTAGAAATCATTCACCCGACCCAAGTCCTCAATGTCCTTCCCAATCAAAACTTTTTTGATGTGCAAGTTCATGACGAGCAAATGCAACAGTACTTGGATACCCATGGCAAATATAACATAAAAACTCCTGGCACACAAAATCAAAAGTACACCACCTATCACTTGTTCATTCACCCAGGCTACTATTTTAGTGGTCAACATTTGGTGAGCACCATAGCCTCCAGGTTTAATGTCGTGTTTCTGAAAGCTTTGGAAAGTGTCCAAAAAAGTGTCACCATGGAATACCACAAAGCAGCTCGTCGCTTCTTGATGAAATTTGACGGGAGTAAAATCGTGTCCATTTTATTTTGTCCTGAATTGTTTGACATGTTGGGCGGAGACATGGACATGAGAATGGCCGTGATCAAGAAAAACGAATTAACAATCATTTACGACAACGAGTCTTTCACCAAGTTATTTCGTTCCCCGGTAGAACTGAACCAAGGACTGAATTTGATGTTTGTGTACTCCGATGTGGTGGAGTACAACGTGGTGGGACACACCTCTGTGCCGTTACTGCGTGTCATTCCTTTTAAAGTGGATTCTGCCACGACCGCTGACGAGGAAGCTGGAAACACTTACCACGTCCACCGCGAATTTGTACATCCTCACTATTTGCCTGTCAGCAAGTCGTATTTGGACACGGTCAACATTGCTATAAAAGGAGATCTGGGACAAAATATTCCATTCACCAAAGGAAAAGTCACGGTGAAACTCCATTTTCGAAAACGGTTCTCTCACGACTCGTAAGTCATGTATCCAGTGTACCGAGGGGTTGCTCGACAGCGAGGACACGGTTTAGGAGATATGTTAAAATCGGCCTTTCGTTCGGTGGCTCCGGTGTTGAAACCGATGGTGACACGCGGATTGCACGCTTTGAAAAATGCTGCATTGACGCAAGGCAAAGAATTTCTCCAAAATGTCATCATCGACAAACAAAACCCAAAAGAAACCTTCTTGAGGGCAGGCAAAAATGTGTTGCTGCAAACGGGTAAAGACCTTTTGGGCCGACGAGACACACCTATAAATGCCCTGCACGCTACCGAGTCAGGCATTCAGCAAGGACAAGGCAGAAAGAGACGACGAAGAAAACACCCTTTCTCCAGACTTCACACGTCTAAAGCTAGAAAGGCATAGAAAAGAAGAACCGTTCGAGACTTAGACGTTTTCGATTATTGAGAAAGAGAAAAAATGATGCATCGAGAGTCTTGCGCTTGTTCCAAGTCGGAACTGGACCTGTTTGCCATGCCACCCACCATGATGACCATGCAAGAATCCCAATGGGTGGAATTTCACCTCGTCTCCTCTTTGACGGATTCCGCTCCCATCGAGTTTGAAATCAAAGGCCAGCCCGAAGATTACATCGATCTGAATAGCAGTTACCTGTACTTGAAAGTGAAAGTGATCAAAACGGACAACACCAATCCAGGAGGCGATGCTAGAGTAGCTCCTGTCAACAATTTCATGCATTCCTTGTTCAGCGAAGTGGACTTGTACTTGAATAACAAACTGGTCAGCAGCAGCATGGATACTTACCCATATCGTGCCTACCTGGAAAATCTCCTGACGTACGGAAAAGAAGCCAAGAATACTCATCTGGATGCTTGCGTGGTATGGAAACCTGACACGGCAGGTGTAGCCACGTTTAGCGACACAGTCCTGACAGTAGATGACAATCCTCACAATGTGGGGTTTAACGACCGTCATAAGAAAATTCTGCAAGGGCGAAGTTTAGAACTAATGGATCGTTTGCATTTGGACATGTGGTTACAAGAAAAGTATTTGCTGAACGGGGTGGATATCCGTCTGAGACTGAATCGTAGCAGTGCCGCTTTCCATTTGATGGCCCATGCCAATGAATACAAAACTATCATTCAAGAAGCCCGACTTTACGTGCGTCGTGTGGAAGTGTTACCTAAAGTGGGAAACGACGTCAGTCAGACGTTGAGCAGAACGACCGCCAAGTATCCGATACGACGCGTAGAAGTGAAATCGTTCACCATTCCCGCTGGACAGCGATCCATAATCGAAAATCATCTGTTCCAAGGACAGTTATCCAAGCGTTTGATTGTTGGTATCGTCAGGAATTCAGCCTTCAACGGAATGTACAACGAAAACCCTTTTGAGTTTCAACATTTTGGCGTGTCCAAGATCGAAGTCAATCGTGATGGCAAGACCTTGTGTACCCGACCCTTTGAACCTAACTTTGGTGCCGCGAAGAATTACTTGAGATCGTACTTGTCCCTGTACGAAGCCACGGGACAGTTAGGAACCAACACCAGTCACGGTATTTCGTATGACGATTATGCAGGAGGCTATGCTTTGTGGGGTTTTGATTTCACTCCAGACCAAGGCAGCGACGAGGGACATTTCCACCCTATAAAATCGGGTCAGATTCGTGTGGAACTTCAGTTTGCAAATCCACCTCCAGATCACACAGTGAACGTCCTCCTGAATGCAGAATTTGACAATACCATAGAAATCAGTTTGAGAGAAGTCATTCTAGACTATTAGAAGCCATGGAAAACTGTTATCCCTCTTTACCTAGTGGAGAAACTTTGGAGATGGAATGTGAGGAGACCGGGGAAGAAGAATCTCAAGACAAAGACGAAGAAGTCATCATGATGAAGTCCAGATGGCCAGAACAAGAAGCCCATTTAGTCTCCTGTTTTGCCAAACACTTGGTTGAAAAAATGACGGAACTGATCAAGAAAGATTACTATGGATGTCAAAACGATCATCCCAGTCAAATTCAACACGATAAATGCCTGATGCTGAGTCAAGAAGAAAAATTGGACGAGTATCTGGACGAAGCTTAGAGTCTCATCTCGGACGAAGTCGTGTTGCATCATTGGTATAAAGACTTGCGTGAACATTCTTGTTCACCATTAACCACTCAAGAGATCCATCGTATCGAGTGGGGAGACGAAGCTAAACGCCTTTTATTTGTCAGACATTTTCAAGCAAAAAGTCAGGATCGAATTGATGACTTATTATTACCTGTGAAGAAGAAGAAGAAAAAAACACACAAATCAATGGATACCTGGGAACTTTATTACCTTTTGAACCACAGCTTTTGAACCACAGCTCGTACACGGCTTCTTGGAATCCTGTCGTCTGTGCTAAAGATGAACTCCCTCATCGCAAACCTCAAGACCATCTAGGTTATGTCATCAACACGGACGACAGTCATCTCCCAGGAACCCACTGGGTAGCCGTCTACTTTCCTCAAGAAGGATGTGTGGAATATTTCGATTCGTATGGATTGCCTCCTTTGGAAGACGATATCATTGACTTTATGAGAAGAAAATGCTCAGACCACACGATTCAATAATGTGAAATTACAAGGCACAGATTCCTTGGTGTGTGGACAATATTGTGTGTATTTTCTGCATCATCGCAGCCTGGGCTATTCCTTAGAACATTTAGTGGCTCATTTTGATCCTCGTTCTTCTTCTAGAAACGATGTGAAAGTAAATCAATGGTTTTGTGACCATTATGCTTATCTTTTGTCTCAAGCTAGGAAACGTAGTGTCCATCAATGGCCTAATGACTTCCAACAGTGGAAATCACAATTTCATTCACAACGTTGTCAACCCTGTCCAAAATAATGTGTGAGTTGAAAAAAATGTTTGATGTTATATTGTTGGGTTATTGTTAAAAATGTTAGAGTTGTTTGTTAGTGTTAAGTGATTTTGAATAAAAATTGTTGTGTTTTGAAGAAAGAAAAATGCCTTTGTGGTTTGTTTGGCTATAGGAATCTTGATTCATGCTCTTTGACTTCTTACTATCCCTCTCATGACACTCATTGAACCGTCCGGCTCGAAAACCGTGGAGGGATGTTTTCCTTCACGTCCGCGCTTTGATTTTAAAGCCGGGGTAGTTTCCAGTCTAACTATCCATTGTCGACTCATCCTCCTACGAAGATGTGCTCCAAACTAGCTAAGCTAAACGAAGCCTACGTGAATTTGCATAGGGTCAGACACAGTCTGATACCGATGACAGAAGAGATAGAGGATGTGAGAATGTTAAAAGTCACTGAAGACCTGATAGAAGAGCTCTTCAGAGAAGAAGTGAACAGGGAGAAAGAAGAACGGACAGAGAAGTACAGACTTCAGAAACAGCAGAGAGAGCAGCAACAGCAACAACAGCAGCAGCAGCAGGAACCTGAAACTGACAGAGGCTTTGTCGATTGTCATATCGACACCAAAGAGTTCTTCTTCTCTTTCCGAAGAAGCAGACCTATCGTCAGAAAGTCTATCGTCAGAGGACGTCGCATTCTTAGAAACTAAAAGATCGTCCTAGCTTCAACTTCGCACACAAAAAACAGCCCTTTTCAGGGCTACCAAATACTCTAGAAAAGAAATAACAATAGATTTGCCAATGTATGTATGTATGTATGTATGTATGTATGTATGTATGTATGTAGATGTCACGGAATGGTGTAAATGTTGTTAATTAAATACATGTACTCGGGTTTCGTTTCTTTTCTCTGTACAACGATACCCGAGGGTGATTATAATATGGTCTATGTATTTCGAAATCGTGAGTACGATTCGTCCTGTGCCACACGTGCAAGGTGCCTTTGATAAAGAATAACGAAAATTCTAAAGGTATAAATACGTTACTACATGTAAAGGACCTTTACAATACTAATGGTTTTGTCAGCAAGCGGCCTGCTAAAAGGATTCGCACAACTCCAGCTGTAGGGGTAGGTAATGTTTTGGGTTTTAAGTGATAACTAGTGTATTACCATATTTGCCTTTGCATGTTTGTTATAGTTTTCTTTACATACCATAATGCGTGCATTTTTTATTCTTGTTGCGACGTAGTGCAGGACTTATATTGGTAATGTAAAGCTACATTTTTTAAAAGAATTGTTTACTATTGTCTTATCAAGCAGGGTTAGGTTTACTATTGAACCTCTGTTTTGTAATTGCCATTATAATATAATCTTTTTAACTTACCATGTATAACGTCCTTACGTTATGTCTGTATCAAGTGTAGTACACTGTATCGGGTATATTTTCAGCTGAGTGAGTGTTTTGATGGTAGGAATATCCGGGGTGTCTGGTGTTGTCAGAGGGTAGAAACGTCCGTGTGTCCGGAGCGTTTAAGGTGCCGGAGCGTCTAATGTCTAGCGTCCGGAATGTCAAGAGTGACTAAGGTGACCCAGCTGTAGAGCCGTCAAAGGACCAGGGGGTCCGGAGGGTCTAATATTTCAAGTGTCCGGAGGGTCTAATGTTTCAAGTGATCATAGTATTCCGAGGGTCCGGAGTCTATATTGGTTGTGAAATTGATTCAGAGGAGCTGTGGAGCGGATAAGGTGCACGGGTGACGGAGTGCATCTCCACACATGTATTTTTAGCTGTATGCTAATTTTGGGTTAGTAAGACCCAGTGTATTATTCAGGACTGGAAGGATAGATTGTATATCCGTTCTTGTTTAGTGACATAATTTCGCTACCTGAGCGAATACATTTTTTTTACTATGTGTAAACGCTTACATTGTTTACTATTTGAGTGAACTATATTCATCATTCCATTATTGAATCATTTGTGAAATCATTTATTCTGTGTTTTAGGGTTACTGACCTAAATTTATTTGTATATTTTTTCCATCTTTGAAACTGTGCGTTTTTTGTTAAATAGATCCAATATTTGGATTATAAATACGCACACATCTTCATCATCCACTACTCATATAAATCGCCACATTAAACCATATATCTGTGTCGTCAAAACGTGTTCTGTTGTTAATCCGAAATATCCCACCCGGTTATCTTGTTACAGTAGAGTAGTGTAAATATAAACACTGACTCTTTTGTGGTGTGAGTGTATGTGTTTGTGTGGATAGTAGATAATGATAATGGTTTTTTTTGCTGTTTGACGTGCGTGGAGAGTAGATTTGGGGTCTGATTTGATTGCTTTGCGTATGTGGATAGTATATTATTTTTAATGAAAATTTTTAAATTAGTAATGGGTAGTAAAAAAGTGAGTGAGTGTTTCTTTTAGGTCCGCGCGTTGTTTGGTCATGATCTAGGTAATATAACTTTTGTCTTAGGGGATGTTTTCCTTCACGTCCGCGCTTTCACCATAAATTGAAAATCGCTCAGCAGTCTTGCTACCCTTGTTGATTGATCAACAATAAAAGAGAGTAGCAGACTTGAAAAACTTTTTGAACTCCAGATGCACCTGGAATATGCCAGATGCCTCCTGAACGAGCTGGCTGCGGAGGCCCTTGTGGAAGAAGCCAGGATAGAACAGGAGGAGGAAGAGAGAAAAATGAAAGAAGAGGAGGAAAGAAAGAGAGAGATCAGGTGTCACCCTATGATGAACCCTGTGTGCAAGGTGACACCTGAGGCAAGGACATCTCCCCAACCTGTAGCTGCACCACAGTTACAACAGGAGGTAAGGATGCCGATTCATCCTAGAATTAGAAATAGAAGAAGAGAAAGGGAAGTCTTCACTATTCCAGAGACAGAAGATTGGAATAGTGAAGCCACTCAACCCGCCTCTGCGCTTACAGAGACATGGGTGAATTGGCAAGGAGACTGGAGTCGAAGATGTGTGTGCGGTGCCAGACCAGGAAGGTACCAGCATTAGATAGATGCATCTGGAGTTGAAAAAACAGCCCTTTTCAGGGCTACCCCAATCTCTAGAAAAGATATAGTAATCGATTTGCCAATGTGTGTATGTAGAGTAGTGTGAATATAAACACTGACTCTTTTGTGGTGTGAGTGTATGTGTTTGTGTTTGTAAGAGCTCGCGTACGTTTGTGTGGATAGTAGATTATTGGGCTTTGTAAGTTAGTTAGTTAGTTAGTTGGATTATAGTGGTTTTCGTTCTTTTGAACATGTACCACTTTTTTATTCACGCACTGCGTGATTTTTAATTACTCCTGGGGGAAGAAAAAGGAGCCTCATCCCCCAGGCTTTTATGTACTCAAAGAGTACTTTTTAATTTAGCCACTCAGGTGTAGGACTAACTAGTCCTTAACAACCTGACTGAAAGGCTAATAGACATGAGTGGGAATAGTCACACCACACACTCGTGTTTCTTAGTTGGATTGAAATGCCCCAGGTGTCAAACCAAGCAGTATGTGACTCCCGCCACGATTGGTCGGCAGCGATGAGGTCACATTAGGACACCCGGTCTTGTGGCATTGACGAAGTGGCCCGCTTTTTTGATATCATCAATTGCCTTTCCCAGTCCGATATTCCGGTAGACAGAGCCTTCCTTTTTTCCACTCTGTTTAGGTGGTGCAGGTTCATCAGCTTCATCGCCGCTGGATGATGATACTTCCAGGGCCGCTGCCAGCGTGGAAGTTTCAAATTCTTCAGGGTCGTCTGCCAACATTGCCTGGATTTGGCTGAGTATGTTAGTAGAAATAGCTGTGGAAGCTTGATTTAAAAGTTCAGCCAGATGTTGTTTAAGAGACAAGGAGACGGTTAGGAGTATTTTTTTTTTTTTTTATTCATCAATTCCTTATTTATTTTGATTCCCTATCTTATTGGTTTGGAATGAAAACTTGTTTTTATGGTTGTATGTATGTTATTATGGAGTCCTGTTTTAATTAATTCCTATTTTCCTATTTTAATTTTTTGTGGCCTTAATTGGTTTTTATTATTCGGGGTATGAACGGCTGTGTCAGTTTGTGAACCTACGAGACCTAGCAGGCCGTCATAATTCCCAGACAGTGATTTTGTAATATTCGTCCTTAACTGGTTTTTATTATTCGGGCTATGAACGGCTGTGTCAGTCTGTGAACCCACGAGACCGAGCCGGCCGTCATAATTCCCAAACAGTGATTTGTTATATTTTTAACTGGTCTTTGATTTACTTTCTTAGATTTTTTTGAGTAGATTGGATTCGTGTATAAAACTTATGATATTTTTGAATGTTAGATTAATATTGGGGTTTGTGTTCATCAAGAATTCTGGGTATGTTGTAGGGGATCCAATTTTATGCTGTTTAACTTTAAACTTAGCCCTTTCTTTTTCAAGTGTATGGCAGTTGTTAAAAATATGCTCTATGTCTTCTGGGACCCTGCAGTGGTAGCAGTTAGGGTTATGTGGTTGTGGTCCTATGTACTGTCCGAAGCTGTTAGCCAGCTTGGTTTTGTCCGTGAGTATTCTATTTATGAATTTTTGTTCACTGCCTTTTGTTTTGGGTGGTTTCCTATTTCTACATACTTCTTTAATGATGGTTTTTAGTTTCCTGCCTTGAGTGCTTGTGTTCCATAATTCCTGCCATTTATTATCAATGAGGGTTTTAGATATGCTATTGAGTTCGCATATGCTATAATCTAGGTTGATGTGAGTGGTTTCGTTTAGTTTTTGTTTAGCTGTTATATCTGCCATATCGTTACCTGGTATGTTAATATGGGATGGTATCCACATAAATTCTACTTGTAAGTTATTATTGTTCAGTATTTTTAACAACAAATTGGTTTGCCTAAGATAGTTTTCTCTTGATTTGGTGTTGTTATTAAGTATTGAGTTTATGACGCTTAGCGAGTCACTTATTATTACCGCTTGGGGTATTTTGTTCTCTTTGATCCATTTGAGTGCTTCAAGTATGGCCCAGAATTCAGCTGTGTATATAGAGCAGAGGTTAGGTAGTCTTCGACCTACTTTAATGTTAAGTTCGGGGATTACGTAAGCTGCTGCTGTTCTGGGTGGTTCTGTAATTTTGGATCCATCAGTGTAAATCTTAATGTAGTTGCAATATTTTGAGTTGATTTCTTCTGTACAGATTGTGTTTAGTTTGAGTTCCTGTTCGTTTTTATTGCCATATTTCGTAATGAGGGTGTTAACTGTGGGGTTGATATTTATCCATGGTTCTTTGTCATAGTGATTTGCAATTTCTGCTTGGAGTTTGTCTATAGGAAGTTGTTCAACTAATTGATGGACTAATTTCCCTGCTGGTATGTTTTGTGATAATTTAGTTCTAAAAGGTATGTTGCATTTATTTATAGCTAGCCGGGTGGGGTGTGTGTCGGGGTGTGTTGTTAGCCTGGCTGCATATCTGAGGGTGAGTTCTTGTCTTCTAAGGTGGAGCGGCAGTTCTCCAGTTAAGATTTGAAGTTCCACTAGTGATGTGGATGGTAGTGCACCAGTGCAAATAATTAGGGCCTTTCTTTGTATGCTATCTAGTTTTTTGAGGTTATTTTGAGGTGCCGAGTTGTAAATTTGGCATCCGTAATCTAGTTTAGATCTAATTAACGATTTATATAAAGCTAGTAAGGTTTCTTGATTGGATCCCCAGGTGGTTCCTTTAAGGGTTGTAAGGAGGTTAAGGTCTTTATTGCACCTTTTGACTAGTTCGTTTATGTGGTGTCCCCAGTTTAGCTTGGAGTCATAATGCATTCCTAAAAATCGTGCTACATTTACGAATTGAATTTCTTGATTTTGGATGGTGAGTTTGGGAAACTGATTTTGTAATTTACGTTTGGTGGTGAATAATACTGCTATGGTTTTTTCATGGGATATTTTGAAACCCCATTTATCAGCCCATTTCCCTATTTTGTTTAAACTTGTTTGAATATCGCTGATTACTTTGTGGTTGGAGGGGTTTCCTGCTCTCCATAATCCACTATCATCAGCAAATTGTGAGAGTTCAATTAGTTTTGATGTTAAGTTGGTGTCCAAGTCATTAATCATGATGTTGAAAAAGGGTTGGGCTGAGTACGCTCCCTTGTGGTGTACCGTTTTCAAGTGTGTGTGGTTCAGAGTAGGTGTCGCCGACTCTGGTTGATATTTTACGGTCAGCGAGGAAGTTTTCAATGAATTTAAACATTCGACCTGTGATGGCGTAGTGGTTGAGTTTGGCTAATAAGCCTTTGGTCCATACAAGGTCGAATGCCTTTTCGAGGTCAATAAATACTGCAATTAAATTCCTATCAGCTTTGCGTTTGGAGTTGAACGCCAATTTAATTGCGGTTTCTAATCGTATTAGTTGATCCGTGGTGGATCTTTTGTTTCTAAATCCGCATTGATTATCGGAGATTAAATTATTGCTCTCTAGGTGGTGTTTGAGTCGGTTGGTGACTATGGTTTCCATGATCTTACAAATGTTGTTTGTTAGGGAAATGGGTCTGTAGGAGCTAATATCGTTAGGGTCTTTTCCTTGCTTGGGTATTGGAATTACTATTGCGTGTTTCCATTTATCGGGTAGTTTGCCTGAGGTCCATATTTGGTTTAGTAATTTAATAATTGTTTGTTTAATGTTATTTGGGATATTTTTGTATATTGTGTATCCTATTTGATCTTCCCCTGGGCTAGTTTCGTTTTTGGTTTTCAATGCTAGGTCCCATTCGTAAGTTGTAATGTCTTTATTTAGGTTCGAGACTTTGGGACCGAGGTCTTTAAAGAGATTACTATGGGTTCTTTCTACTTTGTCCCTATGTAATTGAAATGCTGGGGTGTGGTTGGTGTTGCTACTCATATCTGAGAAATGCTGAGCTAGTCGGTCAGCCTTTTCTTTATTAGTAATGGCTCCAGCTATTTTTGGAGTGGTGTTAGTTGTCTTTCCTCTAATTGATCTAATCTTATCCCAGACTTGTTTGGTACTAGTTGTGATATTGATATTCGTGCAGTAATTATGCCAAGTTGATTCCTTTGCCTGTTTAATTATGTTTTTAAGGTTTTTCTCCTTTTGTTTATATATAGTGAAATCAATAGAGTTTTTAGTGCGTTTGAATTTATTGAGGGCTTTTTTCTTATCAGTGATGGCTTGTTTGCATTCATCATTCCACCATGGGACTCCTTGTTTATGTGGGTTACCACTGGTTTTGGGTATGTTAGTGGTGGCTGCCTTTAGTATGGTATCAATCAGGTCTTCGTAATATTTATTAATATTATCATTTTCTATGTTTTTGGTGTCTATTTTGCTTAGTGTTTCATTAAATGAGGTCCAATCTGCTTTTGAATATATCCATCTAGGGGTTCTTGTTAGCGAGTTGTATTGGACCGTCATCTGCAGGGTGACTATTACTGGAAAGTGGTCACTGCCCAAGGGGTCAGTTTGATCCACGCTCCAGTCCGCCACCTGGGTTATTGATGGCGAGCAAATGGTGAGGTCGATGGCGGACATGAGACCGTTTTCTGGGTTAAGGCGTGTTTTTGTACCGTCATTTAAAATGGCTAAGTTAGATTCTGCGGTCCATTCTTCAATCAATTTGCCTCTTTTGTCCGTCACACCGCCCCCCCCCCCCCCCCATAGCTCGTTATGGGCATTGAAATCTCCACAGATGACGATCTGATTTACTCGTTTGTGATCATTTATTTGTTTGTAAGTAATTAAGTTAGCTGTGCCTGATGTTCCCCCTGGGTCATAAATATTGAATATTTGTATTTGACCCTTGCCTGTATGAATTATGAGGGACTGAATTTCGAATGCTTCGTTGCTACCTGGGGTTGGTGTTATGGTTATTGTTGTTACATTCGGGATGTTATCTGCTATATAGATGGCTAAACCCCCACCTCCTTGTCCCGTGGTTCGATTTTTGAAGTGACCTGGGGCATATCCTGGGAGTTTGGGTATTTGTTTGGTTCTACTTGTTATTTTTGTTTCTTGAATGCATATAATATCTGGTTTGTGTTCTAAGCTTTGTAATTTGGCTTTGAGTTCACTGATATTACTTATTAAGCCTCTAGCATTCCATTGCCATATTATAATGTTCCGGTTTGTTGTATAATCCATTATTGGGGTGGTCATTTATTGATTCTTTTGTGTTGAGGGTTATTATGTTAACTTTAAATTTGATTCGATTTTGCTTATTATGCTTATTATCTGTGTTATTTTATCCACGATGTAGTGGTGGTTGTTGATAAGTTCGGCTTTGATCTCTGTGAGTAACTTTTCTATTGTCGGGTTTGACAGTGATTTGTTTTTGGTGTTAGTGTTATCTGATTCTTCGGGGTGGAGTTGTGAGTCTTTGTGGGATTTGATTAAGAATGTATCTTGTTTATTTAATCTTGTTTGATCTTGTTTGACCTTGTTTGGCCTTGGTAGGTTGGGTGTTTGGGCTGTGGTTGCTTCAGTTGCTGGTTTGTTTGGGGTCATGATGTGGTAATTTTTATTACTGGGGGTTAGTTTTTTCGCCGCATGATACGGGATTTGCTTGTTGTTCATGATATCTATGGTTTGATATTCCTTGATAGTGTTGGGGCATTCGTGGGATTTAGGTAGGTGCGGGCCCCTGCAGTTGGTACATTTGGGTGTGGTTCTACAACATACATCTTTGTGGTTTCCCCCACATTTGTAGCATAGTTGGGTATATCTACATCTGTTAGAGAAATGTCCCCAGTGTTGGCAGTTGCTGCAGAACCTGGGTTTGTTTATGTATGTCTCAAGGCGGTGGCGTGCCCCAGAGTGATCTAGTCTTATCATGGTTGAGAGTGGAGAATTTGATTCTAGTATCGCTGTATTGGTTTCCTGTCCTAAATGATTTTTGAGTTTATACGCCCTATTTATGGGGGTACCACTGTCTTTGAGTTTGGCAGTGAGGGTTTCATTGTTTATTCCTTTATTTTGTCCTGTGAGTTTTAGAACTGCTTTAAATGTGGGGGTGTTCGTGCGGGAGTATGTGGCTAAGTCATTTGTTCGTGTGTTATTGTTTATTGCCATGAGGGTCTGGTTGCTATTGTGTGTTTTGGTTATTATGTTCTTTGTCCCTATTTGTTTGTGTCTTTCGACGTTAACCCTAATGTTGTTAATAATTTCAATTTCTAGGAATTTGGCCATTTGACTGCGAGTGCTGCAGTGTACTATTATGTATCTTGTGTTTGGCCTAAATATTTTGAATTGTCCTTGATGAACCCTAAGGAGGGCCTGTGTGAGACTGTTAACAGTTAAGTTTATCAGTTTATTGGAGTTGCTACTGATATAAAGTGTGTGTTCTATGGGGTGGTATGAAAATTTGGCCTGTTTCTTTGGTTCTTTGTGGGGGTGTGAGTTTGAATTATTTTGGGGGGCAGGTTTGTTCTTGGTAAACATGGGTCCCTTCCCTTTACCCTTGCCATCCCACACGTTAGGTTTTGATTTAGTGGTTGGGTTAGCTTGTGTTTTGTTTCGGCTGCTGAGTAATTGTTCTTCAGTTAAGGGTTTTGATGGTCCAGGGGTCTGACTGTTAGGTTTTGATTTAGTGGTTGGGTTAGCTTGTGTTTTGTTTCGGCTGCTGAGTAATTGTTCTTCAGTTAAGGGTTTTGATGGTCCAGGGGTCTGACTGTTATGATATTTCGGTTTGTTGTTACTGATATGAATGGGTGGAGTTATCGTTACCATGGGCCCCATTTTGGGTGTAGTTTTTCCTTTGTTACATGAGTTGGGCCCTATTTTCGGTGGGTTTCTTATTATCATGGCTATATGTTTTTTTTCCGGGGATTGTGCAATGACCATGTATTTGGGGGGGGGGGGTGGCTGGTCTTGTTTTTGGAGTGGCGATATTGGTGTTTCTATAGGTATTGTATCATCCAGGTCCTTGTTTGCCGATGGATCTAGTAAGTTTTTGAAACTTACAGTTGAGTTGATACTTAAGTCGGCTGCTGATATTTGAATTAGTTCATTTCTCTCAGGGGTGGTTAGATGCGGTGTTGTTAAATCTTTCCTTTCAGGAGTGGATGAGAAGTTGAGATTCTTCTCGCAAAGTTCAAGGTGCTTGGAGTTTTCACTGAGATCCAATTTCCCCGTGATTATTTGCGGGTTTGGTGTCATAGGGGTGGGAGGTTTATGTGATTTCATTTCCTTTTCAAGCCTATTGTTTCTCAGAATTTGTTTTCTAGTGTTAAAGTTAAGTTTGTTTGTGATTGATTGAGACATTCCTACTTTGGTTTTGAATAAGGTTTAGGTTACTTATTGTTGTTAATAGTGGTTGTGGTTATGAAGAAACAATGAGAGATGAGATTCTGTTACGTTCCGTGAATCGGAAAATCTCACAGCGGTTAGCTTGTGCTTGTAATTTGTGAGATTCTGACCAGGCGTGGTATCAGTGTGTTTCCTAGTGCCTGTTTTCGGGAACAGTGCTAACAGCTAGAGTTGTTATTATAAGAAAAAGGTAGTGGTTAGTTGTGTAATTTGTCGAATTTATTCTCTATGATTGAAAATCACACAATGATATTTGGTGCTTGTATCATGTGTGGGTTCAATCCAGTCGGTTCTAGTATGTTTCTTAGAGACTGTTTAAGAGAATAGGCGGCAAATTGAGTAGATACGGAATTTAGTACAAGTAAGGTAAAATATATTATAGTGAGATGTAAACAGCATAGAGTTTTAATTGCCCGCAGGCTTAGTAATTTTCCTACCTTGTACTAAAGTACTTAGCTTTTATACGAGGTGGTATGATCCAAAATGGCTGCGTGGCGGGCTGCTTGGCTGGATTTCCTTTGTCTGATATATTACTATCTTACTGCGTGTTCCTATCGTTCCTTTGTGAGAGTTCCTTAGATCTGTGCACTTCCTTTGTTCACGGCTTGCCGGGTTGCTAATCGTTTCCTCTTCTTAGCATTATTTCTTTGCACAAGTTGTCCTGTTCCTTTTTCTATATTAATTGGTGTTGGTGGTGGCCGCACTCAGTAGAAATTTTAAAATTATACACCAAGCCGGTTTTAAACAGTAAACAAGTCAAGCAAATTCAGAGATAGTTTTCAAACTTGACGTTGTCTTTGTAAGTGATCACGTATGTTTGTGTGGATAGTAGATTTGGGTTTCATTTTAATGCTTTGCTTGTGTGAATACTAGATTTTGGGTTTGTTTATTGCTGCTTCACGTATGTGGATAGTAGATCATATGAAATGAGAAAAGCAGGGGATGGTTTCCTTCACGTCCGCGCGTTTTAAGTGATGATCTAAGTAATGTAACTTTTGGGCTTTAGGGCGATGTTTTCCATCACGTCCGCGCTTTTCGTATAAGAACCCACATTATACGTCGTTCACACCATTCTACAAAGAATAAAAAGAAGATGGCTTCGAACCAACTTGATAAAATGAAAAAATTGCAAGACGTCCTGGACAATTTGGGTATGATGGAGCAAATGTTAGTTAACCTAACCGAGGATCACTATTCTTATAGTCCCCATCGAGTGAAGATGGAGATCAACAATTTAAGAAAAGTAAAGGACATGATCAGTGATCTGTTGAAAGAAATAAAGGAGGAGAAGGAGGATGAAGAGGAAAGGATAAGGATGAGAGTATGGAACGAAAAAATTGAAAAAGAAGAAGAAAATGAGAAGAGGAAGAAAGAAGAGGATGAGAAGCAGAAAGAAGAGAAAAAGAAGAAAAAGGAGAAAGAAAAGAAGAGAAAAAGTGTAGGACAGAAAATAAGAAGCTGGTGCAGAAATAGAAGAAATTAGAAGAAGAAGAAGGAAACCAAAGGCCCTTTTCAGGACCACACACATCTCTCGAAAAGAGATAGACTTTCAATTGCCTACCCCTTTCTTTGTTTTTTTATTTTAAAAAAAATGCAACAAAAAAATCCCATGTTCAAATTCCCCTTGTCCCTAGAATTGCTTTTTTTCTCCCATGTTAAATTTCCCTTGTCGCTCAACAGACCCAAAATATATTCCCATGTTAATTTCCCATTGTCGCTAAAGTGGCCCAGGGGTTTTCGTAATGTTAAATTTCCCATTGACGCTAAATTGGCCCAGGGGTTTTCGTAATGTTAAATTTCCCATTGACGCTAAAGTGGCCCAGGGTGGTTTTCAATGCTAATTCCCAATGACGCTAAAGTGGCCCAAATCACTACTGACGTGTTATACTGCTCACAGATATATTTGAAAATTACAGAGATGTCAGTGCTGATAACTACGGACTTGACCCAACTTGCTATTATTCTGCACCGGGACTAAGAAGGAATGCATTACTGAAACACAGCAAAATAAAACTGGCGTTGTTAACAGATCCAGATATGTTATGTTTCATCGAGCGTGAAATAAGAGGCGGAATAAGTGTCATAAAAAAATTACGAAGGCTAATAATAAAATTTACACGACTATGATAATACCGCGCCATCATGTTTCATAACCTATCTCAGACATAATGGCGAAAGGCAGCCTTTGATATGTAGACAAGAGCTTGAGAATATTACCAGCTAATGAATAATCAATAATTCCAATAATATAATTTGATATTTACGGTATTTATACAACGCTTTTTATCAAGTAAAAGTTGCTATTATATTGAGGCGCATTTGTTTACTAATTCAGAGAAATATAAAATCTTTATTAACTAATAAGATTGCCAGGTTAATCTTTGAAAGTCGTTTATTTTGTTCAATTAACGCAATAATGCAAGCTCTCATAATATAGAGGAACATCAAATGATTGTATCGCAGGGTTCAGAAAACGTAAAATGATATATTCTTAATGTTCGTAGAAAACATACGTATAGTGTTGTACCTTAATGTTTGTAGATAAAAAACATAGTGTTGTACCTTAATATTCACAGAAAGCATATATTTAATGAATTACCTTAATGTTCACAGAAAGCATACCTATAGAGTTGTACCTTAATGTTCACAGAACATATATTTAATGTTGTACCTTAATGTTCACAGAAAGCATACATATAGAGTTGTACCTTAATGTTCACAGAAAGCATATATTTAATGTTGTACCTTAATGTTCACAGAAAGCATACCTATAGAATTGTACCTTGATGTTCACAGGTAGCATACGTATAGAGTTGTTGTTGTTGTTGTGGGGTGTAACGCCATTTTTCAGCACACGATAGGCTATACATGGCGGCCAGTAATAATGGTGTAGGAAGAACCCTGGAAAACCCAGGAAAGAACCACCTTGATGTACATAGGAAGCATACGTATAGAGTCGTACCTTAATATTCACATAAATCATACGTATAGAGTTGTATCTTAATATTCACATAAATCATACGTATAGAGTTGTATCTTAATGTTTATAGAAAGCATACTTATAGAGTTGTACCTTGATATTCACAGAAAGCGTACGTATAGAGCTGTACCTTGATGTTCAAAGAGATGTCATTTCATGTGACGAAACTATGCACTCCTTTGAATGCACTAATTTCAACCCGACAGTAAAACATCATAGCAGTGTATGGAAGCACATGCGTTCTCCATCACCTATGAAGCACGTTTTCTCCAAATTTGCTGGAAGGTTATGGAGTGACGGTACTAATTCAGTTCCCATAGTAAACCTATGCAAACACCATGTTATTCAAAATTCAGTAACATAAAATGTTTGAGTGCTCATGATCAAACCTATATTTATCAGTATAGATGAAACCTGGATGTCAGCTTCTGTAGAGGAAAGGATATGAGACGCGGCATTTTCTGGACCTGTATGTGTTTGAAATATGTACTTTCAATTCCGCACCAAAGAGACACGTTTTAATTTTAGTAATGAGTGTTCCAAACTCAAGACTGTTAAAGGACTGAAATTCCATCAATAAAACAATGTTTCTATTTTTTCCACTTACATCTAGGATAAGCTCTCAAAAGATTCTTTTTCCTGACACATAACTTACATTATTAACCAATCCTGGTCAGCTAAACCCATATATACTCTATTTTAGGTTCACCCATTTCCAGGCCGGTTCCCATTTTTCCATGCCGTTAATACAGTGTGTCCTTATGTGCATTATGTTTTTAACAGACAAGTAATGATTTTGAAACACACGCTACCAGAGAAAGCCGCAATGAATGAATTATACTATGCCACAGTTACCAAATACAATCTACGTGAGGTTATATGCAAAACGTGTCCAGACCTACTGTGGGCTGGCTTCACATTGCACCACTCTAACACCCCCGCACACACACATTAAAGTTGATAATCCAGATCTTTCATAAACTTGGCGTTTAAACCCTAACTCACAAACCATATGGCTTAGTTCCTTGCAACGTCTGGCTTTTCTCGAATGTAAAAATTCCTTACTAAAGCATAGAAGAACTAAGGCATGTAATCACTGGGTCGTTTTGAATGCTGTCACGTGACGGACCTATGTTATTTCTTTGAAAACCTCCTTTAGACGTGCCTGTGCTTCGAGACAACGTGTCCCATGTATGGAACAGCTGGTTTGCAAGTCTTTGCAAGACGGACACGGTTGCTGGCAGTCTTAGCTTTGTATTTGAGAAAACTATTTCGGTTAACGGCCTTAGCATTTCCCATATCCGGATATGTAGCTTTGCTCACATAATAATGGTAGGTTGTATTACGTACTGAGACAGGAAACGCAAAACTCAAAGAAAAGTAGAATCCGATTTATGATAATCTTTATTCTAATATGTATATTTACTGCCTTTGTTCTCCATTTAGATAGATAGATAGATAGATAGATAGATAGATAGATAGATAGATTTTAATAATAACACAAGCAAGAATTATAACATAATAACAAATCCTCAATATAGTCTTTCAGTGGCCATTTTCTTAGGACTCTCTCTCTTTCTCTCTCTCTCTTTATATATATATATATATATATATATATATATATATATTAAAATATTCTTTTTGATGATACAGTAATGGTTGCTGTGGTGAGAAATGATTGTCTTTGTAGACTGGTCCACTTTTTTGTGAAACTTCGACCCCAGTGTAAAGTTCATACTCGATAAAGTAAGTGCCAATCGGAACATTTATGAAATCATGTAATAAAGCAAATATATGTAGTTTAGAGCCGGTATGAAGCACCACAACTTGCAAGTTCTGGGCAAGCCATTTTCTTCTATTTCTCTCGGCTAAACAAAACGTTTCGTGTGTGCAAGGACCAGTCATACAATCAATTATGTTGCTTTCATACAATCAATTATATTGCTATCAAACAATCAATTATATTGTTATCATGTAATCAATTATATTGTTGTCATACAATCAATTATACTGCATTCATACACTTAATTATATCGCTGTCATACAATCAGATTGCTGTCATACAATCAATTGTATTGCTGTCATACTATCAATTATATTGCTGTTATGTAATCAGTTATACTGCTGTCATACAATAAATTATATTGATGTCATACAGTTATATTGTTGTCACACAGTAAATCGTATTGCTGTCATTAATTAGTTCCATTGTTGTCAGACGATCATTTGTATTGATGTCATACAGTCAGTTCTATTGCTGTCATACAATCAATTGTATTGCTCTCATACAGTCAGTTCTGTTGCTGTCATATAATCAATTCTATTGCTCTCATACAGTCAGTTCTGTTGCCGTCATACAATCAATTCTATTGCTCTCATACAGTCAATTATATTGCTCTCATACAGTCAATTATATTGCTCTCATACAGTCAATTATATTGCGCTCATACAGTCAATTATATTGCTCTCATACAGTCAATTATATTGCACTCATACAGTCAATTATATTGCTCTCATACAGTCAATTATATTGCACTCATACAGTCAATTATATTGCTCTCATACAGTCAATTATATTGCTCTCATACAGTCAGTTCTATTGCTCTCATACAGTCAATTATATTGCGCTCATACAGTCAATTATATTGCTCTCATACAGTCAATTATATTGCACTCATACAGTCAATTATATTGCTCTCATACAGTCAGTTCTATTGCTTTCATACAATTATTCTGAAAGAATGTTCTTAAATAACGTATGAAGTTACCGTTTCCGAAAAAATGACCAATAAGCGTTGACTCTGGATAAATTCATTATACGCTGGTCTGGTACGACGTAGAACGCGATTATCAACCTGTTTCAACATTGATTTTCGACGTAATATGTGCCCATTGGAAATTTGCATTCGCAAAAGCTACGAGACAGAATCTTGTCAACAAATCTTATTTTCCAGTTTGTACGTAGCGATCTTATGTCATGCCTCCGCTGGCTGTTTAATTGTTTTATATAAGTATAACTACCCTACATATACATATATAATATAATATATTGTGATTTAATTATATAATGTGTATTAGTCTTGAAATTAATATAGCTTATACATCCTATCACGTTCTAAGCGTAAAATATCATGTCTACATCCAGAGGGTTGGTGTGATTCAATAATAACTTGTGTGAAGCAATATAATTTAATTACGAACAACCCTCCAAGTTAACAGACAAGGGAAATCGACATTCTATCATGCACACCTTTCGAAGTGTCCGAAAGGCAGGGGACACTGTGTCCCTCACTTTCCAAAGTTGGGGAGCTCGCACCGTTTGAGACTGACAAAGGAAATTAATATAGGATTGCTGCACTGAAAGTGTTATAAAATAAAATACTAGTAATTGTGTTGTGCAACCTTAACTTAGTAGTCTGCGCTGTAAAATCATATTTTCCTTGAACACTTACATTATTCAAATTAACCTTTGATCATGCGCTCACGTATCTCGTGCAGTCATTAACATATTTGAATATCTAGTTAACCTGCATGGAGCTGCACCGTGCAATTTCCGTCAAAGATCTTTTAACATTAGTATGCACTCGTTATCTACCAGCGTTTATTATAATAAGCACCTCTATTTTCTCAATTTCTTTACTCTCCAATAACAAATCAATAATTAAATGGTAAATTATCTTATGCATTTGCATAAGTTTAGTCTCTGTTGTCATTATTTCAACCTCAAAATAAATTAAATCTTCCACGCCAATGGGGTCACGCCAACCTCGAAGATACCTTAAGCGAACGTCCGTCAAACACTTTGCTTTGCAACTCAGCCAGCGTCACAGACTTCAAATGTTTTCATTGTATGATACATTGTTTTAATATATATATATATATATATATATATATATATATATATATATATATATATATATATATATATATGCTATCTTACGGTGTCTTTCGCCTGACCACTGCTTGCGCCAAATATATATATATATATGCCATCTTACGGTGTCTTTCGCCTGACAACTGCTTGCGCCAAAAGAGACATGTATGGACATCCACTAATAAAAAGTTATAGGCGCATTTTTTATTTTGTATCTGGCGAAAAAGAGCGCACGGGGTAGAGGGGCGCATAGGGTCAAGATTTGGGAGACATGGGACAAAAATTGCGGAAAACTTTCGAGCCCGCGCTTCGTTTCTGTAACATAATAACTTGTGCCCATAGGTATGCAGCTTTGATGTTTTTCTATCATAATTAGTCCATCACTACTTTTAAAGATTCAAAACACTCTTTCTCTCCTCACAGCAGTTACTTTCACCAGGACTCAATTGTGTCTTAAGTTACAGCGTGCTGTCCTAAACTAGTTTTAATATAATAACTACACCATGTACAGTCTTCATGTCTACACATAAATCCATACAATTCAGTAAGTTTCAACGACGGTTTAAATTCAGTTTTTTACATAATTCATTGCACTTATGGAATGTGAAGAATTCCTCTATTCCATTCTCTCCATTATCTGTGATACCAAACTCCTTTTCAGTGGAATGAATGCACGGACATATTAGACTATACATTCCTCTGTGTTCATGTCCGACCAGTTTGCAGATTAGATAACATCCATTGCTTTTCTGGTAGGAATAATGACAGAAAGTGTCCAGATAATGTTTCAGGGACAAATTCCTCTGGCCCTTCTCAGATACAAACATGCATAATTCCTTCCCTACCTCTTCTTCTATGATAACCATTTCATTTTCACTCCTATTTGCAACGGACAATATAGAGACGGTATCTTTGTAAGCAGTAGCGGCAGCGGCAAACTCTACCCAGAAATCCTTGTTGATGCCTCCTAGGTTATTGAATTCTGCAGCCATTTCTTTTGCCTTCCTGGTGCGAGAAAGGTATGCCACCAATTCGTAATTTACGTCATCTGCTAGTGGCTTGATAACATTTCTAAGAAATTTAATCACCACATTAGTTCTCGAAAAGAATCCCTTGTGGCTGTAAGCCTTTCCACGAAAAACGTGATAATGTCGTCCTGTACGTCGTGGAAAAAAGTCGAATGAAGCCCAGAAAGGTTCGTCGTACAGAAAAGGAGTTGTACTAGGGAAAGTTATATTGTTGCCCATACGTATGTTCTGAAACAAATAATGAAATCTAGAAATACTTCCTTGTAAACCTTTTTTACTAATTGAATGAAAAAAGGGAACAAAGAAATATTCAAATGTGGTTTCACAAGTGATTAATATATTGCAAGGAACTGACTTTTTATTTTATTTCAATTATTTCTTTGCCTTCCAGTCTCCTTCAAAACAAACTAAATAAATCAAAATCCTAAAAGGATCATTACAAATTTGTTTTGTGACGAAAATAATATTTAAAGTTTCTATGATCTAAATAAATGTTGATGTATCAATCATTCTGTTAAATAAACTAGTGTTGTTGAAAAGGCGTATTTTGTGTCAAACTAGCTCTTAGTAGTAAGAGTACCGTCACCAAGGATTCGTTCTGTTTCAGTTCGATATTAATTTGCAAAAGTTCCAATTCATCCCAAACAAAATCAGACAAATATATTTCAACATCGCTAATACTGTACATATTATTTTAGTTACCAAAGTTGAAAAACAATCAATAGAAGGTGGGAAAAAAAGAAAAGAGTTCATGGGATTTCAATATTTGTTATTTGTTGTTGTGTTTTTGTGTGTTTTTTTAAAGTGATATATAAGCAGTTCCTAAGATAGTCTTTATGCACTTGAATCCATATTCATGACCGACCATTGATATAAACCATGTATCAAAGCACAGTATGCTTTTCTGGTTCTGAGAAAGGATATACGTCTTTAAGATATTCTCAGCTGATACTAGCTAGAACTCTCTTCAAAGAAGATTTAAATTGTTCACAACCTGGAACAGTCTTGCGTTTCCATGGTTATAGATAATTCATGATTTCAGTATTGAGATACTCTTCTCGTCTCTGTTGAAGGTAAGTCGTCCCTTCTAACTCTTCATTCTGTATAATTTTTTCAAACTGACGTGAAAATGACACTATTTAAATTTCGTACTTCTTTAACTGAATAATGAAATATCAAGGTGGTGGAGGTCACCTACAATTTGAACATGGAACAAATAGTGGCATATACTTGATCTGTCACTTTGTATGATTTAAAGGAGCAGCCAAATAAATATATATTTTTCTTTGAAAATGTTTGATTCTTATTTATATTTTGTTTACCCTATTTAGATATCAACTAAACTTATATAGTCTCTGTGGATATGACATTATAATATACTATTTACTATGAGGCGGAGCGTGAATAAATAAATTTTAATCCATTTAGTCACTTCATGCCATGTCATGCCAGTCATGTTTTAAGAAAATTATTGCAGCTGAGGACAAAATATTCCCATGATATCAAAGGAGCTATATGATTATATATATATATATATATATATATATATATATATATATATATATATATATATATATATATATATATATATATATATATATATATATATCCCAGTTACCTAATCCCGAAATGCACTTTTTAAAAGGACAATTTGTTTGCAGAATGTTACGACCTTCAACTGAAGTAAATCGTAGATGGAATTCAAGCAGAAACGACACTGAGAAATGGAAAACTTGACACAGTATGTAGTATTTACTGTTGTAGCGTTTGTCAATCACATTTATCTCTTTTAATCAATTTAGGATTGTAGATAGTGTTAATCGAAATTTAAAAAGAATGAATCCATGTAAACATAATACGGTACATCAACGTTTACTTTTACTACATCTGCAAAGTGGACAGACCCAGATCAGATCTGAGACTATGCAGTTTGTTATAAGAAATCAGTAGAAGAAAAAAAACATAGACCCTGATCTGGGCGGCTGCTACACCATACTTGCCTGTATTCCTCCATCTAAGCAGAAGAATTGTATGTTTCATATCATCGAAATCGGATGTCTTGTAGTAACCATGAAATAAGCGAAAATTGGTACCACACAAAAATAGAGAAATCATTGTTTATTATGATCTAAATACAATGTAAATTTGCATTCTTATGGAACTCTGATTACAGGATCACTGATAGAATAATGTTCAGAGTTTCTGATCGCGTTAAACGATACCTTTCGAGTTTTTTTCTAATTTTAACTGTAGTGTAAGGTCTCGTGTGGCCTACGGTTCGCGTGACCCATATTTGCATCGATTAGTGATACAAAGTTTTCAGATGAAAATGTTTGGATGGTTTTTTTTAACCTAAACGTTAGATAATACAGACTCAAATACAGAAAGAATAACATCATTTTCTGAATATCTAGCCGTGTTTTCCGCGTCCTGGAAATGTACCCATCCCACCGTCGAATCTTATACCCAAGCGTCATGGAAATGTACCCACGCACCGTCGAATCGTATACCAAAGCGTCATGGAAATGCACGTAGTACAGAGGTATTGAAAATTAAAAAAAAAAACAACTGAAATAGATATCATACGTGGTGCCGATTTCAAGGAGTGGTGAACTCATGTACACATATTTACGTCTTATTTATATAATGTAACAATTTTGGGCGTTCAATGAGGTCCATATAACCACTTATAACGTGTATAACCCTCCCTATTCTCCCCCTCTCTCTGCAATAAAGGAACATCGATAAGAGCGGTGACGGTACGTTTGTTGATATGCATAATAATAAGAGATGGTAATGATGGTGACAGTGCAATTTCTGACGAAGAGATAGCAATGAGGTGACAATGGTTTGGTTTGGTATTTTACGGTACAGCAAGACATTATGGTTATTTAGTGCTGAGGCAGTTGGGGTAAAGTGCCATGCCAAGGGACACACTGCGATATATATATATATATATATATATATATATATATATATATATATATATATATATATATATATATATATATATATAAAGTTAAATATAACACCTGTGTCAAACTGCACATGTTCACAAGGTTTCCTATAAAAGTCTTACCCATTATCGAAATAATATGAAGAAAAAAAACAAATACAGTATGAAACTTACTTCGTATGGTATTAAGGACGTCTTTGTGTCTGGATCGCCGACATTCACAAATGTGTACATGGAGGAAGCAAAGTCAGTGATGACCTTATATATGCTCTATTATCTATTGCTGATAACGGCGTACATCTATCTATACACGGGGGATTCCAGAATAGTACTGCCGTTTAATTTGCTACACGTAATTATGAGTAATGTTATTGCGTTTACTGATACTTGCTTACTCAAAGCGGGATAATTTGTTATTTATGGTATACATGTGTGATATTGCGCATCAGCAGCAAAAACACAATATAAAGCATAAACATTGGTGTAGCATTGTCCAAAACAGCAACGTTTTGAAAACGGTTCATATAATTATAGAACCTACTAAGACATACGCTGACCATATAATTAATACTGAATGGTGATAATTAAAAAAATAAAAATGACGGAACTGTATGGTATAGAACCAAGGCCGTCACCAGCAAAAACATAATATAAAGCATACAAATTGGTGTAGCATTGTCCAAAACAGCAACGTTTGGGAAACGGTTCATATAATTATAGAACCTACTAAGGCATACGCTGACCATATAATTAATATTGAAGGGTGATAATTAAAAAATAAAAATGTCGGAATTGTATGGTATCGGACCAAGGCCGTCACAAGATTAGCAAAACTGAAAGTGCACGAGTAGTTACGGCATAATTCACGCACGGCCTAAAATAGTACTGACATAACAAATCGTTGTTGAATAGGTATGCTCTATTTATAAAAAATATAGTCATATAGCCAGGGGTTTATGCATATATGTATAACTACCTGATACTGTCAGAAAACCAATGCATATACGTGGATATTTCGTGCATCTCAACTTGCTTGAACCGCCTTTTGCTAATTCAGGAAGACAAACGTGGGGCAATCGTCTGAATTTGATACCATTTCGTTTTCAAGATTGATATTCGTATTTCTAAAGCGTTCCAGAATTAAAAACTCAACGTATCGAAGTATGCAACAAAGTTTTGTTTGCATTTAGCAGTAGCCTGATGTCTTCTGTATGAATCATAGATTATATGATCGGAAAAGAGCACTGACGTTATTCTTTGTTGTTGGACGTAGTGATGTCATTCTGAGTTTTGTGCTTTAAAATTCTGCGAAAATGTAATGAACTAGGTGAAGCACTATTTTTTTGTTGCTGTTGCTTCTGTTATGAAAGGTTCATGTTGATACACCTAAGTCCCTGTTTCATTATCAAAGTCAACATAATCTGTATCAATAGCATCGTCACCAAACAGCCGCGATGGCTAAGTGGCTAGTGTGTTGATCTCACCAACAAAAGGGTGCGGGTTCGAATCCAACCAATGGATTAGCCAGAGTCAACTACCGCAGTGTGTCCCTTGGCATGGCACTTTACCCAAACTGCCTCAGCGCTAAATAACCATAACGTATTGCTGTACCGTAAAATACCAAACCAAACCATTGTCACCTCATTGCTATCTCTTCGTCAGAAATTGCACTGTCACCATCATTACCATCTATTATTACCATGCGTATCAACAAACGTACCGTCCCCGTCCTTATCGATGTTCCTTTATTGCAGAGAGAGGGGGAGAATAGGGAGGGTTATACACGTTATAAGTGGTTATATGAACCTCTATGAAAGCCCAATATTGTTACATTATATAAATAAGACGTAAATATGTGTACATGAGTTCACCACTCCTTGAAATTGACACGATGTATGATATCTATTTCAGTTTTTTATTTTTTATTTTCAATACGTCTGTACTCCATGCATTTCCATGACGCTTTGGTATAAGATTCGACGGTGGGGTGGGTACATTTCAATGACGCTTGGGTATAAGATTCGACGGTGGGATGGGTACATTTCCAGGACGCAGAAAATACGGTTAGATATTCATAAAATGCTGTTATCCTTTCTGTATTGGAGTCTGTATTATCTAACGTTAAGGTCAAAAACACCATCCAAACATTTTCATCTGAAAACTTTGTATCATTAATCTACGCAATACGGGTCACGCGAAACGCAGGCCACACGAGACCTTATGCTACAGGTAAAAGTAGGAACGCTCGAAAGGTATCGTTTAACGCGATCAGAAACTCTGAACATTATTCTATCAGTGATCCTGTAATCATAGTTCCATAAGAATGCAAATTTACATTGTATTTAGAACATAATAAACAATGATTTCGCTATTTTTGTGTGGTACCAATTTTCGCTTATTTCATGGTTACTACAAGACATCCGATTTCGATGATATGAAACATACAATTCTTCTGCTCAGAAGGAGGAATACAGGCAAGTATGGTGCAGCAACCGCCCAGATCAGGGTCTGTATTTTTTCTTTCTTCTATTGATTTCTTATAACAAACTGCATAGCCTCAGACCAGATCTGGGTCTGAACACTTTGCAGCTGTAGTAAAAGTAAACGTTGATGTACTGTATTATGTATAAAGGGATTCGTTCTTTTTAAATTTCGATTAACACTGTCGACAATCCTAAATTGATTAAAGGAGATAATAAATGTGATTGACAAACGCTACAATAGTAAAAACTACTGACTGTCAACCTTTCCATTTCTTAGTGTCGTTTCTGCTGGAATTCCATCAATGATTTACTTCAGTTGAAGGTCGTAACATTCTGCAAAAGAATAGTCCGTTTAAAAAGAGCAATTCGGGATTAGGTAACTGGGACAAATAGGGTACAGTGTGTCGACGTTTATATTGTTAGCAAAGATGTTTAAACAAACTTGCAAGGATGTCAAAATATTTCTTGCATGTTATGTAATTTAACTAAATAATAACTAAATGAAGGCATTTATTATATCAATTCAAAACTTTCGTATTTATAATAATCAGTAATAGAAAAATACTGTGCCTAAATAACCACGTGAGCTTGGGAGAAGGATCCAGTTTCATCATGTTAGACTCTTGAAAATCCGTCGTTCTCGTTACCCTCAAACCTAGGATAGCAATCCAGCCAATCGTCGTTGATGCTGTCTGCTAAGTGCTAAGCGCTTAGTGTTGTAGATGTTTCCCTGTTATGAGAAAGGTAGTCTTTTAATGGTGGTCGTAACGTACATAATCGACATAAGCAATTTTGTTTCTGATGTAAAGTAGGTTTATGATATTACAATTAAGAAACGTTAGGTCCTTGCAGCTCTTCACCGACTACAACAATTAAATAATAGTTAACATTTACATTCCTCGAATATGTCAATAAAATATATCATTTACTAATAAGCTTGATATTAATTTAGCATCTGGTTCTTAAGCTTAAAGTAAAAAAAAATAATCTAATTTATATCCTTAAAGTTCACGAAGAGAAAATAGATATTCATGAAAAACATTCTAATATGAAATTACACGCAGAAAATTAAATGTATACATTGTCAGGGTCGGACGGGCCCACCGAGAGAAAACGGGATATTTCACTTGGGGAAACAGGAGCGGGGTCTGTCTGCCTGAAAGGGGGTGGGTGGGTGGGTGTTGTAATGAAAACACTGCGGAATAAAGAATTACACTTAAATTTTAGCGCTATTGATTAAAGTAAAACGAAGCAAGCTAATACCAATGGGGGGAAAAAAACGACGGTCAGAGACAATTTATGTGCTTCTGAACAAGCAAGCTAAATCTAATAAACTCTGAACGCTTAACATAAAATGGCAGGATCTTATTCATGTTAATAAATTGAGCATTTACACAAATAAATCCAGTCTTTTAAAAGATTTAAACTGGTTAAAATCTGGACGGTAACCGTATAAAATTCGTTTTGTTAAGAGAACTCTAGGGTTTGTCCGTTGCATAAAGACTAGACAATACCTACTTGTTCTTACATTTGGAACATCTCCAATGTGCTTGCATACCTAACAGAATAAGACAAATTTGATTTTTTTTTAATACGAAATATTTTAAGTATGTGGGACACTGCATGTTCATAACCTTGAAAACCGTATGGGTTATTGTTTTCAACCTTCGAATGTTACAGAATAATGAGTTTAAACATTTTTTAAACGCAGTACTTCAGAGTATAGTTTCTTGTGTTCATTTGAAGACGAACTGACGTGTACTTTCTTGCCGTTTTTCAAGTTTATTGGTATTAGTGCGATTGTCGGAATGTCAGGTTATAGGACAGTAGCTGAAATTTATCATGATGGAAGAGTAATACACCGACGGTTTTCCTTCAGAAAGTCGAAGTTGTTTGAGTTCTGATTTTGAAACAAAAACAAACACAAAACGGTGATTTGCCATCATTTATTTATTTAGACTGATGTAGATACTTAGTGTAGTTCGCGGGCTCATTTTTTTCAGTTAAATTTACAAAAAGTCAATCGTTTCTGACTTTACACGTTACTGTACCCCTGTCAAGGAGAAACCTACATGGGAGGCAGACAACCATCTTCCTAAACAAACTGTAACATGGACAATTTGTATGTATAATAAAATAAAACATTATTGCTGGGGAAAACCCCAGTACAATCAGTTTGACATAGCTGGATACAGGCTAAACTGTGAACACGTACTGGCCTACTTTCCGCAATAAAGATCACGGCTACAAAACATGAAAAGGGAATTACAATTCATTCGAAAATTTTAATCTCAGATTTATCAGCAGATGTATTAATGGAGGTCAGTGAAAGAGACGATGATTATAATTTTTAAAAAAATGAAATTTACGATTAAATTGGTTGTCTAAATAAGATTAAACATCATCCTTTTAAGTAAATAATGTAATGATACTAAATTAAAACCATTCAAAGATCATTCTATAAAGCTAAGACATGAAAATAAAAATCGCTTGACTTAGAAGGAGACGATAGCTAGTCCAGAAGAATTTTCATTTCACGTCACACAGCGCATCCGATTAGTTCGTAATGAAAGCGTTATACTCATTAATGTTGTCACGCGTAAGATACCCCACCACCGAACAAATGAAACAATTTCTGCGTGAGTCTGGCTTGATGTCCATGTTTCCCCTTTTTCAAAGGACTTCAAGGCCAAGTAAACAGTCGTTATCACTTGAACTGTTCTTAAAGTATTTAACTTTAACCATCCAAAGACCACACATCACGAAACCCTAATTTCATAGTTGCATCATTTTCTGCTTCACATTTGTTTGACTGATCATTAAGCCTTGGTGCTTTATGCCATGCACAGCAAAACACGACCCAACATCCAATACAAAGAATTATTCCTGTCAAAATTGCTAAACATCTATATACTAGAATATCCAGATAATTCATCAGGTTAAGAAATTAGGAAGGGTCCATTTTTGAAACTCATCCTGGTACCATAAAGTCTCGTGAATACTGAACATTATGATGTCTGCTCCTATTGATTGTCTTATGGGCAGGTTTGAAAAATATCTTTCTAACACATACTCCCCATAATCAATAAATGATCACTATAATCGAATAAAGATATACACGGGTACGTAAACACAAACAGCAAATATCCTAGGTTTATGTGTGTTTGTGATTTGGATTTTTAACGAGCTTTAACAATTTTTCAGTCATATTGCTACGATGTCTGCAATGTGGCAGTTTTATAGTGATGTCTATCAATGGGTCATCATGCCGCAGACATGTAGCATGATGTCCCACCCAGTCACATTATCCTGATACCAGGGCGACCAGTCGTAACACTAACCTCTTAATGCTGAACGCCAAGCGAGGCAGCTGTTAGTAACATTTTTGTAAGTCTTTGGTATGACTCGGTCGGGGATCAAACCCACTACCTCCCGCATCCGAGGCGGACGCTCTAACCACTAAGCAACCGGAGCGGTTCCCTAGGTTTATTAAACTTTAAAAACAACAATATATCAAATACATTTGGAAAATAAAAGCTCATATTATTGGATAGATGATATTAGGAGATTTTTCGAGAAATTTTAACTGAAAATCTACTCAAATACTTACTGTCCCAAAGAGATAATACCTCTACAATCAAGGATTCCAAGTTAGTGCGGTGGGGATGAACATAACAGCCTGTACTGTAAATCATCACACTCTTCTATACTTGTGGTACTATGATGAATGTTACCTTTATTTTAGTCGGCATTATTTAGTGTGGAACATGATGTCGCCTTTATACAACATTTCATCATGTGCATGATATTAATTAGCATTTACAATGCCTAGCTAGACGCGGAATATTTGCGTATGTAAAACACACAGCAAATGTTGACCCAGAACGGCCATTGCATAATGGGCTGGCTTTGACCCAAAACGGCCATCGCATAATGGGCTGACTGAGCAGGGTCAGCGTTGTTTGTTCTTCGTATAATTAACACGAGCATCACATACCCTGAACTACAGGCGCATAGTCCTTCCTCATAGGCGATATAATACGGTTGAGGTAAATGACACCGATACATGTCAGTCCTAAAGAATGTATATTGCGAATGACTTGATATAGCCATGTTTATATATTTAACTACAAATATAAAATATATGCCTTCAACGTCGACACTTTTATTAAAAAATATGCATAAACTACAATCAATAGGAATCTACAAAGAACGTTTTACATCTCTGTTAAATTTCATGAGCTATTTTTTTAAACGGTTTACTGAAAGTCCACTTGTTTTCGTTTTCAAAATCAGAAGAATCCTGTATATACTGCCAACGATTACTTAAAACTTTAAAACTTGGCAACTTAAAAAACGTATAAAGTCAAAAGTCTCACATACATACATACATACATACATACATACATACATACATACATACATACATACACGCACGCACGCACGCACAGACATACATATATACGTACATACATACATGCATGCATGCGTACATACATACATACATATATACATACATGCATACATGCATAACATAACATAACATAACATAATTAGCGTCTACCTTATTTCCCATCTAATTTAGACCCGTGGTATGACGAAAGCCGTCCATCCAATTAAATTCAACCCATTGATGGATTTGGTTGCTTCATATTACAAAGTTTAAAATAATACTCATGTTTATTGCAGGTACGGTGGATACAGATCAGCCCTTAACTGTCTATAAGGGTATACAATCAGTGGGCCATTGCCAAGTTATTGTCCTCGCTTGATTACAAAATATAGATACCACGTTTAGTCTTGTACGTCTAAATACAATCCAGCAAAGGCCAGACAGATGTTTACGTGTCTTTTACAGAATTTGCACAATAGATTATCATTAAGCGTAATCATGCATGGAATATCACATATAACTACATAATACGATCCAAAACCAGCAAGACTCTACATTTCTTTCGTAAACACTTAAATGCTTGTACATGTCACCTTTATTACTTCTATTAAAACAGGAAGAAAAATATATGAACTGACGTACTTAACCAGTGAATGCTTTATACGTTCCCACTTCAAAACTTGACAGCCTAAAATATATTAAAAATCAGATTATTTGTATCCAATTTTGTAATATTATTGTTTCTAAAATTTTGTCAGATCTATGTATGGGATTTCAAGCTACGAGGGATCTGGGGAAAACTGTAATACTATTTTCTTTACTCATTGTCGTCCATTTGTACATTAGTCATTCTGAAGAAAAAAATACAGTTCTGAATGAACAAGGTAAATTTGTCCAAAGTACATTCATGTTGCCAATAGCAGTCACCTGTCACGTGGTTCACCTTGAACATAAATACATTATCTTTGATGTTTCCATTACAGTGTAAATTGCTTCATTGTCATGTTTTAGTTGTAAGGTTAGGATTTTGATGCATATATAAGGATTTAACGATATGTACTTCAATTTAACGGTGTGTACTTCAGTGTAACGTTGTCTACTTCAATTTAACGGCATGTACTTCAATTTAACGGCATGTACTTCAATTTAACGGTGTGTACTTCAGTGTAACGTTGTCTACTTCAATTTAACGATATGTACTTCAATTTAACGGCATGTACTTCAATTTAACGGTGTGTACTTCAGTGTAACGTTGTCTACTTCAATTTAACGATGTGTACTTCAATTTAACGTTGTGTGTGTGTACTTCCATTTAACGATGTGTACTTCAATTTAACGTTGTGTGTATGTACTTCAATTTAATGTTGTGTGTGTGTACTTCAATTTAACGATGTGTACTTCAATTTAACGTTTTTACTTCAATTTAACGATGGGTATCTCAATAGCTTCTTACATCATAGCAGTGGTACCAGGAATAAAACCAATGAAACACATAAAACGTTTTTCAAACATTGTACTTTTATTTGTTCCAATTTTTCCATTTCTAGATTGTTCGCTGCATTTTATCTTTTGACAAAGTTTACAAAACCTTGTAAAAGTTAGGCTTTGTTTTTGTTTTTCTGTTTTTGGTTGTTGTTTTCTTTCTACCGGGCATCCGAACATGTCAGCTTGAAGCCAATTGTTTTATTTGCATTTCAAATTATTCTAACTATATGTAACATCTGTATAACATTTTGCAATTAACTTAACATCATTCTTGAATTAGTATGATTTAACTTACAACTTTCATTAAAAATGTAATGAAAGATAAGATAGCGAATACAATTCCAGCAAAGGACTTGAAAAGGTTGCTTCGCCTAAACAAAAAGATCCACGCAGAGTTCAATATTGAGCAAAGACTTACTCTGGGAATATTTAATGCACAGATATGATAGCTGCATAACGCTGAAAATCACAAGACACAAGCATATCATCACAAAAGAGCTTAAGATTATCCTGCCACGCAAAGCGAATGCTTCGTATATATGACAATCTTTCAAAATGTACCGGATCATCAAGAGCTCGTTTTGTCAAGAAAATGTCAAATATTACGCAGAAAACAGATATAATAAAGCACGTTGCAAACCTAACCAAGTGCTTTTTCCTTGCTTTATTACCGTAATAATAAAGTATGTCAGTAAATATATTGTGTGTTTTGGGGCCTTCGAGTGGCAGAGTGGTCTAAAGTGCTCGCCTTTACCGAGCACTGCTATCTTACATCTGTCCACGTGGGATCGAGTTTCGGGTTTGGCCAATGTGTAATTGCGAGAAATTTTGCCAGTATCTTCTCGTGGGTTGGTTGTTCTTAATGGGGTTTCCCGGGTTCTTCTTCCACCAGCTATACTGGACGCCATGTGCAGCCTGTCATGTGCTGAAAATGGCGTTACACCCTCAAACAACAACAATAAATTGTGTTTATCTGTTGTGATTGCAAGTGTTCGTTGATTGTGTCGTTAGCATTGAAAAAGGGATAAATAGATCTCGAAAGGACTTGATTAGTTAAAAAAGTTCACTCCAAAACGAAAACAGTAAGCTAGCATTCTTTGTTTCCTCTGGCACTTTCGCATCATCGTGATGGATGCTCTTCACGAAGGTACAGTACATACGCTTTGATCCTATAATGTATCTACCTGAAGAATATCCAATGCCGATAATACGATAGTATTTATGTGAATAAAGAACCGTTATTAACTTCCCGTTGAAGTGAAAAAGAATGCAATTATATGGTGTGACGAGACGTGTTCGCTTCTCTATGCCTTACACACACACACACTATGCATACCTGCAATAATGCTACATATTTATAAGTACATATACTATAATAACTCTCTGTGATCGGTACTGTAAAATAGAGGATATATTATTTTTTCTGCCTAAGTACCTTATATATATATATATATATATATATATATATATATATATATATATATATATATATATATATATATACATATATATATATATAGAGAGAGAGAGAGAGAGAGAGAGAGAGAGATAGTATTTAGGCAGATAAATAATATATATTATAAATTATGGTAGCAAAAGCTAGATATTCTAACTCGTGGCTTCGCCTCTCGTTCATATATGACTATTTTTGTGACAAAATTTATTTGCATCATTTGTCATACTTGCTCCAGAGTCGAAGCTTATACTGTGTATGTCGATGTGGTCATTTCTTGAACCAGTTTAGTACCTGTCCACTATGTAAATGACCATGGCGATCAAAAACTTTAGTCTGAAAGTTTCTCCATGATAGGTAAGGTGCAGAGCGTTCAATAATCAGGACTGAACAGGTTTTGTTCAAGCAATATTAGTATTAAATTGTACGACAACAATTAATATTTAATTTAAGATGAGTAAATGCGCTGTTAGTTAAAGTCAAACAATCCATGTATGCGTTCAGTACCTATTTCAGGAACAGGTGCAGATATTTACAACGTAATCACATACCTTCAAATGGCGGTTAGTCACTCTACTTGGATCCTCATACATCCATACTCCTTTGGATGGTAATTATTTTCGCGCCCCGAAAAACACAAACGACAAACTCAATATTAAAGTATGTGGACATTTTTGGACTAGGTCAACCTAAAGGCGTGATCAAGTTCAAACTTGTTTGAATGTTGCACGCTATGATATCACAATAAAAGCTACGCATGTTGAACAAAAATTCATACAACCCTCAATTTTGACGATTAGACCCACCATGATCTTTTCTTGACCAAGTTTAGTACCTGGCCACCTTTGTAAAAGTCCATGGCAATCAACCATTTTCGTCTGGATGTTTCTGGATGGCAGTTTAGGTACGGATCATTCAATAATCAGTATTGAACAGACTTTAGTTAAATTAAATTGGTATTAAATTTTAGAACCAAATTTTACATTTAATTTAAGATGATTAGATGCGCATAGATAACATACGCTTTGCATGACCACATCGACATAGTACAGAAGGTTAACTCGCTCTTCAGTACAGCACCACACCCACCCATCGAGCCCCCTTATCGTAAATTCGCGTCGCTTTCATGCACTGATTGTGACTTAAGAAAGCGGTAAGATTGGGATGACCCAATCTGTCACAACAAATTACATTTTCGACATTTTGAAAACGATTTGATCATATCTGTCAACAAAGTCTGTCCGACTCAGCCATGCATCACTGCTGTTTTATTACTGTTGTCAAGGAAGTAAGGGGAAATAACCTTTATCGAGACGCAAACGGCGTCGAGTCAAATTTCTTCAGCCCAAATAAATTTCCATATATGAAAATGTAATGCAGTTTCTACTTATTTGTTTTAGCTCACAAAGTGCTCGTTTATGTTGTTGGCTGCAGTTATAACTTGTAGGCACACATTCAATCGTCGCATGGCATGGTGAGAAATCTTATATTTTCACCATTATAAATATTGAGAGGATATTTGCTAGAACGAGTGAGTAAAGGATATTATTTATTGAGTGGATGCAAAGCCACGAATGAAAATACTTAAATTTTGACCCATTAGATAAAATATATCCGTTATTTACTAGGGTTAGGCAAATTTTTTAAATATTTTATGCTCAAATATATTGGCTCCCAACATCTGCATAACATGTTGAATTAGCAAATTTATTGCTGTTCCCCGCGCGATGTCAGCGGTTTACCGTTACGTTCTGCTGTGTTTTGTGCACATTCGCACGGAAAATATACGTAGTGACATATCTTTGAGTCCCAATTCAAGGTAAAACAGAACATTTTAAAAGATGGAGAATTTTTTTTTTTACATCTTGGATTTGAATTCGCTAGTCTCAATTCGTCTAATGATAGCCTAAAATATTTTATCAAGTTCTGTCGACGGGCAGTGAAACAATATTTTATCGTATTTTACTCCAGTGAATTATCAAGATTATCTCTTCAGAAAATCCAGTAATTCACGTCTGCATACAATAAAATTAAATATGTAAATTATTTCGCCAATAAGTTTCTATATCTCACACTTAAATACATAATTAAATACCGCATTTAAACTTGATTAATGCTCACTTAATTGCAAATTGCACAAACCCAGATCTGCTGATCCTGTGTCCGTTATGCTTGTTCTATATATAATTGCAGGCAAACAGTGTAGTTATTCATGAGTTTATGCAGTATTCAAATATGTACTTTTAAGAGGGACGGGGCATCGCTCTCCGCTGATTTTTATGAATTAAAATGGTTCGTAGAGGAGAAATATTCTTGATTTTATTCCGTTCTCGTTCTATAATAACGCAAAATCTACTCAAAAGTCTGTCAGTGTGAATTGGTTTTTTAAAAGCACATTTGACGCAGTTAGACCATATCAATGTATTTTATAAGAAATTATCTCATATAACATGACTCTGACACTTTAGTTTCAGGACATAATTATTGCCCTATTGGTTTTACTTCTCAAATTATCTCATATAGCATGACCCTGACACTTTAGTTCCAGGATATAATTATTGCCCTATTGGTTTTATTTCTCAGATTATCTCATATAGCATGACCCTGACACTTTAGTTCCAGGATATAATTATTGCCCTATTGGTTTTACTTCTCAAAACTCGACATAGATGTCGATACAGTACTCTGAGATGGTTGTGTAATTTCATAGAGGAGTAAGGATAATAATAAAACCAATAGTAATAATAATTACTTTCTGCGCCTGCTTATCATTATTTTCTTCATCTTTCATAATAATAATTCACTATTATTATCTTTATTATTAGTCGTAGTATTAGTCGTATTTATAATAATAATAATAATAATAATAATAATAATAATAATAATAATAATAATAATAATAATAATATTTTTATTATTATTATTATTATTAGTATTATTATTATTATTATTATTATTATTATTATTATTATTATTATTATTATTATTATTATTATTATTAAATAAGAGTAGTAGGATGTATTACACTACTTTAGAATCGTAGAAATACATTTTACTCTTCCAAACGTATTGAAAATTGGATGTTAATGCTAAACTTGTTCTGTTGGTAAGAAATGTTGAAAAGATAAATAATTATAAATGCATAATGAATCAAAGAAATATGATATACATTTACTAATATAAAGACATGTCATACTTCTAGAAAAAATATAATATAATAATAAAAATATGAAGCAACTTTAAATCACACCAGTATATAGTGATTTTGACAGGTTCAAATTCAAATTTTTCTTTCTTTCAAAAAAATAATTAATTTGATTCGAGGGTACCCGCTTCTCGATAGGTGCTTCACAAAATATTCATTTGTGAAGCATTGAAAGTTTGTCCTTAATTATTCAGAGCCTCCGCCTCGGATGCGGGAGGTCATGGGTTCGATCCCACACTGCAGACATCGTAGCGATATGGCTGAAAAATTGTTAAAGCTATGTTAAAAATCCAAATCACACACACACACGTTTTCATAGGTCGGAGTTTTCCAGCGAGTTATAAAAAGGGTGTCTTTGGAACCAATTTAGCAACTACTTGGCTCCAACAACTTCAGATCTCCAAATATGAAACACAAATCTAAGATTTTACTCTATCTTTCATTTTAGCAAGATGGAAAATTTGTTTTGACATTAACACTATCTATCTGAGCAAGACTTAATGGTGCAAAAAAAAAAAAAGAATAAACTACGTGTACGACAAGTATACAAAAACTAAACAAAAAAAATGGTGAAAACGAGATGGGGCATCTTTCCGATGACTGGACAGCTTATATTGACTGCCACAAAGAGACAACTGCTCTTGGAAATTATTTCTAAAAGTCGACGGGTCATTTATCCGGGATGAAAATAAAATTTGCTGACTCCGTACTCTCACAAAAGCGTAACGTGTGAGACATGGTGAAGATTGAAAGACGTTTGAGATTGTCCATGAGGAATGTTCAGCAAGACAAGAACTTTCTACAGGAAGAAAATTTTGAGGCAGATTTCATTCATTCCATCTATGAGTAGGGTAAATCATTATGCTCAAACTGCGAGTTGTTGAATGTGCTACCCCATTTTACTCATGATCACATCAAGGGACAACTTGTTTACAATGTAAAGGTTTTGTTTATGGATGTTACAAATTGACAAATCCCACGATAGTTCTTCTAATGGCCGATTTGGATCAAAATAAGATCATGGTTCCGCCGGTATTCCTGAGTGTGTTTGCAATCGTCGCTGTATCTTTAGATGCAATAACTTCGCACTGCCCAGTAAGGGTCATCTGGATGAGTTTTTTTTATTAAAATTTACCGAGTAGACTTATACGCTTTTAAATTAACAGTGCATGTTTTAGATTGTTTTCAATAAATCTTCAAACTTATAGTCCGAATATTCCAACGCCGTGGGATTAAAAACAACAGACATAAGAAATAAAAGGCATGGCAAGTGAGGTACACATACTTATGATTCAGTAAGTCTAGAATAATAAGTTTAAGGTCAGGTTATGGAAAAACAGATGTTCGTAAATATTCAGACAAGTCCTATAGATACAAATGAAAACTACACACATTATGTATGTCACCAAAGCAACACAAAATAAATATCGAGGTCCAATTATGAAAGGGGGCTGGTTATATCAGCGGTCTAAATTTGGCTGAGAACTTGCTCCTTAAAGTGATTTGATTAACCGTTAGACATTTTTTTAAACTACCTGACACATTGATCGACAAGTGAAACTAAACATCTCATTGATTATCTGACAATAATAATAACAACTGCTGAATCAACTTTTACATAAATCACGAAACTGATTGATATGTGCTGTTATGTGTTACTCTTGGTTAGATACAATTAGGAAAGTCAAGTTCAACATACTCGACTAATACTAGATAATATATAGTGTATGATACTTACCCAAACTAGCGACCGACCAGTTTCCGGTTTCGACCTTTAGAAGACAATTTGAAAAGTATAATTTATGACAATCATGCACAATATATATGCCATAGAACATGGTCAGAAATATGATAGCTAATTTTAGCACGCCCTTATACTCATATAACAGATCCTTGAATTTGAAAATCATAGCAAGTTTTTTTTTCAATTTTTTATAGCGGATTATATATTAAAAAAAATTGTTTTTAAAAAAAATTTAAAAAAGACCGCTTTGGTGGACTAGTGGTTAGAGCGTCCGCCTCGGATGCGGGAGGTCGTGGGTTCGATCTCCGGTCTAGTCATACAAAAGACTTACAAAAATGGTACTGGCCTATTCATGTGACCAATCAAACAAATGGGAAGTTACTGAATCCTTCTAGAAACGTCCAAAACCCCATCACCCAACGTGAAAGTAGGCCATAGGCGCCATTAAATCTTATTATTACGATTACTATTAATAATTGTCAACATATACGGAAGCATCAATTTCCAGATCTTATGCAATACTATACTGTTAACAGCCACCGGTAACAGTAGTAAAGTGGGATACCCTAGCGACAATGGGAATTAGCATTACAGAGACCCCTGGGACACTCTGGCGACAATGGAAAATTAACATGGAGAAAAATCGTGGGACACTCTGGCGACAAGGGAAATTTAACATGGAGAAAAAAAATCGTGGGACAATCTAGCCTCAAGGGGAATTGAACATGGGAAAAAGTCTTGGGTCACTCTAGCCTCAAGGGGAATTGAACATGGTTTTTTTTTTTTTAAAAAAAATTTTTTTTTTAAATTTAAATTTAAATTTAAATTTAAAAAAGGGGTAGGCAATTGAAAGGCTATCTCTTTTCGAGAAATATGGCTGGCCCTGAAAAGGGCCTTTGGTTTCTCTTCTTCTGCTTCTAATTTCTTCTTTTTCTTAACCAACTTCTTATTTTCTCTCCTACACTCTTTTTCTTCTTTTTTTTTTCTCCTCCTCCTCTTCTTTCTTCTCTTCCTCCTCCTCTTTCTTCCTCTTCTCATTTTCTTCTTCTTTTTCAATTTTTTCGTTCCATTTGCGTATTCTTATCCTTTCCTCTTCATCCTCCTTCTCCTCCTTTATTTCCTTCATCACACCACTTATCATATCCTTTGCTTTTCTTAAATTGTTAATTTCCATTTTTACTCTATGCGGACTATAAGAATAGTGGTCTTCATTGAGTCGTACTAGCATTTGTTCTATCATTCCCAAATTGTCAAGGACGTCTTGCAATGTTTGAAATTTATCTAGGTGGTTCGAAGCCATCTTCTCTGTAGAATGGTTTGAACGACGAATACTGTGGGTTCTTATACTTAAAGCGCGTACGTGAAGGAAAACATCCCCCTAAAACATAAAATTGATCTTACCTAGATCATGACCCAACAACGCGCGGACGTGAAGGAAAACATCCCCCACTTTTCTCATTTCATACAATATAACCCAAACTATACTCTCCACATACGCTAAGAAACATTAAAGAAACCCATAATCTACTATTCACACCAACGTACTTGAGCAGTTACAAACACAAACACAAACACACTAACACATACACTCTCACTATGAATAAAGAGTTAGTGTTTATATTCACACTACTCTACCTACACACATTGGCAAATGAATAGTTATTTCTTTTCTAGAGTATTGGGTAGCCCTGAAAAGGGCTGTTTTTTTGGAACTTCATGGACACCTGGTTATTGGTGGCACCTTCCAGGCCTGGCGCCACATACACATCTTGTCCCCCAGTTACTTTTTACCTTTTTGGGGGAGAGAGCAGAGGCAGGATATGTGGCTTCAGAATCCCAATTTTCGGTTTCTGGGATTCTGAAATTTTTTCTTCTTCTCTCCTTTTCCTCCTCCTCTTCTTTGTATCTTCTCTCCTCCTCTTTGTATCTTCTTTCCTCTTCTTCTTTATATCTTCTCTCCTCCTCTTATTTGTTTCTTCTTTCCTCCTCCTCTTTTATCCTTCCCTCTTCCACAATGGCTTCCGCGGCCAGTTCATTTAATATGCGCCTGGCATATTCCAGATGCACATGAAGTTCCAACAGTTTCTCCAGTCTCGTGTTCATTTTTGGTGTTGATCAATCAACAAGGGTAGCTAGACTGCCGAACGAGTTTCAATTTATAGTGAAAGCGCGGACGTGATGGAAAACATCCCCTAAAAACATAAAATTGATCTTAGTTAGTTAGTTAGTTGGATTATAGTGGTTTTCGTTCTTTTGAACATGTACCACTTTTTTATTCACGCACTGCGTGATTTTTAATTACTCCTGGGGGAAGGAAAAGGAGCCTCATCCCCCAGGCTTTTATGTACTCAAAGAGTACTTTTTAATTTAGCAACTCAGGTGTAGGACTAACTAGTCCTTAACAACCTGACTGAAAGGCTAATAGACATGAGTGGGAATAGTCACACCACACACTCGTGTTTCTTAGTTGGATTGAAATGCCCCAGGTGTCAAACCAAGCAGTATGTGACTCCCGCCACGATTGGTCGGCAGCGATGAGGTCACATTAGGACACCCGGTCTTGTGGCATTGACGAAGTGGCCCGCTTTTTTGATATCATCAATTGCCTTTCCCAGTCCCATATTCCGGTAGACAGAGCCTTCCTTTTTTCCACTCTGTTTAGGTACTGCAGGTTCATCAGCTTCATCGCCGCTGGATGATGATACTTCCAGGGCCGCTGCCAGCGTGGAAGTTTCAAATTCTTCAGGGTCGTCTGCCAACATTGCCTGGATTTGGCTGAGTATGTTAGCAGAAATAGCTGTGGAAGCTTGATTTAAAAGTTCAGCCAGATGTTGTTTAAGAGACAAGGAGACGGTTAGGAGTATTTTTTTTTTTTTTTTTTTTTTTTTTTTATTCATGAATTCCTTATTTATTTTGATTCCCTATCTTATTGGTTTGGAATGAAAACTTGTTTTATGGTTGTTTGTATGTTATTATGGAGTCCTGTTTTAATTAATTCCTATTTTCCTATTTTAATTTTTTGTGGCCTTAATTGGTTTTTGTTATTCGGGCTATGAACGGCTGTGTCAGTCTGTGAACCCACGAGACCTAGCAGGCCGTCATAATTCCCAAACAGTGATTTTGTAATATTCGTCCTTAACTGGTTTTTATTATTCGGGCTATGAACGGCTGTGTCAGTCTGTGAACCCACGAGACCGAGCCGGCCGTCATAATTCCCAAACAGTGATTTGTTATATTTTTAACTGGTCTTTGATTTACTTTCTTAGATTTTTTTGAGTAGATTGGATTCGTGTATAAAACTTATGATATTTTTGAATGTTAGATTAATATTGGGGTTTGTGTTCATCAAGAATTCTGGGTATGTTGTAGGGGATCCAATTTTATGCTGTTTAACTTTAAACTTAGCCCTTTCTTTTTCAAGTGTATGGCAGTTGTTAAAAATATGCTCTATGTCTTCTGGAACCCTGCAGTGGTAGCAGTTAGGGTTATGTGGTTGTGATCCTATGTACTGTCCGAAGCTGTTAGCCAGCTTGGTTTTGCCCGTGAGTATTCTATTTATGAATTTTTGTTCACTGCCTTTTGTTTTGGGTGGTTTCCTATTTCTACATACTTCTTTAATGATGGTTTTTAGTTTCCTGCCTTGAGTGCTTGTGTTCCATAATTCCTGCCATTTATTATCAATGAGGGTTTTAGATATGCTATTGAGTTCGCATATGCTATAATCTAGGTTGATGTGAGTGGTTTCGTTTAGTTTTTGTTTAGCTGTTATATCTGCCATATCGTTACCTGGTATGTTAATATGGGATGGTATCCACATAAATTCTACTTGTAAGTTATTATTGTTCAGTATTTTTAACAATAAATTGGTTTGCCTAAGATAGTTTTCTCTTGATTTGGTGTTGTTATTAAGTATTGAGTTTTTGACGCTTAGCGAGTCACTTATTATTACCGCTTGGGGTATTTTGTTCTCTTTGATCCATTTGAGTGCTTCAAGTATGGCCCAGAATTCAGCTGTGTATATAGAGCAGAGGTTAGGTAGTCTTCGACCTACTTTAATGTTAAGTTCGGGGATTACGTAAGCTGCTGCTGTTCTGGGTGGTTCTGTAATTTTGGATCCATCAGTGTAAATCTTAATGTAGTTGCAATATTTTGAGTTGATTTCTTCTGTACAGATTGTGTTTAGTTTGAGTTCCTGTTCGTTTTTATTGCCATATTTCGTAATGAGGGTGTTAACTGTGGGGTTGATATTTATCCATGGTTCTTTGTCATAGTGATTTGCAATTTCTGCTTGGAGTTTGTCTATAGGAAGTTGTTCAACTAATTGATGGACTAATTTCCCTGCTGGTATGTTTTGTGATAATTTAGTTCTAAAAGGTATGTTGCATTTATTTATAGCTAGCCGGGTGGGGTGTGTGTCGGGGTGTGTTGTTAGCCTGGCTGCATATCTGAGGGTGAGTTCTTGTCTTCTAAGGTGGAGCGGCAGTTCTCCAGTTAAGATTTGAAGTTCCACTAGTGATGTGGATGGTAGTGCACCAGTGCAAATAATTAGGGCCTTTCTTTGTATGCTATCTAGTTTTTTGAGGTTATTTTGGGGTGCCGAGTTGTAAATTTGGCATCCGTAATCTAGTTTAGATCTAATTAACGATTTATATAATGCTAGTAAGGTTTCTTGATTGGATCCCCAGGTGGTTCCTTTAAGGGTTGTAAGGAGGTTAAGGTCTTTATTGCACCTTTTGACTAGTTCGTTTATGTGGTGTCCCCAGTTTAGCTTGGAGTCATAATGCATTCCTAAAAATCGTGCTACTTTTACGAATTGAATTTCTTGATTTTGGATGGTGAGTTTGGGAAACTGATTTTGTAATTTACGTTTGGTGGTGAATAATACTGCTATGGTTTTTTCATGGGATAATTTGAAACCCCATTTATCAGCCCATTTCCCTATTTTGTTTAAACTTGTTTGAATATCGCTGATTACTTTGTGGTTGGAGGGGTTTCCTGCTCTCCATAATCCACTATCATCAGCAAATTGTGAGAGTTCAATTAGTTTTGATGTTAAGTTGGTGTCCAAGTCATTAATCATGATGTTGAAAAGGGTTGGGCTGAGTACGCTCCTTTGTGGTGTACCGTTTTCAAGTGTGTGTGGTTCAGAGTAGGTGTCGCCGACTCTGGTTGATATTTTACGGTCAGCGAGGAAGTTTTCAATGAATTTAAACATTCGACCTGTGATGGCGTAGTGGTTGAGTTTGGCTAATAAGCCTTTGGTCCATACAAGGTCGAATGCCTTTTCGAGGTCAATAAATACTGCAATTAAATTCCTATCAGCTTTGCGTTTGGAGTTGAACGCCAATTTAATTGCGGTTTCTAATCGTATTAGTTGATCCGTGGTGGATCTTTTGTTTCTAAATCCGCATTGATTATCGGAGATTAAATTATTGCTCTCTAGGTGGTGTTTGAGTCGGTTGGTGACTATGGTTTCCATGATCTTACAAATGTTGTTTGTTAGGGAAATGGGTCTGTAGGAGCTAATATCGTTAGGGTCTTTTCCTTGCTTGGGTATTGGAATTACTATTGCGTGTTTCCATTTATCGGGTAGTTTGCCTGAGGTCCATATTTGGTTTAGTAATTTAATAATTGTTTGTTTAATGTTATTTGGGATATTTTTGTATATTGTGTATCCTATTTGATCTTCCCCTGGGTTAGTTTCGTTTTTGGTTTTCAATGCTAGGTCCCATTCGTAAGTTGTAATGTCTTTATTTAGGTTCGAGACTTTGGGACCGAGGTCTTTAAAGAGATTACTATTGGTTCTTTCTACTTTGTCCCTATGTAATTGAAATGTTGGGGTATGGTTGGTGTTGCTACTCATATCTGAGAAATGCTGAGCTAGTCTGTCAGCCTTTTCTTTATTAGTAATGGCTCCAGCTATATTTGGAGTGGTGTTAGTTGTCTTTCCTCTAATTGATCTAATCTTATCCCAGACTTGTTTGGTACTAGATGTGATATTGATATTCGTGCAGTAATTATGCCAAGTTGATTCCTTTGCCTGTTTAATTATGTTTTTAAGGTTTTTCTCCTTTTGTTTATATATAGTGAAATCAATAGAGTTTTTAGTGCGTTTGAATTTATTGAGGGCTTTTTTCTTATCAGTGATGGCTTGTTTGCATTCATCATTCCACCATGGGACTCCTTGTTTATGTGGGTTACCACTAGTTTTGGGTATGTTAGTGGTGGCTGCCTTTAGTATGGTATCAATCAGGTCTTCGTAATATTTATTAATATTATCATTTTCTATGTTTTTGGTGTCTATTTTGCTTAGTGTTTCATTAAATGAGGTCCAATCTGCTTTTGAATATATCCATCTAGGGGTTCTTGTTAGCGAGTTGTATTGGACCGTCATCTGCAGGGTGACTATTACTGGAAAGTGGTCACTGCCCAAGGGGTCAGTTTGATCCACGCTCCAGTCCGCCACCTGGGTTATTGATGGCGAGCAAATGGTGAGGTCGATGGCGGACATGAGACCGTTTTCTGGGTTAAGGCGTGTTTTTGTACCGTCATTTAAAATGGCTAAGTTAGATTCTGCGGTCCATTCTTCAATCAATTTGCCTCTTTTGTCCGTCACACCTCCCCCCCCCCATAGCTCGTTATGGGCATTGAAATCTCCACAGATGACGATCTGATTTACTCGTTTGTGATCATTTATTTGTTTGTAAGTAATTAAGTTAGCTGTGCCTGATGTTCCCCCTGGGTCATAAATATTGAATATTTGTATTTGACCCTTGCCTGTATGAATTATGAGGGACTGAATTTCGAATGCTTCGTTGCTACCTGGGGTTGGTGTTATGGTTATTGTTGTTACATTCGGGATGTTATCTGCTATATAGATGGCTAAACCCCCACCTCCTTGTCCCGTGGTTCGATTTTTGAAGTGACCTGGGGCATATCCTGGGAGTTTGGGTATTTGTTTGGTTCTACTTGTTATTTTTGTTTCTTGAATGCATATAATATCTGGTTTGTGTTCTAAGCTTTGTAATTTGGCTTTGAGTTCACTGATATTACTTATTAAGCCTCTAACATTCCATTGCCATATTATAATGTTCCGGTTTGTTGTATAATCCATTATTGGGGTGGTCATTATTGATTGTTTTGTGTTGAGGGTTATGATGTTAACTTCAAATTTGATTCGATTTTGCTTATTATGCTTATTATCTGTGTTATTTTATCCACGATGTAGCGGTGGTTGTTGATAAGTTCGGCTTTGATCTCTGTGAGTAACTTTTCTATTGTCGGGTTTGGCAATGATTTGTTTTTGGTGTTAGTGTTATCTGATTCTTCGGGGTGGAGTTGTGAGTCTTTGTGGGATTTGATTAAGAATGTATCTTGTTTATTTAATCTTGTTTGATCTTGTTTGACCTTGTTTGACCTTGGTAGGTTGGGTGTTTGGGCTGTGGTTGCTTCAGTTGCTGGTTTGTTTGGGGTCATGATGTGGTAATTTTTATTACTGGGGGTTAGTTTTTTCGCCGCATGATACGGGATTTGCTTGTTGTTCATGATATCTATGGTTTGATATTCCTTGATAGTGTTGGGGCATTCGTGGGATTTAGGTAGGTGGGGGCCCCTGCAGTTGGTACATTTGGGTGTGGTTCTACGACATACACCTTTGTGGTTTCCCCCGCATTTGTAGCATAGTTGGGTATATCTACATCTGTTAGAGAAATGTCCCCAGTGTTGGCAGTTGCTGCAGAACCTGGGTTTGTTTATGTATGTCTCAAGGCGGTGGCGTGCCCCAGAGTGATCTAGTCTTATCATCGTTGAGAGTGGAGAATTTGATTCTAGTATCGCTGTATTGGTTTCCTGTCCTAAATGATTTTTGAGTTTATACGCCCTATTTATGGGGGTACCACTGTCTTTGAGTTTGGCAGTGAGGGTTTCATTGTTTATTCCTTTATTTTGTCCTGTGAGTTTTAGAACTGCTTTAAATGTGGGGGTGTTCGTGCGGGAGTATGTGGCTAAGTCATTTGTTCGTGTGTTATTGTTTATTGCCATGAGGGTCTGGTTGCTATTGTGTGTTTTGGTTATTATGTTCTTTGTCCCTAATTGTTTGTGTCTTTCGACGTTAACCCTAATGTTGTTAATAATTTCAATTTCTAGGAATTTGGCCATTTGACTGCGAGTGCTGCAGTGTACTATTATGTATCTTGTGTTTGGCCTAAATATTTTGAATTGTCCTTGATGAACCCTAAGGAGGGCCTGTGTGAGACTGTTAACAGTTAAGTTTATCAGTTTATTGGAGTTGCTACTGATATAAAGTGTGTGTTCTATGGGGTGGTATGAAAATTTGGCCTGTTTCTTTGGGTCTTTGGGGGGGTGTGAGTTTGAATTATTTTGGGGGGCAGGTTTGTTCTTGGTAAACATGGGTCCCTTCCCTTTACCCTTGCCATCCCACACGTTAGGTTTTGATTTAGTGGTTGGGTTAGCTTGTGTTATGTTTCGGCTGCTGAGTAATTGTTCTTCAGTTAAGGGTTTTGATGGTCCAGGGGTCTGACTGTTATGATATTTCGGTTTGTTGTTACTGATATGAATGGGTGGAGTTATTGTTACCATGGGCGCCATTTTGGGTGTAGTTTTTCCTTTGTTACATGAGTTGGGCCCTATTTTCGGTGGGTTTCTTATTATCATGGCTATATGTTTTTTTTCCGGGGATTGTGCAATGACCATGTATTTGGGGGTGGGTGGCTGGTCTTGTTTTTGGAGTGGCGATATTGGTGTTTCTATAGGTATTGTATCATCCAGGTCCTTGTTTGCCGATGGATCTAGTAAGTTTTTGAAACTTACAGTTGAGTTGATACTTAAGTCGGCTGCTGATATTTGAATTAGTTCATTTCTCTCAGGGGTGGTTAGATGCGGTGTTGTTAAATCATTCCTTTCAGGAGTGGATGAGAAGTTGAGTTTCTTCTCGCAAAGTTCAAGGTGCTTGGAGTTTGCACTGAGATCCAATTTCCCCGTGATTATTTGCGGGTTTGGTGTCATAGGGGTGGGAGGTTTATGTGATTTCATTTCCTTTTCAAGCCTATTGTTTCTCAGAATTTGTTTTCTAGTGTTAAAGTCAAGTTTGTTTGTGATTGGTTGAGACATTCCTACTTTGGTTTTGAATAAGGTTTAGGTTACTTATTGTTGTTAATAGTGGTTGTGGTTATGAAGAAACAATGAGAGATGAGATTCTGTTACGTTCCGTGAATCGGAAAATCTCACAGCGGTTAGCTTGTGCTTGTAATTTGTGAGATTCTGACCAGGCGTGGTATCAGTGTGTTTCCTAGTGCCTGTTTTCGGGAACAGTGCTAACAGCTAGAGTTGTTATTATAAGAAAAAAGGTAGTGGTTAGTTGTGTAATTTGTCGAATTTATTCTCTATGATTGAAAATCACACAATGATATTTGGTGCTTGTATCATGTGTGGGTTCAATCCAGTCGGTTCTAGTATGTTTCTTAGAGACTGTTTAAGAGAATAGGCGGCAAATTGAGTAGATACGGAATTTAGTACAAGTAAGGTAAAATATATTATAGTGAGATGTAAACAGCACAGAGTTTTAATTGCCCGCAGGCTTAGTAATTTTCCTACCTTGTACTAAAGTACTTAGCTTTTATACGAGGTGGTATGATCCAAAATGGCTGCGTGGCGGGCTGCTTGGCTGGATTTCCTTTGTCTGATATATTACTATCTTACTGCGTGTTCCTATCGTTCCTTTGTGAGAGTTCCTTAGATCTGTGCACTTCCTTTGTTCACGGCTTGGCGGGTTGCTAATCGTTTTCTCTTCTTAGCATTATTTCTTTGCACAAGTTGTCCTGTTCCTTTTTTCTATATTAATTGGTGTTGGTGGTGGCCGAACTCAGTAGAAATTTTAAAATTATACACCAAGCCGGTTTTAAACAGTAAACAAGTCAAGCAAATTCAGAGATAGTTTTCAAACTTCTTACCTAGATCATGACCCAAAACAACAACGCGCGGACCTAAAAGAAACACTCACTCACTTTTTATGCTACCCATCACTATTTTAAAAATTTTTTATAAATCACTTCAATAGACTATTTACATACGCAAAGCAATCCAATCTAATTCCAAATATACACCTCAAACACCTAAAAAACATGATTTTAATCTACTATCCACACCAACGTACGTGAGCACTTACAAACACACAAACACATACACTCTCACTATCAATAAAGAGTTAGTGTTTATATTCACACTACTCTACCTACACACATTGGCAAATGGATCGTTATTTCTTTTCTAGAGTATTGGGTAGCCCTGAAAAGGGCTGTTTTTTGTTTGCTATGGCATTCTTTTTTAGTTTCTAAGAATGCGATGTCCTCTGAGGATAGACTTTCTGGCGATAGGTCTGCTTCTTCGGAAAGAGAAGAAGAACTCTTTGGTGTCGATACGACAATCGACAAAGCCTCTGTCAGCTTCAGGTTGCTGCTGTTGTTGTTGTTGCTGCTGTTGCTGTTGCTGCTGCTGCTGTCTCTGAAGTCTGTACTTCTCTGTCCATTCTTCTTTTTCCCTGTTCATTTCTTCTCTGAAGAGCTCTTCTATCAGGTCTTCAGTGATTTTTAACATTCTCACATTCTCTATTTCTTCTGGCTTCGGTATCAGACTGTGTCTGACCCTATGCAAATTCACGTAGGCTTCGTTGAGCTTAGCTAGTTTGGAGCACATCTTCTTAGGAGGATGAGTCGACAATGGATGGTTAGACTGGAAACAACCCCAGTTCGTAAAGTCAAAGCGCGGACGTGAAGGAAAACATCCCCACACGGTTTTCGAGTCGCAACGTTCAGTGAGTGTCATGAGAGGGATAGTAAGAAATGAAAGAGCATCAATCCAACATTCTTATAGCTAAACAAAAGACAAAGACATTTTTTTCAAAACACAACATTTTTTATTCAAAAATCACTTAACACTAAACAACAACTCTAACATTTTTTAACAATCATCCAACAATATAACATCAAACAATTTTTTTTCAAATCACAAACATTTTTTCTCAATTGACAATCTACTTTAAACAGGGCTGACAACGTTGTGAATGAAATTGTGATTTCCACTGTTGGAAATCATTAGGCCATTGATGGACATTACGTTTCCTAGCTTGAGACAAAAGATAAGCATAATGGTCACAAAACCATCGATCTACTTTCACATCGTTTCTAGCAGAAGAACGAGGATCAAAATGAGTCACTAAATGTTCTAAGGAATAGCCCAGGCTGCGATGATGCAGAAAATACACACAGTACTGTCCACACACCAAGGAATCTGTGCCTTGTAATTTCACATTATTGAATCGGGTGGTTTGAGCATTTCTTCTCATAAAGTCAATGATATCGTCTTCCAAAGGGGGCAATCCGTACGAATCGAAATATTCCACACATCCTTCTTGAGGAAAGTAGACGGCTACCCAGTGGGGTCCTGGGAGATGACTGTCGTCCGTGTTGATCACGTAAGCTTGATGGTCTTTAGGTTTGCGATGAGGGAGTTCATCTTTAGCACAGACGACAGGATTCCAAGAAGCCGTATACGAACTGTGGTTCAAAAGGTAATAAAGTTCCCAGGTATCCATTTGTGTTGTTTTCTTCTTCTTCACAGATAATAATAAGTCGTCAATTCGATCCTGACTTTTTGCTTGAAAATGTCTGACGAATAAACGGTTATTCGTTCTGTTTCCTCACTCTGATTCAGGAGAGCTTCGATACGATGGATCTCTTGAGTGGTTAATGGTGGACAAGAATGTTCACGCAAGTCTTTATACCACTGATGCAACACGTCTTTGTTCGAGATGAGACTCCAAGCTTCGTCCAGATACTCGTCCAATTTTTCTTCTTGACTTAACATCAGGCATTTATCGTGTTGAATTTGATTGGGATGATCGTTTTGACATCCATAGCAATTTTTCTTGATAAATTCCGTCATTTTTTCGACCAAGTGTTTGGCAAAACAGGAGACTAAATGGGCTTCTTGTTCTGGCCATCTCGACTTCATCATGATCACTTCTTCTTCCACAGTCTCCTCACATTTCATGTCCAAAGTTTCTCCACTAGGTAAAGAGGGACAACAGTCTTCCATGGTTTCTAGTAATCTAGGATGACTTCTCTCAAACTGTTGATTTCTATCGTATTATCGAATTCTGCATACAGGATGACGTTCACCGTTTCATCAGGGTCTCGGTCTTTAAACTGAATTTCCACACGAATTTGGCCGGATTTTATAGGGTGGAAATGTCCCTCGTCGCTGCCTTGGTCTGGAGTGAAATCAAAAGCCCACAAAGCGTAGCCTCCTGCATAATCCTCGTACGTAATATCGTGACTGGTATTGGTTCCTAACTGTCCGGTGGCTTCGTACAGGGACAAGTACGATCTCAAGTAATTCTTCTTGGTAAAGTCAGGTTCAAAAGGTCGGGTACACAAGGTTTTGCCATCGCGGCTGACTTCGATTTTGGACACGCCAAAGTGTTGAAAGTAGAAAGGATTTTTTTCGGCAGCTCCGTTGAAGGCTGTATTCTCGACGATACCAACGATCAAACGTTTGGGTAACTGTCCTTGGAACAGATGATCTTCGATCATGGATCGCTGTCCCTTGGGAATGGTGAAGGTTTTCACTTCCACGCGTCGTATGGGATACTTGGCGGTCGTTCTGCTCAACGTCTGACTGATGTCGTTTCCCACTTTAGGTAACACTTCCACACGGCGTACGTAGAGTCTGGCTTCTTGGATTTTGGTCTTGTAACCGTCACTATCAGCCAATAAATGGAAAGCGGTACTGCTACGATTCAGTCTCAGGCGGACATCCACCCCGTTCAGCAAATACTTTTCTTGCAACCACATGTCCAAATGCAAACGATCCATCAGTTCTAAACTTGTGTCGACTCCCGTGATTCTCTTTCTTCGTTCTAGAAATCCATCTTTGTTGTCTTTCTTTTCATCAGTTTCCAATATTTCAAACTTGGTAGGTTCGTCAGCTTCCCATATCACACAGGCATTGAGATGAGTGTTCTTGCCATCTATTCCGTACGTCAAGAGATTTTCCAGGTAGGCACGATAAGGGTAAGTATCCATGCTGCTACTGACCAGTTTGTTATTCAAGTACAAGTCCACTCCACTGAACAAGGAATGCATGAAATTGTTGACGGGAGCTACTGCTTCATCGTCTATAGGACCTCCAGTCTTATCTAGAATTTTGACTTTCAGGTACAAGTAACTGCTATTCAGATCGATGTAATCTTCGGGCTGTCCTTTGATTTCAAACTCGATGGGAGCGGAATCGGTCAGTGAGGAGACGGGGTGAAATTCCACCCATTGAGATTCTTGCATCGTCATCATGGTGGGGGGCATGGCAAACAGGTCCAGTTCCGTCTTGGAACAAGCGCAAGATTCTCGGTGCATCATTTTTTCTCTATGTCTCAATAATCGAAAACGTCTAAGTCTCGAACGGTTCTTCTTTTCTTGGCCTTTCTCGCTTGAAGTATGGTGAAAGGGTGTTTTCTTCGTCGTCTCTTTCTGCCTTGTCCTTGCTGAATGCCTGACTCGGTAGCGTGCAGAGCATTTATAGGTGTTTCTCGGCGACCCAAAATGTCTTTGCCCGTTTGCAGCAAGACATTTTTGCCTGCCCTCATGAAGGCTTCTTTAGGGTTTTGTTTGTTGATGATGACATTTTGGAGAAATTCTTTGCCTTGCATCAGTGCCGCATCTTTCAAGGCGTGCAATCCGCGTGTCACCATCGGTTTCAACACCGGGGCCACCGAACGAAAGGCGGATTTCAGCATATCCCCTAAACCGTGTCCTCGCTGTCGAGCAACCCCTCGGTACACTGGATACATGACTTACGAATCGTGAGAGAACCGTTTTCGAAACAGGAGTTTCACCGTGACTTTTCCTTTGGTGAATGGAATATTTTGTCCCAAATCTCCTTTTGTAGCAATGTTGACCGTGTCCAAATACGACTTGCTGACCGGCAAATAGTGAGGATGGACAAATTCGCGGTGGACGTGGTAAGTGTTTCCACCTTCCTCGTCAGCGTTCGTGGCAGAATCTACTTTGAAAGGAATGACACGCAGTAACGGTATGGAGGTGTGTCCCACCACGTTGTACTCCACCACATCGGAATACACAAACATCAAATTCAGTCCTTGATTCAGTTCTACCGGGGCACGAAATAACTTGCTAAAAGACTCGTTGTCGTAAACGATGGGTAATTCGTTTTTCTTGAGCATGGCCATTCTCATGTTCATGTCTCCGCCCAACATGTCAAACAATTCAGGACAAAATAAAATGGACATGATTTTACTTCGTTCAAATTTCATCGAGAAGCGACGAGCTGCTTTGTGGTACTCCATGGTGACACTTTTGTTGACATGCTCCAAAGCTTTCAGAAACACGACATTAAATCTGGTGGCTATGGTGCTGACCAAATGTTGACCACTAAAATAATAGCCTGGGGGAATGAACAAGTGATAGGTGGTGTACTTTTGTGTACGGGTTTTCTTGTCATATTTGACATTGCTATCCATCCACTGTTGCATTTGCTCGTCATGAACTTCCACATCAAAAAAAATTTGATTGGGAAGGACATTGAGGACTTGGGTCGGGTGAATGATTTCTACTAAAGCCACTTCCCAATGGGCTTCGTGATGTAAGGGGATGGCCTGAGGTAATTTGGCCGTGTAACAGCACAACGTGTTGTGGGGAAACACCTTCATGGAACTGTCACTGGGTAAGGTTAAGTAAAATTGGTTTTGGTGACTCATAATTCCAGAGTTCTGTGGCTGTCCGAGGGGTTACTGGACGTCAGAGGCGTGTCTCCGCCCAAAATGGGGTTCTGATTGTGGTGATTGGAGTGGTGACTGGCACTGGCACTGGACACAAGGTTCCCGTTGGAAGAGAATTTCAGGGAGGGATTGGGAAGCAGGTAACCGATGCAACTGCTCAATAAAATGGTCCACAATTGTTTGTCTCCTTGTTGCAAACTCAAATTGGCGATGGCTGCCCCGATGACACAATACACCATGAAGATTCGGCAGAAAAAGACGATTTGCGTTTTAGGCACACGTTCTCCACACCACACCCACAAGGGTTGTTTTTGTAAATCTTGCACAGAAGAACTAGGTGAAGAAGGAGTGGTCGACGTAGCTGCGTCTGATGTGTGAAAGGGCATGATGGTCACTTCTTTTTATAGTCGATGACTTGCGAAGCGTCGATCCAAGAATCGAAACTGGGCGGATATCCTTTCCAACGTACTTTGACTTCTTTGACACGTCGTTTGCCCACTTTACGGGTTCTGCGTTCGAGAATGCTTTCGATGTCGTACACGTCGTCTTCTTTTTTGGTGACACGTTGTAACTCGGGCAAATAAAACGTTCCTTTCAGCACTTCTCCGTTCATGTCTTCCAATTTATAGACGGCAGGATGACGGCCATGCACTCGTCCAGTGACACGAAACAATTCGGTCGTCCAGTTATGTAAGTAACCTTTGTCGAAAGTGCGTTTGGTTTTGCCAATGCGCACCCAATCTCCTACGGCCAACTCTCTACTTTTCTTGGGGACAGCCCTCGTTGGGGACGTACCGAACAGGCGCTCAAACACCAACACTTCGTTGTCGGGAGTCACGTCTTGCGGAGCACGTCCGATGCTTCGATGGTAAGATTGGTTGTACGCTTGCACCAGGTGCGGTAAGATGTCGATGTACTTCAGAGTGTGGTGATGCGTAAAATATTTCCACATGCGTTCTTTCAAAGTGCGTTGAAAACGTTCCACGATGCTGGCTTTGGTTTCGGGATTCTCGGTGGTAAAAAAATGAATGTCACGTTTCTTTAATTCTTTTTGGAAAGCTTGGTTCAGAAATTCGGTGCCTTTGTCCGTTTGCCATCGAAGAGGGTGACGACCGCTTTGTTTCAACACCCGTTGCAGGGCTCGCACTAACTCGCTGCTCGATTTGGAAGTCAAGGGCACGACCCAGGCAAATTTGGAAAAGACGTCGATGACACAAAACAAATATTTGTAGCCACGATTGTAGCTGGCCAAATGAGAGACATCGGCTAAATCGGCTTGCCATTGATGATCGATGCCTTCCACTCGGGTGCGACTTCTGGAAAACTTGCGTCGAATGGGTTTGTGTAAAGTGTAGGTAGCTTGTTCTTGTAACCATCGTTGCACTTGAGGTAAACGGAGACTTTTCAGTCGAGTTTTGGCAGCACGATACAATTTTTGAACTCCTGCGTAACCTGCAGGATGCGAGGGATCGTAGTAAATGCTGGCTAAGACTTTTTCCATTTTTTGTGTTGGTTGGTGTGTTAATAAGGCACCCACTCTTGGAGGATGCTACTCTTTTTCTCTTGGGGTATTTTCTTGGATTGCAATGCTTTGCGTGTGCGACCGGCAATAGGTGTCGAAGAGGAGGATGTCTGAGCGGGGAATATCGGTTCTTGTTTCACTTCTGTCTTCACTTCTGTCTTCACTTTCTTTTTCTCTTGTGATGAAGAAGGGGTGGCCATCATCTTTTTAATCCATCCAATTCTGGAGGTAGGTGGTGTTGTTAACTTGCGTACTTTTTCTGGTGGAGTTTGAAACCCTTCTTCTTCTTCTTCTCCTTTTTCTGTCTTGGTCACGGGTAGTGGTGGTGCTGGTACTGGTACTGGTGATGGTGTTGGACTTTTCATCAAGGTCTTAAAATCTTTCAAAGTGGGTAGAGCTGTTTCGTCTAAAGCTTTCTGGTGAAAGAGTTGCAGTCGTTGCAAGAGTTGACCGTACTTTTGCGATTTTTCTGTTTCGGACAAATCTTGGCGATCCATCAAGGACTGCAATTCGTGTTGTAACTGGGACATCTCGCTCAAATTGGGATTGGGAGGTAAATGCGGGGTACGTTTTTCTTGCCACCGATGGTATTCCATCCATCGTTTGTAAGGCACTAAAGCTAGTTTTAGTCCTTCCATGGGGTTGTCAGGGGTCGATTCTGAGATCTTGGCACTTCCGAGGGCCTTTTTATCTTGCTCCCACCAGTCCTCCCAACATGGTTCCCAACACACCTTTCAGTATGGGGCCTAACAAGAGAGGTAAAATACCTCCACGTTCCACTAACATCTTCTTTTTTTGACGAATGGGAATTTTCTTTTGAACCATTTGGCGAAGAACGTGACGATGTTTGCCTAAGCATTGTTTCTGGTGTTTGGACAAAGGGATCGTGCCTTTCAAGACGTTCAAACAACATTCGCACACGGTATCGATGACCTCTTTGGAGGCCGTTTGAATGAGTTTTTTCGTAGGGGTGGAGAAGCTTTGGACAGGACAGATAACATGTCCCCATGTTTGGCTAAACGTGGTGGCAGTCCTTTCCTTTTCTATCCTTGGGGTTTTCTGGAGGGTGACATCTTTGCTTGTGGGTTCCGGGACATTCACTAACGTCGATAACTTAACACACATCCTTTTATCTTTTTTTGGGACTATCGCTTTGTCATAAAGGTGACAATGTTTTTCCCAAAATCGCCAAGGAATCCTCTCCTTTGTTGACGCCTCTTTTTCTTGGAACGACTGTGTCTTTTCTTAGGGTAATGTCGATGCTTGGCTAAGCGTTTTGTCGGATGGCGCGTCTGCCTTTGTCTCTTTCTTTTTTGGCTTCTTGGAGGTGACATCTTTTACAAGTTCACTGATACCGCTACTTGGTCACAGGCCTTTTTTATACTGGAACGCGTCGCCACTGATTGTCTTTACGTCGTATCAGTTTGAGGACAGGCATGACACGTCGTACAGGGGTACGTAACGGACTAAATCGAGCCAGTTCTTGCTTGGACAAATCCAGTAAACTTTGTAACATGCCCGATCTTTCTTGAACTTTGATTTTCGGAGAAGGTACTTTGTGAGCAGCAGCCACTGCCGCTAAATTGGAGGGTCCTGCCACTGGGGAAGTTCTTTTGGGGGTCATCAACGGAGAAATTCTTGGTGTGATCAACGTCTCCAAGTACTCTTCAGTTCTGGGTGTCATTAACGGAGAAGTGGATAAACGTGAGGCTGCCGGAGACGCAGTCACCGCTGTGGCAGGTCGTGGTTTGCGAGTGTAAGGTTGCCGAAGTGCCTCTCTTGCGACTAGTTTTCTTCTGTGGGCTTTTCTTTTTCTGGGGACTTTTTTTCTGTTTCTTTTTCTGGGGGCTTCTTTTCTTTTTCCGGGGTGGTGGTAGTGTCTGGTCAGAGGAGGGTCCTGCCACTGGAGAAGTTCTCCTTGGGGACCTGGTCTTTTTCTTTTTCTTCTTGGGGCTTCGTTGGACTTTTGTCTTGGGGATAACTTTGGGGGCATTAGGATCCCATCTTAAGAGAGAGCGAATGATGACCCCTCCTAGAGTACCGCTCCCTCCAGGTTTCAAAATGATTTGTTTTTTGGTTTGAGTGTCGATGCGGGGATCGGCCAGTTGGACCAAAGCGACTTTGTTTCGATCGAAAAAGCGTTTGGTTTGATGAGGAATCTGAATGATTCCTTGGAGTAATTGACGTGCCGTCACCGTGAACCATCGTAAGACTTCTTTGAGACTAGCTTCTAAGACACGGGCTCGTGTTTGTGGATTTTTTTCTCGACTGATGCCATACAAGGCACGAATCAATTTGACGGGAAGATGCGACTGAAGGGACGTCATGTTCACACTGTGTGAGACAGACGAAAAAGGGTCTGAGGTTTTTATAGATTTTTTTTATGGGGAGTGAAATGAAGTCGAGGACGGAGACGTGTACAGGACAGGCCCTCCGTCTTGGCACCAGTGGTGAAACAAGTGGGTACGAAATCGCAAATCCTCGGGAGTCGTAGGTTTCAAATCGACGAGTAAATAGGCGTGTGGTGTTTGAGTGGCATCGTCGTACGCCTGAGTCAGCCAAGGCGTTCCTAACTGTTTGGCCAAGACTTGCACTTGCGATTTATCTCGAGGGCTTTTAAACAAGACCACGTAATGCGCATTGAGACTGATGGTGCGATGGGCTTTACTTTGTTGAAACAAATTTTGGGTGATGTAAACGACACTAGCATTACGGTGATGCCCTTTGCGCGTGAACCTCAATTTAATTTCTTCTTCGTCTTCTCCTAACATGTCGTCGAAAATGACCAAATGGGTTTGACGGGAGTCAGAGACGATGCTGTCGTCTTCTTTAGGAATGCCTTCCACAAACACGATGGAATCGCCTTGACTTTCTTGCAAGAGGTTGTACGCCGATTGCCACTCTTTGTAACACCACACGATTCGTTGAGGTGGCCGATCGATCAAATGATGTTTATGTTCGATCAAACGTTTGACGAATTCGGTTTTGCCTGAACCGCTAGGTCCAGCAATGAGCATGTTAAAGGGATGGCGAAGATACAAAGCCTCCCAACTGGCACGATCTAAGTGTTCGTCGATGACTTTGACAGTAGAGGAAGAGGGAGCAGAGACAGCAGAGGTAGCCATAGTGTGAGGAATGTCACTTGTGACACGAAAACAAAAAAAACAAGAGTTTATATACTTTTTTCAGAACACGTTTATTGAATGTTTCAAATATAAACACGAAAGACAAAAATACATAAAACCCAAATAGTGATGTACAGGAATAAAAAACACATCAAAACGATCAAAGTGGAATATAAACAAGTGTCTGTACAACATGTTTTGGGTAACCAAGATGTCCTAGGGACAGTGTGTAATGTTCTTACAGTCTCTACATGAGGTATTGTCACACAAGTGTCCTCCCGGAATGACCTTTCAGGCATGTCCATGACAGTCCTGTCCTGAAGCGAGTGGTTGTTCTCGGTGACGGGTTCTTCTGGCACCGTCACTAACACAGGTTGAAAAGTAACTTTTTTCCTTGAGCAACTCTTGTGCATACTGGGCCACTTCTTGGGTCCAAGCCTCAAAACCCCCCTTTTTCCAATCACGAACATCTGTCCAATGGGGGTGTAAGTCACAAGCTACACACACATCGTCATACACGTCTTGGGTAGCTAAAAGTTGACGAATCTTTTTTTCCTGTTGAGGTCGAGAAGTATCCAGATGAAAACGCAAGGCTTTGAGCAAAAGGAGTTTTTCGTGACCATTTAAGGCCATTGAGGTGGTAAGTACTGATCGTAAATAGTCCACAAAGAATCGGCTCGTAAAAGAAATCCCAGAAAACAAGTCACTAAGACACACACCACTTGTCGTCCCAAATTGAATGGATACAGTTCTTGTAATAATTGATGGTAATGATCCACGGTTTGAATATGATCATTGAGTACCTTCCACGGAATCTGTTCAATGATATGTGACATAATCCGTGGCATGGCAACTTGATTTTATAGTGTCTTTGTTTCGGAAGCAATAAAGGTAATTTCTAACGAAACATGTTCGTTCTCCATTAGGGAATTTAAATGTTACATACTGTAACTGAAACGTCAGAGTTTGTCTAGATGTTTCGTCTTTTTCTAAGCAGATTCCATGTAACAAATGTTGGTAATCCTTTAACTCGTCTTCCTCAATACGTTGCAGTAAGTGAATCTCGAAGTAACCAAAATTACGAACGTCTGGTCCATCATCATTCACAAACTGAAAGTGTTCAACAAGGTCTGACCACTGAAAAAATTTCTGACGAATCAGTCCTCTTATACCATTCAGGTACCAGTGGTTAAAGATCTGGTGACGTAACGGATGCAATTGTTCTTTACGTTTCACTTGTATTTTCACCAGCTCTCGGTAGATCCTTTCTCTCAACTCCTCAGGCAAGCCCAAAATGTTCTCTTGTAAAGTATCCATAAGTATATACACTGTTTTTGGAATCGTTGGGTGGTGGCCAATAGCCTCGTTTAACTTTGTGCCTAATGTAATATCCACTCATAATCAGTCTTCTTGTACTTTGGAACAAAGCATAATTTAAAAACGGATGAATCACTTTGAGTTTGCGTTTCACTTGTATTTTAATCAGTTCTCGGTAAATGCTTTCTCTCAACTCCACAGGCAAAGCACGAATGTTCTCTAGCAAAGTATCCATGAATAGGTCATACTAAATCCTCTTTGGTCTGACACAAGAAATGTACTGTTTGCACAAACATGGTTTTACTTCAGTGTCGAATTTAAATCGTTCAGTCACTAATTTGCACATTACAATTCGTTCAGAAGTTTCCTCTTTCACTAAGTTGACATTGTGTTCAAGATGTTGGTAATTCGTTAACTCTTCCTCTGGAATTCGATGCAGTACGTTTACAATGATGTAGGTAGAATCGCCCATACCAAACCAATCCTTTTTAAAACTAGAGGATCGTTGATCAATGTCTGTCCGATGGAACACTTTCAATTGAATCAATCCTTGTATAGCCTTCAGGTACCAGTGGTTCAAACACCGGTGACGTAACGGATGCAATTGTTCTTTACGTTTCACTTGTATTTTAACCAGCTCTCGGTAAATGCGTTCTCTCAACTCCACAGGCAAAGCACGAATGTTCTCTTGTAAAGTATCCATCAACAGATTATGGTAAGAAGTTATTTCAATGTCTCGGTCCCACTAAGGGTAAGTAATGACAATTCGGTGACCATCGAGCATGTTCTACGTAGGCCGAATCTTGCCGTTCCCAGTGGTGAAGTGACACACCGCAACTGAAGCACTTGACTTTATCTCTTTCGCCCAAGTAGAAAAATCCGGCTGTGGCTAATTCTTCGGGGGTCGGTCCTCCCAGATACTTAGGCCATTTTCCTTTGAACGATTGAAGACGATTTTCAAAGTCGCAGTATTCCGACAAACGCACAGGAAACGAATATTAGTCTTTCACAGGTTCGTTTCGATGAGGGTTGGTTGACATGAACAGGAGTTTGCTCAGGGCTGGATGACATCCGTAGGGAGGTAAACGTCAAGGTCGACATTCCCCTTTAAAACGAAACTCAGTAAAATGTCCAAGAGAACGAGCGGCATCCCTTTCGCATCCCACAGGTTTGACACGCACAGCATCACTTTCCATGATAGGGGTAGGGACACTAAAGTTCCCATGATGTTTTACGCCATCGCTCAGGTCACAAGGTACAGCATCGTATCCATCGCAAGGCTCACAATCGCATTCCACTTCCGAAGTCTCACACTTGAATTGTGCCTTTCTAAATAACTTGTTCTGTGTTTCTCTGAAAGTATTCATCTTGTTCGCTCGGTCTTGGTAGTCACAATGAACTATCGATCTTGCCTAGGGTTCCTTTTTATATACAGACCAATACCGAGGTGACCGTACGGCAACGTAAAGTGATTGGGAAGTCGCACTCGCTTCGGGTACACGATTTGATAGACTTTTTCCAAGGGTCGACTGACGATGTGGTGAGTGGGTAAACGTACAATCTTGTTCGGTTGATAGGTGGTCACTTTAAAGTTTCCATCCTCTCCCGATTGCAAGGCTTCTTTCAATACCCCAAAGTTGACCACTCGACTGGTACGATGATTCAGAGTCAGTCCTTTCACTTTGCACGTCGTGTGCACTTCTCCTTGTTTGTCACGGTATTCGTAGCCGTAATTTTTGGGACCGCCACTGACAAAACTTAGAATCTTGTCGTCGGGATGCTCGTCTGTCCAGGCTCCTAATCGGTCTCCTTCGATGTCAGGGTGATGTTGAATCGGGTGATGGATGTAAATGCAACTGTCCGTGTCAAAGTACAGGACGCGTTCCCCTAACAGTTCTAAAGCTTCGTACAATTTTAAGCCAGCATGAGCTGTCACGTAAGCCGCAATGATGACATTTCCAAAAGGGTCGTCTTGTACAAAGTCCAGATCTTCTTCGTAATTGACCAAGATCAAATCCTCGCGAACGACGTCCACGTGTTTCATGTATTTGGTTTTGTCGTGAATCATCTGAAAGTAGGGGAAAGGTTCTGTCAAATATTCCGTCTTGGGTAAACACGGTCGTTGTGCCATTTTACCCCACAAGCAATTTAACATCACTTTGGCAAACGATCGCCTGCCTTCGTTTTTTTCGATGTGGTCTAAAGAGATGCCTTCTTGTTCGTAGTATTTCTCTTTGAATTGTATTTGGTCTTCGGGAGTGTGACACCAGGAAGGATAGCCGCTGGCTTCTTGTTTCAGTTTCAAAAAGGCATCCACGTAGTCTGCGAAAATGCCTTTTTGACTGGGATCACCCTTGTGGTATTGTTGTGTCGTGGGAAAGTGGCAAATTTCGTACACTTCTAACAGTTGGTATCCCATGTCCAGAGCTTTGAACAATTCTACGCTGACCCAGGTTCCCGTCAAGGCCCGTTCTTCCTGGCTGTGATGGCAAGGTTGGTCTTGGTTGCACGTTTCGGCACAAGTACGGCACAAGGGAAACATCAGTTTGCCTTGACAATGGTGAGGTAAGACGGGATGGTATAGGTTCGTGGGAGGCAAAACTTTGCACTTGATCAAGCCGTCGTATTGTCGAACGTTTTTCAGGTCGATGTGTTTCGTCAGCAATTGTGGGTGCCCGACAGGAAAGCGACAATATTTGCACACGTAGGGATACAGCGAACACACGTCCAAGTATTTGATTTCTTCTCCTTTCTCTTCGTCGGCTTGGTACAGCAAACAGGTGGCATTGGTGCTATCTCCGTACAAACTATCGCTCGGATTCAGCGGGTCCATGAACTGGTAACTTTCCACGAGGCGTTTAAACTCGGAATCGGTTTTCATACGGTGATCGTACTCGTGTTCCCACATTTCCACCACTTGGTATCCTTCCTGTTCCAACTTTAGGCGTAGCTGACAAGTGTCCTGGTACAGGTCTTCCATGGTCCGTTGTAAAAACTGATTTTTAGTGTCACGGTCAGGGTAGCAGACGGGACATCCGTGAAATAAGCAACCGTTAAACTCGTACACGATCTTGGGGTTTTCTAAGTCCCAGCCATCGACCGAATACGTTCCGATGGTCTTTTCGCCTCCTCCGTTGCGGGCATGCTGAATACATTTATCTTCCTTGTCGCACAAGTAATGTAACCAACGTAGGGCTTTGACCGAGTATTGACGCTTGACATAGTGGGTCGTTTGAGGACTGATGACAGCCACGGTCTTTTCAGGCATGAATCGTTGTCGGTACACTAAGGAACACGCTTTGGCAATGGTGCAAGCTTCTTTCAAAGGATCGACGCCTCCGTGTTCCATGAACAGTTCTCGAAATTTTCCACAGCAACGTCGTAAAATGTCCACGTCGGAACGACAATACTTTAACATTTCTTCCTGAAAGTCGAAAGGGTCAGAGGCATGAGCCTGGTACCAAGCGTAGAAAGCTTCTCGTTGTTCGGTACGCATGTTGTCGGGGTCGTAATAGTGAGCCTCAGGCAAATGGGGTAGAACGGCATGTTGATTGGCTTCCGTATTGAAAAAGTGTGGAAAGTACCCTTTAGCCATTTCTGTCATTGCAAACGTTTTAGGCATTCGACTCAAAGGCATGGCCAAATAGCTCATCGAATCTTTAAACTTCACTTGTCCCACTTGCATGAAAATGATTTTGGCTCCGTTCAAAGTGACTTTAGGACGTTCGGTGCCTTGTTCCGTATAGTACCTCAAAAGAAACTGTCCATCGTATCCGGAAAAATTGTGAGCCATCACCGTGGCATGACGATGACAATCTCCGTAACGTTCGATGTCCTCTTGGCTCCACGTCTTGTTGATGGGGTCTAAAACCCATTGGGCAAAATCGGCTAACGTGTTCGGTCCCCGAAAGATTTTTTCACGCCCTCCAGGAATCTTGCTGCAGTGAGGGCAATGACTGAAGATAGGTTCTTGAATGCACTTCTCGCACGCTCGATGAGCCACGCAAAAATTAGGAATGTGAATGCCGGTCTATTGCATGCATTCGAAATCGAAAAAGATGAAATTGCCTTTCTTCTTGTAGCCGTCCTCTTTCTCTGGTGGGGGTTGGTATTTTTGCACGTAGCATTGGTGTTCCAAGTCCACGATGTGGTGACAAATGTGACATTTTTTATTTCCTCGACATACGTGTGCCTTGGCATTATTGGTAAGTATGCCTTGTCCACACGTAGGGCACAATCTCAGGAGTTGACAAGCACATTTCTTCTGTGAACCTTGCGTCTTCAGATGTTGTTGGTAACAGGTAGGGCTGACAAACGTGCGCAAACAAGTTGAACAAGGTACTGGTTCTTCGCTCAGACAGGGTGGAGAGGCCAAACATCCTCGGCATTTCTATCCACAAGACTTGTGTTGCTCTCAATTGTTATAACCATAATCACATTTCTCACAATAATAACCGTATCGCAGGAATGAAGTGATACTGGTAATGGTATCGAAATGGTCATCGTGATGATAAAGGTGAATGTATTTTCCGTCCTTAAAATCTTGCCCTCGAAACAACAGAGACCCACGCATTTCTTGAGGGTGCACTTTCAAGGTGTAGCGTGGAGCTAGGGCATCTTGCAATTTTTGCATCTCAGGAATGCCACAGGGTGTGTCTTTGGACAGGCCAGCTTGTTGCAACAGGAGTTCTGCTTCGTTTCGTTGTTTGGCTCGATCGGATCGTTGAATAGTTTTCCAGTCTCTTTTCCATTCTGCCGTGTCGTTCTTGTTGGCATAGGTTCGTCCCACCACGATGGCTCGGGCTAAACACATCTGGTCTTGAGGGTTGTTAATTCGGACGAGACTTGTTTTGGTGTTGCGAAGATCGTCCACCAATAACATCTTTTTGCGTCCAGTCCCTTCAGGAGGAGAGACGTGGGCCATTTTCAGTGTGGCTTTACCATCGGTGATGTCAAACTGGTCATTAGATTGTTGTACGTGTTGAATCTTGTCCATGACTTTGGAAGGGGTCAGTTCTGCGGGTCTGCTAAACTCGATCCAAACAGGGGATTTCAAACCGTCGTGATCTGTGGATAGTGTCAAGCGATCGTCTTCTTTGGGTTGACATTGTCGCTTGAGTGCAGTGAGCAAAGAATCCCACATCTCGGTGATGAACCCTTCTGCTTTCTCCAAGGGTACGTCGGCCTTGAAATCTTTAAGCTTCACCGTGTAGGTGTAAGCCGTGGTTCTAAATTTTCTAGAGGAGCGTTTTTCCGTCTCTCGAATGGAATAGTACTTTTCAGGGTTGACTAAGGGTGGTGAACTTGGTTTAGAGGTTTCAAATTCTGGTTCACTCATGTCCTCTTCAAAATCACTGGCATGAATTTGTGCCAAGATTTCAGCCCTGGTACGAGGCGATAGATCACGTTTCTGCCTCTTACTTTCTTCTTCTTTCTTCTCGAATGAATAGGATCGTTTCATCTTGAGTGCAAAACGTCAAATGACTCAAGTTTAAACACCATAGACTAATTTATAGTCATGGCAGACCAGCGTATATAAAAGGGTGTGTGTCTTGTCGTTTCACTATTCATTTCACTCTCAAGCTGAGCACAACGATGGAAGAGACTAACCAAATCGAACGTTTCGTCAGAGCTTTGCGAGGGGTCATTAGAAAATTCTCTTCAGACCAGCCTACGGACTACTCTCCTTCCTTTCGAGATAAAAGTCAAGATGCTTGCTATATCTGTCAGAAGAAAGGGCATTGGTCTTCAGAGTGTCCAGACCGTCAAAAAAGAACAAAAACAGGGACTAAAAAAGACAAAAGTCAAGATACCTGTTATTATTGTAAAGAAAAAGGACATTGGTCTCCAGATTGCCCAAAAAAGAAACAAGAGGAGTCAGAAGAAAAGAAGGATTCTTCAGGAGAGGGATTCTTCGGAAGAAGAGAGGGATTCTTCAGAGGAAGAAGAGGAAGAAAAAAGACAATTCTATTTACAAGAGGCAAAGAAACAGGAGAAGAAAAGAAGAAGGGAAGAAAATGAGGAAAAGACGGTCAAGAAATTTAAAAAACAGAGAGACTAAAGAAGAAGGAAGAAGAAGTCAATGAACTTTTTATTAAAGTTATGTGTTGTGAATTGTGAATTGGATTGTAACAATGGAGAAAAGAATAAATTAATGATATAAGGTAAGTGTCTTTGAGTTTTGATTTTAAAATAAGAACGTACACTCACGCACTCATACAAAGACACGTACTATAAGGGTAAAATGGGCTGTTTACTATTTTTTTTGAGTTATTGGCAAATTGAAATTGTATTTCTTTTCGAGAAATGTGGCTGGCCCTGAAAAGGGCCTTTTTTCTTTATGGTGTAGGGGTGAGTTTAAGCAATCAACTTTAACTGCCTTAAGCCTTTGCCACGGCCATGACCTACTTCTGGACTGCGTAATGTTGATGATGATGATGATTGGGTTGAAATCACTAAGGGTGGTACGGTAGGCTTAGTCACAGGGTTAACGTGTTTAGCTCGGGAAGGTCGTATTCTCTTCGGTCGTAATAAAGAAGTCTGATACATTTGTTTCAGACTTCTTAACTCCGCTAAAATGTCCAACAGTACCGTGACCGTTTGATTTTCACCCTCCTGTTTCTTTGCTGCTACTTCTTCTTGCTGTTGTTGCTGTTGTTTTTTTCTTACCTCTTCTTCTTGCTGCTGTTGCTGTAGGAGAAAAGCCTGTTCCGCTTCCTTTTGTCGTTGTATAAATTTCTCCAATTCTTCTTTCTGTCTCTGTCTAAAATTCTCCACTTGCGGTAATGAAGAAGGTAACGAAGGTTCCGGAACAAATTCTTGCGAGGAGAGAAAATCCACAAAATCCCAATTCACCTCTTCTGTAAGTAAGTCCGGGTTCACTTGGGCAGTCTCCCCTGTTGGTGCACCCCAATGGATCGTTTTCTGAGTTTCCGTCATGTTGAATCACTGTCGCATAGATTGACTGCACACAAGCGCTAGCGAATCTATATAGAGTCCGTGACGTTACAGACTGCTCTCTTCGGATTGGATGCAGGCTGACTGAATTTTGTAACGCGTGTTCGGATTGGTGAATGAACTCAATCCGTTTCAATCCTACCTCTACCTATAAATAAGCGCAGTTCACTGCATTGATTCACCTGTTCTCGTCGCTTCAAGATGTGGACCGATGTGCAATCTTCTACGCTTGTGTCTTCCATGATGTTCAGGACGGACATGCTCATGTATGTCCGATCCAAGTGGACCGTTGTCCACAGGACAAAAACCAGTCTGTGGATACGTAGGATCTACGTCGAAAGACAAGGATGCCTCAAAAGAGTGCTGATTTACGGACCAACAGTGAGACGCAGCCTAAGGACAAGAAGAAGACCAATGCGGTGCCCTTTATGTTAATAGATACATTAACATAAACCTAAAGGCCCTTTTCAGGGCCAGCCATATTTCTCGAAAAGAGAATGACTTTTCAATTGCCTACCCCTTTTTTAAATTTAAATTTAAATTTGAATTAAATTTTTTTTTTTTTTTAAAAAAAAAACCATGTTCAATTCCCCTTGAGGCTAGAGTGACCCAAGCCGCGAGTTGGACAGCACTGCACCAATCGATAGGTGAAAGAGCAGTTCTGAGGCAAGGGGTACGGAAGGATGTGGCACACTTCCCCAAGTTATGAATTTCTGGTGTAATTTGCTTTTTTCTTGGCATATGGCAATCATACATGTTGTAGTACTGGTGGTCGTGATAATTTTATTTTCCATATGGTATGACAAGCAATTACATATATGTTTACCTTGAATATGAAAATTTTGAGATACTCCGACAAAGATTTTATGCAGTTTATTTGATATTGGTATTGGTACAGACCTATCATGAGATGCAAGTAGTTAAGTGGGACGATCTGGCGACAATGGGAATTAGCATTACAAGACCCCTTGGGACTGTCTAGCGACAAGGGAAATTAACATGGGAATAGAGTTTGGAACTGTTGAGCGACAAGGGGATATTAACATGGGAATAAATCGTGGGACTGTTGAGCGACAATGGGAAATTAACATGGGATTTTAAAAAAAATGAAATAAAAAAGGGGGTTGGCAATTAAAAGTCGATCTCTTTTCGAGAAATTAGAGTGGCCCTGAAAAGGGCCTTTGGGTTTCTTCTTCTTCTTCTAACTCGTCCACTTCTTTATCCATCCCCTTATTTTTTCCATCATTCCTTTCTTCTTCTTTTCATTTTCCGGTATCCAGTCCGGGTGACCCATGGCTCGGAACTTCTGTTGGATTGGATTTTTATCCAGTTAGCGTTCAGTTTCTCTAGTTCTTCCTTTTTCTATCTATTTTCTTCTTCTTTTCTATCTTTTGCCCACCTGTCCTTTATTTTCTCCACTTCTTCATCTATCACCTTTCTCATCTTTTCTTCCCCTTTTTTCAATCTTTCAACACTCCTTTTGACAAAGGGCCACTCTGACCTTTTTTCTATCTCAACCAAAAATCTTCTTACTTCTTCTACCTTCTCCAGGGCCTCTTTTAATGTCCCCACTCTGACATAAAGGGGATTTATTAGCCATCTCAATCTCTTGACTTCTTCTTCAATTAATCCTTCTATTATCTCCCTGGCTAATTTTAGTTCGTTCACGTAGTGCACACTGGTTCTTAACCTCCAATCTCTTTCAATCCTTTCAACTCCATATTCACCATCCACCATCCAGAAATAAACATGCCTTAAATCATTAAACAGTTGGGACACTTCCATCTTCTTTTTTTTATTCCTTAGAATGGTGCGAACGACGAACTTTGTGGGTTGTCATAGTGAAAGCGCGGACGTGATGGAAAACATCCCCCAAAACAAAATTGATATTACCTAGATCATGACCAAACAACGCGCGGACGTGAAGGAAAACATTCTCTACTTTTCTCATTTTATATTATCTATTATCCACATACGTGAACCAGCAATAAACAAACCCCAAATCTACTATTTACACACAAATCATTAAAACTAAATCCATAATCTACTATCCACACAAACGTACGTGAGCGCTTACAAAACCCCATAATCTACCATTCACACAAACCTACCTGATCACTTACAAACACTAATACATACACTCGCAATTAGAAAAAAGAGTCAGTGTTTATATTCACACTACTCTACCTACACACATTAGCAAATCGATTACTATATCTTTTCTAGAGATTGGGGTAGCCCTGAAAAGGGCTGTTTGTTTTTTTGAACTCCATGACACCTGGTTAATGATGGCACCTTCCAGGCCTGGCACCACACACACATCTTCTTCCCCAGTCTTTTTTCACTCTTTTTTGGGAGCAGAGGCGGGATAAGTGGCTTCAGAATCCCAGTTTTCTGTCTCTGGGATTCTGAAATTTCCTCTCTCCTCTTCTTTGTTTCTTCTCTCCTCGTCTTTTTTGTTTCTTCTCTCCTCCTCTTTCATCCTTCCCTCTTCTACGATGGCCTCTGCAGCCAGCTCATTCACTATACGCCTGGCATATTCCAGGTGTACATGAAGTTCAAGCAGTTTAGCTAGTCTGGTGTTCATTCTGGTGGTGTTGATCAATCAACAAGGTAGCTAGACAACCGAACGATTTTTAATTTATACTGAAAGCGCGGACGTGATGGAAAACATCCCCTTAAACAAAATTGATATTACCTAGATTATAACCAAACAACGCGCGGACCTAAAAGAAACACTCACTCACTTTTTCATACTACCCATTACTAATTTCAAAATTTTCATTAATCACTTTAATATACTATCCACATACGCAAAGCAATAGACCCCAAATCTACTCTCCCCACACGTCAAACAGCAAAGAAACATTATCATAATCTACTATCCACACTAACTTACGTGAGCACTTACAAACACACAATCATATACACAAACACATACACTCACACTATGAAAAAGAATTAGTGTTTATATTTACACTACTCTACATACACACATTGGCAAATCGATTGTTATTTCTTTTCTAGAGTATTGGGTAGCCCTGAAAAGGGCTGTTGTTTTTTTTTTTTTTTTTTTTTTCTATGGCAATCTTCTAGTTTCTGAGAATGCGACGTCCTCTGAGGATAGACTTTCTGACGATAGGTCTGCTTCTTCGGAAAGAGAAGAAGAACTCTTTGGTGTCGATACGACAATCGACAAAGCCTCTGTCAGCTTCAGGTTCCTGCTGCTGTTGTTGCTGTTGCTGCTCTCTGCTGTTTCTGAAGTCTGTACTTCTGTACTTCTCTGTCCATTCTTCTTTCTCCCTGTTCACTTCTTCTCTGAAGAGCTCTTCTATCAGGTCTTCAGTGACTTTTAACATTCTCACATTCTCTATCTCTTCTGGCTTCGGTATCAGACTGTGTCTGACCCTATGCAAATTCACGTAGGCTTCGTTTAGCTTAGCTAGTTTGGAGGACATCTTCGTAGGAGGATGAGTCGACAATGGATGGTTAGACTGGAAACTACCCCGGCTTTTAAGTCAAAGCGCGGACGTGAAGGAAAACATCCCTCCACGGTTTTCGAGCCGGACCGTTCAATGAGTGTCATGAGAGGGATAGTAAGAAGTCAAAGACCATGAATCAAGATTCCTATAGCCAAACAAACCACAAAGGCATTTTTTTCTTCAAAACACAACATTTTTTATTCAAAATCACTTAGCACTAACAAACAACTCTAACATTTTTAACAATAACCCAACAATATAACATCAAAAATTTTTTTCAACTCACACATTATTTTGGACAGGGTTGACAACGTTGTGAATGAAATTGTGATTTTGTGATTTCCACTATTGGAAGTTATTAGACCATTGATGGACACTACGTTTCCTAGCTTGAGACAAAAGATAAGCATAATGGTCACAAAACCATTGATCTACTTTCACATCGTTTCCAGAAGAAGAACGAGGATCAAAATGAGTCACTAAATGTTCTAAGGAATAGCCCAGGCTGCGATGATGCAGAAAATACACACAATATTGTCCACACACCAAGGAATCTGTGCCTTGTAATTTCACATTATTGAATCGGGTGGTTTGAGCATTTCTTCTCATAAAGTCAATGATATCGTCTTCCAAAGGAGGCAATCCGTACGAATCGAAATATTCCACACATCCTTCTTGAGGAAAGTAGACGGCTACCCAGTGGGTTCCTGGGAGATGACTGTCGTCCGTGTTGATGACATAAGCTAGATGGTCTTGAGGTTTGCGATGAGGGAGTTCATCTTTAGCACAGACGACAGGATTCCAAGAACCCGTGTACGAACTGTGGTTCAAAAGATAATAAAGTTCCCAGGTATCCATTGATTTGTGGGTTTTTTTCTTCACAGGTAATGATAAGTTATCAATTCGATCCTGACTTTTTGCTTGAAAATGTCTGACAAGTAAAAGGCGTTTAGATCCGACTTCTTACTCTGGTCAAAGAGAGATTCGATGCGACAGCGCTCCAGAGACGTTAATGGAGGAGAAGAATGTTTATCCAAGCCTTTATACCACTCGTTCAACACGAATTCTATCTCGATGACACCCCAAGCTTTGTCCAGATATTCGTCCAATTTTTCTTCTTGGCTCAACATCAGACATTTGTCGTGTTGAATTTGACTGGGATGATCGTTGTGACATCCATAGCACTCTTCCTTGATCAATTCTTTCATTACCTCTGTCAGGAATGTAGCAAAACAGGAGACTAAATGGGCTTCTTGTTCTGGCCATCTTGACTTCATCATGATAACTTCTTCGTCTTGGGATTCTTCTTCTTCTTCCACGGTCTCTTCACATTCCATTTCCAAAGTTTCTCCACTAGGTAAAGAGGGATATCAGTCTTCCATGGCTTCTAATAGTCTAGAATGACTTCTCTCAAACTGTTGATTTCTATGGTATTATCGAATTCTGCATACAGGAGGACGTTCACCGTCTGTGCTGGATTTGTAGTAAACTGAATTTCCACACGAATTTGGCCAGATTTTATAGGGTGGAAATGTCCCTCGTCGCTGCCTTGGTCTGGAGTGAAATCGAAAGCCCACAAAGCGTAGCCTCCTGTGTAATCCTCGTACGTAATGCCGTGACTGGTGTTGGTTCCTAACTGACCGGTAGCTTCGTACAGGGACAAGTACGACCTCAAGTAATTCTTCGTGGCACCAAAGTTAGGTTCGAAAGGTCGGGTACACAAGGTTTTGCCATCGCGACTGACTTCAGTTTTGGACACATTGTAGGGTTGAAACTCAAAAGGGTTTTCGTTGTAGGCTCCGTTGAAGGCTGAATTCTTGACGATACCAACGATTAAACGCTTGGGTAAATGTCCTTGGAACAGATGATCTTGGATCATGGATCGCTGTCCAGTGGGAATCGTGAGCGTTTTCACTTCCACTCGTCGGATCGGATACTTGGCTGTCGTTCTGCTCAACGTCTGACTGATGTCGTTTCCCACTTTAGGCAACACTTCCACACATCGCACGTAGAGTCTGGCTTCTTGGATGATGGTTTTGTAAGTGGAACCATCAGCAGCCATCAGATGGAAAGCGGCACTGCTGCGATTCAGTCTCAGGCGGATACCCACCCCGTTCAACAAATATTTTTCTTGTAACCATATGTCTAGATGCAAGCGATCCATCAGTTCTAAACTACGACTTTGTGCAATTTTCGTTCGTCGTTCTACAAATCCCGTTGTATTTTGAGCATCCCCAGCAATTGTAAGGCTGCTGAACTTAGTCGCTTTGTCAGGTTTCCATACCACGCAAGCATCCAGATGAGTGTTCTTGGCTTCTTTTCCGTACGTCAAGAGATTTTCCAGGTAGGCCAGATAAGGGTAAGTATCCATGCTGCTGCTGACCAGTTTGTTATTCAAGTACAAGTCCACTTCGCTAAACAAGGAATGCATGAAATTATTGACGGGAGCTACTGCTTCATCAGCGTCTAGGTTAGCGTTGGGTGGTTCGATCACTTTAACTTTCAGGTACAGGTAACTGCTATTCAGATCGATGTAATCTTCGGGCTGTCCTTTGATTTCAAACTCGATGAGAGCGGAATCCGTCAAAGATGAGAGGGGATGAAATTCCACCCACTGGGATTCTTGCATGGTCATCATGGTGGGGGGCATGGCAAACATTTCGTTCCAGTTCTGACCTGGAACAAGCACAGGACTCTCGGTGCATCAATTTTTTCTGTTTTTCAATAAGTCTCGAACGGTTCTTCTTTTCTTTGTGTTTCTAGCTTTAGACGTGTGAAGTTTGGTGAAAGGGTGTTTTCTTCGTCGTCTCTTTCTGCCTTGTCCTTGCTGAATGCCTGACTCGGTAGCGTGCAGGGCATTTATAGGTGTGTCTCGTCGGCCCAAAAGGTCCTTACCCGTTTGCAGCAACACATTTTTGCCTGCCATCAAGAAAGCTTCTTTGGGGTTTTGTTTGTCGATGATGACATTTTGGAGAAATTCTTTGCCTTGTGTCAATGCCGCATCTTTCAAGGCGTGCAATCCGGGTGTCACCATCGGTTTCAAGACCGGGGCCACCGAACGAAAAGCCGATTTTAGCATATCTCCTAAACAATGTCCTCGCTGTCGGGCAACGCCTCGGTACAGTGGATATATGACTTAAAACTCGTGAGAGAACCGTTTTCGAAAAAGGAGTTTCACCGTGACTTTTCCTTTGGTGAATGGAATATTTTGTCCCAGATCTCCTTTTATAGCAATGTCGACCGTGTCCAAATACGACTTGCTGACCGGCAAATAGTGAGGATGTACAAATTCGCGGTGGACGTGGTAAGTGTTTCCACCTTCCTCGTCAGCGACCTTGGCAGAATCCACTTTGAAAGGAATGACACGCAGTAACGGTACGGAGGTGTGTCCCACCACGTTGTACTTCACCACATCGGAGTACACAAATATCAAATTCAGTCCTTGGTTCAGTTCTACCGGGGCACGAAAAAACTTGGCAAAAGAATCGTTGTCGTAAATGACTGATGATTCGGGTTTTTGTTCAACTATCTTCCTCAGCTCCATGTCCCCGCCCAACATGGCAAACAATTCAGGACAAAATAAAATGGACATGATTTTACCCCCTTCAGGAAATTCCATGAGGAACCGACGAGCTACTTTATGGTACTCCAGGGTGACACTTTTTTTGACAGTCTCCAAAGCTTTCAGAAACACGACATTAAATCTGGAAGCTATGGTGCTCACCAAATGTTGAACACTAAAATAACAGCCTGGGGGAATGAACAAGTGATAGGTGGTCCACTTTTGATTTTTTGTGCTAGGGGTTTTCTTGTCATATTTGACATGGGTATCCAAGAACTGTTGCAATGAATCGTCATGAACTTCCCCGTAAAAAAATTTTGATTGTTAAGGATATTGACGACTTGGGTTGGGTAAATGATTTCTACTAAAGCCACTTCCCAATGGGCTTCGTGATCTAATGGGATGGTCTGAGGTAATTTGGCCGTGTAACAGCACAACGTGTTGTGGGGAAACACCTTCATGGAACTGTCACTGGGTAAGGTTAAGTAAAATTGGTTTTGGTGACTCATAATTCCAGAGTTCTGTGGCTGTCCGAGGGGTTACTGGACGTCAGAGGCGTGTCTCCGCCTAAAATGGGGTTGTTGTTGTTGTTATTGGAGTGGAGACTGGCACTGGCACTGGACACAAGGTTCCCGTGGTTCCCGTTCGAGGAGAATTTCACGGAGGGATTGGGAAACAGGTAACCGATGCAACTGCTTAATAAAATGGTCCACAATTGTTTGTCTCCTTGTTGCAAATTGGCAATGGCTGCCCCGATGACACAATACACCACGAAGATTTGGCAGAAAAAGACGATTTGCGTTTTAGGCACACGTTCTCCACACCACACCCACAAGGGTTGTTTTTGTAAATCTTGCAGAGAAGAACTGGGTGAAGGAGGAGTGGTCGACGTAGCTGCGTCTGTGTGAAAGGGCATGATGGTCACTTCTTTTTATAGTCGATGACTTGCGAAGCGTCGATCCAAGAATCAAAACTGCGTGGATATCCTTTCCAACGTACTTTGACTTCTTTGACACGTCGTTTACCCACTTTACGGGTTCTGCGTTCGAGAATGCTTTCGATGTCGTACACGTCGTCTTCTTTTTTGGTGACACGTTGTAACTCGGGCAAATAAAACGTTCCTTTCAGCACTTCTCCGTTCATGTCTTCCAATTTATAGACGACAGGATGACGGCCATGCACTCGTCCAGTGACACGAAACAATTCGGTCGTCCAGTTAGGTAAGTAACCTTTGTCGAAAGTGCGTTTGGTTTTGCCAATGCGTACCGAATCTCCTACGGTCAACTCTCCACTTTTCTTGGGGGCAGCCCTCGTCGGGGACGTACCAAACAGGCGCTCAAACACCAGCACTTCGTTGTCGGGAGTCACTTCTTGCGGGGCACGTCAATTCTTCGATGGTAATATTCGTTGTACGCTTGCACCAGGTGCGGTAAGATGTCGATGTACTTCAGAGTGTAGTGATGCGTAAAATATTTCCACATGCGTTCTTTCAAAGTGCGTTGAAAACGTTCCACGATGCTGGCTTTGGTTTCGGGATTCTCGGTGGTAAAAAAATGAATGTCACGTTTCTTTAATTCTTTTTGGAAAGCTTGGTTCAGAAATTCGGTGCCTTTGTCCGTTTGCCATCGAAGAGGGTGACGACCGCTTTGTTTCAACACCCGTTGCAGGGCTCGCACTAACTCGCTGCTCGATTTGGAAGTCAAGGGTACGACCCAGGCAAATTTGGAAAAGACGTCGATGACACAAAACAAATATTTGTAGCCACGATTGTAGCTGGCCAAACGAGAGACATCGGCTAAATCGGCTTGCCATTGATGATCGATGCCTTCCACTCGGGTGCGACTTCTGGAAAACTTGCGTCGAATGGGTTTGTGTAAAGTGTAGGTAGCTTGTTCTTGTAACCATCGTTGCACTTGAGGTAAACGGAGACTTTTCAATCCAGTTTTGGCAGCGCGATACAATTTTTGAACTCCTGCGTAACCTGCAGGATGCGAGGGATCGTAGTAAATGCTGGCTAACACCTTCTTCATTTTTTTTTGGTGTGTTAATAAGTCACCCACTCTTCCGTGATGCTACTTTGGGTGGGACGAAAGGGTGGTTTAGAAACGGATTTACGTGTCCGATGGGCTACGGGAGTAGAAGTCGAAGGTACTGGTGGTGGAGGTGGCAATGGAATGGCTTTGGTCCTCTTTTCTTTTTTCACTTCTGACTTCCCTTCTTTCTTTTTCACTTCTGTCGAAGAAGGAGTGGACATCATCTTTTTAACCTAAGCTTTCATTTCTTCCCGTTGGGGTGTGGGGGACGGGGTCAACAAGGATGCTGCAATCTTACTTGAAATGGGTGCTGCTGACGGTGTTTGAAACACTTCTCGCATCTCTTCTTCCTCAGGTCTTCGTGGGGTAGCATCTCTGGTGACCCCTGGGGATGGTAGTAGTGGTGGTGGTGGTGGTAGTGATGATGGTGCTGGACTTTTCATCAAGGTCTTAAAATCTTTCAGAGTGGGTAGAGTTGTTTCGTCTAAAGCTTTCTGGTGAAAGAGTTGCAGTCGTTGCAAGAGTTGACCGTACTTTTGCGATTTTTCTGTTTCGGACAAATCTTGGCGATCCATCAAGGACAGCAATTCGTGTTGTAACTGGGACATCTCGCTCAAATCGGGATTGGGAGGTAAATGCGGGGTGTGTTGTTCTTGCCAACGATGGTATTCCATCCATCGTTTGTAAGGCACTAAAGCTAGTTTTCGTCCTTCCATGGGGTTGTCAGGGGTCGATTCTGAGATCTTGGGACTTCAGATGGCCTTTTTATCTTGCTCCCACCAGTCCTCCCAACATGGTTCCCAAGACTCCTTTCAGCAATGGACCTAACAAGAGGGGTAAAATACCTCCACGTTGGACCAACATCTTCTTCTTTTCACGAATGGGAATATTCTTTTGAACCATTTGGCGAAGAACGTGACGATGTTTGCCTAAGCATTGTTTCTGGTGTTTGGACAAAGGGATCGTTCCTTTCAAAACGTTCAAACAACATTCGCACACGGTATCGATGACCTCTTTGGAGGCCGATTGAATGAGTTTTTTTCGTAGGGTTGGAGAAGCTTTGGACAGGACAGATAACATATCCCCATGCTTGACTAAACGAGGAGGCAGTCCTTTCCTTTTCTTTCCTTGGGGTTGTTTAGAAGAGGGCTGTTTTCTGGAGGGTGACATTTTTGAGTCTTCAGCACCAAAAACACTGATACCCCGACTTGGTCACAGGCCTTTTTTATACTGGAACGCGTCGCCACTGGTTGTCTTTACGGCGTATCAATTTGAGGACAGGCATGACACGTCGTGCAGGGGTACGCAACGGACTAAATCGAGCCAGTTCTTGCTTGGACAAATCCAGTAAACTTTGTAACATGCCCGATCTTTCTTGAACTTTGATTTTGGGAGCAGGTACTTTGTGAGCAGCAGCCACTGCCACTAAATTGGAGGGTCCTGCCACTGGGGAAGTTCTTCGGGTCATCAACGGAGAAGTTCTTGGTGTGATCAACGTCTCCAAGTACTCTTCAGTTCTTGGTGTCATCAAGGGAGAAGTGGATGAACGTGAGGGTGCCGGAGACGCAGTCACCGTCGTGGCAGGTCGTGGTTTGCGAGTGTAAGGTTGCGTCCTGGCCGAAGTGCCTCTCTTGCGACTAGTTTTCTTCTGTGGACTTTTCTTTTTCTGGGGACTTTTTCTCTGTTTCTTTTTTTGGGGGCTTCTTTTCTTTTTCCGGGGTGGTGTCTGGTAAGAGGAGGGTCCCTCCACTGGAGAAGTTCTCCTTGGGGACCTGGTCTTTTTCTTCTTCTTGGAACCTCGTTTGACTTTTTTCTTGGGGAGAACTTTTGGGGGCATTAGGATCCCATCTTAAGAGAGAGCGAATGATGACCCCTCCTAGAGTACCGCTCCCTCCAGGTTTCAAAATGATTTTTTTTTTGGTTTGAGTGTCGATGGCACTCGGCACTCGACAGTTGGGTCAAAGCTGTCGGCCAGTTGGGTCAAAGCGACTTTGTTTCGATCAAAAAAGCGTTTGGTTTGATGAGGAATCTGAATGATCCCTTGGAGTAATTGACGTGCTGTCACCGTGAACCATCGTAAGACTTTTTTGAGACTAGCTTCTAAGACACGAGCTCGTGTTTGTGGATTTTCTTCTCGACTGATGCCATACAAGGCACGAATCAATTTGACGGGAAGATGCGACTGAAGGGACGTCATGTTCACACTGTGTGAGACAGACGAAAAGGGTCTGAGGTTTTTATAGATTTTTTTGTGGAATGAAGTTAAGTCGAGGACGGAGACGTATACAGGACAGGCCCTCCGTCTTGGCACCAGTGGTGAAACAAGTGGGTACGAAATCGCAAATCCCAATGGACCGTTTTCTGAGTTTCCGTCATGTTGAATCACTGTCGCATGGATTGACAGCACACAGGCGCTAGCGAATCTATATAGACCACGTGACGTCACAGACTGTTCTCTTTAGATTGGATGCGGATTGACTGAATTTTGTAACGCGTGTTTGGATTGGTCAATTAACTCAATCCGTTTCAATCCTTCCTCTACCTATAAATAAGTGCAGTTCACTGCATTGATTCACCTGTTCTCGTTGCCTCAAGATGTGGACCACAGTCGAATCATCCACCCTTGTTTCTTCAGTGATGTTCAGGACGGACATGCTAATGTATGTCCAATCCAAGTGGACAGTTGTCCACAGGTCAGACACCAGTCTGTGGATACGAAGAGTGTACTTGGAGAGACAAGGTTGCCTCAAGAGGACTCTGATTTATGGCCCTGCAGTGAGACGCAGCTTGAGGACAAGAAGATGCCGCAGATGCCCTTTATGTTAAGGGCATATTAACATAAATCCAAAGGCCCGTTTCAGGGCCACTCCAATTTCTCGAAAAGAGATCGACTTTTAATTGCCAACCCCCTTTTTTGTTTCATTTTTTTTTTAAAATCCCATGTTAATTTCCCATTGTCGCTCAACAGTCCCACGATTTATTCCCATGTTAATTTCCCCTTGTCGCTCAACATTCCCAAACTCTATTCCCATGTTAATTTCCCTTGTCGCTAGACAGTCCCACGAGTTTTCTCCATGTTAATTTTCTATTGTCGCTAGACAGTCCCAAGGGGTCTTGTAATGCTAATTCCCATTGTCGCCAGATCGTCCCACTTAACTACTGATGCGAAAGGTGTGAGGATTTATACAAGGTAATGTTGAAGTAGCTTCCATTCATTGTTAAAATAGTTAAAGCGCTAAAAAGGTTGTTGTTGTTGTTGTTGTAGGGTTTAACGCCATTTTTCAGCACAAGATAGGCTATACATGGCGGCCAGTATTAATGGTGGAGGAAGAACCCGGGAAAACCCCGGAAAGAACCACCGACCCACGAGAAGCTACTGGCAAGCTTTCTCACATGCTAAAAAGGTAAATAATTATATCGAAGATAAATATCATTACGTCTTAATCTACTATTTCAATTACTCAAAAATAAAGACTCAGCAGCTCTTAAATACCTAGGTCAAATTAGTATAATTATGTTCTTTTTATTTCTGTTATACTCTGCTAAAGAGTTGAATTGTAGAGAGTTCCACCTAAAATACTAGGACACTTAATAATTATTAAATATTGACAAAAAATGGTACATTTTAGCAGTAAGAACTATAGAAATTTTACATGATATTTTAAAGGCAGAATTTATTGTAACCCCCCCACCCCAAAAAAAAAAAAAAAAAAGAATTTCACGGATAGTAGGAATTAATGAACTTTTAGCAACGCAAGGTTTCGGAAACAACAAGATCAATGTTAATGTTACAATTAGTAACGGAACTCTTGAAAAACAAACTAAACAAACGAAGTCTAGGCTTGTTTCTTCTAGTAGAGCAGGGCGCAAAAGTAGCCTTCATAATAAAGAATGTCTACCTTTTAATACTATTAAGAATAGCACTCTATATTGCGAACACCATCTTAAAGATTCCGTGTTACATAAGCTAAGCCACAACTGGTATCATATAAAAATCAAACATGTCGTTTATGCAATGTGATGGAGAACGAATATTATTTCGCATTAAATTATCAGTGTTATATAGAATGTAGTCGTAAGATTATTCAAATCTAACAGGAGGAGTCCTAATGTGGTCGAATTAATCTGACTAATTCCATGTAATAATCAGAAGATTATACAAAATTTAGACAGTTTTATATTTAGGATTTAAGACTTCACAATAAATTATTGAATGCTGCGCCATCTCTCTCTCTCTCTCTCTCTCTCTCTCTCTCTCCACGCAAAAATACATTTTTCTGACATTTTGCTTTTGGAATAATATATGTTATTTTCTGTTATATAAGTAACAAGTGGATATTAATTCCGAACAAATAGATCTTAAGTCCCATGTCAATCAGAGAGGTGAATATGGTACGGATTGCACAGACATACCTAGCATTTCAATTTAAAAAAAAAGAGCAATAAGTAAATAAATCAGTTTGAAGTTTAGTTTTATGGACAGATTAAAAACACCAACAAATCAACCTGTACTCGGACTGATCGGTTTCTTCCGTATGTGTTTGGCTCTATATGTCTGCAACAATCAGGATGGTGAATGTTTTTCAAACAACATAATTTGTAAAGTGCAACGGATTACTTAACGTTACAACAAAGACCAATAGGAAGTTTAGTTTTAATCTGAGGTCAACATAATTTCAAACAACCACTCGAAATGTGTTTACTTCTAAATTCAGAGGAAGAGGGTTGCATATTTAGTGCGCTGTGAAGCAAACAAGTAGATCTGTAATGTGACCATCTTTGCAAGCCATTGGCAACAATTCGCTATACTCCTTTATTACCGTAGCTGCCTCTGCTAAAATTTCCTATTTTTCATGATTGTACGTACACAAAAATACGTCATCAACAGTACAATATAAGTCTCCTAAACATAAATGAAAGTACCCGTTTTATCGATCGGTAAGAGACTGTATTTGGATGAGAAACTTTGATGGGCTAGTCAAACGGCTTGAAAGGTGATATTGGTTAATACTGGCAAGAAAATTTTACTTGTGCTTAGGTCTCACTGGGTAAATTCTTATTTGACACCTATCTAATTATTTAAGGTAGAAGGCATGAGCCTAATTATCACAAGCATGGTGTTTATAAATTCACACATAAACTAAATCTGTAATGTGGTTTAGATTTACTTTGAGTTAGGCTCGAAAATGAGTTGGCTTGTCTAGTGACTGCCTGTCACAGTTAGACTAGCATCGCAGATCAAATGCGTAACTTCGGCTGCAAATGAACAGCCGACTTGACTTAGTATTCAAGTATGTCTGTTACAGAGGTAAATATCTTGAAATCGAGATGGTTTGAGGGGTGATGAAATGTATCGTAATTTGTTACAGTACTAGTGAACTTTAATTACGCATACGACATACACTAATTTTTTTTAGCCGTCATGTCACAGGATAATATTCAAAATAGATCTTTGCTGTCAAAAATGAATGAAACAAAAGGGGTTGGTGGTAGTGTCGGTTCAGTATCAAAGCCACCAGTTGTAAAAGGAATAAACCTGAATACCTCAGGCAAAATATCACAAGCATAATTTCTACAAAATCATTAGTTAGTTTTTATTTGTATCTTTATTGTAAAATTATTCTCATTTTTCTGCAATAGGTCATTGTCAGAAGAAATTTCACCTAAAAAAGTGTCCAGTGAGGCCTCAGAGCGGTACCACACTAGTGTCAATCAAAAGTGCATATTCACGGCACATATATATACGAGGACACACACACACACACACACACACACACACACACACACTGTACTAAAAGAACCCGGTGAGTATGATGAAATATGCACATAAGTTCGAACATGTTTTCTTGTGACAGCAAAGGACTCAAAGTTGGTATGGAAGAAATTGTCTGAAGTGATCCCCTTCTGTAAATCGTTGATGCATCATTTAAAAAAAATCATACTGCCAAGAAAGAACGAAATACTTTTGAATTTATAATTCATAGAGAAAGATGTGACAGCCAAGGGAGATTTATTATTTTAGATATTACAATTAATGGCAACAGAATAACCCTCGTGAATTTGTATGGTTATAATGATGATAATCCTAGCTTTTTTTAGAAAGTTAAAGGAGGAGACTTTATTTTTTGAGAACTCATCAATTATAATGTGCGGAGACTGGAATACAGTTCAAGACTTAGATTTGGATACTTATAATATTTTACATGACATACACCAACAGTCTAGGGCAGCGATTCAAGACCTGAAAAACGAATTGGAATTAATTGATCCCTGGCGAAATTCCAACCAAGACTTAAAGATGTATACCTGGAGGCAAAAATATCCCTTGAAACGAAGTAGACTAGATTACTTTCTTGTATCGGATGACATTTATATGAATACAGCTGATGCATGTATCTTACCAGGGTACAAGACGGATCATTCAGCTATTGTTTTGAGTGTGGCGTTTTCAACGTTTCCAAGGGGAAAAGGATATTGGAAATTTAATACCCAACTGTTGAGGAACATTGAGTATACTGATTTGGTCAAAAAGTGTATAACTAACACTGTAAATGAATTTTATGTAGGAAGAAATAAAGATGACTCTCTCCATGTTTCTCTTTCCTATAACGACCAAATGTTCTTTGAAATTTTGAAAATGAAAATAAGATCTGAAGCTATATGTTATTCTATTAGGAAATCAAAAGAGAAACGGGAAAAATTAAAGAAAATTGAGCAGGAAATAATAGAAATTCAGGGGGGACTGTCGAATAACATAAATGGGGAAATTCTGGAAAATTTAGAGAGAAAAAAAAGCAGAATTAGAGGAATCTAGGAAAAAATACAAAGAAGGTGTTATATTAAGATCTAAAGCTAGATGGTATGAATTTGGGAAAAAAAGCACAAAGTACTTTTTAAATCTTGAAAAAAGAAACTATGTTAATAAGACAATAAAGGAAATTATTTTAGATGATGGGACAAATATATCTGACCAAATAGATATTTTAGAAGCACAAAAACAGTTTTATATGGAATTGTTTAAAAGTAGAATTGCTCAGCTTGATGACGAGGCTACTCAAGAAACTCGAAATAGATTTTTTAATCACTATATTAAACTTAGTCGAGAGGAAAGAGAATCATGTGAGGGTCTGCTTACAATTAATGAATTCGGTATGTCTCTAAAACGGATGGAAAATGGAAAAAGTCCTGGCTCGGATGGATTCACTGTAGAGCTCTATAAATTCTTTTGGAAGTCTCTGGGGGGATTTATTTGTAGATCAATAAATTACGGATATACTGTAGGAAAACTTTCAGATTTTCAGACTCAAGGAGTCATCACATGTCTACCAAAGGAGGAAAAAGACAGAAGATATTTTAAAAACTGGAGACCTATATCACTTTTAAATACTGATTATAAGATTGCTTCGGGAGCAATTACAGCTAGGATTAAAAAGGTTCTTCTATCAATAATCAGCGATACTCAGAAAGGATATATGAAGGGTAGATTCATTGGAGAAAACACCAGACTATTATATGATATCATGGACCAGCTTGAGAATGAAAACAGATATGGTTTATTATTGTTAATAGATTTCGAAAAAGCATTTGACTCAATTAACTGGATCTTTGTGGAAGAAGCTCTACAATCTTTTAATTTTGGTGATTCCGTTTGTAAGTGGTTTAAGCTGTTTTGTAATGACTCTAATAGTTGTGTTATAAATAATGGACATATGTCATCTTTTTTTAGACTTGAAAGAGGATGTCGTCAAGGAGATCCCCTTGCACCTTATTTGTTTATCATTGGGGTTGAGATTTTAGCTATAACTTTAAAGCAAAACGTGGATGTACGGGGAGTAATCTTTGACGCCAGTGAATATAAATTGGGTCAGTATGCCGATGACGCTTTTATTCTTCTTGATGGATCTAGTTTTTCTCTTGAAGCAACTATGAATATCTTGCAAGGTTTCTCTCTATTATCGGGACTTAAATGTAACATAACAAAAACAAAAGCTATTTGGATTGGAAACAGGAAATTTTCTAATGAAAGAATATGTCCCGAAATGGGCCTAATTTGGTCCTCTTCTAACTTTACACTCCTTGGCATAGAATTTTCTCCAGATTTACAACAGATGGTGGAAATTAATTATATGAAGAAACTAACAAAGGCAAAACGAATACTGGCAAGCTGGAGTCAAAGACATCTGTCAATAGTTGGTAAAGTAATTGTTGTAAAGACTCTTGTTCTGCCCATATTCATACATCTTTTTTCAGTACTTCCTAACCCATCAGCAAAAGTTGAAGCAGAACTAAATCGCACGTTATTTAAATTTGTATGGGGTGGAAAAGTAGAGAGAATAAAACGTGATATACTAGTTTCCCCAGAAAACGAGGGAGGACTAAATATAATACACATATTTTCATTCATTAGGTATATTAAGATAAGATGGGTTAAAAGATTGCTGGAAAAGGAAGATGGAACGTGGCAGAACTTAGTCAATACAAATATACTCAGAAATAAAAAGAATATTTGGAATTTAGGGAGAAGGAAATTAGAAGAATTTAGTAAGTTCATTAAAAACAGTTTTTGGAGAGATGTAATTTTGGCAGTATCTAAATGGAAAGAAGAACCGCAAAGTCCTAACGAGTATCTATCCATGAGTATTTTAAATTTTGTCCCCCCTCCCCCTAAAATGATTTATCAATACAAATCCTGGACAGAAGCTGGTTTTGAAATTCTGAACGATCTAGTAGATGATCACGGTAATTTAATACCTTTTGAGATAATAAAACAAAAAAACTGGAAGCGATGATTTCTTGAAATACTTCTCCTTAATATCCAGAATTCCTAAAGCATGGAAAGATGCCATAAAAAACCACAGTACATAATAATTCTGATAAGCAGGAGGATAAAATAACCAACTTGCAAAAACAAGATTCACTCAAGTTTGTTTACAAAGATCTTTTACAGGAAACTAAAAGGCAACACACTGCGAAGCAAGAAACTTGGATGCAAGCATTTAATAAAAATATAAGCAGTGAGGAGTGGTCTGATATATATAGCCGGGCAAAATGCTGTACCAAGGATACCAAGTTGATCTCTTTTAACTTTAAATTAATCCATAGAATAATCGCTACTAATGATTTTCTTAAAAGAATTAACATATTTGATGACAACAAATGTACTTTCTGTAAGAGTGAAACTGAAAGTATTGAGCATCTCTTTTATGACTGCAGTATTACTTCACAGTTTTGGTACCGTTTTATTGAAGTTTTTGCACCTTTTTGCCCAAATATTGTACATCTGTAAAAAAAAGAAACATTTTTAGGAAGTGAACAACTGGACAGTTTGGGTAATTTTCTGCTTATTTTGGCAAAATATTATATTTATACTTGCAGATTCAATATGAAAAATCCTTCTATTTTTGCTTTTAAGCAAATAGTTGCAATGCATAAGAACATTGAAAAATACACTGCTAAGGTAAATAAAAAAGAGGACCAATTTCTTCAAAAATGGACCTCAACAATGAACATTTAACTTGTCTCTGACTTGATGGCAAACAGGAACAAAATATTGTAATATCACAAAGGCCATGTCACCTAGATTGTGTGCCATATGCATGTGTATATGTGTGTGTGTGTGTTTTCTTTTTTACTTTCTCTGTAGATTATATTTATTATCCCTAGATTATCTGATAACCAGAAATGTTTGATTGTAAGGTGACCCTGGGATGGTTCCCCGACCCATTGGTCAACCTATTACGGGGTTAATATAAAAAAAAGAAAGAAAGAACGAATCTATTCCTAAGTAGCGGAGATAAAAATGTATCGGCTATTCATTGTTCATAATCCGTGTAGAAGGTAAGCAACCTCATACAGTTGTAAAATATTGGGATTAAAATTCAATACAAATCGATATCGTTAGTATTCAGATTTTTCTTTTAATACTAATCAAGTAAGGTTGTAAGTTTATGGAATATACACAAACGTACGAACAGTCAGACAGAAATGAAATAATAGTTATAAGAACTAATATTAAAAATAACATCTTAGATAGTATATAACATTTACTTAATGCAAAAATACTTATTGGAGGCTAACCTGTAAACCAGTTATGCGAGTGTCAGTAACAGTTTCCAATAATTCTCAGTATATGGATTTATTTATAAATAAAATATAAAAGGTGCGCTCCACTCTTGTAATGAAGAGGTATAGGCACATATCTTGGTTCCCCACTGTTTACGACCGATTACCAAATAGGCACAGATCTTGGTTCCCCACTGCTTACGATCGATTGCCAAATAGGCACAGATCTTGGTTCGTACTGCTTACGACGGATTACCAAATAGGCACAGATCTTGGTATCCCACTGCTTAGGACGGATTACCAAATTAGCACATATCTTGATTCCCCACAGCTTGCGACGGATTACCAAATAGGCACAGATCTTGGTACCCCACTGCTTGCGACGGATTACCAAATAGGCATAGATCTTAGTTTCCCAGTGTTTGCGACGGATTACTAAATAAGCACAGATCTTGGTTCCCCACTGCTTGCGACGGATTACCAAATAGTCACAGATCTTGGTTCCCCACTGCTTGCGAAGGATTACCAAATAGGCACAAATCTTGGTACTCCACTGCTTGCGAAGGATTACCAAATAGGCACGGATATTGGTTCCCCACTGCTTGCGGGGATAGATCTTGAGTTAGTCCTGTATGTCCGTCTGGGAAGCGTGATAGCAATATTGCGCAAAAGCCGCTTAACGTAGACAAGTGAAATTTGTGAGGCATTGAATTCATATTTATGTGACCTCAGTAGATACTGAGACCTTTGTATCCATATGTAGATGACCTCAATCGATACTGAGGTCGCTGCCACAATTGTTCTGTTTGTTTTAAGCACTTTTTATTTACTTTTGGTGCTTGAACTTTTTAACAATAAAATCCATGTTAGCGTGATTAGGAGGAAAACACTCAGAATAGAGAAATAACATTTGGTAGACATATTTGCATTCAAAGTTAAATGGCCTGATTAGATTTTTCATGTCATTCAGTGGCGTAATAAGGGTAAATGGCGCCAAAAAGGGTTTGGGCGCCCTAATACCTCTCGCACGCGTGGTTTTGGTGCCCCAATCGCACCACCCCACCCCACCCCACCCCACCCCCGTTAGTACACTACTGATGCCATTGCATTAATTTTGAAACTTGTACAACACATTTCTTAACTATTTGGACCTGGACTTTCTGGAACCTGGACTTTCTGGTGACAAAATACTTCGAAGCTTGATTGTCAGATGTGAGGGATGTTTGATCTTCCCACTCCTTATGGTGTTTTGGTTATAGTTATCTAGGGGAATGATCGACCACGGTGTTATTGCCCGGATCGAGCAAACGATAAAGTACAATATGAAATTAATTGAGGGGAAAACGGAGATCTGAGCAAAGATATAGAATAGAACAACACGAACCCCCGTATATATATAATACGTATATATAATATAACAGTTTAATCGATTACATAAACAAAATGAAATTGAACAGGACATTTGAATTATTCCCTTTCTCTTAGAAATAGTTGCAAAAATTATGCGAAATTCAGATAACTGTTCTGTTATACCGATAAAATAAATTTCATCATATAATCGAGTGATTTACTGAACTCAAAGTGCTGGCATGTCAGCATCACCTGGTTGCTTCCGGTGTTTTCCAAATCACTGTTGGTGATGGGTCGGCGTTGCCCCCCCCCCCCCGTTTCTCTCTCTCTCTCTCTCTCTCTCCCCATGGTTGTAGACCGCGCTCTTTTCCACTGTGCAGTGCAGGTATGATGCTAGCTTTTTCCTTTGTGCTTCATGATCCCTCGCATGCTCATTATCAGCGAATTCTCTCTGTGTCTTCTCCGGTTTCGGGTCTCTCAAATATTCCCCTTTGGACAGTTTATAACGAGAGTACATTTCCTACTCCCGGAGTCAAGAAGTTCTTGCTTCGGCAGAAACATTTGGACAGCCTAAAACGTCATTATATGATAGTTAAACATGAAATTTCTCCAGGGGAACACCACCCTCCTCATTTAGCCCAGCCAACCAAGATTAACTTTCTTTAACCGTCAAAAATTTGATAACACTCCCATCGACGTCAGAATAATTCTCTCTAGACCGCCTGGCAAATTTAATTTTATGACACCTGTTTCTATGGCCCAAGATTTCCCAAACATTTTGTGTCTGGTTTGCCTTAGCTTTATCACTTCCAGCTATATGACCTTACGTTAATATATCTATCTCACTGTTATCGAGCGGATTCTAATTAAAATTCACTTATGGCTCTAAACAAGAGAGGCTAACTATTACAAGCTGCCAAGTTTTGGCGAGCCTAGTTCATACGTCCATCTTAAAGACTACATGTCACACTGACCACGACAGAATGTACTGCGAAATTATCTAAATACGTTTGCACCATTACATTGATTAAAGAAAAACTGGATGAGGTAGACCAATAAATTGGTTTGGGCATAATGTAGATGACCTGATTTCATTTTCAGGACATTGTATAATTCTTTCAAATTTGTAACACATTTTTTTATAACTTGGACATAGATGTTTCCAAAAATTGGTTAGCACGATTAAGCAAATCCCACTTGATGTAGACATCTGAGATTTGTTATGCGTTTTTGTATGCAGATGTAAATGGCTGGATTAAATTTTCAATCAATTATATAGATTTTTATAATTTGTTTGAAATTGTGAACATTTTGGACTTTGACGTTTGTGGTCTGGAGCGGGGGCATATATGCAAAATAAATCTTGGTCATTCCATTTTAATTTGTTTAGATAAGAATTGATTCATTTAGATTTGTTTTAACACCATAAAACAAGTTTGTTCGTAATCCTGAAAAATATTAGTTTCTACACATGAACTTTTTTGTTAAGATAATTTGAACATTATTACATGGAAGAAAAAATATCTCGCGAATTCAGATTGGACAGTAATTAAACTTTTACTCGTAAGCATAACATATTTCTATATGTACTTAATGTTGTTGTAGCAGCTTTAGAGGTGCATTGAATCAATGACAGGAATATAGTTTCAACCACAAATTGCTAAATTTTGTGAAAACTACAAATTAATAAATATTCACAATTACAATGTCGCTAATTTAAATATCAATTAATGTAGAGAGATTGCTAATTCGTTTTACAAATTTAAGCTATACCTTTATTTTCCTCTTTCTTTGGGTTGTTCAGCTTTGAAAGTTTACAGTTGTATCTCTTGCAGTCATTTCTGCGCGACAGTTAATACCTTGACGACATACAACATATTTGGATCCATGGGTACATGATTGTAACTATGAAAGGTCTTGTGAACTGTATTCAAAATAGAAAGGGAAGGGCACGAGGTATACAAAGTACATGTTTTTCACAAGAAACAACAAATCTGACAAGACGAGCTAGAATGTTTGTCCTGTGCGTTGGGAATCAAATGTTAAATATAGTCTGGATCGCCAGCCCCATATATAGGGAATCATATGTTCAATATAGTCTGGATCGTTTGCCCCATATATAGGGAATCATATGTTAAATATAGTCTGGATCGCTTGTCCCAAACGTTGAGAATCATATGCTAAATATAGTCTGGATCGCTTGTCCCATATGTTGGGAGTCATATGTTAAATATAGTCTGGACCGCTTATCCCATACGTTGGGAATCATGTTAAATATGGTATAGATCACTTGTCTCTAACTCTGGGAATCATATGTTAAATATAGTCTGGATCGCTTGTCCCATACGTTGGGAATCATATGCTAAATTTAGTCTGGATCGCTTATTCCATACGTTGGGAATCATATGCTAAATATAGTCTGGATCGCTTGTTCCAGACGTTGGGAATGATATGTTAAAAATAGTCTGGATCGTTTGTCCCATACGTTGGGAATCATATGTTAAATATAGTCTGGATCGCTTGTCTCATAAATTGGGAATCATATGTTAAATTTAGTCTGGATCGCTTATTCCATACGTTGGGAATCATATGCTAAATATAGTCTGGGTTGCTTGTTCCAGACGTTGGGAATGATATGTTAAAAATAGTCTGGATCGCTTGTCCCATACGTTGGGAATCATGTGCTAAGTATAGTCTGGATCGTTTGTCCCATACGTTGGGAATCATATGTTAAATGTAGTCTGGATCGCTTATTCCATACGTTGGGAATCATATGCTAAATATAGTCTGGATCGCTTGTCCCATACGTTGGGAATCATATGTTAAAAATAGTCTGGATCGCTTGCCCCGTATATTGGGAACTATATGTTAAATACAGTTTGGATCGTTTGTCCCATACGTTGGGAATCATATGTTAAATGTAGGCTGGATCGTTTGTTCCATACGTTGGGAATCATATGTTAAAGATAGTCTGGATCGCTTGTCACATTCCTTTGGGAATCATGTGTTAAATGTGGTAAAAGCTCGCCAAAGACGCAAATTTAACGTTTAATAAAATGAAGGTTCACATGTGTATTGCACTAATAATTTTAAAACCACGTTACTTAAAATAGAACAATCATGATATAACTTACAATGCGAATGAAATGCAGTTGTTTCAATTATAAGGTTTTAAGCAGTTGAGATATAGTGAACATAGCAGACATGAAATTTTAAAGAAAACTAAAAATGAGATGGAGAGATAAAGTTATAGTGAATATAAAGTAGCATGTGTGCTGGAAAATAAGGAAATGTATAATCTTGGAGTTAGATCTTCTATTTGTTTAAAAAATTAGTGATAATCGAATTTGTTTCTCTCTGGTAACGTCAGCCTGTGTCTTATATAACCAATCATATACAGTACTTTTTTTTTAATAACACCCTTGTCAGACCGTCACATCTCTGTTAAGTATTTAGTTTACTTCAGCTTCTCGTGCTTTTTCTCTAAGGTTGGAGGGGTGGTCTGTGGAGCTAACTTTGTGGGTGATTGTATTTGTCACTTTTGTCACAAAACAGGTAATTTTTCGCGAGTATGCTTCTCATCACAACAACATATCGCTGAAGTCACAACCCCTGAAAGGGGCCAGGATGTCATCATCTCTTTCTTCCTCTCTTTCGATCTCCATTAGTATCGTTAAAATTGGTGGAGATCCTTTTTAACTGGAAAAAAATGGCATGAAGTTATGTGTCACTCCGCAAAGACTGAGCTACTCTTCTGTGATTTTCGTACCTTTCGCCCACAAAAAGGGACAGTTCTTAACATCAGCACCAGGAACATCATTGCGACAAGTAACACAATTACCATTGAGAGGATTTCAAGTAGCAATAGATATATAGCCGGTGAGAATCTTCCCGCAGTAACACCTGAAATCTGCGACACTTCCAATGCATACAGTACCAACGTCTAACCACGCCCCGAATTCGAGCTACATGCAACCCAGACTGAATTACTTATATCCATGCAATAAATATAGATTTGCAGGGGTCTAACAGCGACATCTCCGTCAGGCCCCAAATCAACGACAGCCGCATTGACAGTTTCCTTTCCAGTAATAGTGACTTTAACTTTTACAGTTTGAACTCTTTCTAAATTACAGACAATACGTGTATTGTTTACCGTTTATTTAATACATAATTCGTTTCATAGGAAGAATATTTCTGGACTGTGGTAATTCTCACACAGGTCTGTCTTTGCTATGTCATATTTTGTTTCTTGAAATACAAAATTACAAAGAGGATAGTGCGTCAATTTAAAAATATTTCCAAATAACTGATCTAATTTATGCTGTATTTTTTATTCAGTAACTATAGTTTTTTTTTCTGTACCTATTACAGTAACATTCATCTCAGTTGCTAAGGTTTCTACTACCGAGAGTGTGAATGAACTTACAGATCTTGAATTGCATTTCATCGACCAAGCTTTTACATCAGAATTGTTCTTACTGAAATTTGAAACCACCGTAAGTGTGTTTCATTACTAACAATCATAACAAAGTCTTACCGTATTTGCCTATCTTAGCGGGAAAAGTGTAATTTCCGCCTAGCCGTCTCAAACATATTGATGCAGATGTTGTTTTGTTTTGTCAACCCAATAGAGTTCGATAATGTCAATGAGGGTTTTCTCTCACGTTTTCGCATGAGTCATATGAATGTCTCGGCGATAAGGCCATAGAAACGGCTCTAATTCCTTCAAACCAGTCAGAAGGGGTGTTTCCTTCTCTAGTTTGGCAACATCAATCGATGTTGTCGTGTTGTTCACTATATATGTGTGCTTAAATTATAGAATAGTCGCGTGTCGGAGCTCGACACTGAGTTGCATGAATCTTGCTATAGCTCTCATAAGGCATGAGCAGCTTTCGGCCAACAAACGTCCAATTTCTGTATCGAATTTGAGCAGCTATCGGCCAACAAACGTCCAATATCTGTGTCGAATTTGTTTGAAACGATAGGGCGATACATTTTCTTCCACGCATCAAGGTAGTTTCGGTGATACACGTCCATTTCAAGGTTATACTAGACCACACCGAACCAGTTTTACTATTTTAATGATATTTTCACTCGTTGCTCTCAGGTTAGTTTAAATGCAAGTATTTCCATCTAATATACACCCATGTCAAAGTTAGAATGAAAGTTAACTGACTTCATTGTTATTAGGGTAGCAACAACACAAAACTAAAATTCGTCCCTTTCTTCCTCGTCATTTATATTTGATACTACTCACTCTTTGAAAACATTTTAAGTCATTGCGTGCACGCACTTCAATTTATTGATATTATGTAATGCAATAGGAAGATACACTCAGTATCGGCTTATTAGTTACATCCATAAAAATGCGAATTTCTTTTTCCACAATGCGTTGAATCAAAACAATAACATCCGTAGTCACCCTAAAGATATGTTTCACTGATGTTATAGAAAGGAAAATAATATAAAAAAATAATTTTAAAAAATAGTAAAATAATATACAAAAGAAAAATAAAGACAACAAGATCATCATGCTTAGAATAGTTTCTTATAATCGTTTAACAGGCTTGTATATATGTATTTTGGTTCGTTTAAATTTCTGTTGAGCAGTTTATAGTCATACTGTATTTTTTATGACTTTTTTTATCTCAGTGTGATCCTCGAGGACTTGGCATAAGTATCCAGGAGGGTATTGTTACGATGTAATTTTTAGGAAGTTTTAGAATGTATGAATTTTGGAATGTATTTTGAATTCATATAATTTTAATAAAAGCGTGATTTTTGGAATTGTAATTTAAATTCACATAAGAAAGAATATATTGTTATAATTTTGGCATTATCTGATTCTTCTATGGAGAGTTTAATAAAGTCAACAGTACTAAAAATATGTATTGTAAAATAAGTAGATGCTATTATTCATTGTATATTGGGGTTCTACGCCAGCTTGATAAGACATCATATATATCTAATAAACTATATCCATTACAAACTATGATTCACGAATTCCTAGACATTGGTGTAAACAAAAGGTAGTCAGGGTCTGAGTGTACAGAGTGCTTCTGACCTAGCCAGGTTTCACTGTAGCATGAAGATCATGCGTGACCCAAGGGTAAAGAGAAAGTGGAGATTGTAAGGCATGCCCTATTATGGCAAAGTCGACGTCTCGCAGAATAGACAGCGACTATATATACTATATGCACCCACGGCTTCGTTAAGAATTGTCGTACACTTAGACCTCGACTTCCTGTTTTCCAGTTTGATCCCGTACCTCTATTAGCAATGTAACACCTATATCGCTAGAGTGACACCGACGCTTAAGGAAGTCAGAATGACACCTTCTATCCTCTCTTTCGATTTACGACCATAACAATAAAGCAATCAGAACTGTCAGCATTCCAATTTCCATTCTTTCATTAAAACTCTAAAAGAATGCAATATATCCCCACGAAAAGCGAGTCAGTCCACACCATCTAACAATATAGAATAGCGGTCACTCGTTGTACGATACGAGTTACCTTTGTTAACTGTCTGCACACGTAAGATCAAAAAGCGCAGCGATGATCAAGACTACCAAGTTAAATAACGAGCATTAAAAACAACTGGCAACTTAAACTTGGTTGAATCTGATGTCTTTAGAGAAAATTAATCTCATAGAAAAATACTGCGTGGAAACATGTCAAGAAAAGAATCAATGTTAAATATTCTGCAAGTTAGGTTCTGCCAGTTATAGAGCATTGTGTGTCTTATATTTGAAAATGTACAAGTATGATAAAAAGAGAAGATCGATGTCAATTACATCTTAACAATAAACGTATACGCAATTTAAATTTAAATGAAATTAATAGTAAAAGAATAATGTTTCAAATAGGTCTATTCAGAGCATCCAGTCATTTACAATATCTTTATAATCTGAGTAAAACCTAAGTATTTGGAAGGGTAAGATTTGCATTTCTCAGTTATATTGTAAACTGTCTGTTAATGTTTTAAACAATAAACGAAAAAAAAATAATTTTGAATTACGTACTAAAAACTACATCAGTCTACCCACCTATTTAATCTCTCTATCGATTTATGTATCTCTCTACTTAATACTCTCTCTCTCTTATTTACTTTATACAGTGAACTGTATTCTTCGTTCAACAGAGAAAATAAAGTTATTGATCAAAGATCCTCTCTGCTCTGCCTATATTTACTGTATATATAAATATCATGGGCGCCCGCGACGTAGGTCAAGGTGGGTCACGTGACCCCCTCCCTGGAAATCACACTGCATATATATATATATATATATATATATATATATATATATATATATATATATATATATATAATAATAATAATAATAATAATGAGGACTTTGTATAGCGCCTAATCATTAGAAGCTCTAAGCGCTTTCCAACATTAGACACCTATAAGGTAAAAAACATATAATAATATGATTACAAAAACAAACAACATGAAACTAGAAAACATTTTTAAAAAATATGCCGAGAATATTTCAGGTAGGAAACATTATTATGTCTTTAAGTTTGTTCTTGCAGTCGAAATAAGTGAGCTTTGAGAGCCCTCTTGAATGTGAACACTGTGTCTTTGTGTCTAAGTTCAGTGGGCAATTCATTCCACGTTGCTGGGCCCTGGTATGCAAAATAACGCTGTCCATATGACTTTGTTTTCATAGTGGGAATAATGAGTATACGATTGTCAGAAGAGAAGCGTAAGTATCTTGCTGGTGTCTACACATGAGTGAGGTCAGACAGGTATGTTAGACTAGAGTCTGACAGTGAAACGTAGGACAGAGAACAAATTTTGTGTTTGATTCTGGATCGAATGGATAGCCAGTGTAGGGTACAGAGCAGCGGGGAGGTGTGCTCTGATCGTGGTACTCGAAGTATGATCCGAGCAGCTGTGTTTTGAACTTTTTGAAGTTCTTGGAGCAGATATTGAGATGAACAAGACAGAATTGAGTTTCAATAGCCCAGTCTTGAAAGTACTAATGAACACACAAGTGTTTTAGTGGCATCAACTGAAAGATATTTGCGAATTGAGCTGATGCGTCTCAGCTCAAGATATGCAGCCTTGCATATGTTCATGACATGTTGGTGCAATGTGAGAGTACTATCCAGAGTAATACCTAGGTTTCGTACTGATTGTGTGAATTAAATGTTGGCGTTGGTGATATTTATTTTTTGCGGTAAAGGATGTGAATGAGAAAGTCTTTGTGTTGTGATCAGAATGGCCTCAGTTTTATCATCATTCATCTGCAGCGTGTTACATGTCATCCATGATTTCACATCAGAAATGCACCTCTCTGCACCTTGGATGGTAGCATCAACTTCAGTTGGGTGGCTAGATTTGTATATTTGGGTGTCATCAGCGTACAATTGGTGAGACACTGGATGATGATCTATGACACTTGAGAGCGACTGAGTGTACAGAATGAAGAGAACAGGTCCAAGAACAGACCCCTGTGGAACACCACAACATAGATCAACTGGGCTGGAGTGTATTCCATTTGCAGATACAATTTGTGTCCCGTTGACCAAGTAGGACTTGAACCACAGTAAGGCTGTATCATGAATGCCAAATACATGCTGGAGCCGGTGAAGTAATATGTCATGATCTATTGTGTTAAATGCTGCAGACAAATCAAGGAGGGTGAGGATTGTAATCTTTCCGCTATCCAACGCAGAGAGAATGTCATTAACTACTTTTAGAAGAGTAGTTTCAGTACTGTGGCAAGGGCGATATGCAGATTGTACACTGCTAAAAAGACTTTGAATAGTTTAGATGAGATACAAGCTGGGATAGAACAACCTTTTCTAAGATTTTTTATATGAATGGGAGATTACAAACTGGGTGGTAGTTCTTTAAATCATTATGGTCTACTGTTGGTTTCTTCAGCAGAGGCTTTACAATGGCAGTTTTGAAATATGATGGGAATTCCCCGGATGAGAGAGAGGTATTAATACCATCAGTTAGCGAAGGCAATGCTGGATCTAAGCACTCAAGCAGCAGTGATGTTGGAATTGGATCAAGTTCACATGACTTTGGTGCACTCTTCATCCCGATGGTACGTACGAAATCTATAGAGACAGGTTTAAATGCTTCTAATGGTTGCCGCTCAAATTCTGTATCCCAACTGTATGGTGACGACGAGTCAATTGAAATTGTGGTGTCAAGCTTATCTCTAATGGTATGTGCTTTGTCACGGAAGAAATTTGCAAACATGTCCAGAAGGTCGAACAGGAGAGAAGGTAGCTGGAAGTGGTGTAGATTTGTTCCTTGACATTAGCTTGTTAGTAATCTCGAAGAGCTCTTTGCAGCTGGGACTTTCCATGATCTTAGGCTGATTTCGCTGCATGGACTATAGTTGTGACATGTTAGTGGCTTCATAGATTAGCTTATGAATAGTGAGTCTGGTGGAAAGCCAGAGCCTCTCAGCTTTACGGCGGTCTCTTTTAGCAGTGCGAAGCTGGTTCCTAACACTGCTATACCATGGAGAACACTTTTGAATTGATACTCTGCACTTGGTAACTGGGACATGTTTATCAAGCAATGAACGCAGGCAGTTATCGATTTGTTCTGCTGTAGGAGGTTGTTAAGTTAGCTTGGATGTCATGCATTAGTTTGGTTCTACTTATCATACGGAGGTTTCTCTTAGTATCAGATAAAGGTGGAGGGTTAGGGACTGATACGTCAAGATGGCATATAATGCAGATGTGATGTGATGCAAAGTCATGGGATACCAAGGGGGACCGTAGAATGTTATCATCAGGTTTATGAAGAATCCAGTCTAGAATGTGACCATGTTTATGAGTGGGTTGGTTAACTGACTGTTTGAGGTTGAAAACATTAATGAAAGCTATGAGTTTTGATGTATTTGAGTTTCCGGGACAGTCAAAGTGAAAGTTGAAATCTCCGAGAATAATCAGGTTGCCACCTATCGAATTTCCCTAGTCCAGGAGATTCGGAAACTGCTCCAAAAGAGAGAGTCAGTCTGCTTGTTTTTTCTACTTGGAGGAGGGCGGTATAGGCAGAAAAAATGGACTGACCTTTGCTCCAGTGTGAGTGTGGTTTGGACTAGTTCAAACGATGTGTGGTCCAAATTTAATGTTTTGGTGTGGTTAAGACGTTTTATCATTGAGTTCTTTGTAATGACACCAATTCCACCTCCGCGAGAATTACGAGGGAACAACTTGATGGAGTAACCAGTGGGTGTTAGATTCGCACACTTGGGCTCATCGCCTGATGTTTTTAGCCATGTTTCTGTCAGGAAAAATACGTCAGTAGTCTGGTCGTTGATAAAATTAACTATTTCTGTGCGCTTTTCCGGTGGTCCTACTGACTGAGCATTGAATAATGCAATGCGCAGAGGTATTTCTTGGATAGTTGACACAAAGGTTGACGAATTAATAAGGATTTGAATTCAGTTATCTAAATTAACGGTCGAATTTTTTTTAAAATTGTTGAGCCGAAATAAGGGAGATAACTGGAATTCTTCTTCCTGTTCTACGCCGGCCAGCTTTGAAACAACGTTTCATTTTTCGCTTCTGTTTACATTTAGGTAATGATGAATGAAGTCCCAGTTCGTTTAGTCTAGAGCACAATGTAGTGTGGAGAGCCAAGGAGTGATCATTTAAAGCAATTAATGAGGGTCCATCGTAGCATAAATGGGTTGATTGGCGAGTATCACGTGATGGCGGTTTGTTCAAAAACAGTGGAGCAAGAGAGCTGAGAAAAAGTCTAATTTTTCTCATTTCCAAAAACAAGGAGATGAAGAAACACATACGAATTTAACAGCCAATGCATAATGAACACAATAACGACGATGAAAACAGGCAACAAGCACAAATATCATGAAAACGGCACTAAAAAACGTAACAGCTGTTTTTCAAGCCGGTTAAGCGATAGCGGCCATCTTGTTGGTTATATATATATATATATATATATATATATATATATATATATATATATATATATATATATATATATATATATATATATATATATATATATATATATATATGAATGAAGCTGACTAACTCTCCCGGCCGGGACTGACTGACCCTCCCCCTGCAAAATATACTGCGGGCGCCCATGATAAACATGCACATTGATTGTTCAGTTTATTTCCAGTCATTTTATGCCAGTATTTGAAAATGTCAATCAACCACTAAGTTAAATGTACAATCAAAACATTAAACCTGGCTTGGCGTGTTTACTGACATAACCGCGATAAATCTGTAACTGTTATTGCCTTCACAAGAGCTGTCCTTAATCCAATTTAAGTCTGTTTCACATTGGCTCTGACCTATACATAGGGATTTTCCCCCACATCTCCCACAAAACTATTTTTAAAAGCCGCAGACTATGATGAATTAGGTCACTAAGTGTAACTCCCATTACATACTGCTTACTTCCCACTTGATAAAAACTTTTAGAACTAAAACATGTAATGACTTGAAAAATAAACTCGTGAGGAAAGAGAAATTACTTCTTGTTTAATATGGGATCCCAAAGATGCATATTTACACACTTGATATCTTGAACGAATTATCTAGGAAGTGTTCAGGTTGGTAACAGATGCATGCGTTAGAGAATAAAATTAGAATGCACGTAATGATCCACAGGTTTAGTAACAAATCTGCTATAATGGATAAACCCATAAACCAAGTCATCCGAGTGTCAACAATGCAGTTTATAATCAAATGCAACGCGTGGCTTTATTTATAAACAAATTATAAACAGTGCGTCCAGTTGCTGGAATTCAGAGACAGAGGAAGTCCAACCAAGCAGTACTGTGAACATTTCATTGGTGAGTACTCATTTCTTCGTTTATTTATGCAAAATGTATTGTACTCTTCAACGAAATTTTAAAAACTTTATGACCCCAGTACTTGAAGCTGAGGTGTTTTGAGATGGTCATGTCCGTCCATCCATCCGTATGTAAGTCCGTTAAGAGACGATTGTTATCATGCTAGCCCTAAAAGAACTCAACTAAGACAAATTAAAATTTCCTAGGCATATTTGTATTCATATTCAATTAGATTTTAACCTTTTGGACATTTACTTTAATGTTACTAAAGCCTTGATATCGTAATTAAACAGAAAACACTTCAAGTAGGCGAACACCATTTGGTAGGCATATTTGCATTCATATTTAAATACAATGATTAAATTTTTCATGCCATTATATAATTTTCTTGTTAAAGTTTTAAAAATATTTTTTGTTTTTTGTATACTTTTGGGAGTATTTTTGGGCAAATGCAGCCTTTGCAATATATATATATATATATATATATATATATATATATATATATATATATATATATATATATATATATATATATATATTTATACCACATCCATTAACAATAACATGGCCTTTGAAGTGTTGGTATAAAGCAACTTGATATACCAATAGTATTGGTATATCAAATTGTGATTTGCCCATGGCGTATGAATACGCATAATGAAGATGTTTTTATAGCTATTATACTCTCTAAACATGGATATGAATTTCTTGTAATATTACATTTAAAAAGGAACAAATAACAAAATAATGGTTTTCTTGTAAAATATTTTATAGAAACTAACATTTTTATATAAAAAAAACAACAATACTCAATTCAGGAAATAAATATTATTGAGCTCCACCCTGTGTCGTCTGCTGTCATCTCTGTCAACACTGCTGTTTCAAGTCTCTCCCTCTGGCAAAAATCAAACACTGCAACTCTGTGGAAAAAAGAAAACAAAGACATCAGATAAGGAGCAAGATCAAGAAGCAACATTTACTCTACTAAACTGTGAGTTAATTGGAGAGGTTGATAGAGACATGGCTGAGACATTTGTAAATGAAAATGATCATTGTGTTAGGCAAGACAGATTTGTACACCAAGAGCCTGATGATATACTGAAATTTATAGAAAGTAAGCAGAATGAAAACACTTTAAAAAATACACTTTTTGATGTAAGGCTAGTGACAGAATTCTTGCAGTCAAAAAATGAATTCAGAAAGTTAGACAAGATAAACCCATCTGAAATGGATCAGTACCTGGCTTGTTTTATACTCAATGTTAGAAGAAAAGATGGATCTGAGTTTGAACCGAACAGCTTAAGAAACATCATCAGCTCCATTGATCGCCACCTTAAAATCAAGAAATATGCAAGTACAATCATGAGACGAACAGACACAAATTTTGCATTAACAAGGGAAGCTCTTCGGTCTAAGCAAAAAGATTTAAAATCTAAAGGAAAAGGAAATAATATATATATATTGATTGATTGGATTTACGTCGCGTGCGCCCAGAAGGGCATGTGTGATGTGTGACGGGATATATATATATATATATATATATATATATATATATATATATATATATATATATATATATATAGATTAGTACAATTTAATTCGCACATTTGTATTTGTATGTAGATGGAAAAAGTTTTCAGAGTTTATCATACATGAAGCTAATATCGTTAAAAAATGTAGCACCACTTAATATATGTGTATATTAATAGATTTATGCGTGTGTGTCTCCTTACATGTTTGTTAAGTATTATCCATTAATATACACATATTATATCTCTTATAACCTTTAAAAATGACTCATTACTGGTTAATTATTTTTTATATTCATAGAAGGGTAAAAAAAATAGAAGAAGACATTGTATATTATGCAAACATCTTTTAAATTAAAACATACAAATTTCTATAATTCATTATTCAAATGTGCACATTGAAAATCTCTGATATGTATTATTATCTTTTCGCAAAAAACAATACGCTAGGTTTATTGTCATATTTATTGGATGCACTTAACAAGACGCTAGGCTTCTTGTCATATTTATTTGATAAACTTAACAAGACGGTAGGTTTATTGTCGTATTTATTTAATACACTTAACAAGACAGTAGGTTTATTGTCGTATTGATTTGTTACACTTAACAAGCCGCTAGGTTTATTGTTGTATTTATTTAATACACTTAACAAGACGCTATGTTTATTGTCGTATTTATTTAATACACTTAACAAGACAGTAGGTTTATTGTCGTATTTATTTGCTACACTTAACAAGACGCTATGTTTATTGTCGTATTTTTTTGATACACTTAACTAGACACCATGTTTATTGTCGTATTTATTTGATCCACTTAACAAGTCGCTAGGTTTATTGTCCTATTTATTTGATACACTTAACAAGCCGCTAGGTTTATTGTTGTATGTATTTGATAGACTTAACACGTCGCTAGGTTTATTGTCGTATTTATTTGATACACGTAACAAGTCGCTAGGTTTATGGTCGTATTTATTTGATACACTTAACACGACGCTATGTTTATTGTCGTATTTATTTGATACACGTAACAAGACGCTATGTTTATGGTCGTATTTATTTGATACACGTAACAAGACGCTATGTTTATGGTCGTATTTATTTAATACACGTAACAAGACGCTATGTTTATGGTCGTATTTATTTAATACACGTAACAAGACGCTATGTTTATGGTCGTATTTATTTACTACACTTAGCAAGACGATAGGCTTCTTGTCATATTTATTTGATACACTTAACAAGAGAAAATGTCTCAGCAAAACAGCAATATAGTTATCACCACGACTGTTATATTTTATGAACACTATGAATAAATAAAACCACACAATTATATTGATAATAGTTCGAAATTTTATTCCATGTAGAGAGATTGCTAACTCATTTTCAAAGTTTTATTTATAACTTTTAATTTTTGTTCTGTCAATCTCACCTTGAGATCACAAAACTATTAAGAGTGAGTTTCAGCCCGAGATTTTGCTTTTAGCAATCACAAATGAGGTTACTTTTCAAAGCTCGTCTTTTTTTTTATTGGTAGATTGTAAAAAAAAATAAAGCTCATTGTTTATTGTTTATCTCCAGCCCTGGTACATTTCTCTGCATTTAGAAAACTCCCCACTATCGTCATTAAATTCATTATCATAGTTATCATGGTTAGGAAATGCAGCGTTTATTACAGTAAGAATTGAGAGTCGCGGTGGCACAGTGGTGATTGTGTCGGACTCAAGACCGAAATGATGCGGGTTAGAATCTTACACGCGGACCAACCTGGTTCAGCCACAGTAGTGTATCCTTGGGCAAGGCACCTTACTCCAGTTGTGTCGGCACTAATTAACCTACTTGTGTTGCTGTGCCATAAAGCACAAAAAACCCAGTAAGAATTATAAAATAAATGTTTGGTTTTTTTTAAACATATGATAAGAGTTCATCTTTATCTCTTGCAGTCATTTTGGCGCTATGGGCAATACATTGACGATAAACAACACGACATTTCCCACCAAGGAACCATTGATACACAATTGCCACTATCGGAGTTCGTTTGAGCTATACCCCAAATGGAAAGGGAGGCAGCACGAGGTTTTCAAAGGGCATGCTTTTCACAAGAGAAATTATATGACACGTACAAAGGTTGTGGTCAAAGCCATGATAAACTGTCATGCTCGTCCCGCACATTGGGAATCGTACGTGAAATGCAAGCAGGAGGCTGCAATCCTTGCCAGTGAATTTAATAAACGTTGCCATGATATTTCTGGCAAGATAGCATTTATCAATCCAGCAGTTGCAACCATGGATGACATATCAGACTTCATGAAAATCTTCAAAGTCGTCAAGAGATCAAAAAAATTGTTTCAGGAGGATGAGGCTGTTTTACTGGAGGAACATTTGCTAGGAGATTTCAGGCATTTCGTGTCTGCTACAGGACTGACCTTTGGGGAAGACTACGAGGAATTACATGCCTACTTGCATTTTACCTACCAGATGACAAACGGACAAATAGTGATAGCTGACTTGAAAGGTGTTGTTCATGACGGGGTCTTCAGTTTGACAAACCCAACTATTCATTCTCGTGACAGACGTTTTGGGCCAAAGGATGACGGGGAAGCTGGTATTTTAAGAGTATGCATAAATCATCAATGCAACAAGATCTGCCAGAGCATAGGACTTGCTCCAATATGCTTCGGTTGATTCTGACTAAGACCTTATAGAGTTATGGCTTTCGTATCAAGCCAGGAAAGCTGACATCCGCGATAGTGACGTGGTATCCACAAAAAAGCAAACGCCAGTTGCAAGGAAAATATCAGATACACATTGTCTCGTCATGTACTATTAAGTTATAAACTGCAACCGTGTCGTCAATATGTACGTAAGAAATAAAATATTTGGAGAACCACTTTTTCAGAGCGGACGACACATACAAAGAACAACTGTAAACACATCAAGGAAAACTGTTCTCGTAAGGTGAAACCAAAGTCACTCAATTTGCTACTAATATCAGGAGTAAAAAGTTTTGTTTGGCTGTTGTGGTGATTTACGGTACAACAATACAAATAGTGCATTTATTGCCTTGGCAACTGAACTAAAGTGCCTTGCTGAAGGACACGCCACGGTAGCTGACACAGGCTGGTCCGGCGGTAGGATTCGAATCCCCACCCTTTCGGTCGTGAGTCCTGCACTCTGAATCAAACTACTGAGCCACCACGGCTTCCGGATAAAGCGCGTGTGTGTGTGTGTGTGTGTGTGTGTTATACATGGTAAATTTCACAGTGAAATAAAGATAAATCAGAGGTTTAATCGGTCTTTGTTTTGAGGTATATATAAGAGTATGCAAAATTACACGTCTCATAGGCGTACCTTCCATTATAATTTCTTGAAATACGAAGTCTAACTAGTATGGGAGTGGCGACTGAGAGCTAATTAACAATGATATAAACGCCCAAAGGTTTATATGGGAGGGATACGATTGAGAGCCGATCGTGAATCTAAAATGCTGATTCATAGCTAATGGTAGCAGTGTCAAACGTGGTTGACGTCAATGGAAGTTACAGATCCAAAGTTTACAGAGCCAGTCGTGAATTAACATTATTCCGTAAGTTTACATTAATACGTCATTTGAGAGCCAAACGGAAAATCATCTTAAAATTCTCCAAAGGAGTAGCATTTAGCGTAAATGGTAACATTGTTAGAAGTTGTTTACCATAACCATGGATACATGGAAATCCTATTTTAACTTTGGGATAGTCATTGGAAGTTTCCTTATTTAAAACTTTCTAGAGCCGTATTGGAAACGTAATGTTAATATTTGTTGACATTCGATGTAACACACACACACACACACACACACACAGAGGCACACACGCCACATCACACACATGCACACGTGTGCACATGCATGCACACACATGTCACCACCACACCACACACACACGCATGTGCGTGCATGCATGCGCACTCAAATGGATGCATGCACACACATTCATACATGCACGCACTATCTAACAAGAGGCTTAGAAGTGTTTAGACATACACGTTGTACATACATACACACACACACACACACACACACACACACACATGCATGCATACATACATACATACATACATACATACATACATACATACATACATACATATGTACAAGCATAAGGGAAGGGATAAAGTTTTTTATGTTTGAGTCATAAACACAGACACACACACAGACACAGACACACACACACACACACACACATGAAGAATAAATTGGAAATAACTGAGTAGTATCTCCCTTTTAATGAAATCTGGATGGTCATGTAAAAGGCCGCGTGGTTTCTATCACAATTCGTCCTTGACGATCAAATCTCGAAGGTCGGGCACCATAGTCCACGCATTACATACTTCCATTAATTCCAACCCGAAGGATTAACGAATACGGGACAGGAAAGGCAAGAATGGTTAACCTCAATTTCCCAGTCCTCCATTGGTGGAATGAGGGGTTCCGGCTTATGATGTTGATGTTTGCTGTCGTGATTGAAGGAATAAATTGTATTATCCATTCTGTTATTCATCTTGGCCGTTTTTCTTTTTTCTATATTCTCTTCTTCCTCCAACAACGAGACTACTAACACCTTTGTTGTATGAAATGGCCCATCTTCCTCTTGAAAACTTTCCCATTGAGAGAGAGAGAGTTCCATACATTCCACTTGACCTAGGAGATGATGCACATACTTAAGTTTCTTTTATCCGTCCTTATATTCTGACAGCTCATCATTCGGCCTTGACAAGTACGGAAAGGCTGAATAAAGCATCGCTTTATATGTGCGGCTGTGATGGTAAACATCCCTTCGATTCGGTACTCGAACGCAAAAAAAAGCAAAAACATTGTACATGTGTTACGACTATATGGTCCTAAACTATGATGGATGAAATCCTAAATAGTCCTAAAGTTCTATCACAAGTCCAAAAGGATCGAGTGAACCATAAGAGTCCCAAAGGTAGTCTGAATGAAGTTCTATATATTGTGCCGATGTGCCAATTGTCTGGATGTATCACATCGATATAATTTCAAACGTCTTTAGATGAATTCACAGTAACTTAATATAGCTACTTAATCCAAAAGTCGAAACACTTTGTAATTCCAAAGAATATTTGAAATAAATAAATCCTTTAAACTGAATAGATCACAAATACTTGTCTCTTCTAAGATTGATGATTAAACTAGGAAAAACTAATTTTCCGAATAAATCATTTCGAAGTCACTGTCAACAAGGTCAAGTACCTTAACACCTACCCAATCAGGAATTAGGTCAGCTAGATTTCCCTAGGGGGAACCCCATTACCTAAACTCTTCTCATCAACATGTTTACTTCGAATGAAAATACATCCCATTATCTTGAAGCCATAATGTGTTTGCTAAACTCATGACCTCATTTTAAAGTATAAACAAAGTAAAAACATTAACTACTTAATATGTTATTTACTAAGTGACCCGTTCAATCAATAATCATGACAATTAATACACACACACACACACACACTATAGACATACATAACACAGGTAAAGAAGATCGGCATAAAGAATGTGAAGGAGCATGTTAAAAAATGATTATTTGTTGTATAAAAACAATAAAACACCATTTTCTCTAAATCAGCTTTAACTATGAAGAGAGAGAATTGTACCACCTTCCTTCGTCTTCGTTGGTGAACAAAATACAGACAATTTTGTCCACAAGCAATGGAATCTAATCCTTGTATTCTCACGTTATTGCGTTGAGTAGATACTCATGAAGTCCATGACGTCGTCTTTCAGAGGAGGTAACCCATACGAAACAAAATAGTCCACACTGTGATTGTTGGGAAAGTAGTCAGCTACCCAGTGAGTTCCTGGTCGATGACTGTCGTCTGAATTGACGAGACTTGAACATCTTTATATTTTTTTTATGTGGACGTTCTTCTTTAATACACATCGAGAGATTTCAATAACCTGTGTACGAAGTGTGAGTCAGAAGTGACGAAATTCCCAGGAATCCATTTTTGTTTTCACATCAGTTTACACTTTAATTTTTCCTTGTAAATATCTGTCAAGTCGAAGAAAAAGTAGCCTCCGTACTCTGTTGTAAGAGATGTTCAAAGGGGTGTGCTCTTAAGAGAGGTAAGTGGAGGTAAGAAATGGTTGCTTAAATATTTATACAAATGTTTTCAAAATCTGGTCTTCTGAGATGAGCGTCCATGCATCTTCAAGGTACTATACAACACGTCTTCTTTGCTCATTAGACGTTATTTTTCCTGTTGTTTCTGACTAGACTAATTTGCTTGACGTACATAACAATCTTCTCTAACTATGCGTTATAATTTGTTCAGTCACGTCAGGAGCGAAACAGGAGACCAAATGTTCTTGTTCTGGCCATCTTGGAATCATGACTACTTTTGTTTATTTCTTTAATTGTGCTTTGTGACTGGAGTGGTTGTTATTCTGAACAGCAGACACCCCATTCACCATCTCCACTGGTTCATGTTCCGTCTGTCCAAGTGATTGTAAACTTGTTTGTTGAATAGTTCGATGTGTAAAGTAGTTTAATCTCCAACCACCTTCTTTTCTTCCAATAATAAAGGCTCACTTACCTCGAACTGTTGATTTCTAGAAGATTGTAACATTTCGCATGTGAGATGACGTTCAATGTGCTAGTCAGAGCTAGTGCAAATTGATGTTTCACACATAGGTTTCCCTCTTTGGGCCGATTTTATAGGATGGATATAGCCCTCGTGGCTGTCTTGGTCTGGAGTGAAACCAAATCCCAATAAAGCATATTCTCCTGCATAATCATTGAACACAATGCCATGGGTGCAGTTGGTACCTAACTGTCCTGTGGCTATAAGCAGTGTCATGTAAGATCTCATGTACTATTTCTGGACAAAGGTTGGTTCGAATGGCGTGGTACACAACGTCCGGTCGTAACTAGGGTTACTATTATTTTAGACACTTTGAAGTGTTGGAACTCGAAAGGATTTTGAACGATTGCTCCGTTGAGGGCCACATTGCTGACGATGCTAGTGAAGACACGTTTTGGAAGCCTTCCTGGAAAAACACGATCTTCAGTCTAGGATATGAGTCCAAGGCAATGGTGAAGGCATTCAATTTCATTCGTCGTAGAGGAAACTTAGCTGTATTTCTACTCTGAGTTATACCGTTATCGTTTCACACTTTTGGCAAAACTTATACGCGTCGCATGTAAAGTCTCGCTTCTTTATACATTCTTTTTGAACTCATCAGCATCAGCCATCATATGGAACTCGGTGCTACTTCGATTCAATCTCAGGCGTACATCAGCTCCATTCAACAAATATTTGTCTTACAACCACATGTTAAAATGCAAACGATTCATCATGTCTTAACTGTGTTCTTGTTTGATTTGTTCAGAGGTCGTTGCAATGAACGCGGTGTCGCTTAACTTTTGCTCTTCTCTCGTTTCCATAAGTCATGATATCTTCAGGGTACGCTCGGTAAGGGTAGGTATGCAATTTGCTACTCACCAGTTTCTTCAAGCTCAACTCAACATCACTGAATCCATGAAATTGCTGACGGAGCTACTCTGGCATCGGAACCTTGATTGGTGTAATCTTCGGTTTGTTCTTTAATTTCAAATTTGATGGGCTCTGAGATGATCAAAGACGAAACATTAGGATTGTTGCATTGTCATCATCGTCGGTGGCATGGGAAGATCGCCTAGGAATATTTGCAACAATCTCAATGTATCATTTTCCAATTTTTAGTAATTGAAACATCAATTCTCTGACAGCAGTTGTTATTTTAGTATTCTATTCCAGGGCAGCTGCGTGTCTATGAGGTCCGTAAAGCTTTCGAAGTCTCTTTCTGTGGCGTGGAGGAGGAATTAATGTCATTATTAGAAGAGTGAATGTTGCTTTATGGTGAAGTTGCCTTTCGACAATAAAGTATTTTGTCGAAGATCTTCATTTATACTACCATTAGCACTGTCAACATATCATTTACTGACAAGAAGAATTCTTAGTGAACGTGGTACGTGTTCCCTTCTTCATCGCAAGTAGATGTGGTATAATCCGCCTTGAATGGAATGACTATCACCAATAAGGCAGCACGTGTTTCATACGACGTTTTACTCGACGAAATTACCTGTAGAATCGATTGTTGTTTTGAATATCTTTTGGCTGCAGTGCTTTGTGTTTCCACCCAGAATAGCAAACAAAACGGGAAAAAAATCTGATAGACAGCGTTTTACGATTGGATAAAAGACGGTGAGCAATTTAAAGGCAGTCGACCAGTAAGCTTCGGCGAGTTTTGTCCAGTACATTGCCAAGTTTGTCACTGAAAAAAGCTGAAATCGTCTCGACGAGATTCTCAGCATTAAAATTCAATCCTGATGGAACTTTAACGGTATAGATATTCAATCGCGAATTCTCTGGTGATCGTATTTTCGTTTCGTAATTGAGGGAATCATTTTGTGCAAGTGTCTTTAAACTTGTTCGCTGAATATTTCGACGAGGAAAGTCTTTTGATCTTGTCAAGCGCAAAGTATCGAAACTAGGTTAAGGTACTTTTCAACTAACTTTCGCTACTTGGAGCAGCAGAGAGGGTGAACAGACCATAGAATTCCGACAAAACAAATAAAACAAACAAATAAATCATCTCGTAGAAAGGTCAAGATTTTACAAATGAACTTTCCTTGAGATGTTTATTTTTGCAATGACCGATTGTGCTAATAAAACCTCAGTTCGAAATAGTAGCTGAAAAAATAAAGTACTCTACGTGTTTATTTATTTCTTGTTTATTTTTTTGACGACCAACGTTGGTAGGTACCCTCTCTGCTGCTATTAATTTACCACCATACCAAGTTTGATGAATATTTTTCAACGCGTTCTCGCTGTCGTTTTTCCTCATCTGTTTCATCTTCATCTGAATCTTCGGAATTTGTTCTATGTTTCAAGTAATATTCAAGTTCTGATGGTGGTTTTTCTTTTTTTGGATTTATGTTCTTTCTTTTTCTGTAATAGTTCATCAAACTTCTGTATTCCTCTTCTGCTGATATTAATTAAATTATTATGTTATAATAAAATGGTACATCCAGAATCTCATACTGCAAGAACAGCACGAGAACGATTAGAAACAATTTAAAAATTTCTTCCTGTCAGAGACTCATTTAGAAAAAATCTGCAAGCGCAGCAAGAATCAAAAGTTGAGTACGAAGAAGACACTAAAAAACTATTTAAACCCGTCACTGCAGCTACTAAGAAAGCTGCAGCGGCTGTTGAAAAAACTATATGGGGAGATATTGCGGAGGAAGATGAGAAGAGGAAAAAGGGTATTTTTCCGGTATTAGAACAAACTGCAGTGCAGGCTGAAAAAATAGCAGCGAGAACTAAAAAAACAAAGAAGATTTTACGAGACCTTCCAACTGACATAGCCGCAGCTCAACCTCCACCTGTTGATGAGGAAATACTTGAAGATATTGGAGAACTTCGTACTGAAGTCGCCGATGTGAGAAAAAAACTTGCATCTAAATCCAAACCAGCAGGAGAAAACGTAGAATTAATTGCAAAATTTAACGAAGGAGTTGTTGAGGAAATTAGAAAAACTGAAAGAGAGAGATTACCTGAAGCAATATTAAATAGTATATCTAATAAATCTAGTATTTTAAAACCCCGTTATGAAAAAACAAATGATGATAATTTCATTAAATGGATATATCGCGTATATTACAACAAAAAACAAGCTAGAGGTTCAGAATTTGAAGGACTTAAAGAAGAAGTAAAAAGACTTTATAGAGAGAGACGGGAACAACTAGAACAAGGAGAGTCCTCCCAGTATCAGCTTCCTCCACCTCTGCAACAAATAGAACAACAACAATCTTCTTCGCCACAGCAAAGGTTGAAGTCGGAAATTAAAAGGACTAAAGAGCTAATTAAATTACTACCCCCGAAGAAAATTTCTGCACCTTTACATAAAATTCCTTCACATTTACGTACAATTTCTGCACCGAAAATGACATTTACACCGACAGGTTCACCACATGGATTTCAAGAAGGTGACTCACCCCCGGCCACCGCTGAAGTACTTACTTCGGTAATGCAACCACCAGTATTTAAAACACCTCAAGATGAACCTAAAACAGGATCTGGTTTATGTCCTGATAATATCATCAATGACGTGTCACGGTTAGAAGTTCTCATAGGAGGAAAACGAGCTGGAAATAATTCACCAGAAATAACCAATGAAGCAGCTGATATTTGTCGGCGACTATTTCAAGGTGGTATCATGGATATCGGCGTTTACCGAGAACTTATTGATGAGCTCGTTGATGACTAGTTGTTAGATAAATGGTAAATAAAATAAGATGATTGTGCATGATAATCATCGTAAACCCACACAGGTTAGAGCGGTAAACTCACGATTACCAATCTATAGTGTTATTTACGGAAATGGACTTGGTGATGTCATTCAAGGATTATTCACGAGGATAGCTCCCAAAGTAGCACCTGTTGCAAAACAATTATCGATGAAGGCTATTGATATTGTTCGTGATAAAGCTCCTGGTGCAATTGTCAATGTTGCTGGTAAGGCGTTCTCGGCGATCAAAGAAAGACTAGCACGATTATTGCGACGAAAACAACAACCACCGGTGAAACTGGCAAGTACTGAGGTGATGCCTGCAGATGTTAGTAAAATAATAAATCAGGCTGCAAATCAAAAACTAGCGGCGTTAGCAGATCAAGGACTCGGTGAATCTGGAAATAATATCTCAAGTTTGATATCAGGAAGTGGAACTTCCCGAGGTGGAACTTTCCGGCGGCGGTGATCAACGTGTTAGACGAAAAATAATTATAATAAAATGTTCAAGCGCGTATCCGACACAGCATTTGACATGGAAGCACCCGTCCTTAAGGATGAATCTGTACGTGATTATCAATTTTATTCCTATGACGCAAAACAACCAGATCAACGTGGAAGAATTGAACTACAAGTTCATGATACAAGTAGATACTTTTTACCCGCTGATGCCTTTCTTGAGGTAGAAGGTACAATTATAAAAACGGATGATACTAATTACTTAGATCCAGTAAAAATTGGGTTTGTCAACAACGGGATCATAGCATTATTTAGTGGCGCCACATACATGATTGATGGAAAAAATATTGAATCAATTCAGAATGATGTCGACGTTGCTACAACAATAATTGGTCTGGCGAGATATTCTGATGATTATACAAGATCAGCAGGTCCCACAATGATGTTTGTGAAAGATAACTCCGATAACCCTGAAAGTGATCCGTACAATATAAGACAACCAAGAAACTTCGCCAATACGGGTGATGTTGATATGTGGCCAGTGGTTCATGGTTCTAATGACAATTTCAACTTGGGATTTGCAGCACGTAGAAATATGTTGCTAGGAGGCAATAGAGGTTTTTCATGTACAATTCCACTATCGCATATTTTTGGATTTTGCAGGAATGTTAAAAAGGTTATTTTTGGAGCTAGACACACGGTTGTTCTTGTAAGAAAGAACGATGATAATGATGCTCTGTGGAGACCCGTTGGTGATGCTGGTAAAGTAATATTATCAAAACTTTCATTGTGGATGCCGGTAATGACTCCAACGATCGCAGAAGAACAGCGATTAATTTCTTTCATGGATGCAGGTGGTAAATCCTTGTTGTCATGGTTAACAACAAGCACAGACAGTATGCAAACTAACGTTAACGGTCAGTTTACATGGCATATAGCATCACAACAGGGTGTTTCTGCACCACGACATATTTTTATTGCTTTTCAGAGAACTGATCGTTTAAACTCACAAGTTCACTCTCATATGATATTTGACCAACTAGGTCTCACAGATATTTCTTTACGGATAAACGGACAACAGGAACCAACAGAAAATGTACAACTAAATTATGCATTAAATCACATAGGACGTGCATATCATCGTTTGATGTCATTTATGGGACGTGATCAAAATGTTGATACCGGGTTGCAAATATCACAACTAGATTTTAAAAAATTGTATCCGATTTATTATTTTTCATTAGAACATCTTGATCTATCAAAACAATCTGTCGTTGATATACATCTCAAAGCAACATTAAATACCGGTGGTGTTGATTACAGAGCGATCGCGGTCATACTTAGCGACAAGGCCATGTTACTTGAAGGTGGTAGTGGTCGAATGAGGGTCGTTGATGCACCGGTGGAAAATCTTTAATCGTGCTATTTAGAAAAACATATTTTATATAAAAATGTCGTATAGTCATGTTAATGTTACTCTGACCCCGGGTCAGGTAAAAAAGCTTCAATCAAAAACCGCCAACAAATGCGGAACTAAAATATCACTAAAACGAGATCATATTAGTGGTGGTCCAAACAAATTATCGCTGACAAATAATCAGATTAAACATTTCAATAAAGCCCTAGAATCAAAAACTGGAGTTCAATTTCATCTCTCCCCGAGCGCCATCAAAGACATGGTTAAAACAGGTGGTATATTTCCACTTCTTGCGGCCATTCCGGCATTAATAGCTGCAGCTGCTCCAGCCGTAGCAAAAGCGGCCGCGTTAGGTGCTGTTGGAACAGCCGCTGGAATGGCACTAAAGAAAGCAACAGGGCGAGGATACAAAAAAAGGGGCGCGGTCTAAGATTACCGGGATCTCGTTGGGGGAGAGGCCTAAGGCTTCCAGGGTCATTTCGTTAGACGTTCCATCATCAAATTTTGATTTACTTGATGCTGCTAAAAAATTAAAAATATCCGCCTTTAGAGGTGTTTTTATGCGAGATCAATTACCGAAACAACCAAACAAACTAGAAACAGGTATTATTAATCTTGACAAACGTTCCGGACCCGGTACTCATTGGGTATCATACGCGGTTGACCCGCGTGGAATTGTTTATTTTGACTCGTACGGGTTAGCTCCACCTGTTGAATTTATCAAGTATGTCGCACCACTCCACGCAACAACTAGCGGTTATAAAGTTTGGTATTCAACGCTACCCACACAAACAATGACAGATCCGCCAATATGCGGCCGTGAAGTAATTAATGTACTCGACGCAATATCAAAATCATCCAAGCCGCCACATAAAGTCGTGCACGATTATACAAGCAACCGATATGTTGCGCGTAAAGCATTTTAAACAACGGATCTTATTATAATGGTTGACATTTACGGAAGATCTTCTACTGGTAAGAAAATAAAATCCGACGTTGATCTGTCAAAGTATGCGACTAAAGATGACCTCGCTGATATTATGAACCTTGCTGGAGTTGACCCAGATGAAGTTGTTATTTTTCAAGATCGATATGGTAAACTAAAAACCAGCAATATCAGATGGAATGATATAGTCCGGCGAGTACTCGGTGCAGTTACGGATAATATTCCCGTGTTTACTGACGGTGGTAGAATCAGAGATTCAAGTATGTCACTTAAAACCATCAGAGATGAAATTGCAAAAAGTGTTGCTAATCGCGTGAGAAACACCTGTGACACGATGACAGGTGAACTTAACATGAACGGGAACAAAATAGTAGCTGTAACAGCTCCAAAATCTGACAACGACGTCGCAAACAAACAATACGTCGACGACGTGGATGGAAAACTATCCACGCTACGGGCCGAGTATGACGTTCACACGGGCGCGTTTACAAGGCTTCGAAGAAATTTTCAGAAAACCGATGATGCCATAAATAAGTTCTTTGGAACTCCTTCCGTCATCGATATAAAACTCGTTGATATCAAAAGTAACCTAGACACGATCAAACGAACACAACTAGACATCGTAGCGGGAATTCCTGAGATTATCAATAAAATCAATCTGATTAAAATTCCAGCTGAAATACCTCCCGGGCATATCACAAACATCGTATACACGGTATCATCGGGATTTGCAACATGGTCAACGCAGAATAAAACTATTAAATATACCGCAACAACCACTGGCGTGTACAGGCTGTCTGTGTTTAGTGCTGCAAAATTTGAAATATTTACAACGTTTCCATGGCGTCATTCCACAGACAGGTTTTCCGGGGTTGTATCTGTTATATTAAATATCGGAACCGAAGAAGTATTTATGCTGGAAGCAGCTGATAAGAAATTAACCGCAACATCTTACTGGTGGTGTTTGGAATTTGTAGCTGAAACACCTCAATTGTTTACTGCATAAAAATATATGGACGGTGCACAATACAGATACAATCAAGCGCGTGAATGGCAGGCGGCGCTAAAAGATCAAGTCGATCAATATACAGTAAAAGTAAAAAAATATCGACGACGATTGGTTATCGTTGATGTGATTGTTTATTCAGTATCCGCTGTTGTTGCTGGAACCGGTGTAATATTATCAGCGTTGACAACGATGGCACCAGTAGCTGTAACTGTTTGTATTTCAGCAGCAACAACTATTGCAGGTGTGCTTGGTATCATCACAAAAAAAATATGTACTTGTACGAACGAAAAGTTATCCGATTACAAAATAAAATTACATACAGCGACGGTAGCATACTCGAAATTATCCTCGTTGTTATCAGCGAGTCTCAGTGATGGAATTATATCTGATTTCGAATTTTCAATGATGACCAAAATATACGATGAAGGTATTAAAGATACAAGTATCAATAATGACAGAATTACTCCAGCAGATCGTGACCAACACAACTCCGCCAAAGATAACGATGATCTCGGTAAGTTCAATTAATCCTGAATTTAGTGTTAATTTTCCTACTGCAATTCCAGTAAAAGAAATAGCACTAGCTCAATTACGAGTATATTACAGCTGGCCAAATATCAGATCAAAATCATTTAATGGTACACCAGCAAATAATTCGCTTGTATTTACTAACAAGAACAAACCCGATGGAACACCTGACTGGGTTGTTGTTGGAATACCAACCGGCAGTTACGAGGTCGAACAAATCAGTGAGGAATTTGCGCGTAGAATAAAATCAATAACGGGAAAGGAATCAAAAATATCAATTAATGTTCATGAGCCGACGTTGTCCTCGACGGTTGAAATAAACTCGCCTGATTATGCCGTTGATATTTATCAATCTTCAATCAGATCAGTGCTAGGTTGGCCTGAAATATCACCACCGATAACACCGATACCACCAGAACCGAAAAAGTCTGATTATGTCACGGATAGACAATCATATCATGAAATTAATCCATCATACGGGGAAACACTACGTATTATAAAAAATAAATCAATGCTTCACAATTTTACCTTCTTCGGTGAAATTGAGGCATGGACTTTTAAAAATCCGGGAGAAACAGGACATTTTAGGGGTTTTTATCGAGAAACGATTATTGAATATTTTCAGGAAATCAATCAAGAGTGTAAAAAACAACTAGATCAACTGAATCAATATTTTAACGAACATATGTTTGACATATCAGCGTCATCGCGTGAAAAAATCATCACGCGTGTGGAAATATTAAATCAGCTTATATCAGATATGGAATATATTAATAACCGAATAGTTCAGGAGATGGTTAGTCTTTTAAAATCACCTGAAAATCCTGATGTATATAAATGGTTAGAAAAATATAAATTAACAGAAGCCGATGTACCAAATTATAAATTTCCCGGGTATAGTGTAACCGAGTTAAGAAAATCTGTCAATGATGTCATTGATGAGTTTTTTCCTAAAATACTCGATGCGTGGAAAAAACTAGCACCATTAGCAGTTGTTCTTAGACATGATAATGATCCACATGGCGGCGGAAGACACGTATCTCCGCGGATCGTTAATATAACACCGACGGTCGCGGTCAATCTGGTTTGTGACGTAATCGATGGCAGCTATCAAATAGATCTCGGAAGATCAAATCAAGCTCAACAAGGATACATCCTGTACACGTTCACACCACAAGTTCCCCCTGGAAATTTAATCGTGCAAGAACCAACTAATCCCGTGTATTTGCGGTGTCACAATAATATGTTAACACGAATCAACTTTAAGCTCACAGACCACCTTAATCGCTTGATTGACATACGTGAAGAAGAGCTTGTAATAAATCTGTATGTAAAGTCGTAAAGACTTCCGTCGTAAGGACTTCCGTCGTAAGGATTTCTGTCTAAGGACTTTTGTCGTAGATCTTCAGACTCAAATTCGATCAACTTAAAAAAATATTTTATTATTACTGGCACAAATTTGTGTTTGGTACAAATTAATCGGCCTAGGCAACTAAGGCCTAGGCAACTAAGGCCTAGGCAACTAAAAAAGCTAGTCGATGAAAGTAAAATTAAAATTTCTATCACAAAAAAAAATAATATTTATTAATTTTACTGAAATTGTACAAATTACTTGATTTTGACTACCAACTACCCCCTCAGAAACATAAAAATGCACGAACTACTTGATTTTGACTACCAACTACCCCGTCAGAAACATAAAAATGCACGAACTACTTGATTTTGACTACCAACTACCCCATCAAAATCAAGAAAGTTCTAACCTTGTCAAATTGTTCCTAACAAATTTTATTTATTATAAATTAATTTTATTTATTAATAATATTATTTTTACTGAGATTTTTATTTTTTTTTTACTAAAATACAACGAAATTGCTCAATTTTCCTGATTTTGACTACCAACTACCCCATCAGAAATCAAGTAGTTCGTGCATTTTTCTTTGATTTTGACTACCAACTACCCCGTCAGAATCAAGTAATTTGTGCATTTTTCTTGATTTTAGTAAAAAAAAAAAAATTAATTCAGTAAATAAAAAAATTAATTCAGAAATAAATAATTTGTAAAATTAAGAAATTGTACAAATTTGTTAAATTTCAGTATAAAAAAAAACAAATTACTAACCCATCAAATTCAGAAATATTATTTCTGATCAAAGATCTCAGTCATCTTCAAAATTACTACTTTGGATCGTTTCACCAGTAACGAAGTTACCTTGGATCGTTTCACCAGTAACGAAGTTACCTTGGATCGTTTCACCAGTAACGAAGTTACCTTGGATCGTTTCACCAGTAACGAAGTTACTCGCTGACATAATTTTTCTTAATAGTCTTATGCGGGTACTAATCGTTTTCTTTGCCTCATACTCGTGGGATAATAACGACTTAATTCTTTCTACGGCGGTAGAAAGAGGAACGAACTCCTTCACATGATCATCTTCTACGGTAGCTAGCGACTGAAACATTGCCGATTGAATCCGTTTCATGAGACTGTATTCAGATGATAGTGTGTGTGTCCCCATGGTTTTACGTTCTTGTAAAATCTCAAAGTCAGAAACTATTTTTTCAGGATTAAGTTCATCAGATATATTAATTCCATCTTTTTTTAATTTTTTAATAGCGACAATTACATCATTGATATTTTCATGGTTCATTATATAATATATAAATCTTTAAAATAAAAAAAATATCCCTAGAACACCTATCGAGTGTATTAGCGAGTTCGTCGGGATGTTTCAGGGACAGCACAACCAAGAACTTGTAGCTTGCCACCGCAATCTACCAAGTTCATTAGGCAAATATTCCCTCTACGAGAGCCCCTAACCCGCCAAACAACGGTCTAGAGGCCCAAGAGGGAGGACAGCACAACCCTCATTAAACTCGTAGCTTGCCACCGCAATCTACCAAGTTTATCGGACATACATACAATGAAATGGTTATATACAATGAATGAAGAGCCCCTATCGAGTGTATTAGCGAGCTCAGATTATGAATGAAACGGCACTAACTAAGGACAGCACAGTCCTCATTAAACTCGTAGCTTGCCACCGCAATCTACCAAGTTTATCGGACATATATACAATGAAATGGTTATATACAATGAAATGGTTATATACAATGAATGAAGAGCCCCTATCGAGTGTATTAGCGAGCTCAGATTATGAATGAAACGGTACTAACTAAGGACAGTACAAACATATACGCTCAGCAAAATCACACCCACAATAATTAATCCAGTGGGTGATACGAAAATATGTATCAACCACAAGTCAATATTGTGGTTGTGAATTTGCTGAGCGGAGGGGTTCTTGCGGTTCCCCCCACTATTATAAAAATCGCAATTATGCGCACCACCGACAAATTGTCAGCCATGGGGATTCGATCCTGGACCGCGAGCGCCACAGTCCAATACCATACTGATCGAGCTATCAAACATTGTTACGAACATATGTTTCGGAAGTTAATATATAGCTAGCTATATAGCTAAGGAACCAATATTTACAGTAAACAGCGGTTTCTGAATAATAACGGTTTCTGTATTTATAACAGTTTCTGAATAATAACAGTTTCTGTATTTATAACAGTTTCTGAATAATAGTTTCTGTATTTATAACAGTTTCTGAATAATAGTTTCTGTATTTGTAGCTGGTTTCCTAAGCAGACCGAAAATCAATAATAACAGTAGCATTAATGCACCAGTCAAAGAACTTTCCAGAATTGTAAGTTCAGTGAACACACAACTGCAGGTCAATTACAATGACAAACGGTTTCTGTTTACACACAGCTTCCTACGGATCAATAATATTATCTTTTGTATGATGGGGAAATATTTAAAAACCATAAATAATACTTATGAGTCTAATGAGTTAGGTTCGTCGGCACTATACGATGTAATTAGTTAAACTGACTAATTACGATCATAAAAAACCAACCATCTACGAAGAAAACTATATATTACAAAGTAATCTCCCCTTAAATCAAAAATTCAGTAGTGTATGGAGGACCTACTGTGACATAAATTAAAAAATTAATTCAATGTGGTGATGATAGTTAATAATGTGGTGATGATAGTTAATAATGTGGTGATGATAGTTATTGATACTGAAATGTAATTTTCTGTTTATATTTTTTCGAGAAAGTAGATCTGGTTATATTATCTGCGACGTATTTTACCACACGCGAGTCAATATCAAAATATGTCGCAGCCGCGTTCATAGACTGAAACATAATTTCTTCACCGGTTTCTATGTTTGTAGAAATTACCGCCCTCTTTCCGATTGTCTTACATCTTCCTGTATTACCACATGCAGAGTTCACGCTTCGAGTGACAACACGAAGGTTGTGTAGGGAGTTATTTTGAGTGTCCCCGTCAATATGATCAATAACAAGACCGTCTTTGATCAAACCCTTGTGACACTCGTATGTGAAACGATGACAATGATAATTTTTCTTTCCAACTACAAATCTAAGATAGCCAGTATTAGAAACATAACCAACTGGTCTCTTCAACTTGCAGTGTCTGATGATACCATTAATATTTGATTCATAGTTTGTTATGACAGGATGTGGGACAAATATATTTTGCTCCATTATAATAATATTATATGTTTAAATCATTGTTTGTCTGAAATCTTGATATATAATCCTTCACGGATTTTATAGCGTTTTCACCGCTATTATTTTTTTTGTCATAATATCTTTTAAGTTCTCTGAACCGTTTCCCGCCACATTTTCCACATAATTCTGTCTTTCCTCGCACTCCAATACCACACCGTAGACATGGTATTGGTCCTAGACTTCCTCGTCGTATGTTTTGTGAGTGCATCCAACAAAATTCCTTTCTACAGGATTTGTTGCATCGATTTACTGAGCCGATCATCAACCATCTACATTGGGACATTGTATATATATATATAATTTTCTTTATTTAAATATTTGTTTTAATTATATGAACGAGTTTGAGAGATTATCCCAAACTAGGCCTGTTAAGTATAAATTCAACCTTGACAGATTATCTTCTGACTTGCCAGTACGAGATCTGGTTGATCCGAAAAATAAAAGTTTGATCTCGAAAATTCATGACGCTAAGAAAGAATTTTACACGGATGGTGCATCTCATACATGGTCAACGTTCAAGATTATACGCACTGACTCCGTCAAGGACGCTGTCACGGACGCCACAATGAACGACAAGCGAGCGGCAACTATCATTAACTACATCGCTGAATACGAGGGCAATCAAAAATATTTCTTCAGAGTAAAATTTATTGTATTAACAGAAACAGATAGTTGGATTATCCGTGACAAATATGATCCTGTCCTTGGTAATAATAAAACTATCATATTAAGTAAAAATTCCAGACCGGGTCTATTGACTGGTATTGATAAACCGTATTATGAGCGAGCATATCCTGTAACAGCAGTTATTTATGGAATTTATGAGATAAATAAAAAACCCAACGTTGATAAACTAGCGCCGATGAAATTTTCAAGGTTAAATTGTGTAGCTGAACGAGTAATAGAACACTTTACAAACGCGATGCGTGGAAATGGATTAACCGATTTAAGGCGTGAAAAAATAAACTCGTGGGCTGATTCAGTTAAGGATAAAGGTGCTACAATAAAAGATGTTGCTGAGTTAGGAAAAATATTAAAATTTCCAATAACTGTGGCGACAATAACGGGAGAAGTACTGTACCAGTCGAAATATAAATCGAAAGGAGCTCCAATAAATATTATCGATCATAACGCGCACGCATGGACTAACGCGGTAACAATATTTCCACGTGATCGAACTGTTAGATTTTACCCCACAGATAATTCTGTGGCAGATAATTCTGGGGCAGATAATTCTGGGGCAGATAATTCTGTGGCAGATAGTATGTTTGATTTTATCAACGAAATAAGTAAAACCGATCCTGTATCGGTATGGTTATTCAAAAGTAATGAGGAGGGTGAATTTGATCAGTTTGTCAAACCGAACGGTGAAATATATCGCACAGAATCCCTCCATGACGAGATGAAAAATCTTGCGACGTTTTTACAGTGCAAGCACGCGGAAAATACTGACAAATTACTAACTAATTGTTTTACCGTTCCATCTGTTGCGGCTCATTTCGCCAGAGAACGAAATTCATGGAAACCAACACGATTTGATTTACTCGAGGACGTACGTGCAAGTTGCGTCGAATATGGACATGGCGGATTATGGAATACCAAATACAATTACAATGATGTTATTTCGGTTGATATGGTTGCATGTTATCCAGGAAGTTTTCTGGGATACGGAGACTGTTCTACGTACTTTGAAAGATTTGGTCACCCTACAAACGAGATGACGCGAGTGGCAATTAATGGACCATTACCTGATTTTGATCTGACTGGATTCGCCTGTATTGAGTCGTTCGAGTTTAACGAAAATCTTCACAAGATTTGTTATGTTTGGTTTGGTAGACATTTTTGTGAAAAACGTTGGGCACCTATAGTTTTGTTGCGATATATGCTAGATTGTATGATACTGACATCGTTGGTGGTCAGTGAGGCAATTATATCATATCATGCACAGACCAAAGTTTGGTTGCCCATGTCAGATTCTGAAGTTATTAGCGAGTTTAAGGATGATATTCCTAATAAACTCAAAACCGCAAAAGATCTCGGTAGAAAAATTATAGGTAAATTTACTCAAGGTGGTGCATATGATTATAAAAGACATCACGCACGATTAATTTTAGATGATGCCGAGTACGATTTTATAATCGCTGATACAACGGCGAAAAATACATTTGTAAATCGAGAGAGTGTTTATTTATCCGACGGAACAAAATTAGGTACGATCGTTAGTTACATAAATGATGTATCCCCGCAATATACTCATCTAAGATCTTCCATGTTGGCTTATGTTTCTATAAATTTATTATCGATGATTAATAGATTTCCCAAGACCGCAGTCAGAGTCGCAACAGATTCGTTTTATATTTCAAGTAAATATTTAGAATCTGTTATGAAATTTACAAGTAATGATGAACGATGGGGTTCGTGGAGAATAAAAAAGGAACTATTACACAATTACACAGAATCAGCAGATGTTCCAGTGAGAGATGTTTATCGTGAGGGTAATAAAATATCAGAAATGTCGAAGGCACCATCGTTGAGTGATCCAATAACCAGATATAAGACAGTATATCTCAATGGACCTGGTGGATGCGGCAAAACAACTCGAACGATTAATGTTTTTAGAAATTCAGATATAATCGTGCTGACACCCACACATAGACTCGCACGTGAGATGAAACAGCGGCAAGTACAATCGTGTACGTATCATAGTTTCTTTCGGTGGCGCGGAGATACATGGACTCCTCAACGGATGGGGGAAAAATATATACCTAAAATAATTATTTGGGATGAGATATGCACGGTGTCATTAGATACATTAAAAATGTTTCTTGATTGGTTGTTGACGAAAAATACCGCTATAATAATGTGTGGCGATCATGGTCAACCGCCGCCTTTTGTTGGACCATCTCCACATGATTGGTTAAAAAATTTCGTTGATTATTACGAAGAAATAGATGATGATCATAGAGCTCTTGATGCAAATTTGAAGGAGTTTAAAAAATTAATCAGATTACAATCAAACAAAATTCAGTGTGAAATAATACGTGGAGTGATCTCAGAGACATCAATGAGTGATTTTTTGAACTCATGGAGACCCAACGATTTGATCGTAGCAAGTAGAAAAATAATCAGAGACGCTTTACAACAACAGTTATTTCAACTGCATAAAGAACAATATTCAGAACTACCCGTACCGTTGTGTTATAGACCATCAGATACACGAAAACAGAATATTAATGTTGATATTCCAGGACAGACAGAGTCAAGGAAACAGATTCTCGTATTAAATGATATTGTCGCCGTTGATATCAGTGTGGTCGAAGATGCATTACACGCTGACAAATCTCCATGGGTGTTGGGATACGCCATGACGATCCACTCGTCTCAGGGATTAACTATTTCTGATACACGAGTCTGGATTGTAGACGATCGCATCGAGTGGTCAAATTTAGTTTATTTAGCGGTATCGAGGGTCAGAAATATATCTCAATTACGTAGAATCATAATTCCTGAAATCGTTGATAAATTTAACATCATCGATGATGATATAATAAGAAAAAAATTAATCGGATACAAACAATCTGACAAAAAAAATAAACGCGACTTTGATTTTGATGTTGAATTTATTATTGAGTTAAAACAGCAGCAGAACAATCATTGCACCAGTTGTAATTGTATAATGTTATGGCGGTATTCGAGTAATGATTCAAGACAATTTACCGTAGATAGAAAAGATAATAGTCGCGGTCATACACGAGACAATACCATGTTAACCTGTCTTGAGTGTAATCGATGTAGAGGCGCTAGCGCCTTGGGTGCTGGCACTAGTGCTAGTTAAGTGATCGAAATCACCGGAGTGATCGCGGTGGTAGTTGTGTATCCGCGGGAATTATTTGTAGTTGTTCACGTGTAAATCCACGTTGAGGAGCAGCAGAATCTAATCTGTAGATTGCAGGTCTGGAAACGCCTACATTTCTTCCAGTGGATCTTGTCACGGTAGATATTTTGTGTGTGGTAACACTCCAAATAGGATCAGTTGCTCTCGCGCTACCACCTTCAAGTTCACCAGGCTCATATAAATATCTGACTGTAACATCACCTAATATTTTTTGTTTTCCAGCATCTTTTCGTTGTGTTGGTATATTTTTTTTTGTGACCGCGCTAATGGGTTTCATGTTGGTTGTTCGTGTGATTTCATTATTTAATGCAGCTATCACGATTGGTAATCTTGCAACCCATTCACGAGATCTCTTATCCTGAATAAATTCCCTCGCGTATTGATATCCAAATAACCGTTCAGCAAGTGTTCGATTAAATCGCTCAACAATTGCTTGATCACGGTGAATTGCAGTATGACCTCGTCGTATTTTGGTATTATGTTGTTTCATCAACGATGATACTGGACCAAGAAATTCCTTACCAGGATCAACCTGTAGTAGCTGTGGCCATCGTAGACCACCTTGTGGTCCAAGTCCTCGTTGATAAATTCGTTCAAACGAATCAGCTACTTCAGATGATGTTTTCGCCGATAGCGGCTCTGCTTCTTTATATCTACTTGCAACATCAACTACGGTTAGCGCGTACTTGTACGTTTTTCCACGCACAGTATCATGCGGTAAAAACAGAATATCAGCTTGATGAACTTCATTAGGAACACTGACATCGAAATACGAGTACTGAATTTGTTTAGGACGTGGTAGATAAATTTGCCATATTGCTTGTTTAGATAACCACGTTTTAGCAGTAGAATGTTTAACCGATGCTGCATCAGCGAGTTTACCAATTGCTGCTTTGCCTCTCCAGTATCCTCTCGGTGAATAATAAATTGATTCCATTATTAATTACCAGCCCCAATCGCTAATTTACCTTTCATCGAGGATCTTACTAACCAATTAGCTAATGATTCTCTAATATTTTTATTTTTTTATAGAATTTAATGAATGAATTAATTTTACATCTGCAATATGCCTATCTTGTAGATTTTGACTTTTATAAGCTACATCATGAGCATGACAAGCTCGATCAATAGCATTTATTGGTTTCTCGCCTGGTTTTGGTTGATCTTGATTATCGAGCCTGATATCAAGTCTGGTACCAGGACCGCAATAATTATATCCTGGTAGATGTTTTTCTCCGCTGTATTTAGCCCATGGAGCACCTGGAAACTTTGACATCAAATTAGCAATATCACCACCCCGCTTATTAGGTAAAAATGAAAATTTCTTTCTACAGCATACAGAACATTTTCCACCGTACGCTATTTTTTTATTTTTTGTTGTAACCGTAGCTAAATCAATAGTTGGAGTTTTAACTTTACAGCGTAAACAATATAAATTCATGTTATAATATATATGGATATAATTGATTTCTCAGCAACTCGGCAACGAGAGCCAGTTAAGCATCATCCTGCGCTACCGAACTCCATCAGAATGATTATCATAGGACCATCTGGATCGGGTAAGACGCAATTATTACTTAATCTGATAATGAGATGGTTGAAATGGGATAAGTTGTATTTAGTAGCACCATCCGTTGATGATCAACGATGTTATGATGTACTTAAAGATTTCAATGAAAACGCGCGATTACTGGATGAAGATAATGATATTATAGAGTTTATAACCGATATTGATGAAGCACCATCCGTAGATTCCATAGACGGATTTATTAATAATTTAGTTGTATACGACGATGTGATGCTAGATAAACAATCAAATCCAGCCAGAATATTTTCCCGAGGTAGACACAAAAATACAGACGTGATCTATGTTACTCAACGATATACACAAATTCCAAAGGTGATCAGAGACAACTGCAACATTTTAGTTGTGTTTAATGGCGTAGACACACACACGTTGCGAAATATTCATCAAACCTGGTGTGGTGGTGACATGGATATAATTAAATTCAAAAATTTCTTCTCACGAGCGCAAGCTACCCCGCATGGATTTATAACAATAAATTTACATGATCCAAGAACAAGATATCGTGTGGGTATTGATAAAATATTTGGGTAACGGGGGAGCAGCAGAGAGGGTACCTACCAACGTTGGTCGTCAAAAAAATAAACAAGAAATAAATAAACACGTAGAGTACTTTATTTTTTCAGCTACTATTTCGAACTGAGGTTTTATTAGCACAATCGGTCATTGCAAAAATAAACATCTCAAGGAAAGTTCATTTGTAAAATCTGGACCTTTCTACGAGATGATTTATTTGTTTGTTTTATTTGTTTTGTCGGAATTCTATGGTCTGTTCACCCTCTCTGCTGCTCTTGGAGTCAATGTTTTCCCACTTTACATTTTCTTCGATAGAAAATGCTTTCAACATTGTACGTGTCGTCTTCTTTCTTCGTCACTCTTTGTAAATCAGGCAAGTGAAAAGATCATTTTAACACTTCTTCGTTCATATCTTCCGTTTTCAAATTTTGTTTTACCAATGCGAACAAAATATCCCGTGTTTAATTTCTTTTCCTCAAAGATGAAAGAGACATCCAAAACGAAGGCAGTGCTTACACACAATACCCACAAACATACATTTACACTATCACTCAATAGGGCTAATTATAACAGGGATTTTTCTTTTGTTTCATTTGGCAATCATTTGAGACTGTAGAACGGGCTGTATATGTGTGTCTTTCACAAAATACTAAGCCTTGAAAACATAATGTTTCTATGATTAGATTGTGTAAGCATTGCTACCCTTCGTATTTTTACAGATAGGTGGACAAATCTTTTCTTAATACAAACGCTCTGTGTATCATGCTTAGCTTCCTTTCTCCCCATCCCGTTTAATGTCGATAGAAAACTATTTTACAACATTTTTTAAATACATTTTCAATCTTGAACATAAGAATTTACTTTCTCTCTGTCAATCTTTGGTGTGGCACCACAAAAAATTCTATCCTAATCCAAAAATTGGAAAAATAATACTGAAAATAAAAATCAAGAAAAATGAAATTCCAAAAGCCAAATATGAAAGGAAAAATTGAAAACGAAAAATTGAAAAAAGAACTTTGAAAAATTAATTTGGAAAGTAATTTTAAATAAAAATTTTAAAGAAAGAAATTTTAAAAACGAATGTAAAAATAAAATTAGAAATGAAAACTAGAAATGAAAAATTTTGAACAATGTAATTTGGGAACCAATTGAAATTGAAACTTTGTAAAACCTGTTCCAAGTTAATGCAAGCTTTACTTCTTGTTTAAAAACAAAATGGTTGACACCCTCTACGATGGGAAACAGACAAAAGGACCTAATTTCTTAACAAACATTATTCTCGTGTGATAGTATATGGGCATGTTTGTAGGTATAGTTGGGGTTTAAAAAAAAACCTATCCTTACTTGTTTGTGATAGTGTGTGTGTGTGATTTCAATCATATTCTTCTACATCCTAGCAGCTCCAGTGATAGCATATGTGTGTGTGTTTGTAAATATCGTTTGTGTATACTTCAACTCTATCATGTGATAGTAAACTGGATGTTGATTGCTCAAACAACATATTGGATAGTAAGTGTGCTTTACTGGTCATGCCAGTTAAAGATAGAGTGTGAGTGCTGAATAGTAGATAACTAGGTGATGGATGGTAAGTAACTGGATGGTGGTCACTCCAGAGGGAGTGTTGATGGTATAACATGGGTACTGGACGGTAGAGATAAATGTATATCGACTCTTTTCATAAACACCTAATAATGGAAACACTGTTTCTATTTTTGACTTAGTTCCCAACCTTGATTCAGAAATCACTGAGACAAGTAAACAACTTTCTATTTTTATCTTATTCTCGGAGTAAAATGATTGGTTTTTATCAAGGTCATACTGGGAGTATGTGATTTTAGATGTAAACAGCCTCTATTTTGCAATTCTGGGTTTTCCGAAATTGAACAGTAGTTAAATTTTACAGCGATATTTATAGATAGATATTTCTCAGTTTGGGCTTTACTTTGGACACTGGAAAGTACTTTATTGTGACCAGTTTGGAGTTACATTTTAAAATCTGTTAAATTTGGATTCTAAAAGATTAATTCTTTTTCCTGGAAATATCTGAGTACTCGTAAAGAATTCTTAGACAAAGACATTTATTTAAATTTTATTCGGAATTTAAACACCAGAATATTATTTTCTGTGGTTCACAAAGAACTGTAAACACATCAGCGCTTAACTGACTACAGTATACGTCATCGCCTTCCATTTTTGGATTTTTCGTTGGGACTCGAACTTAATTCATTAGAACATTTCATTACTACGACTTCTAAAATTTAATTTGTGGATTATTCTTGGATTATTTATGTATTTGATTCTTAAAACCTTAAGTTTTCATTGTTTCATTTTTACATTGTTTTTCCAGGAAAATAAATTGTTTCTTAAATTTTTAAAAACTTGTTGTTTTTAATCTTTCTTTTGCTACTTTTTATTAGAGCCTAAACATGTAACATAAGACATGTGAAATATATATAATGTGCCTTCAATAAAACAAAGACTCAAATATTTATTGCACCAAAGTTTTAAAACTACAATATTTAAACTAGGGAACTTGTGAGATATTTCAAAAAAATTATGAATGGAATGAAGTTACTTAATTTCCCCCGATTTAAAGCATTCAAAAAATGCAACAAAATATCGCATGTGTAATTCTAAAAAGGAAATGTATCATCTTGCATTTCATTTTTGGTCTTTTTTTTTCCTAGAGAAAATCTATTTCATCAATCTCTATTCAAGTTTGGGTTTTATATCCAGTCATGGTTGTGAAAGGTATGTTAAGTGCTACCCTCTGCTTCACGCAATTTAAATTTTGCATATAGGTCAGTTTCTCATGCTTTGGGAGGGGGGGATAGTAGGGGCTGTTCAGTGTGGTTAACTATGTGTGTGTATGTGTTGATCAGTGGGATTAACTTGTGTCTGCGTGTGGAGAGGTTGGTCCGTGGGGTTAACGTGTGTGCGTGTGTAGAGGCTGGTCAGTGGGGTTAACTTTGTATGTGTGGAAGGTATGCATCTTAGCAAATGCAACTCTCTCCACCAAAAATGACAGTGGCTATGGTAATGTTTTACTTTTTAGTTAGATTCCCATGTAGCAGGCTATTCATCTCATGCGAATGTGTCTTTGTGAGAACAATACCTTCCTGTGAAAAGATGACACTTGGGTTAATATCTTGTGAGCCGTTGATATTTATTAAGTTGTGTGTATAAATTGATTTCTCAAACAAAGGAGATATTCGTGTTCTGTACATACATTTCTAGTTATCTTTGTTGCATTGCACTCTCTCCTTTTTCGTACGTATTAATAAAAGATGTTAAATTTTTAATTTACCATCATGCACATTTCTCATGTAATAACTTTTTTATTCTTAGGGACACGGCTACAAAAGCTTCTTGTACTTGTTAGATCAGAATAGTTTTATATCTATGTTGCCAGTAAGGCAAGATCTCTTCTATATACAAAAAATTGGTAGATGATTAGGGAAGTGTACATTGTGTAATCAACTATTGATATAAATTATACTGGACATTGGATCTGTTTCAGACAAGTTGTACCAATTACACTGGAAATGGAACCTATTTCAGACAAGTTGTACACCTGTTCCTTCCGAAATAAATTTGACATTACCTGGCAAACATAAAAACTATCAATCATCAGCAGTCCTAAAAGACCAGGGGTATGCAAAATATGGCCTGGGACCTGCTTTTAGCTATTAATTAACATCATAAAAAAGGTTGCTTTAAAAATCACTTATCCAGCCAGAGCCATGGAGGATGTTGCCCATGCCTGAAATAGACGATCTAACAGTTTAGCTTAGCTAGTAGTGATCAATCATCATTTTTCAACATATACTACTGTCTTACCCACTTGATGTCCCAAAATCCAGTATTTGAATGGCAGTCTTACCAGTGTTACACACTTGATATCCGAATACCCAGTATTTCAATGGCAGTTAAACTGTTTTACCCACCTGCTGTCCCAAAACCCAGTATTTGAATGGCAGTCATACCAGTTTTACCCACTTGATGTCCCAATATCCAGTATTTGAATGGCAGTCATACCATTTTACCCACTTGATGTCCCAACACCCAGTATTTGAATGGAAGTCATACCATTTTACCCTCTTGATGCCCAAACACCCAGTATTTGAATGGCAGTCATACCATTTTACCCACTTGATGTCCCAACACCCAGTATTTGAATGGCAGTCATACCATTTTACCCACTTGATGTCCCAACACCCAGTATTTGAATGGCAGTCATACATTTTACCCACTTGATGTCCCAACACCCAGTATTTGAATGGCAGTCATACCATTTTACCCACTTGATGTCCCAACACCCAGTATTTGAATGGCAGTCATACATTTTACCCACTTGATGCCCCAACACCCAGTATTTGAATGGCAGTCATACCATTTTACCCTCTTGATGCCCCAACACCCAGTATTTGAATGGCAGTCATACATTTTACCCACTTGATGCCCCAACACCCAGTATTTGAATGGCAGTCATACCATTTTACCCTCTTGATGCCCCAACACCCAGTATTTGAATGGTAGTCATACCATTTTACCCACTTGATGACCCAGTACCCAGTATTTGAATGGCACTCATACCAGTTTTACACACTTGATGTCCCAACACCCAGCATTTGAATTGCATTTGAGGTAGGGTCACGGCTCTAAAAAATAACTATTTCAACTGACTTTTTTCACACGTGACATCTTAAGAGACAATTAATTTGATTTAAATACTGTTTTGCATGTCTGTACACAGAATACAGATACATACAGGTGTTATGCAAAAGTGAATAAAAATACCTAGTTTGCTATATTTATGACTTTAGGTATATATTTCAGGTAATTATTACATTGTGAGAACAAAGATTTGAAAATAGAAATAAAGCAAAGGGATGCAGAGAAGAACAAGGCTAAAGACATCTTAAAAATAAAAGTTGATACAGCTTAAACTTGTTAGATTAATAACAATTTTTTGTCAAAGTATCTGGTCATTTACACTCTAGACTAAATCCTAAATATTTGGAAACGTACAATTTATTAGGCATGGGTCATAATTATTACTTGTCAAGAGTATGTTATCTTATTTTGCAAATTAGAAGTGGAGCAGAGTCATGGACTGACATATAGTATTCCAAGCCTCTAAGTTCACCTCCTTATGCACCAGCCTATGTGTGCTATAACACATTTTCTCACCTAATGTTTTAACAACTGTTTTGTTGATACGATGTTTCACTTTTGACAATCATATCAAGTTAAGATCATGGGTAGCATCTCTGTGATGTGTGACTGGTGTGGGCCATAATATCATAGAATTTTGGGTAAAGGTGTGCTTAATTATTATGTATAATTCATATACCAACATGTTTGTTTTGTTTCACTGCAATTACAACATATTTTTCAGAGCTTAGTGCCTTTCCCAAGGTTACATGAAGTGTTGTTTGGATCTGAAATGTTGTGGCTGAGTTTTCTCTACAGAATTACACTTTTGTTCACACTTTAAAAATGACATACTACATGATCAGTTTTATCACATGGTATAAATGCAATTTATTATTATATAATATCAGTATCCAAATTAGTTTAACGTTGTTGCTATTGCAGGTGCTCGACGTGTACTTAATGTTTAAAAAAAAAGCAATAACCTTAAGGAAAATAATTACGAGTGACAGAATTTCCTCAGATTACTCCGATGACCTGTTCTGACAATGAACCATATCATACCATGCTGATAGCACCATGGACATAGATAACACACGCCTATATGTTTTGACAGCTGCCTCCATTAAGCACTATAATGGGGCTAGAGCAGCAGGTTAAATGAGATTTATAAAAACTGATCTGATTGTGAAGCTATGGTTACCAGTGATCTAGCCTTAAATTCTAAGGCTTGCAGTGTCTTAACTGGAAAACAGACCCATGTCACTGTGGAAATGCCCACTTGTGATGCCCCAGCCTTCCGCCATGGAAGGCGTATTGGCCAGGCAAGAGTGTCTGCAGCTAGCTGGTGAGACTGGATGTCTCAACTCGGTGGGATGGATGGGTGGGGACTTACTACCACTTGGGCTGCCTAAACTCTTGGCCCTTACTTAACCATTGAGAAAGATCCCTGACCATGACCCAAGTGAGGGAGCAACCAAAGATTGTGCTTGTGGAAATTGTACATGATCTAAGTACACAGCTAACTAAAATGACTGCTCCCTTGTGCTAAACAAAATCAGCCTGAATTAGTCTAAAGTACACTATCTTTAGCATTTATTAAACTAGGGATAATAAATGTTGTCAGACTAGACAATACCGGCTTCTGAAAGTCCAATGAATGAATTACCAAATACATAAATGTAAAAAAAATTATCAGCTCTTTTTCTCACAATTTATCTCTGAAGTCCAGGAAGTGGAAATGACCAAGTGGCGCTCACAGTTTCTTGAAAGGTGCACTTTTGAAGTAAGGCCAAGCTGTATACTCTATAACCCGTATTACACACATACATGGTACACCAAAATAAGTGAATTAAAAGTTATTTCTAAGATATACAAGGTCTTTTTTAAATAGCCAGTATAACCATTGAGATAAACCAGGGAAATTCTTTTTCTTTAAAACTCTAACCCTATGCAAAATAGAAAACTGTAGAGCACCACCTTATCAGTAGCCTGACCGGGGTTGGTGGGTAAGGCGGGTCCCAACCCAATCACTTTCCTTGTACTAAAGGGACTCCAATGACTGGTGACCAGTACTTGCAGTCTCGTGCCCTATGTACACTGAATGGTGAACAGTGGATGCTGTCTGGTGAAAGGTGCTGTCTCTGTGCTTTGGGCTTCGAGATAGTACTCATTGGGGTGGGGGGAATCCACTCTGCCGTGTTATTTCCTCCCGTACAGAAATCCATGGTCACTTGTACATCTGTGATTTATACAAGGCAGTTGGTGGGTATCACAAGTTGATTTCCTATCACGACATTTCCACACAATTTTGACATAATTTTCTGCCAAAAAAAGTCTGAAAACAAGAACAATAATCAAATATTGGTGATTTTAATTATTATGTATTAACATCAATAACTTACTTGTCCATAGGGTATAAAGATAATGAATGAGTGGTGTGCAACTTGTATTCAAACACTATTTTAAAATCCAATACCGTACCACAGGAGTACTGATGTCATGAAATGAAACCAGCAAAACATAATTATATATAAATTAACTGCAGGCCGAACATACTCTAGTTATGATTGGCTGTGTGTGCTACGTGTGGTCAAACATGATCTACTAACATCAGCAATACATAACCTGGCCATTGGCAGCCTTTACAAAAATAATATGGAATAACTTGAGTGGAATGCTATGCTGACTCACTTTAATCATGCACCAGAAGATCTGGATGTTTGTAAGGAGTAATCAGTAGAATAACAATAGACGCTGGATGTATACTGTTTGTTAAGAGTAATCAGTAGAATAATAATAGACACTGGATGTATACTGTTTGTTAGGAGTAATCAGTAGAATAGCAATAGACACTGGATGTACACTGTTTTTTAAGAGTAATCAGCAGAATAACAATAGACACTGGATGTATACTGTTTGTTAAGAGTAATCAGTAGAATAACAATAGACACTGGATGTATAATGTTTGTTAGAAGTAATCAGTAGAATAACAACAGACACTGGATGTATGCTGTTTCTTAGGAGTAATCAGTAGAATAACAAAGACTCTTATCTGCAATGGCAGATAAAGGTAAATGATTTTTGCAGTTGGACTCGACTTGTATGCGAGTATATAAAGTACCTTTGCAACAACAACAACAAATTTTAATTTATATATGGTACATTGGAAAGTGAAACATTTTTTATATCTTTTATTAAGCCTAAAGCTTTAATAGAAGTTTAAAACATGGCTGGAGTTTTTGTTTGAGTCTCTGAGTAAAAGAGAATGAAAGTTTTACATAAACTATCCTTCCACAATATTAAGAAATAACCAAAGAAAACTTTCATTCACGTATGTCTTGTACTACCTGTAATCCTTCTAAACTGTATTATCTTAGCACAAATCATACCTATACTTCTAAACTGTATTATCTTGGCACAAATCATAGCTATACTTCTAAACTGCATTATCCTGGCACAAATCATACCTATACTTCTAAACTGTACTATCTTGGCACAAATCATAGCTATACTTCTAAACTGTATTATCTTGGCACAAATCATAGCTATACTTCTAAACTGTACTATCTTGGCACAAATCATAGCTATACTTCTAAACTGTATGATCTTGGCACAAATCATAGCTATACTTCTAAACTGTATGATCTTAGCACAAAAATCATAGCTATACTTCTAAACTGTATTATCTTAGCACAAATCATAACTATAATTCTAAACTGTATGATCTTAGCACAAATCATAGCTATACTTCTAAACTGTATTACCTTGGCACAAATCATAGCTATGCTTCTAAACTGTATGATCTTAGCACAAATCATAGCAATAACATTTTCCAAATTCATGCAGATAATGATTCACATTTCTCATTATAAGACAGCAGATTATGACTGCCAATTGCATTATGACCCAAAAATCATCAAGAATGATCAAAACTGATGAATGCATACAAAAGCATCTTTGCACTAATGGTGGTGGTGGTGGTTGTTTTTTTGGTGGTGGTGGTGGGGCAAATAAACTAACATGAAACATACAAAACCTATAACAACAATATCAGTGTATGTCAATTACACTTCTTCACTTCACAGTATGTACATATTAAATTTTTTAAATAAAATTTTAAAAAGAAAGTAATGATATATTAAGACTGCTTTCTTTTGAGCCTTACTGTTGTACATCTGACAGATCAGACCATTTGAGCCATACTGTTGTACATCTGACAGATCAGACCATTCCAGCCATACTGTTGTACATCTGACAGATCAGACCATTTGAGCCATACTGTTGTACATCTGACAGATCAGACCATTTGAGCCATACTGTTGTACATCTGACAGATCAGACCATTCCAGCCATACTGTTGTACATCTGACAGATCAGACCATTCCAGCCATACTGTTGTACATCTGACAGATCAGACCATTTGAGCCATACTGTTGTACATCTAACAGATCAGACCATTCCAGCCATACTGTTGTACATTTGACAGATCAGACCATTTGAGCCATACTGTTGTACATCTGACAGATCAGACCATTTGAGCCATACTGTTGTACATCTGCCAGATCAGACCATTCGAGCAATACCTGCCTTGGATAGATATACTTGTCAAATCTTTATTTCTACTATACTGCTATGTTGTTATCACGTTTAAAGTGAATTAAAATAATAAAAATCAATATCTTGGGAAAAATGACTTTGATTTAATTCTGACCAATGCTAATGATTTATCTTTAAATTTAGACTTCCAAATCACATATTACTGCTTCCAAACACATTTTACAATTAAGTAAATGATCCAAAAAAGCACAGTGAATAAATAATGTAGAGGTTTTTTTAAATAAAAAAAATCAAATATTTTATTTCCAGTTCAAAGCACCAGAAACAATGTTGCTTAGTGACTGAGTGATACCACTGTACAGCACAATTTAAGCAATTCTTATACATAAAATAACAAAAATAACAAGTTCATGTGCATGAATGTAATTTATTTTAAACCCAGTGATGTGAAAAACAAGCACAGTTCTTCACAAAAAGTACTAATCCAAATATAATAAGCACTGTTCATTTGGCATGATATGAATTCCCAGGTTCCATTACCTAAATCACTTATAAATCTATTTGATTTTGCAACTATGTAATATAAACACAGAGTCCCTGATATCTGAATTTACCCTTAAATCAGTCTGATGTCACAATTAAGGAACATGTAATTGTTTTAAGGACCTTATTTGTGGTAAACTGCATAAATAAGAATCAATCACTGACTATCACTTTCTGCCTGGTGATAATGCAATCGGGGCTACATTGGAACACTTCATTTTTCATGAAAAATACAAAAGTCAAGCATATCATAGATCACTGACACATGGACAGCAACAGATCACAGGAAAGAGTGGCAGCTGCACTTCTGTAACGCACAGCTATGATTGGCAAGGTGTCCTTAATGTACAGGCATGATTAACAAGGTATCCTTGATGCACAGGCATGATTGGTGAGGTGTCCTTGATGCATAGGCATAATTGGTGAGGTGTCCTTGATGCACATACATGATTGGCATGGTGTCCTTAATGCACAGGCATGACTGGTGAGGTGTCCTTGATGCAGAGGCATGATTGGTGAGGTGTCCTTCATGCACAGACATGATTGGCAAGGTGTCCTTAATGCACAGGCATGACTGGTGAGGTGTCCTTGATGCATAGGCATGATTAGTAAGGTGTCCTTCATGCACAGGCATGACTGGTGAGGTGCCATTGATGCATAGGCATGATTGTTGAGGTGTCCTTAACGCACAGACATGATTGGCAAGGTGTCCTAAATGCACAAGCAAGATTGGTGAGGTGTCCTTGATGTACCAGCATAATAGGTGAGGTAACTACACAGCTTAAGCAGGTGACCTGCTGGATTTCTTTAATACTAGAGATAATTTCAGCTGTTCTGTTTTCTGTTATCAAGTGCAATAGCTGACATAGGTCAGTCAGAATTGTGGCTGATTCAAGACAGGTATTTCAGGTGTGTTATTGACTTTTGGAATACATTCTGGCACTGACTAAATATAACAGAATGGTTAATATGAGACAAAGACAGTTTTTTTAATGCATTTTGCTGATGTCTAACCTAAGTACAATGGGGCTGGACCTAAAACTTTTAACCTGAAAGATGTTAACATTTCAAAATGTTTTATATCTAGCTTTTAATTTTTATTTTTGTCAAAGATTCTAGAGCATTATTGTGTTATATGCAGCATGATATTTTAATGATATGCAATATAACAAAAAAAGCTGTATTTGGTAATATATTATCTTTCATTGAAATATAAACTGTTGCATGAGAACAGAATTCAAAAGTCTTTAATGCTTTCTATTTACAATAACTAACAAAACTGATCATGAACAAGACTGTTTTTTTCCAGTCTGATTGATGGTCTTGACTGGAATATTTCCCTGTAGATCCAATGGACTATATCCGATTTAACAATCTGGACTGGGTTGCACTGTGAGTAGAAATACTCAGGATCAATTTTAATGTAAAGAAATTTGGATTTGTTATATATAATTCTGTGTGACTTGCAATAGAAGCAGATCCAGACTATTCAACTGCTGTATTTGAGATGTTACATATTATTTTAATTTATCATTACAGATTTGGAAATATTCATACGACTGTTAATAGTTCTGAAAGATACTAAATGTCAATGCTTTCTGTCAATCTGTGTTGTAATGTTCTGTGAAAAATGAAAAAATATTTGCACTTTGTCATTCAGCCTGATACACATGAAATGTGTTCTCCTTTGGTGCTTTAGTTCATGAACAGGGATAACATAGATCATCATGTGTGCTGGAGGCACACACTTTGTTTACATGGTCATCATATCTGGTAGATACAAGGTCTGATCAAGTCTGTGGCTGTCACTGTGATCCCTGTTTACACTGCCATCATATATGGTAGATACAATGACTGATCAAGACTCTGGCTGTCACTGTCATCCATGTTTACATGGCCATCATATATGGTAGATACAAGGCCTGATCAAGACTCTGGCTGTCACTGTGATCCACATTTACATGGCCATCATATATGGTAGATACAAGGCCTGATCAAGACTCTGGCTGTCACTGTGATCCATATTTACATGGCCATCATATATGGTAGATACAAGGCCTGATCAAGACTCTGGCTGTCACTGTGATCCACATTTACATGGCCATCATATATGGTAGATACAAGGCCTGATCAAGACTCTGGCTGTCACTGTCATCCATGTTTACATGGCCATCATATATGGTAGATACAAGGCCTGATCAAGACTCTGTCATCCATGTTTACATGGCCATCATATATGGTAGATACAAGGCCTGATCAAGACTCTAGCTGTCACTGTGATCCCTGTTTACATTGCCATCATATATGGTAGATACAATGACTGATCAAGACTCTGGCTGTCACTGTCATCCATGTTTACATGGCCAACATATATGGTAGATACAAGGCCTGATCAAGACTCTGTCATCCATGTTTACATGGCCATCATATATGGTAGATACAAGGCCTGATCAAGACTCTGGCTGTCACTGTGATCCCTGTTTACATTGCCATCATATATGGTAGATACAATGACTGATCAAGACTCTGGCTGTCACTGTCATCCATGTTTACATGGCCATCATATATGGTAGATACAAGGCCTGATCAAGACTGGCTGTCACTGTGATCCACATTTACATGACCATCATATATGGTAGATACAAGGCCTGATCAAGACTCTGGCTGTCACTGTCATCCATGTTTACATGGCCATCATATATGGTAGATACAAGGCCTGATCAAGACTCTGGCTGTCACTGTGATCCACATTTACATGGCCATCATATATGGTAGATACAAGGCCTTATCAAGACTCTGGCTGTCACTGTGATCCATGTTTACATGGTCATCATATATGGTAGATACAAGGTCTGATCAAGTCTCTGGCTGTCACTGTGATCCACATTTACATGGCCATCATATCTGGTAAATACAAAGCCTGATCAAGACTCTGGCTGTCACTGTGATCCACATTTACATGGCCATCATATATGGTAGATACAAGGCCTGATCAAGACTCTGGCTGTCACTGTGATCCATGTTTACATGGCCATCATATATGGTAGATACAAGGCCTGATCAAGACTCTGGCTGTCACTGTCATCCATGTTTACATGGCCATCATATATGGTAGATACAAGGTCTGATCAAGTCTCTGGCTGTCACTGTGATCCACATTTACATGGCCATCATATCTGGTAAATACAAAGCCTGATCAAGACTCTGGCTGTCACTGTGATCCATGTTTATATGGTCATCATATCTGGCAGATACAAGGCCTGATCAAGACTCTGGCTGTCACTGTGATCCATGGGTGCCAAGATCAACTCAACTGTGCTTATCTGTTGTTGCTGATGATGGTGACCATGCTCAGATCTGTTAGGCCTTTCCTCCTCTGAATTTTCACTGGCAAGGGAGATAACTGCAGCTGTCACCTGTTCTAACTTACTTTGACTTGTCTGGTGTGTGTTCATGTGTTTGTTGAGTTCACGATTACGGGTGAATTCCTTACCGCACAATGTGCACTTGAAGGGACGGTAGTCTTGGTGTAGTTTTGTATGATATCTCAAGTTACTAAGGTCACTAAAAGATTTATTGCAGATTTTACAAGAAAATGGTCGCTCACCACTGTGGATTCTCATGTGTGGTTTGATGCCCTTTTCGCCTGTGCCAAGAAATTTCTTTCCACACACTTTGCATTCATCATATTTCAAATCCTCAATGCTCTCTCCTTCAGCAAAGTGACTGGTTCTCAATTTATGCACTTGCAGAGAAATTACTTTCTTGAAGCTTGCATCACACACTGAACACTTGTGACGCCTTATTCCTGAGTGAACTGATTTATGATAATTCAGGGTGCTAATCTGCGTAAACCCCTTACCACAAATTTCACACATATAGTGCTTTGTGTCATTATGTCTTCTAGTATGGCGTTCGAGGACATCTTTGGTTTTGAATTTCTCCCCACAAACCTGGCAAACATGTGGCCTTTTATCTGTGTGAATTGTCTTTTCATGATGGTTTAGTGCACCTTTACTTTTGCAAACTTTGCCACAGTATGTGCACATTACCTCCTTACTATAGTGGGACTTCATGTGGACCTGTCGATGATAGTCTGTAGTGAAATGTTCATTACATCCCTCAAAAGTACAAGGGTATTCGGGGTTGTGAACCTTCATATGGTTGTCTAGAGCCCTCTTACTCAGCAAACTTTTACCACAGACTGAACAGGAGTGCAATTTCACATCTTTCTTTTCATGTGAGAGTAGATGGCGCTTCAGATGTGGTCTGTCTGAAAAAACTTTAGCACACTGGTTACATCTGACCTCATCAGGTTCTCCTGATCCCTCAGTTCGGTTTAATGTTGTGATATCTTCTCCTGATCCCTCAGTTCCATTTAATGGCATATCTTCTTCAGCATTCAGATGTGTAGCTGAGTGTTTTCTGACTTGTGCAAGAGAGGTACACATGATCCCACACTTCTTACAAGTAAACTCTTTACTGTGTTCATCCACTATATGACGCTCCATTCTCCTCCGCCTATGCAATGTCTTCTTGCAAAGATGACAGACAAACTTTTCATAGTCCTTCCCAGGTCTTGCTCGAATAATTTCAATGTCCTTTTGAACATCAAGTCGTTTTACATGGTAATCCTTTGGATCTGGCTGATGTTCAAGCCTGACATGCAAATACAAGTGATTCACATTACTGAAGCTGTTCCCACAAGTTGAACAGGTCGATTTAGGTAGCATTTCATCAACCTTTTCTGGCTCTATCTTACACACTTTCAACAAATGTTTCCGTAATGAAAAAACAGAACAGAACTCTCTTTGACACTGTGGACATGAAGGCATTTTCCGAGATCCATCTGGTGCAACCAACTGAGCTTCAGCTGGTCGACTTCGGACTTTTTTCTTATGTGTACCTTTAAAAAGCACTACAGCCTTCCTTCGTTCTTGAGCTGAGTTCTTTGACTGTTTACATTTTTTCTTTGCTCTGCTGCAGGATTTATCTCTACTTCTCTGTGTTTTAGAAACAAATTTTACTTGTGTGGATGAATTTTCATCTTTAGAGTGAATATTTTCATAATTTTCAAACTGATCCACATTTGATTTAATGTCTACGCCTGTTCTATTTTGGGCCATATATTCTTCACTTTCACAGGTTGGAATATACTTTGAACTTTCCTCCAAAGTCCTCTTTTCATTTTCAAAATCAACTGCAGAATCTTTTGTGGTCGTAATGTCTGTTTCCAAATTTACAGTCTTATTCTTAGCAGAATCCTGTTGAATACCTACAAAAGAAAAACAAGTACTATAATTGGTATCACACCATCATTTGAGCCAATCAGATGTTATTGCATCCTACTCTAGTTTGTAAGAAAATCATTAATATCAGTTCTCTGACTTTTCCTGGAGATCTGCTCACCATTCAACAGAAAGCAGCATTAGAGCCTAAAGAAAAAATAATATTTTCATTGAATAAGCCTCTTCACTTTTAAAAAGGATGAAAAAGAGCAAACAGGTGTGATGCAGCCAGTTCCAGAAATTTCCCTTGCCCTAGACACTGCAGTAAATTTCTTTCAGATGGATTCTATTTTAAGATAATGTAAACTAGATATGCTGATTCTTTTAGTAATATATTGTGTTCAGATTAATGTAAGTCTTGGTGTGCCTGAATTAATAACTAATGCAAAGCATTAAAACAAGAATGAAAAAAGTTGGAGGTAATGTATTAGGAACGTTAATAAGTACTGTATTATCATCAATTTTCGTGGGAGGCCAATTTTCGTGGTTTTCGTTGTTGCCCTGAACCATAAAATTTAAATCCCCAACGAAAAACCAGCCACATAGGATGATGACCCCCCCATTTTCTTAGAGTGTTTCATTCCTAGAGATTAACACAGCTACTAGTATTTGATAAATCAAGGTCAATACTGTAATCTGGTATTAAATATTAGCTTCTAGATGTTTTTGTTTTATTTTTTATTTTAACCTTTTGAAACAAGAATTATAAATCATTTTATATTGTTTCAATGCACACATTCAATAAGGTATCCGATAGCACTCACTGCCTTAAATTGATATGTGAGGTAAGTAAGGATAGAGAGAAAATAGAGAAAATGCATAAGGTATTCAAACAACAGTAATGCCGAAAATGAAAGAAAAAAATAATACAAAATAACATTATATGAAAATTACATTTAATACTTATTCAAATCAATCCTTCATTCGAATACAACTGTTGCTGAAATATTTAAATCCTTCTGAAAGCACCTTTCATTTTATCCATACATTTTTAATCCAAAAAAATACCAATCTTGTAAAACACTAAAACTATTTCTTGAAACACTATTATTAATGAAACACAAAGCATATTCACATATACAGCAGAGTATTAAAGCTAACACTTCACAGACTTTTGGACAAAGCTGCTGTATCAACATCGTGTCAATCAAGTCTCGTGGTACTCACAAATGCTTCTCAGGTAAATAATCCCCAAATTGCTGAATTAAACAAGTCCATCTTTTTCAAAACCACTGATAATTAGGTCCTATCTTTCACTCATTGTCATGTGAGCTGCAATTATCCATTTCAGCGTGAATTGGCTTGATGAATGAGGTTGCAAGGTTTACTAATACTGTGCACTGATCATCACCAGTAACATCTTCGTCCTTAATGGCATCCATGACCTGCTTAGCATACTACTCGTGGAAGTGTGACTTTAATACTTCTTTAATAACTGATTGGCCTAGTGTTGTTGGTTGCGTTGGCTTCCTTTGATGTTTAGCACTCAAACAAAAACATGGCGAAAGTGACTAATCTTGACAGGTGTTTTATTTGTGTTCATAGAGATGGAAGTATTGTTTTAGTGTTTTTGGCTGTGTCGGCTTCGACTGATGTTATTCATTTGGTCGAAAACACGGTGTAAGTATTGAACTTGCCAGGTCTTTGATTTGTGCTCATACAGGTGGTAGTATTGCTTTAAACATTAAAGTGACCACCGCTTGCATTGGCATAGTTTTATTCTTTTGTATTCTTTATTCTGGGTATCTGTAGAGGTTAAACCATGAAATTAAATACCTACTAATATGCAAACTTTTACAGGCAAAACCATGAATATAAGTATCCACGAAAATGCCTTTTTTTAAATACAAAACCATGAAAATTGAGCCCAACAGAAATAAATGATACTCAGTATAGTGATACCAAAGTGTGCATGTAGCAAGAATATTATTGAAATTTTACGTAAATTATTAATTCAGATAAACACGTGTACATTTATACAATATTAAACTATTGCCACAATGAAAGCATACAGAGTTTGTATGATTAAGTTGGGTCAGTAAGGTAAATGACTTCATCACAGATACAAACTGCCTGACTGAGGATGGACAGCTGAAAAAATTCATTTGTAAGTATATTACCATGTGAAAGGTCATTCATTTAATTTATTCAAGACAACCATATCTTACTGATAAAAACAAACAAAAGAACCTGCATGATTAATATTTTTAACTTTTTTCCCTTTATGTGGTGCAGTCATGGAGTGGTCGTGAAGATCCAAAATAACCCATATAATTTTGTACAAATTAACCCAGAGTCAAATAAACAGTTTCCATCTGTACACAGATATCTTTCTCTCAAGATCACAAAATGACACAAGTATTAACACTTATAACATCTTTTCCAGATTATTTTATGATCTGACACTATAAGTTCAAGCTTTATATCACAATCTTCAGTGTAGAAACCAATAAGATTTCCAACATCTGAACTTAGAATAGGACCCATGAATAAAAACTGCATATATTCTTGTGGGAAAGATTTAAAGAAAACAGATGGACAGTGTAAATAGCATCCCTCACCATGGAAACCAAGATATTACAGAAAATTATGATAAATGTGTCTGGTATAATAAAAACATTTCATGTCCAACTGCAAGCTGCACAGACCCAGATCTGCAAACTGCATAATGGATCAGCATATGTGTCTATGCAGTCTGTAAGGAGTAATCAGTTGAACAAACTACAAAGACCCCGATCTGATGGTGCATTATTTAATGGGATTAGGGTCTGTCTTGTTTGCAGTTTACTCAACATATAGGCAAGTATGCATGGCATATGGCCATGTCAATAGTTCATCAAGCTTCAAACAAGCCTTTCTCGTGGGTCGGGGTTTTTCCCTGGTTCTTCCTCCACCATTACTACTGGCCGCCATGTATAGCCTATCAATTATACACAGTTAATGTGTTAATGTATGAAATGAATCAATACATTAAATATATAATGTTAACTCAATGATTTCAATTCAAGAAAACAAAGCTCGTCATCATGACCAAGTACAGTATATTTATAATAGTACTAGAGAAGGGGAGACAACTCTGCAAAATTATCGGCTAATTTTGTGTACCTAGAAAATACTTCTTATATTAAGAAAAGATCGACAAGCGACCTCATTTTAAATCTCAAAGTTAATGATGCATGAAGCATACACACCTTAAGATTCTAAAGATTATATCCTAATTAAACAAATCTCTCCTGTGATTCAGTAAGCAAAGGTTCCTATCCTTTTTGGCAGCATTTAAAACTACATTTTTGGCAGCAAATCATGCCAGGCAGCTTTCCTGCTGCAGCATCATAGAAATTTGGATATACACATACACTATGACTTGCTTTCATATCAAAGAATACAGAATTGCACACATGATCGCAGGGGCAAGGGCCACATTGTCCCCCACCCTCCAAATTTGGGGAACATGAAAAGTTTTAGAGGGACAAATGAAAATAGTAGTACATATGCACTAATAGTGCTATTAAAATGAGATAATCTTTTTTGCCACCTTAACTTTGTGGTCTATACTGTAATATCTATGAAGACTTACAATACAAGTTTCATCATATCTTCAAGTAACCCTAAAATGAGATACACCATAGAATTTTCCACTGCAGATCTCACTCTTTTGTAACTTAGTGTACACTCAATATCAAGCTACTAGCATTTATTACAAAAAATAAATACATTTTCTGAATTACTTTTCTTTTCAAACTAAGACATAATTAATTAAATGAAAATTTAAATTTAGTCTCTTTTTTCATTAATGATTCATTTTCACATCAAATTTTTTATGGATGAATGGTCTAATATTCCATGTTGGAAGATAACTGTCATTTTTCCTTTCCAAATATTGCTTGTCAGAGTATTGCTGTCATTATCTTGTAACACACATAATTAGATGTTTAACTGATGATTTCTTTTATTATCTGGATAATAATTAACATAACTTTATTACAAAATTATAATGAATAAAAGCAGTCTCGACATCTGTATGTTTAAGATCTGTATAAAATGTGTCCATTTATCATCTACTCATGAGCAATCAAGTAATGTGGGGGTGTGTGGTTGTCTAGGGGTGGGGTTCTTCTTATAGACTTTAACGAATTATGAGAAGTTCCCCTGGTCCTTATTCAGAAGGTTAATTCTGGACACTATATTATTTATTGACTAAATATATTTATGGCTACGAGCCCCCAGTCAGCAATGCCTACAGTTAAATTAAAAGAAATACAAAGATGAAATTTAAACAATAACAATTTAATAAATGAAATTTAAAAGAATTTAAAGTAATCAATGTCTCTCTTTCACCCAATGATCCCTTTGATCATCATTTGAGTTCACAGTGTGAGGAGATTTTTCCCTTCTTGAGTGCTACTCATCTAAATCTCTTCGTTCCCTTGTCTTTCTCTCCTTTCGTGATCTCCACTTCCGCTTCCTCTTCTATTATCCTTGTTCCTTGCCGTTATCTTGACTTCCGGTTCCTCTTCTAGTATCCGGAACCCTTGACGGTATCCCTTGAGGTCACCCGAAATTCACTCGGTATCTCTCACCGTCACCCGAAATTCTCTGAACTTCTCTCGTCCCCCGAAATTCTCTGAGATTCTTTCGTCCCCCGAAAGCTTCCTGATCGAAGCTATTTCATGAATTTCCTAAATTCCGCCAATTTTTACGAATGGCTAACGGAGTGTGTGTCACTGCGACTCTTAAACACCAACTGACGAATTTCAGGCTTGTACAAATCTTATTCCAGCTTCTCGAATCAAGTCCCACCTACGACGCATCCCGATTGGATGGCGACGGACTCTGGTCATTTGATCGAACTGTCAATCATAAAAATGTCAGTCTGTGTGTCCCCATGTACTGTCCAGCCTACCATTGTCGGCTTCCGGCTCTTTGAAGTTGTCTACGTCACGTGTTCCCATGTACAAAGATTCCCGCCAGATTTCCACTCAAGAGCTCAAACAAAGACTGGGTTACGTAAGAGGATTAGCCAACTTAGGCACTTGGAAAAACAAAGCTTACCTGGCTCCACTTACAGACTTATAAATACATGTATAATACAAGGGGTTGGGGTAAAACATCACATCCCCCCACGCTTGAGAATAAAATCAGGATTTTATTCACTCAAACTAAAAAAGCAAAAGTGTTACACGATATAAAGAACAAAATCAGCAAAATGAACTAAATGCTAAACTGAGTATGAACACGAAAATATAACAAATGATCTATATCATTTCGGCGCTTCTACTCATGAAATCTGCGCCTACGTTTTCAGATCCTTTCACGTATCTGATCTGCATCTGGTACTGCTGTAAAAACAGCGACCATCGCATCAATCGACCATTGGACAACTTTGCCTGCGCCAGATAGGCGAGTGGTTGGTGGTCGGTCTCCAATATGAACTTACGTCCATATAGGTATCGCTCGAACCGTGATATGCCGAACACGATTCCGAGACATTCCCTCTCCGATACTGAGTAATTCTTCTCGGCAGCAGACAACTTCCGGCTGCCGTATGCGACAGGAAAAAGCGTCTTGTCATGCTCCTGGAGCAGTACTGCTCCCAGTCCCGTGTCGCATGCATCGGTGCGCAGAACGAATTCTTTATCCAAGTCCGGTAGACGAACAACTGCGTCGGATGTAAGTCTATCCTTTAGCGTTTGGAATGCGTGCTCACACGCATCTGTCCAAACGAACTTACTCGGGGTCCGTTTCTTGGTTAGGTCAGACAACGGGCCCGCAATCGCGCTGAAATTAGCGACATACCTCCGGTAATATCCGGCCAGTCCCAGGAATGACCTCACTTCCGTTTTCGTGGTGGGGCGTGCGGCGTTTCTCAACTGCTCCACCTTCGACTTCTCTGGAGACAGCGTGCCTTGGCTCAGGGTATGTCCTAAATAGTCTAATGTCCTGAAACCAAGGTGACATTTGGAAGGGCGGGCTGTCAAGCCCTCCTGACGTAGCCGCTCCAAAACGTCAGCTAACAGAGCGAGGTGTTCACCCCATGTCTCTGTAGCTAACAAGAGGTCATCCATGAAGTTGTGGACACCCCTATCGCGCAAGGGCTCCAACAACTTCCGCATCATTCTGGTAAAGACGCTGGGCGCGTTTTGTACCCCGAACGGCATCACCAACCATTGGTATGTCCCGTCGGGAGTAGCAAAAGCAAGCTTCGGTCGGTCTTCTTTCCTTACCGGAATTTGCCAATACCCCTTGGACAAATCCAGTTTGGAAAAATATTTCGCTTTCGAGACCGAAGCGAAGATATGTTCGGGGTCAGGTAGCATTTCAACTTGAAATTCTGTCACCTGATTCAGCTTCCGGTAGTCGACGCAGAACCGATGGGTGCCGTCCTTCTTCTGCACTAAGACTACTGGTGAGCTGTACGGAGAGTCGGCAGGTTCGATTACTCCCAGAGCAATCATCTGCTCGATTTCTTCCCTTACAACTTGTCGTTTCGCGTGGGGCAAGGGGTAGGGTTTACGCTGAACTGGTCGGTCGTCCACCATCTTTAACCCGAACTCGACAAGCGTCGTCCTCCCGGGTTTTTCTGTTAGCACGTCGGAATATCCGGCCAGCAAGGTCTCTATCTCGTTCCGCTGCCCTTCAGTTAACATGGGGTCACACTCCACGTCCGACGGAGTCTCGGCCCTCGTTAATGGACAGCTCGGGACAGTGTTAGCACCTTCCGTATCGCCTTCGATATCCTCGGTGACTATCGCTGCGACAACAAAATCGCTGGCGGTCTCCCTTTCCCGGTACCTCTTGAGCAAATTGGCATGGTACAATTTCTCTTTCGTCGGTAGCTGTATCCGGTAGGTTTGACCTCCGACCTTCTTGGTGACGACGTATGGACCCCTCCAGGAAACTTGCAACTTGTTGTGTTCCTGGGGCAACAACAACAACACTTTGTCCCCTACCTCAAACTGACGTGGTTTTGCGCGCTTATTGTAATTTTTCGCCTGTTGCGCCCTAGCTCGTTTGAGATTTTCTTGCGCGAGAGAACAAACCTCTTCCAGTTTGTTGCGCAAGTCCGCGACGTACTGGTAGGTAGTGCGTACTTCCTCTACAGCGTGGTCGTCTGTCCACAGCTGTCTCAGTACGGCGATTGGGCCGCGTACGGTTCTCCCGTACAAGAGTTCAAAGGGAGAGAACCCCAAACTCGCTTGCGGTACTTCCCGGTATGCAAAAAGCATGGCCGGAATATACCGGTCCCAATCCTTGGGGCGGCCTTCGCACAATTTCTTGAGCGTGTTTTTCAAGGTCCCATTAAACCGTTCGACCAATCCGTTACATTGGGGGTGATACGGTGTAGTCGTGAGGTGTTTAATCGACATGAGACGATTCACCTCCGCCATCACACGACTCATAAATTGTGTTCCTTGATCGGTCAAGATCTCGTCGGGCACTCCGACTCTTGACCAGATCGCAAACAGAGCTTCCGCGACGGTTTCCGTGTCAATGTTACGCAACGCAACGGCCTCCGGATAGCGTGTAGCATAATCGACAACCGTTAAAATATATCGATTTCCGTGCGCAGACGCGGGTTTTATCGGTCCGATTAAATCCATGGCAACACGTCTAAATGGTTCATCGATAAGGGGCGTACTCCCCAAAGGGATGGGTCGCTGATCCGTTTTCGGTGCCATTCTCTGGCATTTGTCACAGGAGAGACAGAACCGTTTTACGTCTCCCTGGACCCCTGGCCAGTAAAACTCTTTTACAAGACGGTCACGCGTCTTAGCAATTCCCATGTGTCCACCCATGAGACTCTCGTGTGCAAGTTTCAGTACTTCGCAACGCTTTTCCTTTGGCACGACGACTTGCTTGAAGTGTTCGTTGTGTTTCCTGGCGTGGCGATACAAGATTCCCTTCTTGTAGACAAACTTCACCGCGCCGTTCGGAGTTTCCCTTTCTGTTCCCGCTTCTGCGTGTTTGTGCAACTGCGCCAGAGTTGCGTCCTCCTGTTGCAGCTTCCTTAACTCCGCTGGAATAACATTACTAACCGGTGTCGATGTAACTTGGATTGGCTTTTGTTTCGGCTGTCGACTCATGGCCCTGGTTTCAACAGCACTCACTGGCATAGGTGTGCAGGTTTCGGGGTTCGGCTGGGGTAACACATAACGGCAACCCAATATGACGTCATGTGATAGCCCCTCCAAGCAAGCAGCTTCAATTTTCCCCTTCACGTATGGTGAATCGAGGTCAATGACAGCTACTGGTAATGAGTCACGCGCGCAGTTCGCGTACTGAACTTCTATTACCTCCCCTGTATAGTCCTCCGGCTTGACATATTTCTTGTCGACAAGCGCGGGGACGCTGCACCCAGTGTCATACAAGATGGTGGCGCCTTCACCATTGACAGTTGCGGCCGCAAGGTTGGCTGGGTTGCGACTCGCTTCCGGCACACATTCCTTCTTAGCTACGACATTCACCTGGGTCTGCCTGCCCTTGGGACAGTCCCTGGCAAAATGCCCCAGGCGCTTGCAATTAAAACATGTCGGCGGCCCTCGCCGACTTGCAAGTCCTGGTTTCGTGGGTGAGGCCTGTCCAGGTCGATAGGCGGCAGCCCTACCTGTAGGTGCCCCTCCGACCTTCCCGTCGCCCTGACGGTTACGGACAGCCGGCTCAACCTCCCCCATACGACGCGACTCAGAGGGTCGGGGTCGGTCAGCAACCCCGGAACCTCCACTCTTCGAGTGCGCCTGCTCGTATCGCTCCGCCATGTTAGCGATCTCTTCGAGCGTCCGGTGTTCTCTTTCTGCTAAGAAAACTGTCAACTCGCGACGGTAAGTACCCAGGACATGTTCCTTGAGTATTACCTCGCGTAGCCCTTCGTACGTGCGTTCGACTTCGGCCATTTTCATCCACTTCTCAAATAAACCTCGAACACGGTTGTGGAATTGAGAGTGGGTCTCTGTTACCTTTTTCACCGAGTCCCGGAAAAGTTTCCGGTAAGTCTCGGCGGTCAGCCGATAATGGCAGAGAAGCGCCTTCTTGAGGGCAGTGTAGTCATCAGCCTCTTCTGCAGTTAAGCCGTGGTAGACTTCCCGAGCTGCACCTTGCAAAAAGGCTGAGACATTAATGGCCCAGTGCTGTTCAGGGACCTGATGAGCGCGTGCGAGTTTCTCAAACTGGACGAGAAAATCGTCAATAGCCTCCTCCCTATCATTGAAGCGTGACATGTTGATCTGGACTATCCGGTGGTCGATGAAAGGTCGGCCGGTTGTTCCAGAGCTTGTACTGGCGTCGTCCCGTCCGTTGGTCCTAGCTTCAACTCTGACCTTTTCCATCTCCAGAGCGTGAGCGAGTCTGGCTAGCTCCAGCTCTTTCTGGGCGTCTCGGTCCGCTGCTATCTTGGCTAACTCTTGGTCCGCTGCTATCTTGGCTAGTTCTCTCTGGGCTTCTCGGTCCGCTGCTATCTTGGCTAGTTCTCTCTGGGCTTCTCGGTCCGCGGCTATCTTGGCTAACTCTTGGTCCGCTGCTATCTTGGCTAGTTCTCTCTGGGCTTCTCTTTCCGCTGCTTTTTCGGCCTTCCATTCCTTGATCCTTTCTTCTACAAAGGTTGCCAGGCGATCTCCCTCGTATCCAAGATCTTCCGACCCCATGGCGCGGTATTCCTTTATCATTTGTCGTTCGGTAGCCATTATACTAATGTAAAGTGATACCTTGTCTCAAAATTCAAACAATATACAGATATTTGTAATACCAGTTTAAATACTTACCTGTCGACAACAACTAGTTTCGTTCAGGTAAGATATTTGTTCGATATCTGCTTCACACGTACTGCTATGAATGGAAGATCTACAAAGCCTGCACATATGACAATAAAAATACAAGATGAGAAAATCACAAAATTTCAAATACAAAGAATGGAAAATATCTCACACTGTTCACTAATACTTCTACCAATAACTTTAAGTCCCAAAATAATATATATGTCTAATTCATATCCCGGACGAAGCGCCCACTGTGGGGGTGTAGTGGTTGTCTAGGGGTGGGGTTCTTCTTATAGACTTTAACGAATTATGAGAAGTTCCCCTGGTCCTTATTCAGAAGGTTAATTCTGGACACTATATTATTTATTGACTAAATATATTTATGGCTACGAGCCCCCAGTCAGCAATGCCTACAGTTAAATTAAAAGAAATACAAAGATGAAATTTAAACAATAACAATTTAATAAATGAAATTTAAAAGAATTTAAAGTAATCAATGTCTCTCTTTCACCCAATGATCCCTTTGATCATCATTTGAGTTCACAGTGTGAGGAGATTTTTCCCTTCTTGAGTGCTACTCATCTAAATCTCTTCGTTCCCTTGTCTTTCTCTCCTTTCGTGATCTCCACTTCCGCTTCCTCTTCTATTATCCTTGTTCCTTGCCGTTATCTTGACTTCCGGTTCCTCTTCTAGTATCCGGAACCCTTGACGGTATCCCTTGAGGTCACCCGAAATTCACTCGGTATCTCTCACCGTCACCCGAAATTCTCTGAACTTCTCTCGTCCCCCGAAATTCTCTGAGATTCTTTCGTCCCCCGAAAGCTTCCTGATCGAAGCTATTTCATGAATTTCCTAAATTCCGCCAATTTTTACGAATGGCTAACGGAGTGTGTGTCACTGCGACTCTTAAACACCAACTGACGAATTTCAGGCTTGTACAAATCTTATTCCAGCTTCTCGAATCAAGTCCCACCTACGACGCATCCCGATTGGATGGCGACGGACTCTGGTCATTTGATCGAACTGTCAATCATAAAAATGTCAGTCTGTGTGTCCCCATGTACTGTCCAGCCTACCATTGTCGGCTTCCGGCTCTTTGAAGTTGTCTACGTCACGTGTTCCCATGTACAAAGATTCCCGCCAGATTTCCACTCAAGAGCTCAAACAAAGACTGGGTTACGTAAGAGGATTAGCCAACTTAGGCACTTGGAAAAACAAAGCTTACCTGGCTCCACTTACAGACTTATAAATACATGTATAATACAAGGGGTTGGGGTAAAACATCACAAGTAACAACTTCAAACATTACATTAGGAATTTACAAATATTCTCACGTGAAACATTTTCTAAGTATTTTTAAAGATGTTAGTGATCATTTGCAATTAGCACAAACAACAAATGATACACGATTGTTTCATGTGTGATTTAAATTGTTATTAAAACTTTATTTAGACAGAAAATGTAACTTACGTAACAAGGATGTACAAAACAAAATTTTATTTATTTAAAATTGATAAAAAATATTTGGGAGCCAGCGATTGACAAGTTTGATGCTGGAAGTAGCTGCACTACATCTGTTGATAATATTTTGTATTCAGCTTCTTCATTGTCCCTTACTTTGCCAACTTTCTTTAAAAATTTGGCCACCAATGCTATTTCTGATGTAATCTAAAAACAGAAATATTTATGTACAATGTATTATTTTGTATCTTGGATCTGTAATGTATTAGTACATGTACTTTCAAATATTGTTTTAGTCCTAAATTTATATTTTGGTTCCATTATTTTCATTTGTAATATATTATATTGAGTCTTAAATTTTTTATGCACCTCTTGGCTTTTAAACATGCTTGCTCAGACAATTAGTACAGGTTAGAAAATAAAATCCACAAGTTTGTAACAAATATACATAGTTTTATGCACTTGCAATGATTACAAAAAGTGATTTTGATATTTTTATGTGATGAGTAATGTCCCATTTTGATCTGTCTGGAATGAAATGTTTTGAAAATGGTGGATGGAGGAAATTAATAATTAACAAATGCATATTTTATATTAAAACTGTCTTTATTATTACAGTAGCAAATGAACATATATAATAAGTAATATTTATTAGAAATTAAAGTCTGAAATGCCATTCAAGTCTATTTTCAACAAATACTAGCATCAGACAGAAGACTGTACAAAAGCCAGTATTAATCCCAATGGAACCTTAAATTCCACTTGCACAGTCATCCATCAGTCTTCCTTTCTTCTCATCAATATAATTTTTTTTGCTGTCTGCACCTTTTTAATGCTTTTACTGATTCCTGTAAGTTTGATTTTGTCACCTCCAAAACACCACTGGTTACACAGATTTCCTTAAAGTTAGTGTTACTCCATAATTCAGTCTTTCACTGGCCTCTGCAAACAGATGGGGAATCTGCAAACAGAGGGGAGTCTTTTGTAGCTCTTCTTGAAGGGATCATTCACTTTTTCAGTTCTAAATCTTCTTCTGATAGCTTTCACTTTGTTTTTTCAATTTTTCAAGGCTTCTGTCAAGCTATTCTATTTGATTTTTCTGACTCAGCTGGTTCTTCCTCAACATGTTTTTGTATGTACTGTGTGATTTCTTCACAGCATCAAGTAAGCAGAGTTAATGGAATATCACTGTGTTTTTGATGTATATCATGACAGCATCTCTGGTAAATTTTAATCCATTACATAATAGACTTTAATACAAGGAGTGTTTGGTATTTAGTCAATATCTTTATATTTGCTGACAAACTTATTTCAACAGCTGCATTTCCATGTGCCAGAGAGCTGATTTGACAAACTTATTTCAACAGCTGCATTTCCATGTGCCAGAGAGCTGATTTGACAAACTGATTTCAACAGCTGCATTTCCATGTGCCAAACAGAGAGCTGATTTGACAAACTCCAGAGGTCTTGCTAGGATTTTAAAACTAGGAGTCCAGGACTCCCACTTTGGTAAAAATAGGAGTCCCACCATCAAAAGTTGCAGTCCCTTCTTTCCTACAGAATCAACACAGATGTGAGTGCATCTAATTTATGATGGAGAGGTTTTTGTAATGTAATCACTCACTTTAATATAGCTTCAATACAACAGTCCATTGACAGGATTGCAAATTTATGGTTTATTTATTTGTCTACGTACTTGTAGTAATTTTAGGCAATGGTTAAATAGTATCTGATTTGCTGTTTTTTCCATATTTTTGCAAATACATGTCAAGTCAGAAAACAGCTTAGACCTTAAAGCGCATCTGGCAAATTCCACAACATGGCATTGTCCCATACATTTCTGACCTACATAATATGTATTTTAAAGTTAAATCTTTAATAAAATAATACCTTGGCTTTGCTTTCAATGATTTGTATATTTTTCTGAATATATTTGCCCGATGATTTACGAAAACAGACAATCTAATAAACTGGTACATCCCAGACTTAGCGAAGTCTGCCATTATTTCCCATTAGGCGTACTGGCTCACTTACAGTTTCAAATTAATTTTATGACGAAACAGTGTACAAGAGGCAGTTAATATATATCCAGATCAACGATTCTGATCTTATAACACAAGTCTGTATGTTTTTATCATCAAAGGATATCATGCAGGAAACTGATAGTTGCTACCTTACTTGGAAAAGGGTTAATGGTCAATTAGCTATCAAAACATATGCTTGTGAATGGGCAAGAGTTTGTTTTTCAATGTAATTGATATCAAAACTAGGCCTAGCTACTGATGTCTTGATGAATACATTTCGCTGCAACACTAGAACTAACCGGGCTAAGGTGAGGGGCATTTTAAAAAAAGTATAGTCAGTCAATGTACCTCTTAAATAATCACAGGGCGAAGTTGTTTTCACTTTTCTAACAGAAGAAGGCGAAGTTTACATTTTTAGGTGACTTAGTCACCCACTTCACCTGGTAGCATGACCCTTGGCCCTCCCCAAAAAACTATGAAAATTAGAAGAACTATTGGTTGGCAATGAGTTTAATTTCTACATTCTTTATAACACAGACATAACTCTTGTTCGTCCATCAGAGTGAGACTGAATTTTGTCAATCCATGTAAGGACTTATTCCAAACACTAAGCTAGGCATCACATACTATTTTACACTTAGCTACTGTCCCATCTGAACTATCAATTCTAGCAGCTTTAACACTTCTGAATCTCGTTACAATCTTCGTAAGTTTGCCATTTAACCCCAAAATACTTATCCAAATTTATGAATGGCATTTTGTCTTAGTCTCAACATGTCTTGATTCTAAGGTCACATACACTGCTTTTTCCGCTACATTTGGAAATGAACACAATAATGAAAGCTAAGGTTATTTATTTGATGTACTTTTATAACTGACCACATGTACATCTCTGGGTCTTTCTGCCCCTGAATTCATTCACTGTAAATATCAGTACATTTTCCCACCCAATCCCAGTCAAAGCCTTTGAACTTGCTGCCCAGCTATTGTATCATGTTCTTTTTTATGTACTCTTATAATGGCAACATGTATGTACATCAAGGGGTCTTTCAGTCACTGAATTCTGTCATTGGAAATATCAGCACAGCTAATGATAAACACATTTTCCCCACAAAGCAGGTGGCTGAAGCAGGACTGGCAAGTCTTTGAAATTTGCAGCACACCTATTACATGTGTATGAAGGACTCCTGCCTCAGTGATTTTCTGCTTCCCAGATAAAAAATTGGTGTCCAAATACGTGGAATTAAGCATTTCCGAGACCTCTGAAACTCCTTTCAGCAGCTGAATCAAACAGAGAGCTGATTTGACAAACTTATTTCAACAGCTGCATTTCTATGTGCCAAACAGAGAACTGATTTGACAAACTCCTTTCAACAGTTGCATTTCTATGTGCCAAACAGAGAGCTGATTTGGCAAACTCCTTTCAACAGCTGCATTTCTATGTGCCAATCAGAGAGCTGATTTGACAAACTCCTTTCAACAGTTGCATTTCTATGTGCCAAACAGAGAGCTGATTTGACAAACTCCTTTCAACAGCTGCATTTCTATGTGCAAACAGTGAGCTGATTTGACAACATTCTCAAGATGAGGATACTTTAGTGTTCTTGTCAAACTTCTAATCTGCAACACTTTGTTCTAATAATGGTCAACCTGTAAGCTCTCCATTGTCATTTACATCAATTCTTCTGGGACAATGTCACTCATCCATTACATCATATTTCTGGTATTTGGCAAGCTTTCTACAAGCCTCCTCATGCATCTTGATGCCACTTCTTGATGTAAGCACTGTGCATTTTGAATAATGGACTATCAAGGCATATGCCAGGATATAATGAAATCTAGTGCATGAACGTCTTATTTCTAATACCAACACTTTCTGATTCCAGTCTTAACAATGCTTCTACATAAAACTCAATCTTTCCGATTCAAACTGTTTTCTGGCTTTGTGATATTCCTCCCATTAATCAACAATTATTATATGCTGACATAAAAGATCTACAAATTCGGTATAGTACGGCTATTTTGGAAAATATAGGGGGCCTAACAAAAATGTAGGAAAAACTATGACAAGTGGGAAAAGCAAGGGCTGCTGGAAAGACTGTTGAAATACAGTGTAAACAACAAGTTGATGACATTTATGAATATGCAGCCAGGTTTGTCAGATTCCACTTTATATACAAGACAAACCTGATTGATATTTGTGACACACATAGCACCAAGATGACCAAAAATGGTTGATGTCCAAAAATTAAAAAATTATGAAAATGTTAAATATGTTCATAATTGCATGAAAATCTGAACAGGGCATCTAAATTAAGCACACAAAAATGCACACCAAATTTCATCTGTCTACCTTGCATGTTTTTTGCTCAATCATGTTAACATGGGTTTTGTCAAGAAAGTATAAAAACTTAAGATATGCAACAAATGCCGTAATAACCTGAGAATCATATTGGGTCATCAACAAATGCAGTAATAACCTGAGAATCATATCGGATCATCAACAGATGCCGTAATAACCTTAGATTCATATCGGATCATCAACAAATGCCGTAATAACCTGAGATTCATATCGGATCATCAACAAATGCCGTAATAACCTCAGATTCATATCGGATTATCAACAAATGCCGTAATAACCTGAGAGTTATATCGAATCATCAATAAATGCCGTAATAACCTCAGATTCATATCGGATCATCAACAAATGCCATAATAACCTGAGATTCATATCGGATCATCAACAAATGCCATAATAACCTGAGATTCATATCGGATCAGGATCATCAACAAATGCCGTAATAACCTGAGATTCATATCGGATCATCAACAAATGCCGTAATAACCTGAGAGTTATATCGGATCATCAATAAATGCCGTAATAACCTCAGATTCATATCGGATCATCAACAAATGCCGTAATAACCTGAGATTCATATCGGATCATCAACAAATGCCGTAATAACCTGAGAGTTATATCGGATCATCAATAAATGCCGTAATAACCTCAGATTCATATCGGATCATCAACAAATGCCGTAATAACCTGAGATTCATATCGGATCATCAACAAATGCCGTAATAACCTGAGATTAATATCGGATCATCAATAAATGCCGTAATAACCTCAGATTCATATCGGATCATCAACAAATGCCATAATAACCTGAGATTCATATCAGATCATCAACAAACATGTCAGCCAAATTTCATCTGCCTATGTGAAGTGATTTTTGTGCAATCTTGCTAACAAACTTTTCAGGATGGACAGACTTAGGACCAAATCAAGTGCCTCACTGCAAGCAGGGATAGGACCAAATCAAGTGACCTCACTGCAAGCAGTAGGGGCATAAATAAAGAATGATTAACATATCTCACCTTTGCAAAACTGTGCAAACTTGAAAGCTACATCCTTCATATCAGTGAGAAACTTTATGCCATTTTCAGATCCTTTCACTTTCACATGGGGGTTGTCCACCAGATCTACAGTCACTAACAGAGATTCCACACCAACAGCATGCAATTCCAGGCACTGAAAATGAAAGATAATGTTCAACAGAAATTGTTTATTATATATAAATTGATCACAAGTGCTTAATAAAAAAATATGTTCAACAAACTACTTTATGAAATACTCTGTTCAACAAACTATTTTAAAAGAGATGCCAATTAGTACATATTCATGTATGTTTCACCTTGAAAAAGCTAAAGCGTATACAGTATTTCTATGACATCCACCACAATAAAATTTTCTAAAATAAAGTAGGTGATAATCTTATTTTCAGACAGTCAATAACATTGTCAGTATTTGCCAATATAGCATTCACACACATAGCAATACACATATAGCAAACACGAGACTAAGGAGACCTCTAGCAAAGGTCACAAACACGAACTAGGGGAGCAAATTCGAGCTAGGTGAAAGAAACTTTGCTCGGATGAACACCCCTATAGATAACACTAGGAAACTTCTTTCTATAAAAATAAAACAAACAACATACCTGAGGGATACATTTACACATAAAACACTTTTCACTTTTATTTTGGGAAATGGGGGGGGGGCATCTGTCTGGTGCCCCCCTCCCAAAAAAAGTATTTGTCCAAACATAATGTGGCTGAAAATTTCTTTATGTCTTAGCACTTGCTCGACTAGTTTTAAAACAGAAGAATAGGCACTTATCCCAGATAAGTGCCTCTGAAAACTTTACTTGTACAACTTTGAAAATGCATATTCCCAGGTGTTGGGCAATGGGATTTGATCAGCCCTGAAGTACATCCTAAACACTCCTAGAACACATTTTATTCAAAACAGATTTCAATGTGTGTACATATGTGTGGGTTTTTTTTGCTTTTACTTTCTAAGAAGTGTACAGGTTATTTTGAACCTCTGTTTTCTCATTAGCAATTTGTAATTGTTTGCATCCATTGCACTGGAATAAGTTTCTAATGATGATTATACAAGACAGTGTGTTATTTTTGTTCTACTGCATTTTTGTTTAGTATTCTACATTTTTTCAAACTAATCTTAAAAATCTTTTCTGAGAAATAAAAATGGTATTAGTAATTAAAGACACACTGCAACATACCTATATCTGGATTGGTAGAGTGGCATGTCAACAATATCAGACTTGTCAAAACAAAACATCTCAGCTGCCTACCATCCAGATATTATATAATACTTTTCTTCTGTCCAGATAATTTATAAGCTAAATAAAATTATCAAATATCCTGAACATCTGAAATTCTACTACCTCTATTGTCAGGATTGTGTACTGATATGTCTGGCAAGTTCGACACTGCTTGCTCAACCAAGCTGCAGTGTATCCTTGCTTGTCAGCAAAACAGACTTGCATGGTAATGTTTTGGTTTTATATTGTCCCTGTGTTTGTAAAACTATATCAGTCTGTTTGTGTACATATACTGCCATTGGTGATAAATCATACAGGACACAAATATCACAAGTGACTGGCCTCAATCATATCACTATTTCAAGCAAGTTCATGAACTGTGACTAGCCCTGAATGATAATGATAACACATGGCTGGTAGTGGAGAAAAACCAGTTCAGACTTGCTACTGAACTGCTGACAACCTGGTTTTATGAATATGGTATGAAGTTCACTTCTTGTCTAGTGGAAGCAAATGAGAACAAAGGTTCAAAGGGGGAGGTAGCAAAATAACACAAGACACACAAGATTCCATCTGGACAGTAGAAAGTGAGAAACTGATCTCTGCAGCTTGAAATACCTGATCAGGTTGGCAATATGAGAATCTGAACCAATGGCCAGGCCTTGTTAATATGTGTATTAAAAAAGGCTGCCCTATAGCCCTTGATAGCAGAAACTGAGCACTGACTCTTTTCAAAAAGAAAGAGAATAAAATCAGCCACTGTACTCTTTGAAGGTCAGCTTGGAAGATCTCACACAGGATCACTCCACTTGGCGGAGTCTCATCCATACTGGAGCTACAGATTTTGAATGGAGAATTTCTGAGGCAGTGCAGAAGAATGAAAAGCATAAATCACAGAAAAGCAGCACATCCTCTACTGATCAAGCAAACCCATGTGGCATCTCCTGCTAAGTGTGCCACAGACAATTCAAATTGGCTTGATCAGTCAGTGATGTCATGGTTGTTTTGAATGCAAAGGATGAACAACATGAATATGAAATTCAGCTAAAGAGATGAGGTCCTTACTTTTAAAGTACATGTGGAATCATGCTAAAGGGTGGGGAGGCATAAGTGAACTGATGATCAAATACATCAGCCTTGAAAGCATCCACTGCCAGGCTCTTTTGTCTGGGACTGGGGATATATAAAAGGGGAATTTGTTGTCTACCCTTGTTGCAAACAAGTTCACCAAAAGTGAAGCACTGGCAAGTAACATAGGGTATTTATTTGATCTTGCTGCATAACCGACGTGTTCATTTGCAACCTTTAACAGATTTTACAAACCATATGATCAAAGTTTTATATACAAAGCTCAAGCTGGGTCAAGCATCTACATATGACAGTGAAGCCAAGGAAAGGAGTCAGACAATATTTCTGATGACTATGTAGACCAAGATAATATTTCTGATGACTATGTAGACCAAGATGATATTTCTGATGCATATGTAGACCAAGACAATATTTCTGATGACTATGTAGACCAAGATAATATTTCTGATGACTATGTAGACCAAGATAATATTTCTGATGACTGTGTAGACCAAGACAATATTTCTGATGACTATGTAGACCAAGACAATATTTCTGATGACTATGTAGACCAAGACAATATTTCTGATGACTATATAGACCAAGACAATTTACTGGACAATGTTTGAGGATTTCAGAACTTTATCAAACAATGAGGATGAATTCCTGGACTTTGTATCAGATGACATTAGATCATATTAAATTGACTTGTGTGATTATGTGGAAAATTTTATGCAGTGTTTTTCTCCAGGCCATGACATCAGCCATTATCTAATTGCTCTAACACTGTCCTTCTTAATCAGTAGATCAGTAACAGTGTTTGTGTTCATTAGCATCGGAGGCATGACTGGATTTATACAGTTTCAGTCTCTGTTTACAGTTTTAACGTTGTTCATATGTGCTGCATAATTTGTTTAATTAATATTTCATTACAATAGAGTGAGCATAAACATGGGGCAGCTGAATTATTATTTATTCAACTTTAACTTCAAACATCTGGAATAATGCAATAGCAATTAAACAAGACCAACAAAAAATACGCAAGCATTTTTGTCAATCTCAACTTTGCCAAAGGTCAGCTGATTTTTATAATCAAAGACGACCACATTTGATCCCTTTATTACTTACAATACCTCAAACAAAACATCCGGCCAAAACTCCCCAGAATACAACAATAAAATATCCAATTAACAGCTTGTCATGTATACACACTGAACTTAAATATCATTATGTGGCCACATATCACTGCACTGGTTCAACTGGTTTCTGGTACATACATATCCAAAATGGTATTTTAGAATCACATGTACATGCTTGGTAACTTAAAACCATGTTAGTACTAGTTAATAGTAACCCAGGCAATCTGTTCCCCATTCATAGGTCACATGCTTTGCTATCTACACATAGTTTAGAGCTTTCAATAGAAGTATGATAAGTAGAGATCAGTGATCGCACTGGGCTTTGCCAATGTCACAAATTGTGATTTTGTTTCCTTATTGGTGACAAAATATACCATATGCAAAGTTTTTTGGTGACAATATTTTGGGCTGTTAAAAAATGTATATACAGTCTTGGATTTTGGAGTTGGAGAAAGTCAAATGCACCATGACAGTAAGCTGCAATCTTGGGTATAAAACTGAACTGGAATCTATTGTTACATAAACAAATCCTTTGTTTACATTGACAAACCAACCTAACACAGCATTGTTATATCATAATCTGCTTATGATGTGATGTGATATGATTTTGGATTTTCAACGTAGCTTTAACAATTTTTCAGTCATATCACTACGATGTCTGCAATGTGGCAGTTTATAGTGATGTCTAGCAATGGGGCATCATGCCGCAGACATGTAGCATGATGTCCCACCTAGTCACATTATCCTGACACCAGGCTGACCAGTCCTAACACTAACCTCTTAATGCTGAATGCCCAGCGAGGCAGCTGTTAGTACCATTTTTGCAAGTCTCTGGTATGACTCGGATGGGGATCAAACCTACGACCTCCCGCATCCGAGGTGGATGCTCTAACCAATAGGCCACCGGAGCTTATGATGATGTCTGGCCTTAGTACAGTATACTGTAATATAACCAAAATATTCATGCTACCTGACTAGCTACAATCGACCACCTCTGAAGGCTGGAACGGGAATGACCACAATCGACCAGATGACTGCATAATTTTTCCTTATTATTTGATGTTGATGTAGCAATAAAGAGCAAGCATTTGTTTGTTCCTTCAAAGAGGGCCTTTTGCAGTACCTTCAATAACACATGCACCTTCATCAAGGCAAGCCAAAGATCTTTGATCAAAGGAAGTAAGCAACAAACTTAAATAAAAGCATTGTTTCATTTTTCATAGTGAATGTAACATACTGACTGTACTGTGAAAGTTTCCTGCTTGCAACAAAAAGTTAATGCTTATGATTGCTACCAATGGCAGCATAAAACACAAATTAAAATTCGATTATTTTGAAAAAAATTTATATCTGGCCATCAAGTTAAATGAAGGTATGGCATCTCGCAATAATTTTTGTTAAACTTTTTAATTTGTTCATGCTTCCATTTCATTATGAACAGCCTCATCCCCTTGGTAGCCACGGCATCTGGCTGACCAAAATATAGGCCAATTTAAGTATATGTACATGTAACAAAAAAAACCAACTATATAGCCATGTGCTACTAGGATAATGAATATCAGAGTGAATTGTTTCACAATACATGTTTGTTGACAATGAAATATAGATCAAACGAGGACTACCATTTTTTATATATATATATATATACATGATAGGATTTGACTGATACATGAATTTTCTAATAGATGATCTAATACTCGATTTCATGGATTCTTCATAAGCATGTACATTATTTAACACACTGTGGTGTGAACTACACAAATGTAAGTTAATACACAAGTGTAATTCAGTTTAGTTGTCTTCATTTAATCAAAATCTCCATGTTTTTCCTATCTCTGAGTAAATCCTTGTAATTGATGACAGGTCACCTAAAATTTTTCACATGTATGCGAAAATTTCAATTTATTTTCAGCCCCCTCTCCCCCCTTACTTATCTAAACATCCGCTTATGTCAACAATATTACCTTGGTCCTAAGGGTGTTGAGATAAACCGATAGTACTGTATCATAAAAGTGGCAACATTTTATGAAAATTGGTGACAAAATATTGCGGTTGGCGAATTTTTTGGAGACAACTTTTTTTAAAGCCAATGCTAATCCTGGAGATCTTCATAGGTGTAAGGTGCATACATGCAGATAAATATGAATTTACTAGTCTTCAAGCAACTTCAAAATAAATTTCCGCATTTCATCACCGTGATCGATGTTTTCTCAGGCCAATTTATTGTTTATTGGTTGGTTTTTTTTGTTACATGCACGATGGGCACCTCTTTTAGAATACAGGAGGGGCCCGATCTGAAATTTGAATGGCCCCAGGCATCGAGCTATCAGACTTTTTCAGCACTGCAATTTCCCTTCGATTGGGTACTCGGGTAACAGATCATTAGGACTGATGGTACCCAGCAGAAGTTTTCTAAAATTTTGAGAGCTTCAAATTTTGTCAAAATTCCAGGACAGGCTAAGAACACTGCCCTATTCCCAAATTTTTCATGTGGAGGCAGCCTCTTTCCAGAACCACAAACTGTGAAGAATTAACCATCCTGGCTCTAAATGTAAACCCGACCCTAGAATGTGACATGTCTGTGCTCTAAAAACATTTTGTGGACCTAGACTGAATGCAAATTAAAACAGCAACACTTTACCTGCCCAGTGAGTCTCTATTTAATAGGAATTAAAACAACTATAAAATTTATGCTTCAATCACAATGATCAACAATAAAACTTATGCTTCAATCACAATGATGTCATTAATACTTAATGCTCAGTACTGGAATGAAGAAAAGCAAAAGATTCGCAAGGTAATGTGAGAATAAAAAGAAATACTATCCTTTAAAAACTACGTCAAATTTATGAGTGTGAGTTCATCTGAACTCAAATATATATGTATGCTGTAATGGGACCAACTTTCACAAGACGTGCTCTGCATAAATAACATATAACAGAATATAAATTTTGGAGATTTGTATCAACAAAAGAAAAGGAGGCCACAAATCAATCCAGCAAGGAGAAAGAGACTAAATACCAACCTAACATAAATTAAACAAGTCACAACAAAAACGTTACTCCCATGCACTGGGGGTGGGGGTGAAACTTAAAAAGCAAAGTTACAAATAAATGTAACCTAAAAGGTCATAAACTCTCAAAAGAGCTAATTCTAACTAAGGAAAACATTTGAACTATACTCAGTAAATACAATGTACATAACAAAAATGTCCAATTTGTGCTGTATGATGCAAAGCAAAAGAACATTGGAGCATAATTTGCATTCACTAAACACAGCGATATCTGAAAAAAAGGATGAGGACTACTATGTGTCACAGATGAGGGTAATTTCCCTTCTTGAAAGGGTAAATTATATAACAGCAACAAATTATCTATTATTGATGTTAAAATTTAGGCTGTCCAGAAATTGTATACACTTTAGAAAATTATATAGAAATGTGGAAAATTAAAAGCTCTGACTATTTGTGTTAATTATGCTAGTACTTAAATCAAATGCTGTCTTAACCCTTTTAAATTCTGTCTTAACCCTTTTAAATTCTGTCCCAACCCTTTTAAATTCTGTCTTAACCATTTTAAATTTTGTCTTAACCCTTTTAAATTCTGAAAAAGCTATATTTTCAAACAAAGTGCAAAACATGCACTGATTTCAATTAAACATTTTTCAAAAAAATGAATAGGTAAAAACAGTCAGCCAAATTACCAATGCTTGCATCATTGACTCAATATCATCTCTGAGCATCATGATAAAAAGAAATCCAGAAAATTCTTCAGCAACTTGTAGACACGATTCTTCATGCCCTATACTGATTTTGGTGTTTGGTGGCACAGCAACGTTTTCAGGTACCAACCCACATTCAACAGTCAATTCTACCTGAAGAAAGAAAAAAACTGTTTTCAGAACACATATTACAAAAGTTTATTGCCAACAGATATCAAAAGAAACCATTATATTAATATAATATTATTTTGTCTTAACTGAGAGAAACAAAAGAAAAAGAATGGATCTGAGTAGATTGAAATTTTCTATGGTACATGTACTTCCAAACTTATGTCTTAGTTTTTCCTTCTATTGTGTCTCCAACCTGCAACATGTACATGTAGTTTCTGCATGTTTGAATAACAATGAATATTGTTAAGCTTGGTGAAAAATACAGAAAATCGTATTTAATTTTATTAGTCCTAAATTTTGTGTGTGAATACAGTAATATCAGCATTAAAGCTGTAACGATTATTTGGCCATACTTATAATCGGGCCGATTATTAGAACAATCGGTATAATCGGTATCAGCAGAAATAATGGTTGCCGATGTAAACAGATTTCCAAAATATAAATTCAATCATAACATCGCTTGAATTTTAAATCAGAATTAAATAGTGGAAATTAAGGAATAAACGTTTGATTTCAGGGTTAAGTGAAAGAAATATATTCTTAAAAGTACATAATTTTTAATACACTTGATGTAAACTACTGCTGATTGTCTGCACAGAACAAATTATCAATACCATTCATGTACTTATCCCAATCACAGCAGCCAACCAGCTAATGAGGCCTTATGTGGCTATTGAACTTCCAGCATACACATTAGCAGATAAATAAGCAGATCCAACTACTACGAAACTATGACTTACTATAGTTAATCTGTTATTTAACCAGTCCTGCAATGCTGCTGATCAATGAATAGTGGTCGCACGCTGAAGCAGCTGAACGCTGATATACAAATATTATGCAGCATTGATATTGGCATGCCAGTGCCAGCGAGGTTACCCCTGGATACCCCAACTGCTGAGCTGCTTCAGCGAGTGACTCACAGCATGGTGTGTGCATCCATCCAGCCACATGGACAACTTAGTAGTAAATTACTTAATTTAAATAATTGTTTCAAGAGTGCGAATTGATTGGATTATTAATATTGACTAGCGATTGTACACTATTAAATATACTGCCAAGCCGATGCATAATGTCAAACCTGAAACACTCAAGCTTAGTCTGGAATTGCTCCAAAGTAAATGCAATCGACAAGTCCAAAGCAAACTGCACACTTTGCAAAGCATGCATTTCCAAAGGTGGAAAGGATTCTAAAAACTATACGACATTATATCTTGTCCAGCACTTGCGCTGCAAGCACATCATCGAACATGGCCTGTTTCTGGCAAATAGAAAAGAAAAGGATGCTACGCAGTTAACATCATCAGCTGCTGCAACTCCTCGTACTCTGACTGTTGGCGCCATGCTAGACCAGAAGCAGCCATTTGCATTTGATGACCCGAGAGGTATTAATTGGCACAAAGCTATTGCAGAGTTCATTGTAATAGATGTGCAACCATTTTCCATTATTGAAGACATTGGATTTCGACATCTGACGGCCATGGCAGAACCACGCTACAAAATTCCAAGTTGGAAGTACTTTTCCACATCTTTGGTACCTGACATGCATAAGGTGATACAAAGCAAGGTGCGTGATTTAGTTTTTGCCCAATCAGACCTTAGTTTGACCTCTGATGCATAGTCAGACCTGTCCATCGGCGTAGCCTTGTTGAGTCTTACGGCACACTGGCTGACAGAAAACTTTCAGTGGAAACGTGATTTTAGCAGCAACGGTTCTCGATGAATCACACACAGAAGAAAATTTGGCGAGCAAACTGAACAACATTCTCAAGACTCAAACCCATGTTCTTCTGTGTGACGGAGATGCAAACTTGGTTAAAGCAATGCGTCTGGCTGAAATCGACAGCATCAGCTATTTTGCACACATGCTGCAGCTCTTCAGTGATAGCATTCTGTCGCAATGAGCTGTCAAAGATGTTTTGGTGATCACGCAATCCATAGTCAGCAAGTTCTGGCACTCCATCCTGGCACAACAGCAGCTCGAAGAGCAGCAGGAAAAATTTGGCTTTGCCCATAAGAAACTCATCCAGGATGTCCAGACACACTGGAATTCTACATACAAATTGTTGGTTTCGTTATATGAACAAAACCAAGTCTTAGGGGCTTACGCTACTCTCTATGACCTACCTAGCCTAACAGCCTAACAGTGGGTCTTGATTAACAATATTGTGGACTTGTTAGGCCCATTTGCGGACATTATCATATGTTGAAAATGCTCCAAATTTCACAGGCTCAAGAGCATGAAGCAAGTCAAGGTATTTAGACAATGCGCCGTGATAAGTTGACATCAATGAACACAAGCTAGGCTCACATTTCCAGCAACAAGAAGCTTGTCTTGGCCACCATCTTGGATCCATGATTCAAACATTGCCTATTCAGCAAAGAATTGTTTGTGACCAGATCCAAAGAATGGCTTAGAGCAGAATGCATTATAGTTGTGTCAGCTGACAAGCACAAGGAATCCCCGACCCCAAAAAGAAGCCTGAAACTTAAACAAACACCACTGGACCATCAATGCTGCATCTCTGGGATTTGTTTTCTGTGGCTGTGATGAACCTGTCTGTATCATCAATGAAACAACCTAAGTGGATTACGCCGTTGATGTGATGCTTGAATTGTATCTGGCCAGCCCTCTGTTGTCACGAGAAGATATAAACGGCTGGTGGAGCGCTAACAGTTTCAGTTCCCCATCTTGGCCAAATTAGCAACATGCTATTTGTCTGCACCAGCTTCAAGTGTGCCAAGTGAGCAGCTGCTTAGTGGTGCAGGCCATACTTTTTGGATCGTTGTGGATCATTACTTGGCGAGAAGGAAGAAATGTTACTGTTGCTTAAATACAACCTACCTCAACTAGGCTTTCAGTATTAGCTGCATATGACGTCTAAATGTAGTCTTAAGGCATGCGTATTATTAATTTTAATTATTATTGGGCTATCGTTATTAACATATTTTAGTCATTTATTAAAATCTAGTAATGGCAACCTGCACCACTGAATGTAAGTTAAAAGACTAGCTTTATACATTTTCATTCATTTATATCTTGAATTGGCAAACCATTAGTTTTATCAGTGTTTGTTTTAAAGTTTTTGAAGCCCTATGTTTGTGTAATTGTTGTTTTCTATAAATAGCAATGTACTTCATATCCAGTTTCTATTTGTTTTTTTATAGAAGTTCAAATTCACTTGCCGCATAAACAACTTTGTTGTAACTCACACGGCAAAATACCTGCTTGCATTACACTAATAGGTTTAAGTTTCTGAACCAGTCATTGTTATAAAACAAATAATAATGAAATAATCGGTCTCATAATTGGTATCAGCAATTTTAATAATCGGCTATACGTGGTATCGGCATAATCGGCAAAAAGTGACATGGGTAAAGCTTTAATCAGCATCTTATTTAGAATAAATATGTCCACTAACAATAGCCGTGTCATAAAACATGTTATTGGTATGTCTATATTTTGCAAATGAAGATGCCTCACTTGTTTTTAAATTTATCTTAATCTTTACTAGTCCATGGAACAATCCAATCTTTACTAGTCCATGAAACAGTCCAATCTTTACTAGTTCATGGAACAGTCCAATCTTTACTAGTCCATGGAAAAGTCCAATCTTTACTAGTCCATGGAACAATCCAATCTTTACTAGTCCATGGAACAATCCTATCTTTACTAGTCTATGGAATAACCTTATCTTTACTAATCCATGGAACAATCCAATCTTTACTAGTCCATGGAACAATCCAATAATATTTGAACACAGCAATACTGTTCAACTGTTGTTGTACGATTCTGCATATACATTTTATATCATTTAAATTTGTTTGTATCAAATATTATTTTATGGTATCAAGCACGACTAATTAATAATCTACCACATACAGCATGATACCCTACCATCATAAGATGTTCTTTTCTTGTCCAGAATCTCAATATGTGATAAGTTTGAATTTATGATATCATAAAATGAATGTCTAATGCAAATAAATTAATTTTTTTTCATAAATTCAACAAAATAATTAAAAAAAATTTAACATAATAAATTTGATAATATGATAATCATAAAATAGATTTAATAATATCATCCTTTCAATTTAATAATTTTCATAAAATACCTAATAAAATAATTTAATGGCATCCTGTCCTACCAGTCTCCTATTTATGAACAATGCTTCATTGATTAAATCACGTAGTGTTTTGTGTGCTTTTTGAAGAAAAAAACCCACTGTATCCTGTATTTAATGTACATTTTCCCGCTTACTTCATAAAGCCCTTTATTCTCTACATTCGACCTCCTATCCTGTGGACTCGGGGATGTAGATCAGACCAAATGAACCCTCCTGTCATAAGAGGTTACTAATGCAGGCAACCTTTCTGAACTGTGATGGGTCTCATGACAGTGTTCAAGCCAAGTCTTTTAAAGGGTTTGGTAGCTATATAAATATATTACAGTAAAAGTCACATGGGACATATATGCGAATTTACTCATTTTAAACTGAATATAAATTGTTCTTTTAATATTTAACACTGATTTTCTTAAACAAAGTCTATTCAAACCTGATGAGTGAATGCTCTGCACCTTAAATGTCATCCAGACACTTCAGACGAAATATTACTGATCGCTATGGACTTCTACAATGGTGGCCATATACTAAACTTGGGTCAAAACACAGCACATTGAGTGGAATTTGTTTATCAATATGTGTAGCTCTCATTGTGGCATCACAGCACGCGACATTCAATCCGGATTGTTCTGGATCATACCTTTAGGTTCATTTTGTCCAAAAATATATATGTACTTTAACATTGATTTTGCTGTATGTACTTCTCTGGGCGTCTAAATAATAACATTCCAAAGGAATACGGATGTATAAGAATTCAAACGAAGTAAATATTTGTTACTTTAGAATCAAATTCTTAAAAATGACACCCATTAGGCATTACAGAGTCGGCGTTGAATGCCTACATGACCTGTGCGACTGTTACTGCAACTTTGAAGGATTTTACCCTCTCCTGCATTATATCTTTGCTTTTGCATAAATTAAAATGTGGGATACCCAAACTTATTCAGTACTATATGGATATATCCTGCTGTGACGTTAAACCCTATATACATACATATACTTTCACTACAAGATAAGTGAGAAGATGGGGGTGGGGGGTTTGGTAATTCAAACTTTCAGGTGTAAATTAAGTTTCATTCCGAAACAAAATTGATCATGTTTCCGTTAAAATGACGCTATATAGAATAAGCTCTACCCTTTAACCAAGATTTAATGTTCCAGTCTTTAGCTTTTATAGTGAACTGCCAATGGGAATAAAAAGACTCCGAGCGATCGCCTACCATGGGAGATAAATCTTACTTTCAACAAAGTAACAAGGTGTTAAAATAAAATTATTTGATCACTAATTTGGTCCGGAACACCATGTGGACCTTACTGTTGGGTCATCTGTATTTGTTTACTCTGACAGTCTCAACTAATTTTGGAAAATTTCACACTCTCATTTTATCAGTCCAGATCTGTCAAACAATAACACATGCTAAGATTGTTCTCAACAGATAAGCTGTATGTTGGAGTGAACAAACATGCAAATGAAAAATAAACAAGTTTGATTTCAGTCATGGTTGTGAGTAGTGTAGAGTTTCTGAAGTACAGGGCCGAAAAGGGCAGGGGGGGGGGGCAACCGAGAATATATCCCCAGGGCCCGGGCCGAACAACAGTTTTTTAAATTTTTTTAAAGAAAAATTTTGTTTGAACAAGAACTAGGAGAGGCCCGGGTGTTTCTTACTCCAGGGCCCGTGATCGCTCTCTATGGCCCTGCTGAAATAGCTAATATTTTAGTCTTACGATTTTGTATCCATTATACCTGAACACTAAGAAGCTAACATATTTTTTATATATAATTTTTTAAAAATTTGTATTAATTTTTTGGCGCAGTCAGTCTGGGACTATGGGGTAGGTAGTTAAGGGGGGCACTTCAGGCCAATATAAGTTTATATAGGGAAAAACAAGGGTTTGCAAGGGCAATATGGGAATTAGCATGGGCAATAAAGGCAATTATACTGTGCCACATGGCGGCAATATAAGAATTACATAGGGCCACTTGGGGGCAATAGGGGTATTAAATTGGGCCACTTGGGGCAATATAGGAATCACATATGGCCAATTGGGGCAATATGAGAATAGAACAGGGTGGGACTGTCTAGCCTCGAGGGGAAATGGAACAGGATGGGACTGTATAGCCTCAAACGGAGATTGAACAGGGCGGAACTCTCTGGCCTTAAGAGGAAACGAACATCGATGGGACTATTGAGATCCAAGACGTCACGGCAATTGAAACAGTGTTACAAGCGGCTGACCTCAATTTGGGATATATAGTAACATTGCTGGAAATAGATTACCTCAGTTTGCACACGTGTGTAGTATGTAACCGTTGTATAATGACTACATTCTCGTATCCGAGATTTTTTATATAAAGCATTACCTTGACCTGAAATTATGTTGGCGGTGTTCTTAAATTTGCATAGTTGTAATGATGCTATAAATATATATAATCAAGGAAAAAGACCAACGCCAAATGGATGTGACTAAAAGTAACGCTAAAATTACGAAATTGTCCCAGAATTTAACGGAGTCCAAACAAATCCCGGAACATTAGATTATATCGGTTTAGACTAAAATGGATAAACATAGTAACTATTTATAGCCACAACTTGAATCAAAATCCTATAAGGAAAAAAATAGTATCTATTTACAGCTATATCTTGTTGAAATTCCATTTCTGGAAAAACCCAGTATCTATTTATAGCTACAACTTGTGGTAAATCCTTTGGAAAAACGCAAGTATATATTTATAGTCCCATCTTTTAGTAAAATCCAATGGAAAAACCCAAGTCTATATTTAAAGCCTCAAAGTTTCAGGATCTCAATGATGTCACGGTACTGGACATTAGGGAAAAATTGCAACAGTGTTGCAAGTGGCTGATCTCAATTGGGCGGCTACCGAGTAAAAGTGTTGCAAGTGGCTGACTTCAATACGCGCTCCTGTAGGTAGGTAGGTGAAATGAATTTGACAAAGGGAGTTATATAGGGACAACCAAAGACCAACACACACACACACACACACACACACACTACAAGCGTCATGTGTTAGCTTAGAATTTAAACGAAGATGAAATTTCAGAAAATAGACTATCCCTTAAACCCCAAAAATACTGTCCATCACATAAACTATACCATTTATCACCCCCTAAACACACTATCCCAAAAGTGTTTTAGCTTAGAATGTAAACGAAGAAGATGAAATATCACAAAAAGGACTATCCCTTACACCACAAAAAGTAATATACATCACAATAATATGCTATCCAGCATATCATACTCAATATCCAAAATGGCGTGTGTTTGCTTAGAATGTAAGAGAAGGGGATGTAATTTCTCAAAATGTACTATCCCTTACACCACAAAAATATATCCATCACACCACTTTATCATCCAACTTCCCTATTATATTCAACATCCCACACATACACTATCACAAGGGGCAATTTTTAGCTTTGAGTTTAAGAGAGGAAGATGAAATTCCACAAAAATACTACTTTATATACCATCGAACATCCCATTACACACTCTATCCAAAACGCCATTTGTTAGCTTAGAATGTAAGAGAAGGAGAAGAAATCTCACACACATAATATCCAAAACATATATAGATTTTCCCTTTACTAATGGGGTATTTGAAATATCAAATTAAAAAGAAAACTATGTATATGTGTTAACAGAGGAAAATTAACGTTTAAATGCTAGATACAATTATATTAAAATTAATAGTGGAATACAAATAGAAGTAGCGAATGGAAATTAAAAGAAGATAACATACCCATGGCTAAATGCTGGCTAAAATGTTTTAGCTACGGTGTGTGGTAGCTGTTATAAAATGCTAGAGATAACAACCTCTTAACAGATATAGTGACTTACATTAATGGGCGTAACGATCTGATTAAAATCATATCTCCACTGTCCTACATGAAGATATGACAGCGATCGCTTAGGGGTCATGTTCTGGTGACTTTTGAATTAGCCAGTGGAAAAGACCTTTCAGAAATCGTTCGGCACACATTGACGCTATTCAGCCATACTGTTCAGTCTCTATTATACGACTTCGTGTGATTGGCTGTCAAAATTAGCGGTTATGATAAAAACATAGGTTACCAGAACATGACCCCTAAGCGGTCGCTGTCAGATCAAATAATTTATTTGCCTAGAATACAAGATGAAAATTTAAAAGTGACTTGCGGGACTGTGAATTAAATCCCAAATATGTGTAAACGTTGTATCACAAGTTCAAAAGTAAGGCTATAATCCAAAATTTGAAGAACTCAACCACGTACGAACTTGGAACACATGCTTTAATGTGCTTGCACTATCCCCACATACGCAATGCAAAAACTCGCATGGGTGGACTGCGGTTGATATGTTTTTGACTGGCGAAATGAATGGCTCGGAGTCGCATTATGGATAAAGAATATTTCCCAGTTGCTATACCGATGTAGTAAGTACCATGGTAAAGCATATACATGTCAACCCTGTCTGCACGTATTTACCATGCAACAGGTGCTTGACGGGCATGATTTTTACTGCAGTGGAAGCAGTGAAAAACTTCAGCGTGAAATTATGCCATAGCCTGGCACAAATATTCTAAAATACATCGCGGTGCAACGGAAAATGAATGTTTCGTAAGTTATTTATGTGGACTTGGAATGATTGAATATTACGTTTCCTGACACAACTGGCGACGTTCAGTCCAAGAAAATGCATATTGCTGAACAAGTACCATACGAGTTTTGTTGCACTTCAGTCAGATACGACGGAGCAAATGAGCCGTCAATGTTGTACCGCGGTAAGGGCACGGTAGAGTTAGTTATACAACAGCCCGATGTCACGGCGAAATGGACAAAGCAACAACTTGTCTCACCAGCAGACATGATTATGACCATCGATGACATTCGCGAGTTTTCCAAGGCAAGACAAACTGATGAGCAACAGACCTTTTAGCTCCACCAACCTTCATTAACAACTTCTATATGTAGGCAAAAACCCAGGCCACTTAAGCACGGTGACATGTTTCAAAACTCGGTGCGTTAATCATTGGTCCAACTGGATCAGAGAAAACCCTAGCTGGTGATCAACCTAATCATGTAATAGTTAACGTTGGATCGTCTGTACATGATCGCACCGTCGACGGACATCAACCATGTTTTGATGTACTCAGTGATTTTACGGAAGCGCCTCAGTCGTCGCCAAGAAGAAAAGCTTGCACCGTTGATTTCTTGTCCATAGTCGAGGAAGCTCCTGCTATGGACGACCTTATTCCGAGCGAGAATAATTTTGTCGTGTACGATGATGTAATGCTTGAACGCCAAGACAACCCCGAGTGAAAATTTTCCCGAGGTCAAAACAAAACACAGACATGATGTCTGTGACTCAACCATAGGCACACGTGCCTAAAGTGATTGGGGACAACTTCAACAGGCTAATGATATTTCGTGATATTTACTTGCATTGTCTAACAAACATTGATTCGACCTGGCATGCGCGTATCGACCACTCGTGGGATGAATGTCTGAATATCTGAGCAAAGGTCACCCAAGTACAATATAGTTGTATCACAACTGACATTGCTAGTGGACCGCAGAGCGGTCTCGGCTTTGGGGGCAAGTATTGCACGGGTTTGGGCTCAGCAATTTAAATACCATGATAAACATATACAATGACAAATCCGCGAACATAGCTATATCATAGGATTCAGATCGCGTCGCAAAGCCGCACTCGATTAATAAGAACTTCTACAGAAGTATATGGATACACGCACGCGTGTCAACGATACTTTACAGTCGCGACAATACGCATGGAAAGACTTTACAGGGGAATTCTAACATGCTTGCATCTGATCAAACCAACAAAGGAAATTTCAGTCAAGACTGCGAAAACCTCGAAAGGTGTCGATAATATTAAGGAAGCCATAAAAGAAACTATGAAACAGATGGAGCATTGACGGGAACAGAGGACGAACCGGATTTAATTCGTAACGGGTGAAAGACATTAAGAAATCCACGAGGGCAAACGCAGAGACCATCGAACACATGCCAACGCAGAAGGCCTATATGAACCCAAAGAAGACATCGGAGAAACTGGAGAGAGAGTTGGTGTAATTGCAAAAGGTACTCATGTACTTCATCAAGACGTTTAAAGGGTACTTGCGAATATTCGATAGCCACCACCACCCGCGTACATGACAATGATGGAATCAGCACAGCAATTTTTTTAGTGAACCAAGTCGTCAGCGGATTTTTGACAATCTCAGTCGTGCCATTAATTACAGACCACCAATCTGGGGCACCAAGGAATATTACTGAACTTCCCACTGACGCGTACAACATTTTATCAATCAAAGATGACATTCAACAGAGAATTTCAGTGGTGGCAGGAAAAGATTCTAAGATCTACATACGTGTACACATTCAGCTCTGCCATCTCGATCGAATCATCATTGTATGGTTGACATTAAACAGTCGTCGTTAAGAAAAGCTGTGGGTTGGCCAGAAGAAATATCCGACGACAATCTATTCTTAACCATTGGATGTTGATGTTGTTGTTGTTGTTGTTGTTGTAGGGTATAACGCCATTTTCCAGCACACGATAGGCTATACATGGCGGCCAGTATTAATGGTGGAGGAAGAACCCTGGAAAATCCCGGAAAGAACAACCGACCCACGAGAAACTACTGGCAAGCATTCTCACATACCCACATTAACCGAATCCGAGACTCTAACCCACGCGGACAGAGGTGAGATGGCAGTCATCCATAACGGAGAGCGCTTTATACCACTCGGCCACTCGTAACCATTGGATGTAATATCGCACCAAGTATAAACCAATATCACAACTACGATACAGACTAATCTAACACACGAGACTATCAGTAGCAACTATAGTTCATGTTCAGGAAGTGAACCTTCCACAAGTATTGCGTCGCATGGTTATACATTGCTTGGAATCTCCACTTATGTTTCAAACGATTTTCTGCTATCGAATACTCACACGCTTGTATATCTTTCATTCCACAATCCTCAGTTGACACAATGAGAGTAATTGATAACTTCCAAAACGTTGCTGAGGCTCGGTTGAAAAACCTGGGATTCCAAGCGGTACAATCGATTAGAGATTGATTAGGGGTCATCCATTTAGTACGTACGCTTTAAATCTGGCAAAGCTTGACCACTCCCCTCCCTGTACACATGCGTACTTTTTTCCACCACCCACCTGCGTACGTACGTTTGACGCACACCCACCCCCAATTATATAGAACGGCTATATTTAATCCATGCAGAAACGATCAAGGAATAATAATATTAACGCGTTTAATAAAACAGATAGTCCACCGACGTTGAATGTTTGGCTGCACCAAAAGAAATAAGCAGCGTAACTTTAAAAAGTTTGTCTACTGTCCGCTAAAGTTCAAACGCCAACTGAACCCAGTCGAACATGTTTCACCTCTCCATTTCCTATGCGTACGTACATTATCAGTAGCTCCCCTCCATATGCAAGCGTATGCATTTGGGTTACCCGCCTCCCCCTCCATGCGTACGTACTAAATGGACATCCCCTTACAGTGATTAGTGACTCGAGCACCATCAAAAGCGGTTACGCTTTGACGAACAGTTATACTTCCATCGACAACAATGCCAGTTCAGGTTGGTAAAATCATCTATGAAATCTAGCTGATTCAATTATTGAACATGTGGCAATGGGAAGCAGATTACGGATGTGAACGAGGCCTATGCGTCAGTGGTGTATTAGGCGAAACCGATAATGTACAACGATACTATAACATTTATTAATACATTGATATCACACCTCTGTTAGTAGATAAAATTATCCGAGATTTCCAGTATTATTCGTACCCAGCTAAGTATCCTAATGAACAAAGACTAGGATTACAAGTGTACATTTCTTTGTACTGTTTTTTTAAATTAATGGCAAACTTGTGCATGATGACGACGCTAGTACCAATTACGCTGTCTGTACCAATGTTGGATTTATCAGCAATATAATCATTGCGTTGTTTATCAGCGCACGATATTTCATGGATGGAAAAAAATCGAGGCATTCTCGACGAAGTTGACGTTGTCACGACAATTATCGAACTAGCCAGATGCAGCGATGATTACGCGAGATATCCTGGTCAGTATGATATTCACAAGGATGGACCCGACCATATGCAAATCATAACCCTTATATCAAACGTCAACTTGCGTCAATTTCTTTGGTAGACCCAAAAATTCCAAGTATGCCTGCTGCGCCTGATGTTGGTGGTGCCTCTCTGATGGGTTACACCAATGATAATTATAATCATGGATTCACACACCGTCGAGGACAACTTCGTGCACCCACCAGGAATGTTTCGTTTGCGATTGATCTCAGTCATATATTTGGGTTTTGCAGATAAGTTCTCACTATTATTTTCGCAGCCAAACATACATTCATGTTTTATCGCAAGGGCAACATCAACGATATATTTGGTACGATGAGGATTTTGATGATGATGGCAACGCTGTGTTGACATACTTAACATTGTGGATGCCTGTCCTAACCCCTTCAGTCGCTGTAGAAACGCGTTTGCTAGCGTTTATCGGCTCTGGAGGCACATTATCACTATCATTTCATATACCACAGACTCGCACGAAGCCAGCGCTCAAGAGTTTTCATGGCAAACAGCTACCCAACCAGGCATTAATGCACCAAGACGTGTTCGTGGCGCTTCAAGGTATGACTCGTGTAAATGGTGGACAGTTCCGTAGTAAAATGATTTTTAACAATTTAGGAGTGCCAAAAACTATGGCCATCAGAAACCCTCCCATTAAATATTGCTTGAGCTCATAAACAATTATGTCGCACGTGCATCTCAAAGGCTGTGGTAAGTAAAGGCCATACCAACAGATACAAACAGATACAGGTACCATACTATTCTTTGGGCACATAATAATTTCCTTTTCCCCCCACGGGCATCCGTCTTTGGAACAGCTTGCTAGAGATAGCCGTCACAGCGCCTTCCACTGAAACGTGAGGACTCCATTTCTTAGCATTGACACCGTGTGCTTTTTTTAAAACCCGTTTTTAACTTGTACAAGGAGCCTTCCATCACACAGGTACATAGTTTAGCACATTGCGGCTATTCAGTGCATATGGGCCAAGCACCTAATTAGGAGATGAAGATGAAGATGAATTCTGGAGTTATATCTTTTAGAAATACGTTTATACACGAGATCCTCTTTATTTGTTCAATTCCTTTATGAAATATAAAAACAAGATACCACAAATACTGGACGCAGACGACACAGTTTTTGCTGAAATGGACTGTTCTAGAAACCAGAAAAGGACAGTCGCAGTCAGTCTGCTTGTTTACCTCAAGAGCTTCCATTTGATTTGCAACAACAGTAAGTTTGACAGTGTTAGGGACCCTGGGCGACATTTCAGGTTATAGTCGGAATATACCTCCTCGTTTGTTTTACCCCCCCCCCCCCATCGATTTCCATAAAGGAAATCTTCATTGTGAGAAAAAGTGCATATAACTTAGTTAATTCCTTCATTGATTTTTAATTTCTAAGCTGACTGTGATCAGAGTGGCCCCAACACTAGCATCTTCTGTGCCTTTCATGCTTAACGGACTTTCCATACTAACACGGCGCCATATTGCGTACACAATGGGCTAGTCTCCTTTCCGCAGACAACATTGTGACGTAGTTCATCCTATTCGGTAACTGTCGGTAACTGCCGGATAATATATTATATTACCATAATGATGAGAGTTTAGAGTTATATCTCTTTGCACACATGAACATATCAATTACACCGCTTGTTAAATCCACGTGAAAGGTAAATTTGTAGTTGTCATTATATTCCTTGCTTTATTCGACATTTTAAATATCGGAAGCAGTCGACGTAGTATTTTCCATCTAATGACATAGATGTGTAGTCGTCCATATACCCATTCGCTAAGAATGGACTTGTCCGGGAACTGGAAATGACTGGCGAGCAGTGTCGTAATTTGCACTGTTCACTTAAGTTTCGAGTGAAACGCGCAGACAATAAGGGTGTTAGGGCCCCCTGTACACACTCAGGTTTGAAATTTTAAATCAATAAATGAAATGACTAAATTCTTTTCATCTTTTATCTCATGTGTCCTTTTCGTTTTCTAAATCGTTAATGGGTACAAACAAACGGGGAGGTATATTCAGACTCGAATAAATCAATGAAAGAAATAAGTAAGTTTTGTCTTTTTTTATATCCTTGCTGCTTTTTGTTTTTAAAATCAGTAGGGGGATAACAACAAACGGAAAGGTGTGCAACTACTATATACCACGGTTTGTAGAACAATAAAATACGGTCTTTCGAGTACAAATGCGTGGACAACCTATATTGCTGGCGGTACATTTTTAGGTGAGAGAAAATGACACTAACACCGTTTGTAACCAGAAGTTTTAAGAACCAGTTGTAAACAATCTTGGACGGTGTTCGTTGCTACAGAACCGATTCAACTTGTTTATTGCTCAGAAAAGGCAAATAATGCTACTCCTCAAAGTGTGATAAATAAATATTTTTAATTTAGTAATCTGGACTAAACTTGCTCAGGCTTCGTGGTTTTGCATTAAATTAGTGTGCAGCTTCCAGTTGTATCAATACTTCCAGTACTGTATATAGTAGGCATTATAACTTAACAAGTCATCGTCAAACATAGACACGTCCCCGAAAACTGACTGCTTATTAGTATAATTTTGATTGACAGGTATCAAATTGATACGTATTACGTGAGAAGAAGAAGCTGATAATGGGAACTTCCACTTCCAAAGACGAGAAGAATATGGGTGAATTAAAAGAAATTCGCAAAATTAGCAAAGAATGTGAAAAACGCATTAAGAAGTACTCACAGTCATCCATGGGCTGTACCTGTGCCCCTTTTGCGTTACAGCCTCACTGTCTATCAAACAGACATCTGCATGTTTTTCAAAAGAAAACTGGTCTGGTCATCCTAGATCTTACCTTTGGGAAGCAGTTTATTTTCCCTAGATTATTCCAGAATGTGAACAAGCAAAACCTACGTAACAAACTGCAATTTGATGGCACAGATCTACAAGTAATGAATGTTGTTGCATTTCAGTGGAATTTAGCAGTGATCCAAGTTTTCATAAGAGATGGGGTTACACTGTTTATACTGGATTGCCTGGAACAAAAGTGTTTGGCAACATACACTATGCGCACAAAATATACTGGACTTTATGAATGTTATCTCACAAATGATCAACAATACATGCTGATCAAACCAAACTTACTCTACTGGGTCAGCCATATGAAAAGAGTTGAGCAAATGAAAACCTTGGACCTGGTGAAGCTGAATTATCACCATAGGACTGGCAACTGTATTCAACAATTTAATCAAATTAATTCTGCAGTGGCTTTCAGTCCAGAGGATTCGTCACTTTACATTGCATCCCTGCCTGATGAGAATTCCACAGCACCATCAATTACTGCCTATAGTGTAATTTGTGATGGAACAGCAGGAATTCGGAACCAAAATATTATGTTAGACAGTCTTCGTCAGGATTTTGAAGGGAAATTCATCAACCTGCAGATTGCCAGATCAAGTGGCTATCTTTTACTGTCCATGTTAGGTCAGAGCCTTGACCAAACCCATTCAGGGACACCTAGAATTTGTAAGGACTACAGAGTTACTACATACCTGATAAGTAAAAAATCATTGGTAACTTCCAAAAAGTATGAGTATATTTCTCTTACTGGCCTAAGGAACTTTGCACCAGTTATTTCTCCCAGTGGGAAATATGTTTTCCTTGATAATAAGATGATGTATGTATCCTTAGAAACTGTCATGTCACTTAAACAGATTTGCTGTGAACTCTTAACAGAACTTGTACTTCCTGAGGATGCTAACCAGCTACCGATTCCAAAGACTCTCCAGCAATTAGTAGCATTTGGTTACAGTCCAAAAGACCCAATTTCAACTTAAGACACAAAATTACATATCCATGACAGACTTTGCATTTAAGTTTTTGCTTGTTTTTGTTTATCTTCTCATTTCAAACTGAAACCTTGTTAATTATACGTGTAAATGAATTATATTGATAACATAGAACAGAGTGATGTTCTAGACTTATCTATATTGATTCAATTTTCATCATTATTAGCATAACAGTTGCTTCATTTATTGTTGACCCTATCAACCCATTAATTATTTATGCAAGAGATGGTCAAACTAACTTTGTGTTGTAAAACACGAATTCCCCCACTGCAGACATATACACTAAAAAGGCAGAGTTTAAAAATAAAAAAAAAGATATATAAATATTAAAAATATTTCAATAATTGCATGAAAATTCAATCAAATCTTGTACTGTATATATCTGGGCAGACATACATACCAAATTTCATGTCTACCAGAAATTGCTTTTGCTCATCATGCCAACATATTGTTGTCAGAAAGTGAGAGCAAACAAGCTTAAAAATGTTTTAAAATATATTTAAAAATTGCTGAAATGGCCTGAAAATGTAATCAGGTTATCAAAATATAAACAAAAATATATCAAATTTAATTTGTCTCACCCAAGTGGAATTTGCTTAATTGTGGTAACTTTATTAATGTAGAATTCCAAGTCCCAAAAAAAGTATTAAAAAAATAAGTAATTTCTTTTGTTTTAAAAATTGCTCTGATTGCCCTGAAAATCTAATTAGGTCATCTGTATATGAAAACAGTTTTTCCTATAAATTTCCATTTGTCTGCCAGAGGTGTTGTTTACAGGCTGCAAACAAAGGTTTTGTCAACCCAAGGTTGTTGTGGCCTAATTGTCAAAATATGTATTCCTTGTCAATCTCATTCACAATCTAGATGTCATAAACCTAATTACAAAGTTGTATCATACTTCAGTGAGTAATAAATATGGTCTCTGGAACAGTTACAATCAGCTAATCCGATTCAAGACCACTTCATTAGATGTTCTTATGTAAAGTTCCATACCAAATAATTTGGTTTCAGTCAATGCAGTCTTTCAAAAGCTAAACAGAAATTGAAGAATAAAGTTCAAGTTTTAGAGCAGTGCAACTCTGTACAACTTTGCCAGAAAAAAAAGTGAAAACTATAGCTTTTTGCCAATTGTCTTGAAGGGTCCCACTCATTATTTATTTGCCTGGTTATGAGAACAGACTTTCAGGGGGTCACTGCTCTGATAAAGGATGACACAGAATGCAAAAATCCAGCTCATTCAATGTCTGTTGAACAGTCCTTTGTAAAGTTAAGTTGCAGAAATCATGTTAGGAGGACAGGCAATTGGAGCCACAACTTCTAATAATAAAGTTGTAGAACACTGGAAATTGAATTCGTTCTAGGTCTCATCATTTTGAAGCTGCATGCCAAAATTGACTGAAATTTAACAATCCTTGCTAAATTGTCAGAAGGACAGACAACTCTTGTAAAGGCTGTCACAGAACACTGGAATTCAAAACTTGTTTAAGAATTCATGACGCTGCAGAAACCAAAGTATGGAGGATCTGCAATACAAGGGTGCAAATACTGTAAACGAGGTCATGTAATGCTTGAGTTTGAATCTGTGCATGTTTTGTGATTTTTTAGCATAAAGAAGGATGCAAAATTTTGCTGAAATCCAGCATCTTTCATAAAAATAATGCAGAAACAAATGTCAGGAGGATGGAGAATCAGGGACATGAATCCTGTAAATGAAGTCATGGCATGCTGGAAATTTAAATCACTCATGGTCTCATCACTATGAAGCTACATGCCAGATTTCCTTGAAACCAAAGTCTGGACAATGGGCAGTCAGAGTGTAAAACTCTAATCAGTATTAATCTGCATGCCAAATTTGGTCAAAATCGATCAATCTTTGGCAACATTAGGTTGCAGAAATGAAGATTATGTAATCAGAGATCACAATCTCTCTAAATGAAGGCACTGAAGGCACAAATTTATCTATTTCAAGGTCTCAACAACATTTATATGCATATAAAATTTATTTTATTGAAAGCTGAAAACCAATATTCCCAGAATGTCAAGGATTGCAACAAAATGACATGGAATTCTGCCCAGCAGTGTTCTAATGTCACCTAACCTAGGTTTTCTTAATATCAAATATCATTCCAAATTTGGTTTGATTCCTTCAAATTTTACTGAGCAAAGTACTGTGAGTGGTCTAAAGTGCTCGCCTTTATAGATCATATGCACAAACTTGTGAGAAAGCTTGCCAGTAGCTTTCCGTAGTGCGTGTGTGTGAGTGATTTGGATTTTTAACGTAGCTTTAAGAATTTTTCAGTCATATCTCTATGATGTCTGCAGTGTGACAGTTTATAGTGATGTCTAACACTGGGGCATCATGCCGCAGACATGTAGCATGATGTCCCACCCAGTCACATTATCCTGACACCAGGCCAACCAGTCCTAGCATTAACCTCTTAAATGCTAAGCGCCAAGCGCGGCAGCTGTTAGTACCATTTTTGTAAGTCTTTGGTATGCCTCGACCGGGGATCGAACCCTTGACCTCCCGCATCCGAGGCAGATGCTCCAACCACTAAGCCACTGGAGCGGTCTGCTTTCCGTAGTCAGTGGTTCTTCCCAGGGTTTTCCTTGGTTCTTTCTCAAACCAAATATACTGGCTGCCATGTATATTATGTGCTGAAAATTGGGTTGAACCCTTATAAAACAACAAACAGGGCACACAAGACATAAAACAATGAAAAGAACATTCATTTAAACTTTCAAAATCAAGGAACTATAATTGAATTGATAGAAAACCGAAATCAGTTATTATTTTATTTTTTTAAAAATATGTGTTCTTAAAGACTACATCAGAAGTTATCATTGTCCATCACAAGAAGCCAAATCTATTGGCTGAAAGTCATAGGCTTTGTGTAACCTTGGAAATAGAACCAGCCTTTTAACCATTATTCATGCATCACCAATTACCTTGATTATCCACTAATGGAAAGACCTAACATGAAAAGCTTGCAGACCATTTATTTAATTCCTATATTTGGTCACATGTATAATATACTGAACATGCTGAGGATATGCAATGTATAATTATAATGTTAACTTTACCAGTAATTAAACCTATCTATTCCTACTACCAACTGTTAGAATGGACCATCTGTGTGGGCTAGGAAGCAGATAACATGAAATAATCTTTATGGTCATGAACTAAACACATATAACTTGCCTATGACTGTCAAGTTTCAAATGTAGGTCACAGTGACTATTGGTTGTAACTGTGTAGTACTAACACAGCCTACATCGAATTATCAAGTTTCATAAATGAAACGTAACAGCACCCAGTAAATGAATTTTAAACAAAATTTCAATAAAAGTCAATGAAGCTTAAAACATAGGTCACAGACACCATTATCTGCAATAAGGGTGTAAAGCTTATTAAAATACATCCCCTCACAAAGTTAATTTATTTTAGGCTTCCAACCAGCATGTCAAAACTTTGTGTGGTCATAGTAAACACAAAAACTTGGCCAGTAAAGGATGAAATATAGGTTAGGACAAGCTTTTGTTGCAACAACAGTGATGTATATCATCATCAGTTTCACAATTCAAACATGAACAGTGCCCAAGAAATGAAAACAAAGAACCTTTCCCAAATTGTGAAATAATAAAATATGAGCCATAATGGCTTGCTATTGGGTGTGGGAGTGGTGCTCAACAAGATGAATCCCCTGATTGCAGGATTGTTGATTTGGGCATGAGCTAAATGCAAAAACTTAACCCAAACCCGTAAAATGTCAAATGTAGGGCACAGTGGTAATTTTTTTTTGTACAGATTTAGTGCTAAGAGATCGATACAAAAACCAAGGTTAATGATTGAAGCATTCAAGCATGAACAGTAAAGATGCAAAATTGAACCCCAGGTCACTGAAGCATGACACGAGTCAGTGACCTACTTTTATGATGAGGGTTTAATACTCCTGCCAAAAACCAAAATGGTCACAAGCTAATGCAAGAACTTAAGTCACAAAAATGTGAAATGTATGTTGCAGTGACCTTCATTTGCTGCAAGGGTGTGGTACCAAAAGAGATGCATATAATCTAGTTTGGCGATTTAAGCATAATTTTGGTTGATAAATAAATTTAAGGCACAAAATATAGGCAAAAGTCAGTGAAGCATAATATATGGGTCACTGTGACCTACTTCTGTGATGTAGGTATAGTACTTGAGCTACATCCTATCAATAACTTTCATGATTGTGGGAGTAACAGCATGTAAGCAGTTTGCCAATAAACCCAAATCTGATGCAAAAATATAACCAATAATATTCAATTAATATACATTTACAATGTAAGCCCCACCTCCCCTGGGGCTATGTTATGATGGGACCCATTCCAAACTGTTGCCAAGGACCTAGGAAGAAAGAATTGTTGAAATGCAGTGAGGCAGTACTTGTGTATAGCCTTTGGTATGTGTGGACATTGATTTAGTTTAATAGTTTCTTGAGGTTAGCAAAAAAGAAAAATGTCAACTTTAACCACAATACCAAAGTCATTAATTTCAGAATATCCAGCTACTTCATGGTACTGTTGAGGTATAAGCACATGTCAGTGTCCATTGTTCTTCTTAGAGCTGTGACTTTTGACAACGAAATCAATAGTTGCCTTTTTATTCCAAATAAAAGTCATTCACAAAGTTTGATCAAGGTATACAAGTCATTATGTACGACAATTTTTCTTCTTTCAGTCCAGGTGATATTCATCTTTGAAAGTGTTTAACCCAGGATTGATATTTTTTCTTGTCTGATCCAAACATTGGTAGACTGTGGAGAACTCTAGCTAGTGTGCAGAAACAAAAACATGAAACTGACTGATGGAGAACATGAATAATGGTATAAGTCAGACATTTTGGATGGCATATAAAAAGCACCAATGAAACATCAGTCAACAGATAAAATGTTTATTTCCGAATGCAACTTCAATGCAAATATTAGTGTTGAACGTATCTGGTAACTCAATATTCTATATAACAAATTAAGAGAGTGAACAGTACTGAAAACAGAAGAATATGGCATACTGTTAATGAATAACATGAATGACATAAAATAAAAGTGGTGGACTACTTGTCTGACAAGTTCACAATATTCACCTTTGACTTAGGGACCATACAAAAACATTTACTGAGATGACTGACAAATGGTCTTCAGATTCAGCTCCAAGCTTTTATTTAGCTTGAAGAAACTGCGATACATATTTGTTCGTAAGACGAGCCCACCTGCAAACTGCAAAGACCCAGATCTGCCATCACATAATGCACAGGCTCTGTGCAGTTTCTTAGGAGCAATTAGTAGAAAAACAACACAGACCCTGAACTGCAAGCACATTATGCTACAGCGGATCAAGATCTTTGTTGGTTGCAGTCTGACTTGACTTGTAAGCAAGTGTATACAATAACCGAATCATGCATTATGTTACCAATGGCAACAATGAAGAAGGTATGAATATGGCAAGGTTTACAAAAAATACTAGCTAGTGGACCGCATTGTCAAGTATATGCAACTTTTGATACTTTCCTGGTAAACAAGACATTGTGCTGATGTAAATATACCCCTGCCTCTATTAAATTTCCCAACCCTATTCCACAATGGAGATGAATCTCAAGTCAAGAAAGGCACATATCTCTTTTGAAAACAGTCTAAGTTAAATGTCAAGATGCACATTTTCTGATGACCATAATGTGTCTGAAGTTTTATACACTAAAATTGCAGGAATTCACAAACACAGTCATGCAATGCGTCCAGTTAGATTGTGCAATGGCACTAACACAGTCATGCAATGCATCCAGATTGTGCAATGGCACTAACACAGTCATGCAATGCATCCAGTTAGATTGTGCAATGGCACAAACTTAAGTCATGCAATGCATCCAGTCAGATTGTGCAATGGCACTAACACAGTCATGCAATGCATCCAGTTAGATTGTGCAATGGCACAAACTTAAGTCATGCAATGCATCCAGTCAGATTGTGCAATGGCACTAACAGAGCATGCAGGAGCAAGTTTTGGGGTCAATATCTGCATCTTTAGATGATGATTATACTATGTAATAAATTTCACATAATCCATAAAAAAACTAGATAAACTGGGATTAGCTGTGCTAATAAGACTGTATCATACACTGCATCAAGATGCTAGACAAGATGGCCAGTAACTCTAAACACATGACAACCACTACAGGACTGATGCTCAACCGTCTGGAAAAAATTTCAAGGAGATAAAGATAACACCATTATTTCATTTTTTTGCTGCTGACCATATCTAATATGCAGCCATTTGTGGATGCAAGTTGGTCACCTTATTCATTCAGAGCAAACTAGACAGCATGAGCTGATGTTGGTGGAACACCGATGCTGACATATCTATTTAGGAGAATTAGCGAGTTTTAATATGTTTATTATGGCAGCCATATTTGAGGTCAGACTGGTATCATTTTCATTAAGAAATAATTAGATATCATAATTAGCCTTCTAGTGAAAATGTGTTGATAAGACTTTCCATTTAGGATGAGTAGCAGCAACAAGATAGCTGTCATGGTGGCCATACTGTTGCCAAATCATTACCATTTTATGAAGTACCAACAACACATTACAAGTCTTTGGCTGAAAACAAAATATTGATATAGCTTTCCCTCTAGGTGGAGTAGTGACAAAATTTTCAAAATGGTTGCTGTGGTGGCCATACTGGATACCATATTGACTAAATGTTTACTGAAGACCAACTAGAAACCATAAAATAGCTTTCTGGTGAAAACCCTATTTTTGATACTCCTCTTCTGCAGTTAAGATTTTAAAGATGGCTGCTGTGGTGACCATACTGGACCATCTAGACATCGTAAAAATTCTGGTGAAACCCAGTTTATATGATCATACATTCATGTGGAGAAATGATAAAATTTTCAAAGATACTCGATGTCCAGGTGATACCATATTTATTTAGGATCAACTAGACATAATAAAATGTCTTCTGGTGAAAACCCTATGTCAATATGACTTCCGTTTCAGTAGGGAAGCGATAACAAGATTTTCATGATGGCCAGTGGAGGCCTTATTTCATGTCCCAATGAAACCATTTTCATTCAGAATCAACAAAACATCATAAAAAGTCCTCTTGTGAAAACATGTTGATACAACTTTCTGTTCAAGATGTGAAGCCATAACGAGATTTTCAAAAAATGGCTGCTGTGTTGGACATAAGATCAGCAACACTTTCTTGAAGTATTTGTTGTTTGTTTTAATGCTATTTTTTCAGCACAACTGATTTTACATGGTGGTCAGTATATTTGGCAGATCAAGAGACCAGGAAGAACCATGATCCCATTGGAAGATACTGGAAAACGTTCTCATAAATGTTGTCTGAGCGAGGAACTGAACCAACGGAAACAGTGGTGAGATTTGAGTGATCTGTAAAGGCAAGTGTCTTAGACCACATGGCCACATGAGACCCTCACTTTCATTTTAAAACCAAGCAGATATCATAAATGTCTTTCAGTGAAAACCCCATATTCAAATATGAGCATCCATTCAGAAGGAGTGTCAATAATAAGATTTTCAAAATGGCTGCTCCAGTGGAACCATTTTAATATATGAACAACATGATGCCATAAGAAGTCTTCTGGTGAAAACCCCATCTTGATATGTCTTTCCATTCAGGAAGAGTAGTGCTTACAAGATGGCCACCACAGTAGTATCATTTTAGTTTAGGTCCAAGTGGACATCATAAAAAGTCTTTTGATGACCCCCCCCCCCCACCCCTTTGTTGATTTGAGCATCCAATTAGGAGAAGTAGCATTTACAATTTTTCAATGATTGCTGCTATGGCAGCAATACTGGTTGGCTGAGCAACACCATTTTTATTTATGATCCACTCAGCATCAAGAAGTCTTCTGGCAAAAAAACCCATGTCAATATCACTTTTCATTCAGGAAGAGTAGCAATATTAAGAATTTTGGAATCGCTTTGACGGTAACCATACTGGATGTCAGATCAGAACAAAATTTATTTGGGACCATCTAGTCATCATAAAAATTCATCATTTGGGACCATCTAGTCATCATAAGAAGTCAGTCATTTGGGGCCATCTAGTCCTTGTGAGAAGTCTAGTCATTTGGGTCTGTCTAGTCCTCATGAGAAGTCCAGTCATCTGGTTCCATCTAGTCATCATAAGAGGTCCAGTCATTTGGGACCATCTAGTCATCATATGTAGTAGTCATTTGGGACCATCTAGTCCTCGTAAGAAATCTAGTCATTTGGGACCATCTAGTCATCATAAGAAGTCTAGTCATTTGGGACCATCTAGTCATCATAAGAAGTCAAGTCATTTGGGACCATCTAGTCATCATAAGAAGTAATCATTTAGGACCATCTAATCATCATAAGAAGTCTAGTCATTTGGGACCATCTAGTCATCATAAGAAGTCAAGTCATCTGGGACCATCTGGTCATCACAAGAAGTCTTTAAGTGAAAAGCAGATGCTGATATGACCATTCATTCAGAAGGGAAAGGGATAACAAGGTTTTCAAGATGGCTGCTGTAGCGGCACTATCTGATACCTGGGCAGTACCATTTTCATTCAGAATGAACTAGATCTTCAGAAGACTACCAGATGTGTGTACAATAAAGTTTCATGGTAATCATCCAAGTAATTTCTGAAAAGTAATGATAACAAATCTGTACTAACAGACTGACATACAGCAGAACATGCGATGTCTGATGATGGACAATGGATGACAGACAACAGACCATCGCATAAGCTCTGGTTTACTGCCAGATAAACTAAGAATTGTGTAAGGAAAGTAATTTGTTAATATTTGCATCTTGAGATAATGACCATAATATTTATCAAGTTTTATGTCAATCCATCAAAAACTGCATGAAAAGTTAAAGTTCACAAGTGCCAGACATAAGGATGGGCATGAGGGATATAAAGAAAGAAATGGACAAACTTGTTTCTTGCTTTCCTAAAAATGGAAAGAAATTTGATGACTCTGTAGGCAGGTCATACTGCAGAGACAAAACAGAAGTTACAGAATTGTCTGATAGAATCTTGACAAGGTGACAGATGTGATTTTGTTCATCTCAGTGTTTAATGTGTGTAAAGTTAGAAATCCTAGAGGGTTGAAAACTTCTTCATCCTCCAGCCAATACAATTGTGAATCGGGGTGGCAATATGGAGTGTAACAGTTGCAGAATGCAACTTCAAACCATTTTAATCAGCATCTTCAAAACACCATAAAAAAAGAAACAACAACTTTGGAAAGAAAAATGTTCTACTACTGAAGAACTTCTACAACAATGTTCAGTAAAAAGCAATATAGTACATACAACAATATTTCCATGAAAATTGTTCAATGCTGTGACACGAATTTTTAAAAAAATCAGACATCTTGGGAACTTACACAATGCACAATATAAAATTAAAAAAAGACACTCATCGCACTTGAGCTAAATAAAATAAAGCAAGATAAAATGTGCCAATTTTTTCTACAGCACAGTTTATAAGATCCTTACATCATTCTCACAAATACTCAATATGCAAGGCTAGTGGACGAAAATCATTCTCACAAATACTCAATGTGCAAGGCTAGTGGACGAAAATCATTCTCACAAATACTCAATGTGCAGGGCTAGTGTACAAACATTCTCACAAGTACTCAATATGCAAGGCTAGTGGACGAAAATCATTCTCACAAGTACTCAATGTGCAGGTATGGTGCAAAAATGTCAATCTCACAAATACTCAATGTGCAGGGCTAGTGTACAAACATTCTCACAAATACTCAATATGCAAGGCTAGTGTACAAACATCATTCTCACAAATACTCAATATGCAAGGCTAGTGTACAAACATCATTCTCACAAGTACTCAATATGCAAGGCTAGTGTACAAACATCATTCTCACAAGTACTCAGTATGCAAGGCTAGTGTACAAACATCATTCTCACAAATACTCAATATGCAAGGCTAGTGTACAAACATTATTCTCACAAATACTCAATATGCAAGGCTAGTGTACAAAAATCATTCTCACAAATACTCAATATGCAAGGCTAGTGTACAAAAATCATTCTCACGAATACTCAATGTGCAGGGCTAGTGTACAAACATCATTCTCACAAATACTCAATATGCAAGGCTAGTGTACAAAAATCATTCTCACAAATACTCAATGTGCAGGGCTAGTGTACAAAAAGCATTCTCACTAATACTCGGTATGCAGGGCTTGTGTACAAAAATCATTCTCACTAATACTCAGTGTGCAGGTATGGTGCACAAAAGTCAATCTCACTAATACTCATTATGCAGGACCAGTGTACAAATGTCATTCTCACAAGTACTCAATGTGCAGGTCGAGTTTACAAAAATCATTCTCACTAATACTCAGTATGCAGGACCAGTGTACAAAAATCACCCACTAATATTCTATATGCAGATAGTGTACAATGTATAAAAATCATTCTCACTAACACTCAGTATACAGGACCAGTGTACAAAAATCACCCACTAATATTCTATATGCAGATAGTGTACAAAAATCATTCTTACTAATACTCAGTATGCAGGACCAGTGTACAAAAATCACCCACTAATATTCTATATGCAGATAGTGTACAAAAATCATTCTCACTAATACTCAGTATGCAGGACCAGTGTACAAAAATCATTCTCACTAATACTCAGTATGCAGGACCAGTGTACAAATGTCATTCTCACTAATATTCTATATGCAGATAGTGTACAAAAATCATTCTCACTAATACTCAGTATGCAGGACCAGTGTACAAATGTCATTCTCACTAATACTCAGTATGCAGGACCAGTGTACAAATGTCATTCTCACTAATACTCAGTATGCAGGACCAGTGTACAAATGTCATTCTCACTAATATTCTATATGCAGATAGTGTACAAAAATCATTCTCACTAATACTCAGTATGCAGGACCAGTGTACAAATGTCATTCTCACTAATACTCAGTATGCAGGACCAGTGTACAAATGTCATTCTCACTAATACTCAATATGCAGATAGTGTACAAAAATGATTCTCACTAATACTCAATATGCAGGATGAATGTACACAATCATTCTCCAGGTGCATATCGAGGAACCACAAAACCTGCTTCTGTGTATAACAATATTTGAGGAAATGTATTTTGATATCAAGAAATGCATGCGATAGGAATGCATACAACAAGAAGGCAATGGCTTTTGTATTAATCCAACATTAAAAGCAATGAAGTAAAACATGACCTTGACTACAAGGCCAAAAAGTAAAGTAAGCATTTTCCATAATGAATTGTCGTAGCTTCAAGATTCTTTCCAAGTATGAAGAAAAGCCATCGAGGGGTTTAGGAAACATATGCAAATGAATAAAACATTACCAAAATGCTAACACAAATTTCCTATGACTTCACCTTACCCCCAAGGTCAATGGATCTATTGAAAATGTAGCAGAATGAATTGCTTTAGGTTCATAATCATTCTTTCTAAGAATGAACAAATTCTGTCAAGAGCTTTATATAACATAAGCAAATGAATGAAATAACCAAATATGTTAATGTAAATTCTGACTGTGACCTTGACCCCAAAATACATAAATGGGTTTAGTATATATTGGTAAATAAAAAAACTTGAACCAAAACCTTTATGCAGAATCTGTTACAATGGTGTTCCGTACCACAAGGTCTAAGGGGGGAGTGAGCATGTTGAAGAATGAACCGTCTAATTCATGCCAAAAAAGATGAGAATCCATCAAGAGTTTAGGAAAAACTGCAGATAAAGAACTTTAACCAAAACCTTAATAGGCTGTTGAAATGCCCATACCAGAGCTGGAAAACTGACAGCTATGTCTCAGTTCCTAATAATACAATGCATTTGATAAATACAAAAATAAATTTTTTCCCATTAGGTAAATAATAAGACTGTAATGTGATTTGAAACAAGAGTTCCTCAAAGGGACTAATGCTCTACTGGTAAAAAAAAATGTCCAGGAATTTAAGATAGGACCATTTCTTCCTGTTAACTGTCAAGTATTGAGACCATCTAAGATATTCTTCAGCAGTAAATTTTTTTTCAAATTAGCTACTTTGGTGGACATACTGGATGTCAGACTGGTGTTTTATGGCACAGCAACACAAGTAGGTTATTTAGTGCCGAGGCAACTGGAATAAATTGCCTTCCAAGGACACACCATGGCAGCTGGCCCATGCTGTTCTGATGGTAGTGCACACCTTTTTGGTTTGGGAGTCCAGCACACTAACCAATGAGCCACCCGAGTCCATAAAGTCTTTTGATCAAAACCCAATTCTGACATAACTTTCTATCTTTGAGTAGTATCAAGATTTTCAAGATGGCAGCTGTAGCAACCACATTGGATATCAGATCAGTACAATATTTTTTACAAATGAACTAGACTCCATAAGAAGTCTTTTAGTGAAAATCTTATGTTGACAAGACGATCTATTCAGGTGGAATAGCAATAACAAGATTTTCAAGATGGCCATGGGGGTTCTTATATTGTATATCCATTGAGTACCTTTTTTCCTTTGTATCAACTAGGCACCTTAAGAGGTCTTCTGATGAAAACCCCATGTTGATTTCACTTTCCGTTTTACAAGTACCAATAACAAAGTTTTCAAGATGGCAGCCATGTTGTTTGTTAGATCAGCATCATCTTTAAGGAGGAGTAGTTGTTACAATTGTTTTCAAGATGGCTGCTGTGGTTGCAATATTGGATGCTTCAGAAGCACTATTTAATTTAGGACCAACTAGATCAAGCATGTGCAAACTGTGACCTGGTTTTATCTGCCTTATTACATAACAGAGTGTGGCTTTAAAAATCATTTGTCTGGCCTGCACCTGGAGGAACTTGCACATGTCTGAATTAGATCCTGGGATGAATGTATATGTCAAGTTTCATGGCAATTCTCAAATTAATTTAGAAGGAGTAGCAATTTCTTGTGCTAATGGAGGAGCATAAGTCAAACAAGAAAAGACAGGCCATTGCATAATCCCTTCTGATCTATGACCACTTGAGCTAACAATTCCACTGAAACCATCTTAAATGCAAAGAAATATATCATTCCTGTATTTCATGAATTGATACATGGATGATGTAACTATTCCAGATTACCAATTAAAACACATTCTATTTTTAATCCTTCCCTGAGCAATTATCATAACAACTGTATTTTCCTAGAAAGATACCCATGAAAATAATTATCTGTGCAATCAACAAATTCAGAATAAATCTCTATGTATATCAATCATGTGCAACTTCCTCCAGGGCATGGGCTGATTAAATGACTTTTGAAGACACACCCTACGATGTAAAAAAGCATGGGAAAAAACCAGGTTGCAAGCTAGATCTGGAGAGAAGGCCAAATATGTAAGGTTGCATATGCTTGATATATCTTAAACTTACAATCCACATATGAACATAACAACATGCCAACACAATCACTTTTTACTTTATTAGTACAGGAGTTATCTTGGATATAATTGATTTTATACTTTATATGTACATGAGTTATGGTGGATATAATCGCTGATTGGTGAATAAAAGCATTCAATTAAACACTTTAGATTCTGAACGAGAATGAATAATCTCACTGTTTGTACAAAAACTAGTTTTTTAAATTATTTCCAAAATTTTGTTAGTCAGGCAGTCCAACTACATGCCAAGTTACATTAACTGTCACTGGACTATCTTAAAATTCACTATCCTGTTTGTCAGTGAAAGAGATTTTAATGTCTGTAATAAAATGACAAGTTTCAGACTGAGCTATGCTGAAATTATGTTGAAATAATCATAGAAAATACTGATAAATGGTTCCTGTAATATGCAGATGGCAGTAAGTTAATTTGAAAACTAATTTATAGGGTTCATGTTTCCTGCATACACCACTCTACCGTAAATGACCCAAAGTTTGACATCCCAAATAAGCACACAAATTATAATGCATACACACCACAGACACATACATTAGAACTTTCAACAAATTTTTGATAAAATAATCCAAAATAAAACAAAGATTTGTATTTAACAATTACCTAGCCAGATGGGAAATGGACTGGAAAATGTAGCCAGCCTGAGAGAAGTCACTAGCCATGCAACAGATTAGTTCCAATGCTGGAAACTAAAGATGTCCAGAGATGACTTGAAAAGTTAACAAAATGAAAATAGCAGACAAGCAGCCAATGCACACAAAAACAGTCCTACATTCACCTATACATGCAGAACAAAAAGTGTGTACTGGTCATACATGTCTTCCTTATTAGAAACATTACTTGCAAGCTTTGTTATTGGATGAATTGTATTGTACACATTATTAATAAAAGTGAAATCGCAGTGTTTGCAGTGCTGGAAAACAGTGTTTGTAGCTAGATCCATTCACAGATATCTGGGAAGCTGAGCATTAAGTTGTTCCATTTTGTTCTGCAGCCTTCAGAAATCTCCTTAATGGGGAAGTGCAGTATGTTTTCTTCTCAAGTTTGAGGAAGGACTGTGGTCCTGTCATTGACTTCAGCACTACAGTGAGAATATTGAACACTGCAAGATTACAAAAATGAAACCAGCCCTACACCATGTGCATGCAAAACTCAGAGATCTGCTGACATGAGCATTGCATATATGTAGAAAAAGACAAGATAACACAAAAAGTTGCTCTTTAAAATACAAGCAAATATCACAAGGGTCAATCAAAACCATGCCTGCTTATTTTCTGCTTCTTTCATAATTAGAGAATGTTAATTATGCAAATTCCACAGCTGCCGAAACCATCAAAAGCAGTTATATTGTATAAGGAAACAAGTAACACCTAATTGTAATTTAATAATCAACATCAAAATTTTAAGTCTGCTTCAGATTTTTATTGGCCGAACAGTTTCTAAATTAGAAATATGAAATAAAGTAAGACTTAGGAGGGGAAAAAACATTCATACAGGGTTCTTGCATGCCAGTGTATACAGCAGGAATGGGCTGGACAAGTGATTTTTAAAGCCACCCCTATGATGTAAATTAATGGATAATCACGGGGATGCAGGCAGGATTTTGTCCACCCCAGGCAATATAAATAAATTTGTCCCAGAAAAGTACCTTTATCATATACTTTGCAAATGTTTTGCTTTGAATCATTACAAAAGCTGTTTACAAGTTACACCCATTGTACACATGTATGCCTATTGAAAATATTATAAACTACCGTGTCATACTCAAACTAATATATGTATATATATACACACACACACACTTGCATGAATTATTAAAAAAATAGTATACTGCATGCTACTATTGAAAAAATGGCAACATATATTACTGAAGATGATCACAATCACAAGTTTCTACTATGATTAGCATGTTTATTTGCATTGAAAAAGATTTAGCTGAACAAACAGCTGTGATTAGTCAAAGACATAAATGAATGAAAATAATGCAAGATTAGTAACTAAAACACAAGTGACTAATACAGCATGCACATAATATGCAGGTCTGATAGTTAGTATCTATTTTTAAACATGCTTCAAAAACTCATTAGTAAATGAATTTGGGAGTACAATGAAACTTGTCCACAATGGACAGCAAAAGGACAATAAAAGCAATTGAAGTAAATGACGCTGATCTGGCCAATTCAATGGTAGGATTCAAACCAGCACCCGTTTTGGTCCAGAGTCTGGCATGCTGACCACTGAGCTGTTGCAGCTCCAACAGTCACCTCATATGACTTGCAAGAGAGTGCATTGGGCCTATTTAATACAGCCTATTCATATTCAGTAGAGTTCCCTCCCCTGGTGAATACTTGTCATATCAAGGTCTCTTATAATAATTTTTGTTTCTTCCAAGTCCAGAGAAACAGTTTTTAGCATTAAGGATATTTTATTATTTGTGTAAATTGTGTATACATTAATGTAAATACACATTTTCAATTGCCAATATCCATGAAATCCATTCAAAATGTTTTTGGGTGCCATATATTTGTTCAATGATACTTATTATAAGGGCTTCATGATAACCCTGCATCTAGTTCACATTGGCTAAAAGATAGCAAAATTCCCCATTAAAACTACATCTCACCTGCCTTCCACAATACATTTTTCTTTGTTCCACAAATTTACATGGTTTATGATGTCCACACTCCTTAAGCAACCATATTTGCAACAAAATATTCTTTAATTCTGCCACATTGGCTCTTCCCCAAACTGCATATGCATTTCAGTTTCATCCTGAACTGCATAAGCATTTCAGTTTTATCCTAAACTGCACAAGCCATTCTGCGTTACCAGTTTTTACATTAAGAAAATCTCGATAATGCGCTGCATGTTATTAAATTTACATACTTATATATTTACAAACTGATAATATCAACAATAAAATGAAACAATTCAACAATAACATGAAAACTAGACTTGTCAAATTAACATGGATCCCAATGATACATGACAATAATGGGAACAGACAGGGTCTATATTAGAACTGAAAATATTGGTGGAGAATTCCCCCACCACACCCTTGAAACAAAATAGGTGGCGATTTTTTAAACATTGGAGAAATTTATAAAAAAAAACAACAAAAAAACCCCCCAAAATAAAATAAAGGAAGGGACTTGTGCTCTACTGTCTGAAAATTTACAGGAATTCAAGATATGACCATTTCTTCTTTTTAACTGCTGAATATCAAAACCATCTCTAATATTCATGAGTGATATCATTTTCAAATTAGCCATTATGACTGCCATACTGGATGTATGATCGGCACAATTTTCATTTAGGCAAACTGAACACCACTGACGAAAATCCAAAGTTGACCATCCAGGCAGGAGAATTAGTGACAAGATTTTCAATATGTTCATTGTGCCAGCCATATTGGATGTCAGATGGATATCATTTTCATTCATGACCAAATAGATATCATAATTAGTCAATATATCTTTTCATTTAAGAGGAGTAGCAATAAACATTTTCAAGATGGCTGTCGTGGTGGCCATACTGGATGTCAGATTTGCACCATTTTCATGTAGTACCAACTACAATACCCCAAGAAATCTACTGGTGAAAACCAAATGCTGACAAGAATTTCCACCCAGGGGAAGTAGAGATAAGAATTTCAATATGACAGCACCATTAACAAGAAGTCTTTTAGTGAAATTCCCATGCTAATATTACTTTCTATTTCTTCAGAGTTGCAATAACAAGATTTTCAGGATAGTTACTATTGTGGTCATACAAGTTTCATGGCAATCCTCAAAGTAGTTTAAAAGTAGTAGCGATAGCAAAATTGTTTTAAGGGATGGATGGATGCAGGATGAAAGACAACAGCCAACCCATAAGCTCTTCTGATCTGTGACCTGTAGAACTAATGATGCACAATTTTCACATGACTTTTGAGTAATTGGAGTGAATCCTGCAATCTACAATAGACCTTGTAAAGCTGACTGTTCATTGAATGTTTGCAAAGTCATAAGTAAAATCTGGATATAAGTGCACACATGACTTAAGCTCGTTATAAACTGACAACCCATTAATTCTGAAGCAAAATAAGAGCATAAATGTGTGATCAACAACAAAACAATTCCTAAGCATTATTCTTCTGAAGCTATTTTCCTCCTAATTTTGTGATCTGTATAATTATTAATGTATTTACTTTGTTCCAAGTTTGTCTGCTTGGTATCCAAAGTATAATCAACCAAATTTATATAATATGCCTCTAAGTTGAATAGCTAAGAATAAAACAGAAAACTTCATTAATGAAAAAAAGAAAGCATATATGCAGTATTTTCTTATGGATATGTGACTCGGTGAATCTCCAATAAATGTAATAAATCCCCTTTTAAATGTGTAAAAATTGCACAGATAAGTGACTGTGTACCTAGGGAAACTTGTAATATTCAATATTAAAAACTCGTGCTGATCATGTAAGCTTTTGATTAAAAAACCAACAAAATCAAGGATTTACACTTATATGTAGTTTCCAAATACAAACTGCAGAGACCAAAATCTGACTTCACATAATGCACTGGAAATCTGGGTCTATGCTGATTGTTAGGATTATTCAGTAATAATAATAATAATCATGAGGACTTTGTATAGCACCTAATCTTTAAAAGCTCTAAGCGCTTTACAACATTAGACAACACCTATAACATAAAAAAACATATAATGATGATTACAAAAAACAAACACCATGAAATTAGAAAACATAAAAAAACATGCTGAAAATATTTAAGGTAGGAAACATTATTAGGTCTTTAAGTTTGTTCTTGCAGTCAAAATCAGTGAATTTTAAGTAAAACAAATGACCACTGGTGATTTGCTGATGCATTGTACGATTGCAGACCAGAGTTTGTGTTGTTTAAAGTTTGACAGGACTTACAGGCAAGTATATACAGTACTTAAATGACATTTAGCAATTCAGCAATGAGATGAGTTCATCCCCTGAATTATTTTTAAAATCCTTTAAGTAGCTGCATTTTTCAAGGTTGCAAATGGCAGAGATATAATTTTTGGTACTGAATGGTAATGCAGTTTAGATTCATACAGTTAAGTATCGCTGTTGTACTATATGACTGATATCCATGTGTCAATAATACCATACACAGTCCAAAGATTTGAACCTTATCCCAAAAAAATATATCATGAACCCACATTTATTGAAACATTAGCAGTCTATTCATAATGTACTCATGTAAAACTGGCACCATTAAAAAACTGAAAATCCTCTTTACGTAAATGCCATAGCAGGAAATCACCTTCTGCATGAAAGTCCTGGAGAAATCATTGTGTACCCTTATTTTCCAGATGTTTACAATATCTGACTGTGTGAACAGTTTCATATTAATGAGACAAGGCTATATCAACAATGTCAGTAAAATATGAACAAAGTAAGTGAAGAATTAATGATGTGAGTAAAAATGCAAAGTTGATGGCTTGAAGTTACTGACTCTCAATGCTTTGAGTTAAGTTGAAGATGGCTCCAGTACCTTGATTGTTCGAGTTATCTGCCTCTGGTGATGGAGATGGAGCTGCCTGACGGGAAGTGTCTGCTGAACTGGATTCTGGCATTGAGAAGTACTGTGTACTAATGGATGTGGAGTCATTGGGAAGCACGTTGATGGAAGAACTGCCATGAGGGTCCAAACATTGTACAACACTGAAATTAGCACTACCAGTAGTCACACTTCCTGCTGAATTGTCATTGTCTCTCACTGGCTCGAATAAATGATTTTTATCAATGTAGGTTCCCTCTATTCCAGAGTTATCAAGATTCTGGTCAATTTGTTCTGCCTCTATTCCTTTCCATTCTCCAATTGGCATTTCAATATCCGGCTGTGAGACATGCTCTGCCCTACTGGTCTCCTCAACAACAGTGTCAAGGGGAGAGTCATTTCTGCTACTACCAGACGTAGACTTCGATGCTGTGGTCCAAGATGAATCATCTTCATCATCTACCTCTTCCTCTTCTACTACATCCTCCTGGACCCTAAAAGTGGAAACAAATCAAGTTAAATTAAGCTTCTAAAACATGTTTATTCACTTCATCAAGGCCAAATAAATATGGTTCAAATAAAGTGACCCTAACATCTGACCTTCTGACCATAAAATCAACATATCTCTTTCGTACCTGAAGTGAAAGTCCTCCACTAACTCTGGTTAAGGTATGTCATCTTGCAGTAAAGTGTTATACAAATACCATTTTTATTCTTTCAATGACCTCCCCTTTTGTCCCCAAAGTCAATAAGTTTCTTTCTTACTGAACATAAGTCATCCAAGAACTTTGTGGAAGGTGTATTGTCAAGAAATGAAATCTGCTCAAAAACCATTTTTCATTATTCAGTCAATGATTCTGGCCTTTGACCCATATGACCCCAACAGCTTGAGGATTCTTCATTACCCCAAGTCTTTGACCCATATGACCCCAACAGCTTGAGGATTCTTCATTACCCCAAGTGCAAGCCTTCCACAAGGTTAAGCCATGTGATATGGAATTAATGTTTTGCAGAAACTATTTTTATTCTTTCAGTCAGTGGCCTTGCCATTTGACCTTTAGCCACCAAATCGATAGGTTTCTTCCTTACCACAAGCAGAAGTCATTCATAAAGTGTGCTAACAGTGGACCTTGGAGAAATCAAAGTTACTGCCCAGAAACCACATTTCTTAGTTGAATCAAAGTAAACACGACCTTTGGATCCCCATATCCAGAGCATTTTACCCAAGTACAACCCAGCTACAAAGTTTGTTAACAACAGATGGTGAAGCTGGTATCAGGATGGGTGCCATGAGGACAACATCGACACTACACCTTCTGGTGGCATATAAAAACGTAAAAAGTGCCATGTATTAAACTTTCTAGGCATACAAAAATTAATGCAAGTATTTGAGTTGCCTAACAATATGCTGTGTAAATCTACCTGCTGTGCAAACTACAACTATGAGCTCATCACACCATCTGCCTGTTGTATAGTGTATAAATATGTCTGGTCAAGTCAGACTAAGTAACAGTGGACAGTGCAAGCTTTGACTATTGACCCTAAGTGGACAGATACACCTGGCTCCCTCTGGAAAGTCATTCCTGGTAGATCAGGTGGCCAAACAGATTTGCTCATCTGGCTCTGAAGGCAGCTAGCAAGAACTGTATCAACAGTGCAGGGCGTCTACTCAGGTGAAGTAGGAATGGATGGCCACCCAGTGTATTTGGACTTGTCTCCAGACATATCGACCTTGTACCACAAGATTCAGACAGGCCTGGACGAGAGAGTGTGGGTGACTAGGCAACTTCCTCCACTTAAGTTCAACTCATGTGCAAGTCATGACACAACTCCCTTCCCAACAACAGACACTTTTAAATCCTGTGGTGATGTGTGAGTTGCGATCAGCATGTGTGGATACACTGGGAGCTGTAGTTGAAGATCTGTACACAGGCAGCACAGGGTATAGGGTTGCTTTTCACTAGACCAACTTAGCAGTGGAACTCAGCAGCCCTTTTTAGGATCACACTGCTTACCTCTGTAGCATGAGGAAGGGCCAAAAGGGTGCTTTAAACATTGCCTGCATCACAACAATCTGGTCAGTATACCATGGCTGATGTGAATCCCAACTTGGCAGTCAAAAACCTAACAAGACAGGTGACACAATTCACCATCAGTGCCTGTAATGTATGCACACTAATGGACATTACATCATCCAAGCCAAACATCAACAGCAGCACACAGGTTAATGAAACCTTATGGACTCCGTATCAATAATCAGCCATACAGCTCAAAAACTGCTCCTGCAAAGCGGGTAGTTTCCTGACAAAACTCATTTTGTGATACTGTAACACAGTCTGACTTGACTCTATAAGTACCCTGGTTATGGTGAAATAAATATTCAAAGAGTTTATGGTAAACAGTTTTCTCATTGCAAGCTCTTTACTCATGCAGTAAAGGGTGAACCAAACTCAGAATTTTGAAATATCTTAAGATGTAAAAAAGACAACTCTTGGATAACACTGTATGCAGCAATGAAACCCAAGCACATTTAGATTAAGGTACACAATTCCATGTCAATACCTCTCCCTGTAACAAAAAATCATGGAAATGTCAGCACAGAAAAATACACACTGAAAAAGATAAGAAAAACATTCAAGACCCATCTAAAGTAATGTAAGTGCTCTGCCTAATATGATCCCACTTCTGACACCATTTGAACATTGACTGTTCTTATGGCTTGCACCCTTTTCTGACTGAAAATACCGAACTCTGATAATACCAGGTTTTTGGGGTTCTTTGGTCTTTAGATTAACTACTGGCCTTATTGTCTCTTGTCTGCCGGGCTTCAATGAAATAATCTGTCTGTGTAGACATGTCCAATATATTTGTGAAAGATATTTCCTTCAGAAACAGAAAACAAACTTACCACAGATAGTTAACATCTGCTGCCTAAGAAAAATATCGGTTAAGCTTTTCAATATTTTTCTATCTTGCCACATTCAACCCACCACTGTAAATAATTTTCTGTTCTGCTGATGAATTGAGTGAATGTCTTGATTCTCTCGGGTTTACTATACTTAAACTTCTTGTGGAACCCTTGCTCAGTTAACTCATAATGCAACAACAACGGACTCTTCCAACTAAGGAAATGTGCTGAACACAACCTCCTAATCACCAACACAGCCTTCTTCTTGCCAAAGCACAACAAAATATTTTGGATGCAGCCATGCTGCAAGCACTATCATCTTGTTTACTACATCATCATCAGGAGAAGAAACAGGCAGGATATCTAAGTAAAGGCCATGAAAAGTGCAGATTGCTAGACTGACCAGTTGCTCATTGTCTCCAAGCTCATTACCCAGATTCTGCCCAGCAGACAGCCACAAGACAAAAAAGCGCCCCAAAAGCTTAATGTCTCCAAATTTAAGCAGAATGTGAAACAGGCATTTGTCAAAGAACAGTGCAGCTAAATAAACACAATCAATATAAACTGAGAATGCAGAAGAAAATCTTCAGAGACTCTCTGTACTCAACTGCATCCAAAACCTGTCATTGCACCACATGAAAACATAAAATTGGTTGACGGGAATGATGCTACCATACACAGGCTTCTGAATGAGAAATATTCGCTTCAGATGGCATCTTTAGAAGACAGCACTTCATCATCCAAAACAGCAGCCTTCACTAACATCAAGAGATGGCCTACTGCATTTGCTGGCCTATAAGCCTTCACTAACATCAAGAGATGGCCTACTGCATTTGCTGGCCTATAAGTCCATGCAGAGTACAAGTCAAATTAGCAAATCTGGCAAATTTTCCGTCTTTCGTCCATATATAAGTCGATGCTGAGTATAAGACAAGGCCAGATCAATACCTTGATTTGTGTTTTTCACTTCGTTCCACATAGCATTGCGAATTTGATCCTATATGTAACTCAGTAACCTTTCCGGTAATGATCATTAAATGTAACTAAAAGTACCTAAATTGTTTCACACAAAGTATTTTAAATGTATTATGTATTTTTAGCTACATACAATGACACTGACTTGAAAAATTACTGAGTTACAGACAGGATAAAACTTGCAATGCTGCGTGGAATTCAACTATAATAACGTCTGGTTTCATAAATATTAAAAGTATCACTGTATGCTATTTCATATTACCAGCAATAGGGAAATTGCATCATTAATGCTAAAATGCTTTATCTAGATTTTTTTTGTGGGGGAAGAGAGATACAGAGAGAGAGGGATGCATATGTATTCCATCACATTTTTCTTCCTGCACCTCGTGATCAAAATAAAATATGGTCCAATATATGAGAGACAGGGAGAGTTTCTTTTATTAATTTTTTTGGCTTACCTTATTGCCTCTGTTTAGCTGAAGCTGAACTGAAGCTTTTGTCAAAGAGAGAAAACATTAATAAATGAAACAGTAAATGTAAACTATGAAAATACATACCATACTCTACTTAGGTTAAATCCCAAGAACGACAATTTCACATGCTCTCTAATTTTCTTTGCAAGTATAACGAACTCTCCATTCCTAACAAACAGGATTTTTTAAGTGCATGTACTCTTCCTGTACTTAGGTGGCACTTTTTTTTTATCTTTGCTCATGCTAGATGTTACTTTAAATTGCTGTCAGTTCCATTGGCAAGTTCAAATGATGTCACAGTCTAATAAATTTACACCAGTAACCACCTGTCATTTCCTTTCATTATATAATATGGTATTCAAAATACCCATGGGTAGCCTCATTTCCCTATTGATAGCCTCGCTAATCTGATCTGGTCCACCGAATCTTGACCTCAAACAGGTGTTAGGTTGGAATGACTGAACACAGCTGTAGCATATTTAATTAGCATGTAAATACCACCACCTCGCCATAAGATTGTTTGATAAGGAAGTGGTAACAAAATTGAGAAGGAATTGCTTACCTAGTGGTATTAACTGATAATGGAATATGGTATTGCACTTGTACATGAGGAAGATCAGTCATCAGGTAAGTGAACAATTCAGATTTACAACTGTGAAGACATCTCTCTCTCTCTCTCAAAGGGGCATAAGTTTTATTTGATACTAGGTGCAAGAAGAAAATTGTGATGGAATATGTCTTTGTTATGTTTATTCATCTTCTAACTTGTCAATTCTAATCCACATATATGTAATCAAATTTAAACAACATATATTACAAACAACGTACATTACTGGTGCATGCTGCTTTAATGCAAACACATCTGATGTATGTTAATTTTTAATACTGATGATCATGTAATTGTTTAAAATACTCAATGTGAGATCCTATATTTTTTCATACATAATCTCTTCCCCAAAATTAAATATTTTTTTGAAATAATTTTTCGTACTTTTGTAGAGTTATTTTCCATATGAAAAATACGATAAAGCGATTCAGATGACATAATCCATACATGAGTCAATTTGGAGTATAAGACATAGCTAACATTTTCTGGTAAAAATTATTGTCTTATAGGCCGGCAAATATGGTAAAGCAAACTCGGAGATTTGCAAGATTCATGGCTTAGCTGTAAGCAGATGAGATTCAGTTCCATGAAGACAAGAACGACAAAGAACTTTTTGATCTTGCACAGTCACACCCCCTCCCCCATTGGAACGTCAAAACACATTTTTTAAATCGCAAAACCCGCAACATTGTCTGGGAATATGACAAGTATGATTATACAGTGCTGACAATCTTACATGACATCCTCCACTCTGAAAACTCCAATTTCCATTGGTGTGGAGACTGGAATGATGGGGTGATGCTTTGGTGATGATTTGGGCACAGGTGTGGTGAGTTGAGTACTCTCTTGGAAACCCTGGCTGGGCTGCAAAACTGAGCTGCTTTTCTGGGCAGGTGCCCTCTCCTTTACCTCCTCCTCCTTCTTGTCCTGTACTGTTTTCACAAAGTATTCACAAGACAGAAGCTGCCTTGCTGTGATCTTCAGATTATGGGTACCAGACAAAAGGTTGGTCACAAGAACACAGAGAGAGGCATCCTGTGAAAAAAGCAGAACACATTGATTATTACCAATCACATATAACATTACTGAATGCAAATTTAAAATGAGAACTTAAAGTTGCAGGTACATCAATCTAATATTGCTTTATCTACCACTTACTTTTTATTAAACTGTACTAACACAGGTCCCCATGCCATGCCCTCCTGTATACCACTACATCTTGTACAACACAAGTATGATTATGAATCCCTTCAAAAAGTTTTTCATTTTTAATTACTTCCTTATTGTTAGTTCTTGGCTAATGAGAACAAATTATCATGTTATTTCATATCATTACATATTCTACTTCTGTGTTATTATTGTGTGGAAACTATTATCTTCTTTCAGTCATGGTGACCTTGAACTTTAACTTTTTGACCCCATTACAAATACAATTCTTTCAAACCCAATGTGTGCACAAGCCATCCACAAAATTTGGTCAAGGAATTGGATTTAGAACTAATGTTACTGTGCAGAAACCATCAAAGTGAAACACAAATATGTTTGATGAGAAATCTTTGCATAAATACATAGTAAGAGGTGAGGCGATTTTACAGTTTTGCCTTTACATATCGTTTTTTTTTTTTATATGGACTGTTTTGTCTTGATAGATCTTCTGCTATGACATCATGCAACAAACTTAATCGGATTTACATGTGCTTAACAACATCTAAAAAATGATTCATCCAACACAATGCAATTGCATTTTAAGTCTGGGCAAAATGTATAATAAAAAGCCTTATCTAGTGAGTTTGTGTTTTGAGAATTGACACACATCTCAGTCCTATCTGCATACAGATATGATTTAATAAATGCAAAATGTCCCATATGAAGGGAGCAGTGCTCACCATCTTGATACTTTTTGGGTCAGGTAAGCTATTAGCATGGAAGGAAACTCTCTCATTTGGAAAGTGAATCTGAAAATAAATAACAATGCTAATTTAAAGAAAATTACAACATATGCTCAACAGGGTCTCTGTTGATAAATATGGGCATTCAGGGGTAATCCCTTTTCAAAATTTGACCAGAAGCACTAGAATTCCAAGTCAATCAAGGTCTCATCAATATAATAACTTTTGTGAAAATGCAATATTCCTCAGTAAAGGTATGCTGCTTAAAGTGAAGCAAGGAGTATGAGCACTAATGGTCCATAACTCCTAAATGCTGATGTGGAGCAATAAGGGTTCATAACTTATCTAAATGATAATGTGGAGCAATAAGGGTCCATAACTCGTCTAAATAATAATGTGGAGCAATAAGGGTCCATAACTCTTCTAAATGATAATGTGGAGCAATAAGGGTCCATAACTCTTCTAAATAATAATGTGGAGTAATAAGGGTTCATAACTCTTCTAAATGAAAATGTGAAGGAAATAGGAGCCCATAACTCGTCTAAATTCTTAATTTCATTTTAAAAAATTCAAATATATTCAGTTTATTTGAACCCTTATAGGGCTTATATAGTTTGCTCACACAAATCCTACAGGGCCAATAGTTTGAGTAAGGAAAAAAAAAATTGCACTCTACTTTTACGTTGTATTTTTATTTATCTGACTTATTTATATTTCAAAATGCCTCTGAAAGGTGGGGAGTGACCAGTATGCCATCAATTTCTGTCCATCCAGCATGCATGTCTGACTCATTTAATACCATCCAGCATGAATGTCTGACTCATTTAATACCATCCAGCATGTATGTCTGACTCATTTAATACCATCCAGCATGCATGTCTGACTCATTTAATACCATCCAGCATGCATGTCTGACTCATTTAATACCATCCAGCATGAATGACTCATTTAATACCATCCAGCATGCATGTCTGACTCATTTAATAGCATCCAGCATGTATGTCTGACTCATTTAATAGCATCCAGCATGCATGTCTGATTCATTTAATACCATCCAGCATGAATGTCTGGCTCATTTAATACCATCCAACATGCATGTCTGATTCATTTAATACCATCCAGCATGAATGTCTGACTCATTTAATACCATCCAGCATGCATGTCTGACTCATGTAATACCATCCAGCATGCATGTCTGACTCATTTAATACCATCCAGCATGAATGTCTGACTCATTTAATACCATACAGCATGCATGTCTGACTCATTTAATACCATCCAGCATGCATGTCTGATTTATTTAATACCATCCAGCATGAATGTCTGACTCATTTAATACCATCCAGCATGCATATCTGACTCATTTAATACCATCCAGCATGCATGTCTGACTTATTTAATACCATCCAGCATGTATGTTGGACTCATTTAATACCATCCAGCATGCATGTCTGACTCATTTAATACCATCCAGCATGAATGACTCATTTAATACCATCCAGCATGCATGCCTGACTCATTTAATACCATCCAGCATGCATGTCTGACTCATTTAATACCATCCAGCATGTATGTCTGACTCATTTAATACCATCCAGCATGAATGTCTGACTCATTTAATACCATACAACATGCATATCTGACTCATTTAATACCATCCAGCATGAATGTCTGATTTATTTAATACCATCCAGCATGTATGTTGGACTCATTTAATACCATCCAGCATGCATGTCTGACTCATTTAATACCATCCAGCATGAACGTCTGACTCATTTAATACCATCCAGCATGCATGTCTGACTCATTTAATACCATCCAGCATGTATGTCTGACTCATTTAATACCATCCAGCATGAATGTCTGACTCATTTAATACCATACAACATACATATCTGACTCATTTAATACCATCCAGCATGAATGTCTGACTCATTTAATACCATCCAGCATGCATGTCTGACTTATTTAATACCATCCAGCATGTATGTTGGACTCATTTAATACCATCCAGCATGCATGTCTGATTCATTTAATACCATCCAGCATGAACATCTGACTCATTTAATACCATCCAGCATGCATGTCTGACTCATTTAATACCATCCAGCATGCATGCCTGACTCATTTAATACCATCCAGCATGCATGTCTGACTCATTTAATACCATCCAGCATGCATGTCTGACTCATTTAATACCATCCAGCATGAATGTCTGACTCATTTAATACCATACAACATGCATATCTGACTCATTTAATACCATCCAGCATGAATGTCTGACTCATTTAATACCATCCAGCATGCATGTCTGACTTATTTAATACCATCCAGCATGTATGTTGGACTCATTTAATACCATCCAGCATGCATGTCTGACTCATTTAATACCATCCAGCATGCATGTCTGACTCATTTAATACCATCCAGCATGCATGTCTGACTCATTTAATACCATCCAGCATGAATGTCTGACTCATTTAATACCATACAGCATGCATGTCTGACTCATTTAATACCATCCAGCATGCATGTCTGATTTATTTAATACCATCCAGCATGAATGTCTGACTCATTTAATACCATCCAGCATGCATATCTGACTCATTTAATACCATCCAGCATGCATGTCTGACTTATTTAATACCATACAACATGCATATCTGACTCATTTAATACCATCCAGCATGCATGTCTGACTCATTTAATACCATCCAGCATGAATGACTCATTTAATACCATCCAGCATGCATGCCTGACTCATTTAATACCATCCAGCATGCATGTCTGACTCATTTAATACCATCCAGCATTGCATGTCTGACTCATTTAATACCATCCAGCATGAATGTCTGACTCATTTAATATCATACAACATGCATATCTGACTCATTTAATACCATCCAGCATGAATGTCTGACTCATTTAATACCATCCAGCATGCATGTCTGACTCATTTAATACCATCCAGCATGCATGTCTGATTCATTTAATACCATCCAGCATGCATGTCTGACTCATTTAATACCATCCAGCATGAACGTCTGACTCATTTAATACCATCCAGCATGCATGTCTGATTTATTTAATACCATCCAGCATGAGTGTATGATTCATTTAATACCATCCAGCATGCATGTCTGACTCATTTAATACCATCCAGCATGAATGTCTGACTCATTTAATACCATACAACATGCATATCTGACTCATTTAATACCATCCAGCATGAATGTCTGACTCATTTAATACCATCCAGCATGCATGTCTGACTTATTTAATACCATCCAGCATGCATGTCTGACTTATTTAATACCATCCAGCATGTATGTTGGACTCATTTAATACCATCCAGCATGCATGTCTGACTCATTTAATACCATCCAGCATGCATGTCTGACTCATTTAATACCATCCAGCATGAATGTCTGACTCATTTAATACCATACAGCATGTATGTCTGACTCATTTAATACCATCCAGCATGCATGTCTGATTTATTTAATACCATCCAGCATGAATGTCTGACTCATTTAATACCATCCAGCATGCATATCTGACTCATTTAATACCATCCAGCATGCATGTCTGACTTATTTAATACCATCCAGCATGTATGTTGGACTCATTTAATACCATCCAGCATGCATGTCTGACTCATTTAATACCATCCAGCATGAATGACTCATTTAATACCATCCAGCATGCATGCCTGACTCATTTAATACCATCCAGCATGCATGTCTGACTCATTTAATACCATCCAGCATGCATGTCTGACTCATTTAATACCATCCAGCATTGCATGTCTGACTCATTTAATACCATCCAGCATGAATGTCTGACTCATTTAATACCATCCAGCATGCATGTCTGATTCATTTAATACCATCCAGCATGCATGTCTGACTCATTTAATACCATCCAGCATGAAAGTCTGACTCATTTAATACCATCCAGCATGCATGTCTGATTTATTTAATACCATCCAGCATGAATGTCTGATTCATTTAATACCATCCAGCATGCATGTCTGACTCATTTAATACCATCCAGCATGAATGTCTGACTCATTTAATACCATACAACATGCATATCTGACTAATTTAATACCATCCAGCATGAATGTCTGACTCATTTAATACCATCCAGCATGCATGTCTGACTCATTTAATACCATCCAGCATGCATGTCTGACTTATTTAATACCATCCAGCATGTATGTTGGACTCATTTAATACCATCCAGCATGTATATGTTGGACTTGTATTTCAGGCTCAAAACCACTCAATGGTATTTCCATTAGCACTTTCCCAGCTCCACAACTGTGATATACTTCATAACTTTAAAAATTACTTTCATCATCATTACCCAGTATTTGCCGAACTAAACATTGTCATTTGAAGAACTACATTTTGGTTTTACTAGTTAACCTGCATTTTATACATGCATTTGTAATACTTCCTTGATGCAGGATTCAAATTTATGAGAAAATGCTTGTTCCAGAGCACAATATAGCAATCAATTTTACTTTAACTATTCAAGTCTAGCTGTAGAACCTAGATGTGTCAACAGTTGCCAACCTAAGAAAAAGACAGATTTCATGACAAGCATAATGATACCTCTACTGACTTAAGTAGTGACAACCACTTTAAGGGTGAATGGTTAAAAAGAAAAGTGTATTTTGTGCCAAGTACATTTTCATATATGCAACTTTAAATTATTTTGTAGTGCAACTTTAAATTATTTTGTAGGAGTTCTCGCACATCATTGTTCTCCATGTGCAAAATGTGTACAAATTTTGCATGATTCATGCAAATGTGTGCTTTGAAAGCATCTCAAAATAAGCTGGTTACAAACAACATGCCGTGCAAAGATAAGAATTGTCAATAACCATAATTCTGTCAATATAAAGGTAAGGGCCTGCATGTTGGGCCTTTGATCACTCACCTAGATAAGCATAATTCTATCAACATAAAGGTAAGGGCCTGCATGTGGGGCCTTAGATCACTCACCTAGATAAGCATTAATTCTATCAACATAAAGGCAAGGGTATGCATGTTGTGCCTTACATCAGTCTGAAAGATGCTTTCCAAAGAAATTTCTTCCAATATTGCTGATTGCATATGTTTTGAAAATAACCATTTCAGAGTCTCTTCTGGTTTTTTTTAATGTATATAAATTCATGCATATTAGATGCATCATGCCATTGATCAAAGCATTGCTGCATAAGAGCCAAAAGTTTGGCCTAAGATCACTCATCTGGCAAACATGGCCCAAATCTGCAAAAGCAAGATCAGTTGGCTGGGTTTTCAAGGTTTCTCCAGTTCATTATCATTTAGTCAAATGCATTGAGGCCACTATACTAGGACACTTTTGTCAAGTCAAATTATCTTATGTAGGCTTACAAGATAAAGTCATGCAAAATTTGTTTACTACTTTTAATAACAGCAGACATATGTGACAGTGGTATAGAATTATTTCTGTGAATGAAAGAAGGCATTTCATGCAAGGACACTTTGTCAAATTTTGTCATTTTTTTGTACAAAACTTAAGCCCTCCATGCCAGTGTTTTTAGTGTCAAATTTTGTACATTTTTTTGTACAAAACTTAAAGCCCTCTATGCCAGCATGTTTTCTGTCCCATTTGTTCAAATCTGTTAAGCAGTTTGAGAAGTTTTTAGACTTTTCTACTTTTTGTAAATTATAGCTGTATCCTTATAGTGGATCAATTTGTGAAGAAAAAACCCACCAAACTAAAAACAATCTAAGCAAAGGATATTCTAAGTCAAATTTAGCACCCCAACAAAATGGTTAGGCAACTGTGAGAATGTGTTGTTCAAAGATATTCTATTTTTAGTAATGGCAGCATATTTTGATAGCTTACTGTCATCACTCTAACAAACTTCAAAGACTTCTATGCTAGAATGCTTCATGTCAAATTTGGTCAAATTCTGTAAAGCACTTTTTGCAAACTCATTTGTGTGGTTTTTCTAAGTAATTTAAATGGTGGCATCATTTTTAAAATCTGAAAGACCGCTTCATGCATGGATGCTTTCTCGCAAATTTATACAAATTTTGTTCAGCAGTTTTTGAGAAGATTTTCAAAGATTCTTTTATGTTTAGTCAAGGCTTGTATATTGAAAGATGGATCAGAATCATTTAAACAAATCTGGAAATGCCAGGAATTCTTCGGTCTAATTTGGTCCAAGTTTTTGAGAAGTCATTTAAACATTTTTCTATTAGTGACAGTGGCCATACTGGATAGTGACTACCATCGAATGAAGAAATTCAAAAGGGTTGATGCCAGACCACTCCCTGTCCAAAACTGGTCATGTTTTTGGTTAGCTGATATATGACAGAAGGACCATACTATTTTGGCCTCAAGGCAGGTCAAAAGCAACTGCTGGCAGAAAAGTGACTGCCATCTTTCACTTCCCACTAACATGTGCTTGAGAAAAACAGTTGACAAGACAAAAAGGATAAAAAAGACACAATTAGGTCTCTGAGACACAAAACTGCATTTTCATACTCATATGGTTCCTGGGCTATGCTGATTACAAGGATCTGCAGTAACACATAGGTAATAGAGAAAATGTGGCAACAACTTGATCAAAATCGGACTGGAAGAGACAAATCTTTTAAAAGTCACTTCTGTATGTAATATGCATTTCACCGCCAAATGTTGTTCATGTTTACTCTGAAGATTTTATCTTCAATAAGTTTAAAAAATTTTTAAAAAATTCGAAAGAATTTTTGTCTTACAGAAATTGAACCTTTACCATGTTACTTTGTTATATACCCAGGTCAATAACTACAACAAAAGGCACAAATCGGTCTTATGTTTCTCACCTTGATAGTTGACATCTCTCAGCTTGTGAATGCAAATTCACACAGACTGAAACTGTAGAGGGGAAGAAAACGTTTAGAGCACTGAGTTGATATTAATACAACTAGCATTCTCGCCGGGATCTCAACCATGCCCTGGAATCTAGGACTCAATTCATAACTTGGAAACTGTTAATAACCCTACCTTTAAATTACACTTACTTGGAAATTCCAAGGGGAGTTAATCTGAAGAGTTAGCATGAATAATTGGTTGGGTCTGTCCTTATTCCTCAGGGAATCTGATCTATGGAGTTTTATCTTGAAGACCATCAAGATCATCACCCTTGGGAGCTGCAGGGTACTCAGTGGTTAAAATGATGGACACATGACCAGAAGATTGTTATTTGGTTACACACTGTCAGCCTGAATCCCCCATTAGACTGCTTGCATCTCACTCATAATCAAACTCATCTGAAATCTTACAAGCTTACATACCAAATCTATCAGAAATATGGATCGCAGAGTGTTCACAATCTCAATCAATCAGATGAAAGATCATCTCTTTAATATGCATGGATGTTTTCTTAACTGAACTCATTTATGATCTTGATGAGATAAACCTGCATCACAAATCTGAATGAAATTTAATCAAAAATAAAGTTTCCAGCGTGTTTGTGAGGAACTGTAATGGATGGAAGGATGATATGAGGGACAAAAGATGGTACCATAAACTCACTTGGCCTTTGGTCAGGCTCGCTAAAACTGGAGCTGACATGACAAAACTGGTAAAAGGCACATCTAGGTCCATGAGACAACGTAGATACCATATATTAACTCATTACTAAACTATGCTGGTTACAAAGATCTGCTGATGTTGTTGTTATAGGGTTTTTAAAAAAATGCCAATGTTTCAGCACAAGGATCTGCTGTAGTAGTAAGTAATGTTGAAGGAAAATTGGAACGAAAATATAAAATCTTTACAACACATGTATATAAGTATTAAGCAATTCATCTACAAAATGACATCTAGGCATATGCATGGGATGCAGAGTTATGATGGATCAAAACGTGTGAACTGACAGATAGTTTGGTCTGACAGGTGGACAAAGGTGTTTGCTATAGCATCTTGATGTCGGAGTAAAACTTGTTTCTTTTTTCAATGTTTTAAACACTCATCGTGCCTTTGATTTTATAATTTGAAGAATGTTTTGTACAATTCTCATCAGTTAGTATCTATAAAAGTTATTTGAGCACTTCCATATTTTGTCGTTTTTAAATTAATATTGTCTTTGACATCAATTTCTGTAAATTCTAGTAATCTTGATCTTCAGCTCCAATCTTTATTTATACCGTTTAGTTACATGTTTAATAGCTTCCTATTAAAACAGAAACTGAATCATTAATGGACAAACTGCATGCTCTGAACTAATTTTTCAGAAGTATGAACAGCAACAATTTAGAAATCTAAATCATTAATGTATTGAACACTGGTTTTATTTCTGTATTCTATGGTAGCAGATAACCATTAACAAAAGAACTTACCCAAAAGAGTAACAAGGCCAGGTTGAAGAGGTCTACAGCAGCACTGACCCCTTCTGGCACTGCTGGTGCTGAGACCAAGAAAGGCTCGGGGCAGAAGAATTGAAAACCATTCTCTGTCTGGTATTTCTTATTAGCACGATCTCTCTGAAAGACATACTTTATTCTTCAACCATTCAAATTCATTCTGCTATTAACGCTAGTCTCAAAAACTAATTTGTATTTCTAAAACACTATTACCTCACTGCAGCCCCTATTAAAGGCAAGTCAAAAATAGATCCTAAAAACAATAAAATATTATATATTTCTTCAAATGACACCAAATATTTCATAAGGTCATCTACATATCCACATAAATGTAAAGATTATTTATAGGTAATCTGGGCTTAAAGACAATTTCTTTAGTACTACTGATTGCCGTCTCCCTGTTAGAAAGCAAGTTAAAAATTCAAGAGCAATATATATATATATATATATATATATATATATATATATATATATATATATATATATATTATATGCCATAATTACAGAAAACTGTATTAAAAACAGAAATTTATTTTTGATTCTTATCTGGATCTGCAGTTAAATTTTCACAAATCTGCAAAATACATATGGATTAGTAGTCGATATGAGAGTATAGACACAAAACAACTGATAAATTATTTATGCATAACACTTATTTTAACTGGTCTTCATGTCTAACTTATGCTGAATGGTTATGAAGTCCACAATGATGAATACTGTATTACATCACTGTTAAATTTTTCTTTCAAAATTTGTAAAGTGTTATTTGATTTGTCTTTTTCCCGATGTAACATGTCTTTAAGTTTAACAAAATCCCTCTCCTCTAACATTTCTCAGTCATATAACATGTACAAGTCACACTGATGAAGCCTGTTTCTCTTAATACGTGGTCCATTTTTTCGATTTAGACTGGTTCACTATGTACATGAGTATCAATATATAATGAATCTGTGACACGTGGTTTCACATTCAAGAAACCCATCCGTTTCCTTGGAACTGTACAGTTACTATAAATAGAAAATTAAGAAATTAGGCTGAGGTCTAACAATAGATAAATTCGCAGCAGCCAATAGTCACACAACATCAGCCTTGAACTGTAATCATTATTCTGTGTCTCACTTGCTTCTGATGTCTTTGATCATAACTTGGAAACAAATTTTTTTTATATAAATTTCTAACGGGTACCTCATTGCCTATTTTATAACCTGGGTTATCATGAACAGCAGGTACCCGTGTATCCACTGACAGCTTTACTGATTGGTCAGTGCTAATCAAAACAAGGGACTATGCTAGGAGACTAAAAGGGCTACAAGGTTACAGTGCACACTTCATGCATAATTACCTTGAATAGCTACTACAGTTGTGGCCTTGCATGAAAAGCATGCAGCATCCAGTCCAATAATCTAACATGAATATTCACATGCACAACACAAAGTCAACCTGATCAGGGTATCATATCACAACACAATGTACAGTCATTAGCATCGAAAGTTTGCAAACTAATGAACATCTTAACTTCCAAATGTATTGGTTAGAAACGGCCATCTTAAAAGGATAGCATGTACAAGTATGGAATATAAGCACAAATACTTTACCCTTGTTAGTAAAGAATGAAATGTAGGTCATAGTGACCATCTTTTGTCTTAATGGTGTATTAGTACCAATTGTTAAATTTCACGATGGGAACTTAACCAGCATCCAGTAAAAGGAACTTTTAATAAAAAATTTCAACAAAGTCACTAAAGCATGATATACATGTCACATGGACTTTTATGCCAAAAAGATGTATGTTGAAACGAATCCACTCACCATGTTTCAGCGCTCCGAGTAACTTAGTATGCATATACCATGCCATAAACTCATATGGTCATGAGCTGTACACAAAAACTTAACCAAAGTCAGTAAAAGCAATATAGGTCACAGTGAGCCTCTTCTGTTGAAAGGCTGTCGTAGTACAGAGATTAATTCACAAATCTAGCACAAACAATGGCTGAGAAATGAACATTAAATACAAAAAATAAGTCAGTGAAGTCTAAAAGAGGGTCCATAATTACCTACTACTAAAACAACAGTCCTCATCAAGATGTATGATTCTTAATAGGATGTATGCTGCATGCCAAAAACTTGTGTAATCATGAACTAATTGCAAAAGCTAACCCAAGCCAGTAAAATGTGGAATATAGGTCACTGTGACTTTCTCTGGTATTGTTATATTACTGAGAGAGATGTATACAATAATAAGGTTAATAATTAATGCATCAACAGTAAAAACATCAAACTGAACCAAAATCAGTGAAATATCAAACAAAGCTATTTTTGTTGTTGTTTTGTTGTGGGGTTTAACGCCATTTTTCAGCACACGATAGGCTATACATGATGGCCAGTAATAATGGTGGAGGAAGAACCCAGGAAAACCCCGGAAAGAACCACCAACCCACGAGAAGCTACTGGCAAGCTTTCTCACATATCCACATTGGCTGAATTTGAGACTCAAACCGGTGCAGACAGAGGTGAGATGGCAGTGATCCGTAACGGAGAGTGCTTTAGACCACTCGGCCACCAAACCTAATTTTTATATGGATAAAAATATATGGATACAGTACTTCTCAAGATACATAAGTATTACCAAGTTACATGTTTCCAGTTGTAACAGTTCTATACAATCATCTAGTTTGTTGATTCCAGCATGAATCGAGCTTCAGAAATAAACTTGAAACACGAATTAACCGAAGTCAGTGGAGCATAAAATATAGGTCATAGGTAATTGTGAATAATAAAATAATGGAGTTACTGAGTAGAAACTGTTTCTTTTTTTTCATTTAGTGACCTTGATCTTTGAACTTTGGAATCCAGAATTGCTAGGGTATTACATGGTCATCAAGAAAGCTTGGTAAGTCTGGAAGGTTGAGAGCTGAAGTTGTGCAAGAACAAAATTGGAAATGGATTGGTGGATAGAATGATAATATCAAAACGTTATAAATTCAGATTTACAGCAAACATATAAAAATATTTTGTTGGTTTTTCTGCTAGATCACAGTACCAACCTCTATATCTTATAACCATTGAGTCAATCTTTTATCACCAAAGTCATGTAACACTGCCTCTATAATTTACAACTGTTGTACTGTATCATATTTATACAAGAAATAAAATTTTATTTATTTAACTTTGTAATAAATTAAATTCTATTGCAAACTGGGTTTTCTTTCCTCTGCTTTTATATTCTCTTCTTATTTCCTCCATACTGTATTGTGTTACCTCTTGCTATGAGAAGCAGAGTTTCCAGAAAAAGTTGATCAATTTTAAATTTCAGATCCTGAAATGAAATTTTTTCAATATCTGTATTGTTTTCATTATTCTCTCATTGTTTCTATGTAATAAATACAACTTTTAAATTCTTTCAAATTGGCTGATGTATTCTTTCTCATTTTACAATAACATGCATCTCTTTATTATTCAGAATTATTGCTTTGAAATCCTGGAACAATGAATGTACCCCAGAAGTAAGGTACAAGGTTATCTTATCAGAAAAAAATAGTACAAGTATATGACGATATCAGAGAAACAAAAATAATAAAATCTTGCCTATAGAGAACAGTTGATGAACCAAAATCAAGCTGATCAATACATGCATATACACATACCTTCCAAATCGACTTCAAAAAATGTTCCTGTCTATTTGCAAGAAGAACATATTTTGGGAATTCAGATGGGTAGATGGACAGTAACAAATTTACTGAATAAAAAATACATGGAATGATGGACATGAGGACTACAAACTGAAAACAACTAATTCACACAAAATCCATGAACTTAGAGATGGATTGACAAACAGGTGCACCGTGCATAAGAAACAATATAGCACAAGATGAAATAATAATAATGAAGAAGTAGCCAAAACAATTTTTTCATTAAACAATTTATACAGCTTTTGCATTACTTAGGTTGCAACAACCTCCACTGCATGAGGTTAGCTAAGGTAAGATGGCAGTATCTATGAAGTGAAATCACAAGACTGAATGAGAGAACTATTATGGCAGAATTGCCAATATTTCGAGGCAGAGTTCCTAGTACTACTGAATGACACACCTATTAGGGCCAAATTGCCATGTTTTGAGGTGAAGTTGCCATAACTTGTTATCATGAAAATTTCTGGAAATTAATCTGTTAATATAAGTGGATTGGGGACAGAATACCCAAATTGCCATGTTTTGAAGTTAAGTTGCCATAACTTGTTATCATGAAAATTTCCTGGAAATTAATCTGTTAATATAAGTGGATTGGGGACATAATACCCAAATGATGCTGCAAGCTGAGATGAGAAAAACTTTAGTATACTGTTGACAGCCCCAAGTAACGGACTTACATGGAAGGTGGAGTATCAGCAGTTCTGTTGATATCTGAATGAAAAATGACACATTATACCCAAAAAATGAAAAGAAAACAGATCATGGATGATGAAGGTAGTAAACTAGCTTGAAGAACCAAATTTACATACACATGAACATGTAACTACATCACAATCACATTTAAGTATCTAAACACTGTCATGAATATATTTTATCAACAGAATGGGAATTTTTATATGACAGCATTATCAAATACATTCTTACAGATGACAATACTTACCAAAGAAATGGAGAAATCTGGCAGGAGAAACTCCACTTTAAGGGTCTGTGGATCCAGAAGAAAGACTTGTGGGTTGATATTTCCATAAATAAAATTATTATCATGTAGGTCTGCTAGACAGGTGAGGGCATTTTTGGCTATCTGCTGCAAAGCCTGAAGAACAATAATATACAAGATGTCTATTAGAAAGAATACCTTTTATACAAGACAAATTTAACTGCTCAGTGTCTATCCTATTGGTTCTACTGATTATTCAGTGTCTATCCTGTTGGTTCTACTGATTACTCAGTGTCTATCCTGTTGGTTCTACTGATTATTCCATGCAAACTGAATAGACTCAGATGTGCCAGTGCATTTGGCAACAATTAAGCATCAGTGCACTTTATGTCTACATATTTAACTTTAATTTCATTTAAGCATGTATGCCTCTAATGCAAACCAAAATGTACAAATATTAAAAATATATTTCACAGGTCATATAAAAGGACTGATGCTATACTTGGAAAAATAATTCCAGCAGTTCATGACAAGAACCTTTCTTCCTTTTAACTGCTGAGTGTTGAAACCCTCTCTCATATTCTTCACCAATAACAAGATTTTTCAAATCAGCTGCTGTGATGGACATCTTGGATATCTTTTGGTGACTATGTCAATATGAAAACCCATTTGGGGCAAGTAGCAACAACAAGATTTTCATGTTGTGGCAGCCATATTGATGCATGATTGGAAATATTTTCCTTTAGTAACAACTAGGTCTCATAGAAAGTATATTAGGGAAGACCCATGTTTATATAGCCTTCAGTTTGGGAGGAATAGGCATAAAATATTTCAAATATTGAGAGTTGATATTAATTTTTGTCATCTAGGACCAAGCAGACACCATGAAACTAATCTGATGCCAACCCCTTGCCAAAATTACTTTACGTTTTGGAGGAATGGTGACAAGATTTTCAAGATGGTTACTATGGTGGCCATACTGTACGTCAGATGAGCACCATTTTAATTTAGACCCAACAAGACGTTTTAACAAGTCTTCTGGTGAAAACCTAATGTTCATATAACTTTCCATTTTGAAGGCATAACAAGATTTTCAAGATGGTTCCTATGGTGGCCATATTGGATATCAGATGTGCACCATTTCCATTTAGGAAAAATTAGACATCATAAGAAGTCTTCTGGTGAATGCACAATGACTATGACCAGCCATCTAGGTGAAATAACTACGAGATTTTCCAGATTGCCAATGTGGAAGTCAGACTGGCACCATGTAAATTTGCTACCACCAAACCATCATAATCTTTCAGTCAGAACCCAATGTTGATATGATCATTCATTCAGAAGTAATAATATAATTTTAAAGATGGCCACTTTGATGGCCATATTGAATACCTGAGCATCATCATTATTCAATACCAGCTAGATATCATAACAAGCCTTTCTCTTTCAGTGAAAGCTCCATTCATTCAGAAGCAGACCTGCAAACCCTAACAAACCTTGTCAGTAAGACAACTGAATTTTTTCCACAAGTTAGACCATTTTTCAGTAAGATGTTACAAAATATCATGTTTTGCTATTGTCGACCTGGAAACATGCATTTAAAAGTCCAGAAGTATGATAAAAGACTGTTGTAGCGATGATAAACATTATGTTCAACTAAAAGGTTTGTCAAGTTTACTTGAACCTTAATTATCTTCAGTATAGTTTTACAAACTACAGTCTCAAATCCTAGTTCAATGGCTTTACTGCTATCTCTCAACCTGATGCAATCTTTAAAACAAAAATTAAAATTTGCATGGCAATGGCAATAATGTTTCCAACCATCTGGCATACTCAAATCAGCACTTAATGTCCACTAATTGTATTTTTTGCTGCTCCTGCTTTTTACTCAAGCAACTGATTATTCCCTTTATTTTTCTGTACCAGTAAAACTTTTTTGGGTTTAGTGTCCTGTTGTTCTAGTTGTTCTAGGGTTTGACGCCATTTTTTCAGCACAAGATAGGCTATACATGGCGGCCAGTATAACTGGTGGAGGAAGAACCCTGGAAAACCCAGGGAAGAACCACCGACCCACGAGAAGCTACTGGCAGGCTTTCCCACTAGTGTCCTGTCATGTGATCACTTGTTGGATGCAATTTTTAAAAAAACCTAAAGCAATAGCTTGATCATGCAGATGTTTTGCATCGTAAAATACAGTCAGTTTAAAGCATCTGAGGTACTTCTGTAGGGTTAGTCTGTTTCCCTAACTCCAATGACTCTAATATGAAACCTGGATACCAATCAAACAGGGACAAGGCAGTATCTGAATTAGACCACAAACAGCTTTAAGTTCCGTAATTTGTGAATAGTAGTGATAACAAGATTTTTCAAGATGTCTGCCATGGTGGCCTTATTGGATTTCAGACTGACACCATTTTCATTTAAGACCAACTAGACATCACAAAGAGTCTTCCAGTGAGAACAACATGTTGATGTGACCCACCCATTCAGGAACAGTAGCTACAAGATTTTCAAGATGGCATCATTTTCATTAGGGTCCAACTAGCCCATGGAATGAATGTTGTGTTTGTAAAATTTCATGGGAATCCTCCAAGGAGTTTAGGAGGCGTGGTGATAACAAACTTGTAATGACAGGTGATAGTAATGGACAAAAGACCATCTATATGCTCTCTTGTCTGTGACCAGTACAGCAAAAATGGAACAACTGTTATACTAGCAAAAATTGGAATCAGGTTCTATACATAGAAATAAAAATATAACAACTGGCACTCCCTGACTTAGGTAAATGTTCCATTCCATAAATCTTTCAGTAAGTCGATCTTTACGTAAGTCAGAATTTGACCCACCCAAGCTATCAGTCACACACTCTATAGACTGTACATGTATACATACTACACTGAATGTTAGATCTTAGTACTTTCCCTTAATATCTGCATAGAGATTTCTAGCCTTTGCTTGGATCATCATTAGGCTTAAAGGAACACACCTTTGTTATGGCCAATAAGCTTTGTCCACCATCACATTTCTTTATATTCATTGTCATCTCCAAATCAATTTTACTAGCATTAAAAAACCTTTGAAAAAATAAAAGAATTTTATGGGTATGTGTTCAATGGCAACTACAAGACAAGAATGAAAACAAACATGTGAACGCTGTGTAAGTTGCAGGAATCTCCTGCAAATGGGTTTTGGTAGATGAAATCTATACATGCATGAAAATCAAATGAAAAAAGGTTAGTAGCGTAACATAAAATTCTTCTAACTAAAGAATTTAATAAATGGACACTTCAGTATTGGGCTTATGGGAAAGGTTGTCCTAGTTTATGGAAGTCAGATACAAGATTATCTCATTAATATGAAGAGATCTTCCTCAAAACCAAACTCATCCAACCTCTTTATCATACAAGGCTGTTAATCAGCACCAAAACAGAAATGAAGCAAAGACATTTCTGGGAAGTGGATACATCATTTTACAAGAAAAGTATAACAGATAAAGGTAAACTAAAATCATTACTGAATGGGCCCCCTATATGATCTCTTGAAGTATAGCACATTTTGCTCCAAGGACTATATTAAGATATACTCTGCAATAAAATGTTCTTGGTGGCACCTTATATATTCAAAGTAGCTCATTTTCTTTCTTTTGCATTACCAAAATATGGAAATGAACCACTGACTTATCATAATGGACCATTGGTTTTCCTCCTATTTGCAATACTAAAATATGGAAATGAGCCATTGACTCATCATGATGGTCCACTGGTTTTCTTAGTTGCCCCTGTGCAGCTGCTAGAGTTGACAAATTCAACAGATGCAAGATCATGTCATTAATAGCCTGTATAGTTGCTAGAGTTGACAAATTCAACAGATGCAAGATCATGTCATTAATAGCCTGTATAGTTGCTAGAGTTGACAAATTCAACAGATGCAAGATCAAGTCATTAACAGCCTTGAATCTTACTCAAAATCAAATGCGGCTTGAATCCTCATGATATAAACTTATTTTCCAAAAGACTTCAGGCTCTACAGTGGCAAAAAAACTATCAATCATCCACAAGATCTATCACATAAATATACTCAGGTCTCACTCACAACAAAAACCATCCCACAAATGAATGATATTGGTATATTTACCCTGTCTGATTAAAATCTGAATAGAAATAGCTCTCAAATGGTAAGTTGTTAGGATTTTATTTCTTATTCTTGACAACAGAGTAGTCTGAACTTAGATATCTCAAACTTGTATTAAGATCCATCCTGACGACTTACCTTGGCATCATATTTCCGACTCCTGACAGCCGATTCCAAAATCTCTCTTCCATCTTGCCAAGGATACTGAATGTATGCCTGTCTTTCATTCTGAAAAACAAGAACAAATCATAGTCTTTATGATTTGATTTTTACTAAAGATACAAACCACTCATCTCCCAATCTGAAGAAACAATCCATAGCATCTAATGAAAAGGCAAACAATACAAGTTCATTACATCCAGTGTTTCCCTTTATGCACACGCACATTTGTGCGTCTGGGACTCAAGCTGGCAAAAACCAATGCACACAATTTGTTGTTGTGCATTTTTTTGACACAAAGGATTCACATAATGTGATCAGGATTTATTTAATATCCAATGCTTTGGATGAGGGACAGCATTGTGTATACTTCGAGCATAGGTATAGTCTGGTTCCCTGCTTCATATGCTCCCTGCATTGCACTCCACTATTCGTACAGTGGTGTGCAACACACGGAGCACATGAAACAGGGAACCAGACTAGCACAGGCAATGTTATGACAGAGTAGCTTCCCCTAATCTCGCAAGCTCTCATGTGATATCCATTGAGCTCATCAAGATGTCATCCAGATGTTCAACGTCAATGCTTGTCGCACTAGAAAGTGATTACCTACCAGATTAAAACGGCCTGGACTAAGAATAATGAGCGAAGAAAGTCAAAGAAGCAGAACACAAAAGAGTAACTGTGGATGTAACTTTAATGAAAAATTGAGAAAATAATTCCCTTGGCTGGAATACGGCATATTCATTAGGATTACCAGTGTGACTTCTGATCGCATGATTGCAAAGACTGCAAAAGTGAATAATCCTTTCGTGACAGGGTTTAAGAATTTTTAAAAATCTGCCCTTGTTCACCACAAGATATCTGGAGAACACATTATCACCCAAGACATTCTTTTACAACAAAGACATCAGTAAACTTATTGAGACAAATGCCTTATTTGGATTAAAAAGTCAGAGGGTCATTGCATATTTTGATGGTTTTTAACTTTGCTGCAATAAAAGAAAGCTCTTAAAGTTCAAGTGTAACTTATTAGAAAGAAGATTAATCATTAGCCATTTTGACTTTTGGATAAATGTGTTCTTGGACGCAGTACAATGAAACCAATATAGTACACATTTTATGGCAGGCAGTAAATAAACTGCCATTTGGTTAAAAAGATTTATCTGGTTTTTTGTATTGGCTTATATGTAATGTGTTGGTCTATAATATTGCTACAAACAGAATATAAGGAGACTGTTAAAAGTACGACTTTAAACTAAAAGAAAAATGAATAAAATTATTCTTAGAATGGACAATGTATTTATTTGTTAATTGTGCATGTTGGTTATTTGTATTTTTTTGAGAGAGTGAAAGAGAGGGAGAGAAAGAGAGTGTGTGTTATGCAAGTTGCAATATCCTATTTCAAGCTGAAAAAGTATGGGTAAGATGAAAATTTGTCAGTACATTTTTGACCCCCATATTTTTTATTTGACCCCCAGTTCTGACAACAAGGTTGTTTTTCTACCCTCAATTTTACACCCCTGGGGGATACACTGATTACATCAAAACAAAATGATAAAGTAAAACCTAATACTGAGTGACTTTGCTATAAGCATAGGTTATCTGTCATTTAAAAACCACAATCTTCATGACAAGATTATATCAATGAACTGTAATGACCAATCTCCTGCTGAACACAGTCTTCATGACAAGATTATACAAATGAACTGTAATGACCAATCTCCTGCTGAACACAATCTTCATGACAAGATTATATAAATGAACTGTAATGACCATTCTCCTGCTGGACATAATGAGCATGACAAGATTATATAAATGAACTGTAATGACCAATCTCCTGCTGGACACAATCAGCATGACAAGATTATATAAATGAACTGTAATGACCAATCTCCTGCTGAACACAATCATCATGACAAGGTTATATAAATGAACTGTAATGACCAATCTCCTGCTGAACACAATCATCATGACAAGGTTATATAAATGAACTATAATGACCAATCTCCTGCTGAACACAATCATCATGACAAGATTAAATAAATGAACTATAATGACCAATCTCCTGCTGAACACAGTCTTCATGACAAGATTATATAAATGATTTTTGTTGTTGTTGTTGTTGTGGGGTTTAACGCCATTTTTCAGCACGATAGGCTATACATGGCGGCCAGTATTAATGGTGGAGGAAGAACCCGGAAAACCCCGGAAAGAACCACCGACCCACGAGAAGCTACTAGCAAGCTTTCTCACATGCCCACATTGGCTGAATCTTAGACTCGAACTGCCGCAGACAGAGGTGAGATGGCAGTGATCTGTAACGAAGAGCGCTTTAGACCACTCGGCCACTCGGGGCCCCTTATATAAATGAACTATAATGACCAATCTCCTGCTGAACACAATCTTCATGACAAGATTATATAAATGAACTGTAATGACCAATCTCCTGCTGGACACAATCAGCATGACAAGATTATATAAATGAACTGTAATGACCAATCTCCTGCTGGACACAATCAGCATGACAAGATTATATAAATGAACTGTAATGACCATTCTCCTGCTGAACACAATCTTCATGACAAGATTATATAAATGAACTGTAATGACCAATCTCTTGCTGAACACAATCTTCATGACAAGATTATATAAATGAACTGTAATGACCAATCTCCTGCTGGACACAATCTTCATGACAAGATTATATAAATGAACTGTAATGACCAATCTCCTGCTGAACACAATCTTCATGACAAGATTATATAAATGAACTGTAATGACCATTCTCCTGCTGGACATAATGAGCATGACAAGATTATATAAATGAACTGTAATGACCAATCTCCTGCTGAACACAATCAGCATGACAAGATTATATAAATGAACTGTAATGACCAATCTCCTGCTGAACACAATCTTCATGACAAGATTATATAAATGAACTGTAATGGCCAATCTCCTGCTGAACACAATCAGCGTGACAAGATTATATAAATGAACTGTAATGACCAATCTCCTGCTGGACACAATCAGCATGACAAGATTATATAAATGAACTGTAATGACCAATCTCCTGCTGAACACAGTCTTCATGACAAGATTATATAAATGAACTGTAATGACCAATCTCCTGCTGAACACAATCTTCATGACAAGATTATATAAATGAACTGTAATGACCAATCTCCTGCTGAACACAATCTTCATGACAAGATTATATAAATGAACTGTAATGACCATTCTCCTGCTGGACATAATGAGCATGACAAGATTATATAAATGAACTGTAATGACCAATCTCCTGCTGGACACAATCAGCATGACAAGATTATATAAATGAACTGTAATGACCAATCTCCTGCTGAACACAATCATCATGACAAGGTTATATAAATGAACTGTAATGACCAATCTCCTGCTGAACACAATCATCATGACAAGGTTATATAAATGAACTATAATGACCAATCTCCTGCTGAACACAATCATCATGACAAGATTATATAAATGAACTGTAATGACCAATCTCCTGCTGAAAACAATCAGTGTGACAAGATTATATAAATGAACTGTAATGACCAATCTCCTGCTGAACACAATCATCATGACAAGGTTATATAAATGAACTGTAATGACCAATCTCCTCCTGAACACAATCATCATGACAAGATTATATAAATGAACTGTAATGACCAATCTCCTGCTGAACACAATCAGCATGACAAGATTATATAAATGAAATATAATGACCAATCTCCTGCTGAACACAATCATCATGACAAGATTATATAAATGAACTATAATGACCAATCTCCTGCTGAACACAGTCTTCATGACAAGATTATATAAATGAACTGTAATGACCAATCTCCTGCTGGACACAATCAGTGTTATATAGATTATATAAATGAACTATAATGACCAATCTCCTGCTGGACACAATCTTCATGACAAGATTATATAAATGAACTGTAATGACCAATCTCCTGCTGAACACAATCATCATGACAAGGTTATATAAATGAACTATAATGACCAATCTCCTGCTGAACACAATCATCATGACAAGATTATATAAATGAACTGTAATGACCAATCTCCTGCTGGACACAATCATCATGACAAGGTTATATAAATGAACTATAATGACCAATCTCCTGCTGAACACAATCAGCATGACAAGATTATATAAATGAACTGTAATGACCAATCTCCTGCTGAACACAATCATCATGACAAGGTTATATAAATGAACTATAATGACCAATCTCCTGCTGAACACAATCATCATGACAAGGTTATATAAATGAACTATAATGACCAATCTCCTGCTGGACACAATCAGCATGACAAGATTATATAAATGAACTGTAATGACCAATCTCCTGCTGAACACAATCATCATGACAAGATTATATAAATGAACTGTAATGACCAATCTCCTGCTGAAAACAATCATTATGACAAGATTATATAAATGAACAATAATGACCAATCTCCTCCTGAACACAATCATCATGACAAGATTATATAAATGAACTATAATGACCAATCTCCTGCTGGACACAATCAGCATGACAAGATTATATAAATGAACTGTAATGACCAAAATCTCCTGCTGAACACAATCATCATGACAAGATTATATAAATGAACTGTAATGACCAATCTCCTGCTGGACACAATCAGTGTTATATAGATTATATAAATGAACTATAATGACCAATCTCCTGCTGGACACAATCAGCATGACAAGATTATATAAATGAACTGTAATGACCAATCTCCTGCTGAACACAATCTTCATGACAAGATTATATAAATGAACTGTAATGACCAATCTCCTGCTGGTCACAATCAGCATGACAAGATTATATAAATGAACTGTAATGACCAATCTCCTGCTGGACACAATCAGCATGACAAGATTATATAAATGAACTGTAATGACCAATCTCCTGCTGAACACAATCATCATGACAAGATTATATAAATGAACTGTAATGACCAATCTCCTGCTGAACATAGTCAGTGTGACAAAATTATATAAATGAACTGTAATGACCAATCTTCTGCTGAACACAATCAGTGTGACAAGATTATATAAATGAACTGTAATGACCAATCACCTGCTGAACACAATCAGCATGACAAGATTATATAAATGAACTGTAATGACCAATCTTCTGCTGGACACAATCAGCCATGATTTTTAGGCACAATATGCATTTCAACACTGCTATGAATCATTGAACTACAAAAACATAAAAATATCACCAACTTTTGTAGCCATAATTACTGAGTAGAAAGTTTGCCGCCAATTTTTCCAAACAGAGATGCATACAAAGCATGGGGGAAAATGTGGAGTCTCTTGACTGGTTTCAATAGATTTGTAAGATATTCTTGTATGATGAAGATCATAAAGCTGACTACTGCAAACAACCCTTATAGTTCCAGAGTCATCAAAAACCAATTACAATTAACTCTCCCCCTCTAAAGTTTAGCTATTATGCTTTGATCTGGTTCACATATTTGTATTTGTTTGTTTTGTTGTGAAAATAGCACTATACCAATAATGTCATATTAAGATAACTAACTTCTCACTCCGCTTTCATTGTAAGGCAAAGAATACTGTCTTAAATCATTTGTATAGTATGTAGTGACCAGGGTTTATGAGATATTTTATCCTGTTCTACTTCATGTTCACATTTATTTAGAAGGGTTTATCTTGATAAATTGGTTCCAATTGTTTTCTTTTAACTTCTTTGAATGTTTTGATAATATTGCCACTATTGAGGTGCTGTGAAACTCTACTACAAACATCTTTTTTCTTCCCCAGACAAGTAAATTATTTCATTTGTAAAGGCTGGTTTTAGTTGTTGCTTTCCTAATGTTATGGTTACTGAAACCAACAAGTGGCCAAATGTGCCGTGGTCACAGATCTCAACATTTGTTCGTCTTATCAGATCTGTTACATCCTTCTGTTTACCAAGTTGATAACATTTATTATTTGTGTCATGGGTTTTGGATTTGGACTGTAAATAAATTTATTCAGTAATAGGTACCAAAGTTAATTTTACAATTTACAGACAGAAAAGGTGTTACCTTCTAGTTAACATCATAATTTATATGCCATAATGCCAACAAACTATAAGTAAAACTCTGATATAATCTGTAATGTTTACAATGATGTATTTTAGTGGCATATAATTTTTATACAAGTATGCATGTAATATTTTTAAAAGAACTATGAATAATGAACAAAATACCAACTTTTATGAAGTAAAATATTTCTTTAATAATAGTTATCTGATCATAGTATCTTAGGAGAACTACTACTACCTCACAAATCCAGCCCTTCCAAGCAAACCTTGCAACCAAAAGAGCTAAAAGTTACCTGTCAACATAGGTAGCAGTTAAATGTTACCTGATCCATTAACCTCATACTTAAAAAGTTAAGGGAGTTACATCCCCTTATCCAGGAGAGGTCATCTCTGATCCCCTAAGGTACATAAGGCAGCTTCTAGAGGTAACCTGGCTGGAGAACAGACTCCATACAGAGATGCTCCCAAGATTTTATCATAACGGGTGATTTACCCCCTTGTTACAAAAAAAAAAGCGGGGGGGAGCAGAACAAAAAGGAGGGGTAGGAGGAAACAGTCATAGTTCAATATTTACTCAATACTTTAACATCCATCTCTCTTCCTACTATACTCTGTAAGACCCCTAATGAAATTAAAATCTTTAAAAGATGTTGCCACTAGCATTGTTCAGTTGTGTGAACCCCTTTTCAGTCTGCTGACTGATGGGCATATACATAACTAGCTTATCCAGCTGCAACAAGTTCAAAAACTTTTCTTTGTGGTTGTTATGTAAAGTTTACCACAGTTGACAGGTATTGTCTTTTAGATCCAAAACAAGATTCTTGACTAACATGACAAAGTTTCACTTTCTTGAATCAGTATTTTGCTGACTACTATGCCAGATTTTGTATCTCTTCCATAATGATGTATTAGGATCTTTAGTAAATTAATACAATAATCCACTTGTTCAAATAAAGATCCTTACTTCTTAATTTCATTTTGGGATTCTTATTTAAATTGCAACCTACATTTAAACTGCCTGTATTTTAATTTGGCATGCTTGTCTGCCTTTTCTATATTAAATTTTAAAAACCCCACTGAAATGAGGATTTGATCAGCATGCAATCTGTTTTTGTCCCTACAGAATGTAAATCTGGCTCATATTTAACACTATTTTCGGGTTCAAAATTACTCCCTGTTATTTCCACTAACCAATTTCCTGATCCAATAATCTGATACACTTCCTAACTTTCAAAATAAATTGCCTTATCACTATGATCAGCTGGAATTTGCCAAATGAAATTGATATCTACTGATGAACCACGCTAAGATCCAGCCATTTTGGGTCTTCTAGAAGGTCCATTTCATAAACATGCATTTGTAAAACTTCCTTGATGCAAGGTTCAAACTATGACAAGAGTGATTGTTATGGGGCCCAATGTGGCAATCAAATTTCATTTAACAATCATTCAAGTCAAGTCAGAATACCCAGATGTGTAAACAGTTATGAAAAAAAATACGTTGCAACAAGCGCTATAATAATTCTTCTGGCTTGTGTTGTGACAAGCACTTTAAGGGTGAACAACTTAAAAATTGTATAATATGCATAGTACATTTTCGCATGTGACCTGAAGCTAATTTGCAGGAATTCTCACACATCACTGCTTTCCATGTACATAAATTCTAACAAAATGTGCATTTCTGCTCCATATGCACGGGTGTGGCTTCTGTAAGGAAAACATTTCCTTCCTGCAAACCCAGTGAAGTTGGGAAGCCATGTTCTTTCAATGCTGCCAAAAGACCAGGAAGATAACCTGTTGTGCAGAGGTGATAAGCCCCACAGGACTAGCTGAACTGTTTGTGAAGAAGGCTCCTGGAGGTAAATGTTGGAGGATGTCAACTCGGACCTTCATCCCATGGCTTGTATAAGATCAGCTAGGGAATAGTTTTGCTTGAATGCAATTCATGTTGTGACTGCCTAACTTCATTAGCCAAGAGGCACTGAAAGTGAAGCGAATAGTCTTTTTGATCCAGGATATGAGTGCCTGCATTGAAATGTGATCATTGCTCTCCTTGAGAGATAATAAGAGGTGGGATCTCACTCAATGCCCACCTTGAGATATAATAAGAGTTGGGATCTCCCTCAATGTACTACCCTGGATCTTTTCAGGGATCACTTCAGAGGGCTCATTGAGTCTTGTAAAATACCTTGAGATAAAGTGTCCAGAGTGGACAAGGGTTGCACCACAAATATTTGAGTGCAGTGAAAGCCAGGGCAATCATGAGTGACACTGACTCATTCTGTTGGAACTGCAAATAGTTCAGGTCAACGGATAAGGCATGTATCTTACTGATTCTGTCTGCCATCACTAACTAGTACGAGCAGTAGGAAGCAGGTCTTACGTGAGACCTAAAGTTCATACTGTCTTATGCAGCCTGGTGAACACCCATGATGGATTCTACTTTGGGCACAGGGGAAATGCCTCTGGATGCATGAAATCGAAATTTGACAGAAGATTAGATTGGTCATTGTTTTGTCTGACATCCTCTCTTCCATGGTAACTTCCATGCCATACACTTTAGTGTGCCTAGTACTGCAACCCACTGACTATGGGTCCATGATGGCATGAATATGAAGAATGACAACCTAAGCAAGCCACACGTCAAGTGGCTGTCAGTCCCATGGTTCCAGTGTTTACATAGCTTACACTTGGTCTTGCCAATGGTCTAAATCTGTAGGTAAAAAAAAAAGAGCAGACAATATATACAGGAGTAGCTCAGCATGCATCCTGCATTATGAACTCAGAGTGTACATGCAGAGCAATACACAATGACAATTTACCAGTAAAAGAGTGCACACGGCAGCTGAAAAAGGTAGAGTATTGAAGTGTCACAATTAATACTTATAAAGTCAATGCTAAAATATAAATTCTAATAAAAGTTCCCTGCAGGAAAGGTCAACAGATTACCTATACAGGTAAAATCATCAAAGTCTTCCTCATAGAAACTACAAAGCGGATGTTATGACTAAACTATGCACAGAAAACTGACCTGTATGTATCTGGCCAAAGCAGAAACTATACAGCAATATAAATGACTTTTCTATACCACATGCAATACCTGCACATAAAGCTATAGCAATGTGAGGGGATGCACTAGCGACACATGCAGGTATGTAAAAAGGGCATCTAAGTGTGAGAGGGTGGCAAAGTTATAATTCTGAATAAAGAAAGAAACCTTTGTCAATGAAGAAAGAAGCAAGAAAAGTTGGAAAGATGAGATGGAGCAAACTTCAAAGAGATCACTCCAACAATTTGCTTTAAGGTAGAAAATTAAAAGCATACTTGTATGTGGACTGCTAGGCCTCTCTGTCTGTAGAGAGCATGCTCCTTGGCAGTAACTTGATCATTTACAGTATTTGATGCCAATTCCTGTATCAAGGTTAGATCACTCTGTTTAAATGCCACCTATGTGAGGTGGAAACTTTTAGCTTTGAAAGTTTACGTTGGGAGGGCTGGATTTGTGAGGTAGTATTAGTTCTCTTAAGGTATTATGATCAGGTAATGTAATTTAAGAATATGTACAGTAATTATGAGTATTAATCCTGACTTGAATTTTGACCTTGAAAATGCACCCTCCTGCATATGCCTACAGTGACCACCTGTCTTCAGCAACCACTTTTTGATGGCAAAAGGCATGGTCCCTGAAGACAGGTTTTACTTATTTTATCACATCACCATCCAACCAAAATAAGATTACTACTTCATCTATGTAATTCAAGTGGCATGCTTGTGAAGATATTTTTTCAACATACAGAAAAGTTTCAATTATTAAAGTCTGTTTAACCATTCTACCATATGTTGCTGTATCAAACATATTTATTTTGAAGCAAAGGAGTAAACTGTTCCTTACTAAGCCGATAGTTTTTTTTCCCTTGAAAGTTAATTTTTAGTGTCCAAGTAGAATTTAATGTGAAACTCATCGGGCAATTTCAGTCCAAAGCACATTACTTGTACATAACACCTATTGACTAGGGTAAATTGTATACTTTCTATTATGCATACATGTTAATCATACCTAGTGAATAGGATAAATTATATCACACATATTGACTAGGTTAAGTTATACCACACCTACAGAATATGATAAATTATATCACACCTATTGACTAGGGTAGATTATATAGTCTTATTTTATGCAAAGACCACAGGAATCCATACACTCCTGAAAAAAATGCTTTTCTTACCTTGGAAAAAAATACAGCTTGCAAAGATTTTGTGGCATGATTGTAACGCATCACTTGGGCCATAAAATCCTCTTTTGAACAGCTTTCTTCACTTTTAATGGTAAATTCCTGTAAAAGAATGAATTAAAAGAAAAACTTACAGTAACTGTTGAAATATTAAGCAAACCTTGGATTCCACTTTGTGATTCAAAGTGAGCCAGTGTTACAGTTGTCAAATGCTTGCAGGTTCACGTCTTGTCAGACAAGCTGCTATGGTTTGTCTACAAGGAAAGGCAACTCACTGCCTCGCTACTACATAACCTTTAAAATGCTGGTGTGCCATTCAACCAAACACACACCAGAACATCAAGTAGGACAAAAGAGTGGGAGAAGTTACTTATCCCTCCAGAAAAACAAGGAAGAAAAGAAAGGGCTTGAGGGACAAAGTCTAAATATTATTTTCATTCACAAATATATAATGAATTGACATATCAATAAAAGTTTTATTGTGGGCAACTAAAATAAATACATTAGAATGCTTAACTTGTGATTTGATATTAAAAACACTGCTGCACATGTATTTTAAGATGTATTCATAAATACAGTCCTGTTGGTGGTAAAAACTGAGGTAATCCAAGCAGTATCAACAAACAGCCTATACAGAATTTTAAAGACAGCATTTTCCAAACAGCTTTACAAAAGTATTAAAATTTATATCTATTTATTTCTTTATGACTTATTAGCTTATCATTCTTTAGTTTCTTGGATTTATAATTCCTGAACATGTTCATACTGTTGACTCTGAGCAATATAACCAGATATACCATTCAGTTATTTCAACACTTTCACTGGCAAATTACTCAAATTAATCCTGTCTCAAATGTCAATTTGCCACACAAACCAACCCATACAACACACTGGATAATAATGTAATTACATTCAGCAGCACAGCTTCCAATCAGGCCATTTACACAGGACAGATAAAAGGATGTCTTTGAGCCATTTGCATGTGACAGATAAAAAGGTGTCTTTGAGCCAATTACATGTGACAGGTAAAAAGGTGTCTTTGAGCCATTTACACCGGACAGATAAAAGGGTGTCTTTGAGCCATTTACACCGGACAGATAAAAGGGTGTCTTTGAGCCATTTACACAGGGCAGATAAAAGGGTGTCTTTGAGCCATTTACACCAGACAGATAAAAGGGTGTCTTTGAGCCATTTACAAAGGACAGATAAAAGGGTGTCTTTGAGCCATTTAGATGTGACAGGTAAAAGGGTGTCTTTGAGCCAATTACATGTGACAGGTAAAAAGGTGTCTTTGAGCCATTTGCACTGGACAGATAAAAGGGTGTTTTTGAACCATTTACACTGGACAGATAAAAGGGTGTCTTTGAGCCATTTACACCAGACAGGTAAAAGGCTGTCTTTGAGCCATTTACACCGGACAGATAAAAGCGTGTCTTTGAGCCATTTACATGTGACAGGTAAAAGGGTGTCTTTGAACCACACAAGTTCATTCTATAAATCTGCTGCACTCTAGCACACTTGAGCCCAAGGGATATCTTCACTCATGTGTTAGAACCTAGATAATGTGCTTCATAGGATTAATGATAAACGTAAAGAATAAGGGTGGGACTCAAATCCATGTTTCATTCAAATTCAACAAAGGAATAACAAAATTGTTCACATGCATTGAAAAGGTGGCTTCTAGGTGCAACAATTCTAGTATTTCTAGTCACTTTTACATCTGCTAGTTTGAGCATGTGTGTGAGCTGGACTTTTAACATAACTTTAATAATTTTTTAGTCATATCGATATAATGTCTGCAGTTTGGCAGTTTAAAGTTATGTCTAGCACTTGGGTATCATGCAGCAGACATGTAGCATCATGTCCCACCCAGTCACATTATCCAGACACCAGGCCAATTAGTCCTAACACTAACCTCCTAATGCTGAGTGTCAAGTGAGGCAGCTCTTGGTACAGTTTTTATAAGTCTTTGGTATAACTCAGACAGGGTTCAAACCTGCGACTTCCCACATCAGAGGCAGATGCTCTAACCACTCAGGCCACCCAAGCAATTGTTAGTTTGAGCCCTGCATCCACAAACAATATGTAGATCAGATAAGTGTCCATTGGTAATATCACCCTATCAACAAGTATATGTCAGAGATGGCTCATGACATCATTTCACATAGTCTGACATATAGATAAGTGTCCATTGATAAAATCACCCTATCAGCAAGTAAATGTCAGAGATGGTTCATGACATCATTTCACATTGACTGACATATAGAGGGGTCCTGAGTGGCCGAGTGGTCTGAAGCGTTCTCTGTTACGGATCACTGACATCTCACCTCTGTCTGCGTAGGTTCAAGTTTCAGATTCGGCCAATGTGGGTATGTGAGAAAGCTTGCCAGTAGCTTCTCGAGGGTCGGTGGTTCTTTCCGTGGTTTTCCTGGGTTCTTCCTCCACCATTAATACTGGCCGCCATGTATAGCCTATCGTGTGCTGAAAAATGGCGTTAAACCCTACAACAACAACAACTGACATATAGATAAGTGTTCATTGATAATATCACCCTATCAACAAGTATATGTCACAGATGGCTCATGAAATCATTTCACATTGACTGACATAGAGATAAATGTCCATTGATAACATCACCCTATCAACAAGTATATACATAGCTGCCAACCTTCCAGGCTCACAATTAGTGAAAATAGGGATAAAAAGTCGTGAATTTGGACATGAATTAGTGAAAAATATCATGACTATAACTCCATCCACTCTGACTACTCCATCCATATTGACCGTCAATACCACACTATATCAAGTTCGCAATATAAAATTAAAACACTACATATATGCAGAAATATTTATTTATCAACACATGATACTGTGGCAGACTTCCTCAACTGCTTGATCGTAAATTTGTTTTCTAAACAGTTCAGACTTCTTGCCTGCTGGTTGATCTTGATGACTAAAATTGCTGACAAAGTTTCTGCAGCTAAGGAGGCTCTAAAGTCTGTCTTAATTTTCCTCAGTAGAGAAAATACTCTTTCACTGTCACTGTTGCTGTGAGGAATGCACAGGAACTGCAGCACTTTTGGTTCTTCCACAGGAAAATTTGGAAGCGATTTTCGAGTCCGGGAACATTTGTCAGAACAAATGTTTAGCATGGTCTCCAGGTAATAAAGGTAGATTGTGTTCGACAAAAAAACACACAAATAATGCTTCAGCGTTGGTAGCCTGCAGGTCTTCCTCTGCGATGGCACACTGAGTGCAAAAAGCATGATGAATATCAATGTATAATGGCAGAATATTCCAAATTAAACTTCACTTTCTGAGTAATACATTTCTTTTTCCTTGGTGGTGAAGACATTTTCAAGATCTTACATGCCATGCTGAACTGTAACTCAAATCAGTGTTGGTGATGCATGCGTGGAGCAAAATTCCGGTTAGGCCCCAGTTTCTCTCAAAAGCATTTGTAAAAGCATTTGTAAAACTGCTCTTATACATACAGATTAAAATAGGCTAAAATGCTTGCTACCGGGCCAACTGTACTAATCAGCTGTAGATCTACTAATATCACAGCCAGCAGTACTGGACAGTTTCAGCAACTGCGAATATCACGAGTAGCACTTAATGGGAAATCAGTTATTTTATTAAAGATTTAAAATAATTGAGGATTGGAGAATTCATGAATTTTTGGCTTGCAGAGTGAATCTGTGAATAGCTGAAAAAGTCGTGAAATTCACACCAAATTTCGTGAGGGCTGGCAGAAATGGCTCATGACATCATTTCACATTGACGGACATATAGATAAGTGTCCATTGGTAATATCACCCTATCAACAAGTATATGTCAGAGATGGCTCATGACATCATTTTACATTGACTGACATACACATTTATGGGTACTTAAAAAGTTTCGGTATAATGTATCATATCTATCATATCTTGGATAAACAAGAGTTGATAACAAAATTGATTAGACTGGCAATGTCTCACTTTTCCAATAATAAAAAATAAAATTGATTATATTGCTTGTTGCATGTCATTAAAACCCTTTAATGGGAGCCACAAATGTTTAATGCATTCTTTCATGCATTTTATTTTATCCACAATTAATAAAATGAAAGCATGTTAATTAAATAACATTTCAAATACTTTTAAGTGCATTATATTTACATAAATGCACATGTGCAACCTTACATTTCAAGCTTTTATTTATGTCCCAATTTGCCCATCAATGATTAAGATTTGCCTTCAAGAAATGGCTTTCGTTTTAATTTATCTTATTGGAGCAGCATAAAACAAAATATTCCATGAAAGAAAAGTTGCATATTTCTATTTTAGAATGCTTATGTCATTTAATATAGTTTGTCTCTGTATCAAGAAATGATCCTAATAAAGGTAGTAATCCACTTTAACATAAAACTGCAAGTTTTGGTTTCTAATGTTCTGTAAGATCCCTTTTTCTGCCTCCCCTCACTCTTTCTCAATTGCAGTTCAGCAAGGTGTACACACACACACACACCCTGAAACGTAATTTTACCAGTGAAAAAGTAAAAAAGAAATAATGCAAATGAAATACAGAATGAACACAAATGAAATGATGAATGCAATTTGAAGGAAATGAAGAATGCCAATGCAAAACACACCACACAGAATGACAAATGAAAACAAAATGAAAAAAGACAAATGCATTATATTCTTATTTATGGTAGATTCACTGGCATCTTTTGAACTGTACGCATTTTCTATTTTATTAAAGCACACTTATAATGAGACAAGGCATGTAAGCAACAGTTTTCTGTGTACTATTATCGAATATGGAAATCGCAACTTTGGTAAATGCATTCCAAATGACGAAAATCAAAGAAAGTGACAAACAAAAGTAAGAAATACAAAATCAGAATGCATTTCTGAAACCATAAATGAAAAATGAACAGACGATAGCTCAAACACAATTATGAATGGAACAAAAATGAAATACAAAAGAAATGTAGATTTGGTAAAATTGCTTGTTTCAGAGTATCTCTCCATATATTCCTTACATTTGTTGCAAAGTATTTATAATTCGTATTGTAATGATACATACAGATGCTAAATAATCCGTCTACTTGAACACTGTCCTTGTTATTAATCAGGTACAACAATATTGATGTATTCCCATTTCAGGTCTATGGGATAATAATAGTGATGTTTTCACACTCCAGGCCTTTGCTGAACACCGTATGGGATAATAATAGTGATGTATTCCCACTTCACGCCTTTGCTGAACACCATATGGGATAATAATAGTGATGTATTCCCACTTTAAACCTTCGCTGAACACTGTATGGGATAATAATAGTGATGTATTCCCACTTCAGGCCTTCGCTGAACACCGTATGGGATAATAATAGTGATGTTTTCACTCTCCAAACTTTTGCTGAACACATTACCTACACTTAATTTATATATTTCTGCTTTGCTGAAGGTAATAATCTAAAGTAAGTATCCACATCATCTGGTACAATATATTACTATTTATTACCATGAATAAGATCAGAATTATCAAACATCTGCATAACTGATTTGGGTAAATTTCTTCTGAAATGAAATTTCATACCTGTAGATTAACAATCATTCCATCAAACATGGTTTTGTATGTGCCTGATCTGTAGCCTTCTTGCAATGTGTAATGGTCTATCTCACGCCCAACTTTCACCAGGCCCTGCCACAACTGAAATAAAACAAGAGTTGTATGCATCACATAAATTTATGAGTACAGTTGTCCCCTGACACATGTGATTTCAACTTGTGCACCTACAACATTAATGTGATTTCATAAGAATTTTTTAATGTTATATTTATTTTAGTGAAGATTAATAAATAATGAAATTATTTGCCAAAACCACCAAATAATTATGATTCATAAATGGCTAAAATTAATGGCATTAAAATTAAATGAATTAGGTATTTTCAATGAAAACTGAAGGGCAGTTAAAATGAATGTACTTAAGTCAAATGAACTATTGTATATACTTGCACAAAAGCATTTTCATGCAAAAGCCAACTCCCCTCAAAATGAATAGGTAAAATATTAAAAAGTGCCTGACCTGCAAATAAGCAGACTCCAGCAGTATCGAAAATCTTGTTCCATCTGAATGAATAGTCTAAAATGGCTAAAATGAATGGTATTAAAGTTAATTGAATTACTGAATATACTTGTGTATAAGCCCATTCATATGGGGTTTCTGTAGAGAAGGACATGGGGTTCATGATAAGCAGGTAATCTTGTCTTTAGCTATTTAAAATAACAATATATACAGTATGTAGTCAACAAGAAAACTTAAAAATGTTTAGACCTTGTCCCACGGATAAGCCAACCACCCTTCTTCAAGGTTTTTATTTTTTTGTAAATTAATCAGCTTATATGCAAGTATATACAGTAGTCCCCCAAATGAACAGCCCTCTGACCAGCGGCCTCCCACTTTTTATGCCAGAATTCCTTGGCACTGATGCATTTATATTTAAAAGTACCCATCAAGAAAGGCCACCCCTCTAATGCAACCAGCATATTCGTGCAAAAATGTAAAATTTACCCCTCACAAGCGGTCACATTTTATTTTAAGGCCTGTGCAGTTTGCATCTGAACTTGATGCACGAAAGGAGTAAATATAGTACAAGAACGATGTTATCATTCCAATTATATTTACAAGTCTCAGATTTGATGAAGGAAATCTGACTGAACTTTGTACAGAATTCCAAGGATGTACAATTCTGGGTTCAAGTCTTGGATTTGGCAAATGTGGGTATGTGAGAAAGCCTGCAAGTAGCTTCTTGTGGGGCAGTGGTTCTTTCCAGGGGTTTCCTGGGCTCTTCCTCCACCATTAATATTGGCTGCCATGTTTAGGCTATCGTGTGCTGAAAAATGGCATTAAACCCCACAACAACAACAATTCTGGGAACATTAGACTTTCTTTCCTTAAACAGACAATTGTAATATTAACATCATTCAGTTTGTCACAAGACATGGATTTTGTTCTATTTTTAGTTTCTTGATGGCTGGTAATAGACCTGGTTTGTTATCACTGATATATAAATCAACAGTGATATATACTCTGGTGATAGTGTAATCAGATACATCCTCAAACTATCGAAACAGGACAATTGTAGAATGAACATATGAACTGTCCAAACGTAAACATTTTATTGCTGAGATTGTATCAGCTTGAATAAAGTAAACAAGACCTCTTACAATTAATCCTTTTGCAGATTTCTATTTGGAGATATCTTTTACTGGCTCTTCATTGTTCCCTCTCACAGAAATCTCTTTGCAGGTTGAAAAAGAAGGTGACATTGATCTGGTTAACATGTTGGATGATACATTTTTCTAAGAACTTCTTTCAATATCAATATTGTTCTTAAGTTTCTAACACTTATATCCCAAACTGAAACATCACTCTTGTAAAAGCTGACCTGTACCAGCAACTGTTTGTGAACAGACAAAGACTGGTCATGTGATCATGTAAAACTGGGTATAAATTTTCTAATGATTTCCATCATTATAAACAAGGCTGCTTTTAAAATTTTATTTGTGATTGTTAATTCTATTCTTATACAACACAATTTTGCTGGAAGCCAAAATATCAGTAAATGTCAGTTTGCAGCAGTCTGTACAACAGTACTATATATATATATATATATATATATATACACTAAAGCTGTTACCCAGTATTACATGATCACGTGACCAGTCTTAGTCTGCGTTCGAAACATTTGCAGTACATGTCTATCTTCATTACAAGGTTAAGTGACAAAAATGACAAAAAATGTTCAAAATTGAAACAATGTGTCCAAAAAATGTATCGTCCAACAGTAACTTTAGATCTTCTACATGCAGACTTTGCCACCTTTAAATTTTTAAAATAAGTTTACATACATGTGTTTCCACTAATGATAGGACAAAAATACCATTTTCATAGCTGACAACTGCATATCTTGTTTTGTTGCTGGAATCTACTGCTTTTGAGACACAAAGAATGTATTTTTGGAGAAAAAAGATCATGTTATTTTGCATTATATCCCCACATTACAGAAACTGGCGGAAATCAGTCAACTGGTGCAATGATCTGTGTAGCTGAATAACAGCATTTAGACAGCTGATATTTGTACACAAGCTGTTAATTTTTTAGCTTAAGGTGAAATTCAAGATGTGTTAGGAGGTGTTACAAGTAATAAAGGGATCAACAGTGGTCCATGGTGGCTTCTGAGCCTTTGAATAAAAACTGGCTAATCTTAGGCAGAGGCAAGATAAAAGGAAACCAAAAAATATTTTGGCAGAAACATTTGTGTAGAGATTTCAGTTTCTGGTATTGTTTAATTGTTATTTCATTGTTCAAGATGATTTTTGAGAAATATTTAAGGGCAGTTCATATGTTTTATCAAATTGCCAAAAACATGTGCTTTCTCCAAATGCAAAGAAAACCCTCCACAGACTAAGAAATACGAAATTTGCAAATGCATCTCAAGTCCAACTAAGAAATGTTTTTCTTGGGATCAAGTTAACTTAGTACTGGTGAGTAGTCAGCAGCCATACAAAAAATGAAGTTTGAACTTTCTTGCAGGCAAAGTGTTGTTGTTTTATCATTGACATGTTTATTATTGAAACAGAGAGGACATTCTCCATTCTTTGCAAAATAAAGTGGTTCATAGGAAAATCTAGTCCAAAAGACTATTGCTAGTCTGTTAAGTTGTTGTTGTTGTTGTGGGGTTTAACGCCATTTTTCAGCACGATAGGGCTATACATGGCGGCCAGTATTAATGGTGGAGGAAGAACCCGGAAAACCCCGGAAAGAACCACCGACCCACGAGAAGCTACTGGCAAGCTTTCTCACATGCCCACATTGGCTGAATCTTAGACTCGAGCCGCCGCAGACATAGGTGAGATGGCAGTGATCCGTAACGAAGAGCGCTTTAGACCACTCGGCCACTCGGGGCCCCTAGTCTGTTAAGTGTAAACTGCTTAATCCCAATTAATGTCATCAGTGGTATTCAGTCTGTGATCGTGCTAAGGAAACAAAAATTACTTTTGGATTTTAGTTATACGTCTTTGTAGTGATCAATGAGATATACAACTCTTCCTTTTTTATTTAACTGTCTCATACTGACCTGTATTAATTATTATCAACACATTTTCTTAATATGACTCATGTTCAAAACTGGCTCTTTTGTTGTAATATGAATAGAATAGTGTTGTCTTAAACAAAGTAACAGAGAAGATGGAAAATTAAAAAGTTTTTTTTACAAATTCAACAAATAATTCATCTCCCAAAAATTTAAAAAGAACTTACAATATTGTGAACTAAATGCCAAATAGTCCTAACAGTTCTATCACAAGTCTAAATTGAATTCCAGTGGTCTTCAGAGACATTCCAATAGTGAATCTGTTGATGTGCCTGTAGTTTTGAACGTGCTAATATGCCAATGGTCTGAAAAGTGGCTATGTGCTAACAGTCTTTTAATGTATCACAGTAACATAATCCAAAACGTCCTTGACTGAATTCACTATAATTCCAAATTAATGATTAATTCCAAGTAATAATAATGAGCTTCTTGTAATTCCAGTGAATAATTCAAAAAAACAAATCCACCCAAATTAAAAACTGAACAGTGCAAATAAGACTGATTCAGCTTTGGATGTTAAGGTAAGAATGAGCAATTTTTCAAGTAAATAACAGTAACATAAAAAGCTAAGACACAATAACTGAACCAGGATATAGGACAATCTCCTAAGACATTTCAACTTGTCAACAAGTTTTAGGAATTTCCAAGTGAAAAACTTAGTCTTCTAGACTCAGATTCAGATTCAAGTAAACATGTTTAATTCCAGTAATAATGATCTGAATATTAAATCTAAATTCATAGAGAAATATTATCTATGTATTATGCTGTTTATAAAATAAATGTCACTAGTCAGGTACACCATTAGCTTGATTTCTGACAAAGATTAATTACAAAGTACATATATAAATAACATATAATCACTGAGAAAAGCCAACAAATACAAATTAAATGTACATAACAGACATTAAGGCAAAAACGGAGCTTTTTTTTTAATCCCCTATAATACATATAATTTATGTTGATAAAAAATATACTGGTTTACTGGCTTGATGTTCTGGTTCTGTTACATGAGTGTTTCAATTAGTTTTCGGATGTAGACTTTTGTACCTACATTGAAATTTAATTAATCTTCCAAACACTTTCATTAGAACCTCTGTGTGTGTGTGTGTGTGTCTGATTTGGATTTTTAATGTAGCTTTAACAATTTTTCAGTCATATTGCTAAGTTGTCTACACTGTAGCATCAAGCTGCAGACATGTAGCATGATGTCCCACCTAGTCACATTATCCTGACACCAGGCCAATCAGTCCTAACTACCCTTTTAATGCTGAGCACCTAGTGAGGCAGCTCTTAGTACCAGTATCATTTTTATAAGTCTTTGGTATGACTCGGCTGGGGTTTGAACCCATGACTTCATGCATCTAAAGTAGATGCTCTAACCACTAGACCACCCAAGCGGTCTTCATTAGAACCTGCAATCAGATTTTGACAACAGTAAACAAAAATTAACTAAAATTAACCATGAATCAAAATCCCTGAACCGATTAACAAAAAACATACAAATTGGTCACTTCTAGCCACACTATCTACCTATGGATGCTCTTTAAAAATTCAAACAATTTTCAACTATTAAGTATGTGATAGCCTTTATTAACATTTGAGATCATTTCTTAAATAGCTGTATTCTACAACAGATTTATGCAGTGATATGAGCTGTTTGTTTTGTAAACAAAAGCTAACTTGTACATGTTCTGGTTTATTTGTATATGTGATAGTATCATATTATATACTGTACTGAGGGCAACTATTGTGATGTGTATTTTGATATAAAGTGGCTGACAATACCACCTCTATTTGCTACCAGAAAGAAGCCAAACTGCTTACTATGGATGTATGATAATCGATACCTGCACTCTGGATGTACGACAATTCCTTCACTGCATAAGCAATGCTTTTAATTATGATACTCATTTATAATTTGTAAATATAATCGTAACAATTGATACAATATATACTAATCAGCGGCCTGATCTTGACATGGGGCCCTCAGTAATGGACTGCTCTTAAGGCCCTAACCTTTAAAGATCACTGATATTTCATCTCTGTCTGTAAAGGCTTGAGACTCGGGCTTGGCCATTGTGGGTATATGAGAAAGATTGCCAGTAGATTCCTGTGGGTTGGTGGTTATGCCTGCGGTTTTCCTAGATTCTTCCTCCACCAAATATACTGGCAAACATGTATGGCCTATCATGTGCTGAAAATGGTGTTTAACTTGTAGCATCAACAAATATTCTTGGAATAATTTGTAAATGTAAACAACAAAATCTTTTTACATATATAATTATTACAGTGACCTATTACTGTTATAGTTGATATATATATATATATATATATATATATATATATATATATATATATATATATATATGTCAATGTTACTATGCATAATGATTGTAGTGGTCTACTCTTGGTGCAATTTATAAATGTAAATGTCAGAATCTTACTATATGCAGTGACATATTCCTAAAATGCGAACTGCTGGAAACAAGCAGACTGGCTGATTTATGGAGGTGGCCAAAAAAAGCTGTGGTTAATCAGCGTTTTAATGAATCGGCACCAGAACACCTGGAAAATATGGAGGTATCCTGGTTACAAAGAGGGTCAGTTTAGGAATTTTCACTCAATGATGAGTATAGAAGATAAACCTTGATATGATGGCTGACTTCTCCTTAGGATGTGTGCAGTGACCTTGTTTCATAATGGTCTAAATTATATCATCCATGACCCTGACCAAAAGATAAAAGGTAAAGGTCTACATTTATTAATGTTAGCAGGATAATACAGACAACAAATAAATCACTTGAGGGAAGCTATGTTCTTGCCCAACATAGACCCAAACTCCAGTAACAAATATCAACTTGCCACATATTGTTCCAATCCCAGATCTGGGTGCTGCAATTTCAACTCAGGGAAGTTGGAGTCTGCAATATCAGCTATCTCTGCCTGATAAATAGGAACAAACATTAATGAAGATTAAAACCAAAGTAACTCCAATCCTGAATGGTACAAGAATAGTAAGTAATTTGATTTTCAAAAACAATACGTGAACAGAAATACATGAACTAGAACTCTCAAAAAAACAACAAATAAACTTGTTACAAAGGTTAAATAGAAATACATAAGTAACACAGGTGATACTGACATTATATTCAAATTTTACCTTATAAATGAACATTTGACACAGAAGTGATTATTATTAATTGATTGTGCTAAATGGAGTCACTGCACAAAAACAACTCACGATTAATTAAATTTAGAAGTAAAATCTCCAAGTTTGACATTTTGCATAACAAAACTGAATTCATACTGTATGAATGCGCACATATACAGGCAAGGCCATGTATCTCTCTGTTCCTACAGCATGTCTCTCCACATGTCTATGCTTGATGCAAGGACAGTGTATGCATACCAATCAAATAAAAAACACAAAACACAGAAGGGGCATGAAAAGATGCAAATATTTACTGATCAATTAGTACACAATTTTAAAATGGCTGTGAAGTTACAAGTTTCATGCAACAATGTCTTAGTTATCAAACTATACTGGTTATTTCAGAATCTTTGTTATCTGCAATAAAATCGAGAGTGCATTCTTGAACTTGTTATCAGATACAATGTGATTTCTTTGCCCCTGGCAGTATGGTTGTTGTTCTTGTTAGACCACTGGCCACTCAGGGGCCCCCTGGCAGTATGGTTGCAAGACTCAATTCTTACACCTTTGTGCATATCCAATCAGTGTGTGTGTATAAATGTGGAGATTTTTCATAAAATCTTACCAAAAGATCATCAGCTGTTACTAGAGCTCCCTGGAGCTGGCCTTTCAAAGTTTCAACCTCTGCCAGAATAGTTTCCATTTCTGCCCCACTGGCATTGACCTAAAGTGGTACACAGGAAAAACACTTTATTAGCAAACATGCCCTTTAAATCATATCTGCATTCAAGAAGGAAAACAAGACAAGATCTGTGTTTGTGAACAATATACTCCTCCTTCCACTGCAGACAAAAATAATTTACAACTTAAAGCAGTAGAAAAATAAAAAACTGCATAACAGCATGCAAAAATCTAATCATTTATTTATGGCTACAAATTTGAATGTCTAACTCACAGGATTGTCCTAAACTGTACTCAGAAAACTTCTGTTACAAACAACCCAAAAGTTCAAAAATGTATTTTCTAATAAATACAAAAATTGCTAAACGATCTAAGCAGGTAATTTACATATCAATACAAATATGCCTATCAATTTAATTTGTCGAATTCATGTGGTTTTTGTTTAATTCAAGTGCAAATATATAAAAAAATGTTTACAATCTGAAAAACTGTTGTAACAGCCTGAAGTAGAGCCATTGATTCATTGCCATAGTATGTCCAATTTCACATCCTGAAAGGCCAATAGCTTTTTTGGTAAGTGTGTCCAATTTCACATCTTTAGAGGCCAATAGTTTCTATGGTCAGTGTGACTAATTTCGTATCTCTAAAATCCATTAGTCTTTTGAGCTGACAGGCAGGAACAAAGTAATATGCTCCCCGTCAGTGGGGGCATAAAAAGTGCTCAAATGGATGGACATTCTACTAGCCAAAAAAGAAAGTTCATAATAAGATTTTCATGGTGGTCATACTGGATATCAGATCAAAACATTTTCATTCAGGACCATTGAGACACCAAAAGAAGTCTTTGGGTGAAAACCTTGTGTTGATATGACCATCCATATAGAAGGAGTGGCAATGACAACATTTTCAAGATGGCCATAATTATAATTTATTTGGTTAATTGCAGTTTAAGTAATACACAATGCATCCTTCTCTGGCACAATGCTGGGACCCTCTTTGTCTACTATGGTTCTCTGCCCAGACATGTTGTCATTGCCTCCAATATATGTTAATAAGCTAGTAACTAAATTTAGATATGTTGTCATGTTGAACCAATCAGATGACTGAGTTGGAGCATGTGATCAAACATTGTGTCAGTTAGGGCATCAGTCATATAGCAGCCAGGATGCCTGTACAGATGCATTCCTTTCAGTGCAGATGCTGCATTTTAATCTTTAACATTAAATGCAGAAAGAACCACCCGCCTCGCTCCTTCACCATGTTATTTAGTTGGAACATTTCTTGCATGGCGTACTGTTCCAGCTCTGTTCAAGGAGGCCTTTGTCAAATCGACTAAAGTTATTCACGGCAACTTAGGATCAGACCTATCAAATTTTGGTTATCAGTGTCCCTATATACCTTGTATTGGCCCCATGCAGCTCCACATACAGGTGTCGGACATTCTTCAAACCTACGAACTCAAGTCTCTCTTCCTGAAGCATTGTCATTGCCAAGTTTCATGCATTCACAACTTTGCTTTTGACCACCAATTTGTGTCAGTAGTTAAATGTACTCAACAATTATGCACATATACTTCATAAATGCTTCCTACGGTGCATGCATGGAGTATTGGCTGATGTTTGTTATCATAGCAATCCTCAGGATCAGACCTGTCAAGTTTTGGTTATCAGTGTCCCTATATACCTCGTATCAGCCCTTTGTGGCTCCATATACATGTGTCAGACACTCATCACAACCCTACTAACACCCCCAGGTCTCTCCTCCTGAGGTATTCCTACAGAAACATTTCAGAGCTCGGCTGGTGCAGTGTGCTGTGACAGGATTTGCCCCCATTATGCCAAAGATAATTTATATTTACAATAAAGTTTAAATTAAACCTATGTATTGTGTGTTATTTAAATTGTGCCATATTGGTTGTAAGATCTGCACCATTTTTATATAGGACCAACTAGGTATCAGAAGTCTTTTGGAGAAAATCCAATTTGATATGACAATTTCTATTCAGGAGCAGTGATAATAAGATTTTCAAAATGGCCACCATGGTGAATGTATATTGGATGTCAGATTGGCACCATTTTCATTAAGGACAAGCAAACACCACCACAAATCTTCATTTGAAAATCCCATGTTGACATGACTTCTGTTTGGGAGTACTGAAAACAAGATTAGATTTTCAAGATGGTTGCCATGGTGACAGATTGCATGTTTTTCATTCAGGACAAAGTCGACATAAGAAGAATGTTTGGTTAAAACATTCCCACATCAGTATGACCAGAAGTAGTAGATATAACAAACTATTTTCCTTTAGGACTAACTAAATATCATAAAAAGTCCCACTTGCCAATATGACTATCCCCAGTAGTAGTGGTACCAATATTTTCAAGATGGCCACTGCAGTAGCCATATTGGGCATCCATTTGGCATTATTTTCATTTGGGACCAACCAAACCTTGAAAGACTTGGCAATCCTCCAAGTAGTTTAAGAGGAGTTGCATTAGCAGACAACTGGCTATACCACAGGCAATCTGGTCTTTGACCAGTAGACAACTAATAATGTTCTGGAAAAAGCAATCTGCTTTTTAAAACTACCAACCACTTGAAAGTTCTTTTCAACCAAAACAAGAGCTAATGGCTGGGAGAGGTAGCTTATCATGAAGAAGACTATGTATTGAAAGGCAAGTCAAATGATGTTAAGACTAAAACAATGTAAGAGGTCTTGTAATTTATCCAACCATAAATATTCTAACAATTATTCAAAATGTTTTACACAAGTGAGAATCTCTAAACTGAAGATAGTTTTATTATTTATTAATTTAGTGTTCAGTTTAAAATGTTGAAAACTTCAGGATCATGTTCCCCTGAATAAAGTAGGCCATCAATTTTAACAGATCTTGATTGTCTACAAACTCAATGATATGTGTAAATAACATAACTAGCTTACCTCCTCCAAATCCTGTTTGTCAGCAAGTTTGTGCCGGAGTTTGGACTTGAGTGCAAGAATGACTTTCCGACTCTCTTGCAGCTTGTCAAGGCTTGGCATGTCCTTGAGCCATGGTACAATGCTGTCTCGAAGCTGAGTGAATTCCTTCTGAAGCTGACAGAAATTGTCTAGTGTGGAAAATTCTGTCTTTAGTTCCTGTCGAACTGAAGCAAGTAATGTTGCCACTAGACTGCTGTCCTTTGTATGCTCCTAAATAAATAAATAAAAAAGTAAAAAAAAAATAAAAGAAAATTGCCTTTCTGACAGCATGTTTGGGGTAAAATTTAGTCAAATTTTGTTTGACAGTTTTGAAGAAGATCATGTTTAAACGTGTTTAAATGTTTAGCAACAGTTCTCAGATTTGACAGACTGGCAGTTGTACAAATTTAAGTGGGTTTAACATAACATACTTGCCAACCCCTAGATAAGTACCAGTGTAATCTAAATGGACAACAGACACAATCTAAGCATAACAATTTGAATCTACATATTACATGCCATAATTAAAATAAAGTTTATTTTTTCATTACAAACCTGGATTTATAGCTGGTTTTAAGTTCTTGTCAAACAAATGGACAAAATCCATGTAGTACTAAAATACAAATACACATCACAAACTCTACATACTACACACAATTTATCTGGTTTACATGACTAACTTTCCACTGACACTAATTATGACAAATTCTCTATACAACACAATTTACATTACTAACTTTCCAGTGACTGACCATCAAGGTGACTCTATAAATAATGATGTCCTTAACTTGACTGCTGCATTACATCGTCTGATTTCATCCAACATGTGTGTGTGATTTGGATTTTTAGTGTAGCTTTAACAATTTTTCAGTCATACTGCTACCATGTCTGCAGTGTGGTGGTTTATAGTGATGTCTAAAACTGGGGCATCATGACGCAGACAACGTAGCATGATGTCCCACCAAGTCATATTATCTTGATACCAGGCCAACCAGAAGAGGATATAAAACTGGGAAAGGTCCCTCTAATATTTTTAAAGTCATTTAACTCAGGAGTTGCACTGAATATGTCCATTTCACTTCATATCTTTTGCTGTTCTTTACTATATAGACTGGTTCTCCAAACAATTCTTGTAATTAAAACAATGAACTGATGAACACTTTTCAATCTGATGAAACAAGTCTCTTTTTGTGGAAATTTGTCATAAACAGCTGGTACAAACAGAATAAGTGAAGTAAAGTTACGATATGTGTATTGTACGATATGTGTATTGTTTCAAATATACAAGCATTACACTTGAATAATCTTTTCTAGAATTTTCTCATGCTTAAAATTTTTTGAGGATACTGGATTGTCAGAGGTAAATTGTACAATGTTATCAGTAAAGCAGTGAAGCTAAAAACTAGCGACAACTGGCAGTGGTAAGAGGAGGAAATGGGCAAGAGTAATTGCCCTCTGTCTACATGAGATAGACAGGAAATGATGATTTCATCTTTTTAGTAGGGCTAGACTCATGAGGTAGCCGGTTTATGATCCTAATGTAATGTGACTGGCAAATGTATTTGGAAGAGAAAATCAATTGTTGATGGTTATTGTATGACAGACACAGGGCCATTCTAAAAGTACACTTGGCTTTACAGTCAGGTGAACTCGACAACTTTTCAAAGAATGCACCTGATAATGAATAGATTTACAAATTCTACTAGTTTTCCATCAATAACAGACATTTTACTATGCACATTTTTAAACATTTTTATACTCTCTTTAATCTAGTGTTAACCATTTCAATATAACTCAGATAAGTAAAAGGATTACTAATGAAGAAATATTTTAAATAGTAGTTGTACCAGATCAGTGACAAGAAGCTCCCTTTGTAGAGCATGTTCATATGTAGTAAGAAGACCATCCATGTCCAAGTCCAGTTTCTCTGAGGTTTCTGTTACAGACAGAGACAGCATCTGAAATACAGACACAATTCAGATGTACAACTGTTTACACATCATTCTCAGCTTGGCTGACAAACACAAAGGATGACAGACTATATCAAAAATGTATTTTTCTGACAAAACAATATATATGTTCTTCATGAATTTACATACAATCTGCAAGTGTGGCAAAAGTACTGAAGCTTAGTAAACCAGAAGAGATTTTTATCTGACACAATAAAACCAGCACTGACCTTCCATTCTCCTTTTTCTCCACCATGATAATTAATGTCATTCTGTAAACCTGTTACTTGACAGAAAAGAGGAAACCTAGCATGGTGAATAACATGACAGAAAAGGGTAAACCTAGCAAGGTGAATTACATGACAGAAAAGGGGAAACCTAGCAAGGTGAACTACATGAAATTTTGTCTGGAGTCTGATACAGGAAGTCTCTGATTTGCAAGGTTCATGGCAACATCTTTTGCCTAGAAGATGCAGTCATTATTATATGGCAATGATATTTCTAGTATCATGGACTAAACCCAAACTAATGTTGGTTATGCTGACCTCAATCATATTTTCAAGGTTACTAGCTGATATTTTTTATATACAAAGGAATGGATGTTCATGTTCATTATGTGTAAGATATTTTAGAAGCCATTTATGATAGCAAATGATCATCTTTTGATGTAGTTACCTGTGTCAAGGTCAACATTACTACTTGCAATGAAACCTGTCTAAAAAGGATACACCTGACACTACTTAAATTTTATATTTATGGAGAGGTGTCATTTATGATGTTTAAATAAACAGAATTAAACTTAACACACTAATCCCTGGTGAAGAGTTTAAGTGGCAGGAGGTAGTAGCCTACTGCCGAGCTTTGTAGCGTCAAGGTCATGTATGATACACTAAAGTGGGTGGTATTATAGAAAGGTAGACAGATGTAGCTCTACAATGATACCAAATAATCTGGAAGTTCTCGCCACACTACAAAATACAGAGGGAAAAACCTCATTTTCTGGACCCGATTTTTTTTCTACCCAAAATTTGCCCATGGTCGGATTCTGATTTTGTGTCTGGATTTTAGACTTTTTGGTCTCAGATCTAAGGCAAACCAGTATGAACTGCAAACAGACAGATGAACCTAGGCAAAAAGTAGGATAAGACAGGCATCTGGGATAAAGAGTGGTCTCGATACAAAAATAATGGGTCCGTTAAGCAAAAAAAAATTCCAGCTTTTACCCTTCTGCTCATGCACGATCCAAATAGCCAATGAAAAACGATGTTTCTAACATAACTAGGCAGTATATTATTGGATAATCACGTGGAAGTTGCTGTTTTCGGATGTATTCAAAAAATAGCTTTCAAAATGTGTTTCCTACTCGAATTTCAGACAAAAACGACAAAAACCTCCAGGGTTTAATGTGTTAACAGTAAAATACAAGAATACTAAGAAATAACATCAATACAAGTAAAAAGTCGTATAACCTTGAAAATTCAGCCATGGTCACCAGACTCTAATAAGATTTTGTTATCTTTTAAAGGCATATAAACATCCAATGAAGTTAGGTCTGCTTCTATTGTTAGTGAGATATCTTGTGTGCAAACTAAGTAGAACTCCCTCAAACACATGATTCACAAATCATAACTGCATACAGAACATCACCCATTAGGCCTTTAAAGTTTACTCAAATTCATGAAAAGTTCATTCAGGTCTTGGGGCGGTTCAATATCTATTAATACAAAATTTTGCCCTTTGACCTTGAAAACAGAGTCAGTCACCTGAGCCAAATCATGTCTTGGGATTAAGTCAAGCAATCTTTCCAGCAACCTTCTGTGAAAAAGATCAAATGGGGCTACTTTTTTCAATACAAAAACAAAAACAGAGAATACATGGGAAAACAGTAATTATTTATAAAGAAAACTGTATGAAATATATGTAAATTACTCACAAAATATAACCTTAACTTTGTAAACTTGAACAATGCTATGCTCTTATTACATCCAAGAAGTCCATATTGCCTATATCTTCTTAACACCCAGTACACCATCAGAGACCCAGTAAGTTGCTCTCCTACAACCAACCATTCAATGCTAACAAGGTAGGTGTGATGGACAGGATGGTTAGACAGCATAAAACCAACAAAATCTCCCTCTTTTGAGTGTGTGTGGGAGAGATAGACATAATTCAAATGCGTAGTAAATATTGAAAACTTATGTTGTTGTTGTTGTTGTTGTGGGGTTTAACGCCATTTTTCAGCACGATAGGCTATACATGGCGGCCAGTATTAATGGTGGAGGAAGAACCCGGAAAAGCCCGGAAAGAACTACCGACCCACGAGAAGCTACTGGCAAGCTTTCTCACATGCCCACATTGGCTGAATCTTAGACTCGAACCGCCGCAGACAGAGGTGAGATGGCAGTGATCCGTAACGAAGAGCGCTTTAGACCACTCGGCTGAAAACTTATGGATCTAACATAGAAAAACAAATTGTGTGAATAATTACACTTGGATTTATCTTCCCCTTTAATTGTTTTAATACAATGGTAGCATCAGCAGTATTTATGTAACACATCTGAAACGAACAAATTCTCAGCCTGGCTGACAAAACAACCTACCTTCTTCACCTGCACAAAAGCTTCTTGGACTGCTCTTTCTGAAAAGTCTGTGGCCATTCTCACATCTTCAAATTCGGCATTCTTTTTGGCCTGAATTAAAGTAACAGTCTATTCACATGAACAGATTTTATAAATATAACAAACTTTTTTCAAAATGACCAAAGTTAAGAATGAAGGGATTTTCGAGGCATGTTTTGTATGCTTCCTTGATATCATGTTATTCTGACAGACATTTCATAAGCCTCTAACGTTCTGTGAGCTTTCTGCATAAAAACAAGGATTGAGCAGATAATATGAAATCTGGACAGGGTTGAAAATTCCTTACACCTTAAGTCTAGGACACATTTTTGTGACCTCTGGACCCTGCTAATAATACCCAATATAAATGTTAGGCTCATTCATTCTTAATTGAAACAATACAAGTATATTTAACCAATCAGATATTGGTAGAAATCACATAATGAGATCAAACACAAAAATATATTTATGATTGGAACCAAGTACTTCACAGAATAAATACTACATTGCATTCTAAGTTTGATGTCAATGAAATATTTGGACCAGAGTGCCATTTGACACGACCCAACACAAATTTAATTCAAATGTCCAGGACCCAAGGATCAAGAATAAGATGATATCTTTCCAAATAGGTGTGGAAAGCAAGCACATACTCACCTTCCTGCTTTATTAATACCAAAAATGACTGCATATATGCGTGCAAAAGAAAAACTAACTTTTTTTAACACTAAAGTTGACCCTTCTGACCAATTTGTTTCCACGTGTGCAGGGTTAATACAGATCAGGAGAACCAAAATTCAATTACCTTTTAAGGATTTTTTAAAAGACCAGTTCTCAGTTTTCATGGACTAATCTCATTATCAAGTGATCTAATTCCAGTAATAATTTTAAATATAAGAAATAAAAACAAAAGCAAAAAAGATGCAAAGAAATGTAATGAAATATGAAAGGCAAATGAGACCTCTACTACAGCATACAGTAGTACACAGTGCAAATTATACATAATGTCACTTATATTCTTGTTTATTCCCAAAAATATTAAATTTTGCTTTATTCATCGTTTTTACCAGATTGCATTTTTTTCCAAATTACATTTTAGCTATAAGTCCATCGCTCTTTTATTTACTTCAACCCATGCCCACAAGAGTTACGTTTTTTTTTATTATTATATAGATTTAAGCAATGCAACAAAGTGATGTCAATTATATTTAAAGACACATGTTTCATTATATAAGGAGCGTAACCAACATATAGTGATATAATTGATCATTGATCCATTTCAGGTTTGTGATCTGGCTAAACAGACCGCTCCGGTGGCCTAGTGGTTAGAGCGCCTGCCTCTGCTGCAGGAGGTTGTGGGTTTGATCCCCGGCCGAGTCATACCAAAGACTTACAAAAACGGTACTAAAAGCTGCCTCCCTTGGCACTCAGCATTAAGAGGTTAGTGTTAGGACTGGTCGGCCTGGTGTCAAGATAATGTGACTGGGTGGGACATAATGGGACATGTCTGCGGCATGATGCCCCAGTGCTAGACATCACTATAAACTGTCACACTGCAGACATCGTTGAGATATGACTGAAAAATTGTTAAAGCTATGTTAAAAATCCAAATCACACTGATTTGGCTAACAAAAAAATCTAAATTTTCCACAAAGTATTCATTCCACTTTTGATTTTGGTCAACTGGTTGTTTTTGGTGTTTCCTTTTATTTGTAATTGGCAGATTCAGATTTGCCTTTTATTTTCTGACACCAATCCAGGCAAGATATTTGTTTTCTGACACCAATCCAGGCCAGGTATTTGTTTTCTGACACCAATCCAGGCCAGGTATTTGCTTAACCCTTTACCTCATACAAGCGTCTTTGGACGCCTCTACTCCATTCGCATGGAAGCGCCTTTTGACGCCTCTGCATGATTCGCATATATGCGCCTTTTGACGCCTGCTGTAAACATCAGCCATTTTGAGCTAGTTTTCGTAGCGCCACCTTCGGGGAAAACCCCCCATTACATACTACATTCATTTCTGCGAATGACAATTACATCAGATCACGTGGTCGCTATTCATGCACTGGTCGATGTCTGCTATTTAAAGTAACTGGGTCGTAATATCCACTCTCCAAAATGGCAGCTGCGGATTTCATTCAGTACGTACGAAGTTTTCAAGATTAGAATAACAACCACGAAAGATTCAATAAATTAGGTAAAGGCTCTGATATTAATGTAGGCAGCAATTAGTTTTTATAAATCATCAAATTCAGATGACTTAGTGATATAGACGCACACGAAAACCTTGTAAATTTCGAGTATCGGAAATGGCAGCTACGGTTGGTCACGCGGCCTCACGGACATGACGGTGAACGAGTTCTCTCAAGATTTTGAAGCACATAAAAAAATTCTTCTGTGGAAAAAAATTACACAGCTATAACAATCAGACATTACTCTTAAATTTTTCCACATATAATATATGTGTACCAAAAATGTAAAATGATTAAAATTGTTGTTAAACATAACATACACTAAATTGCTTAACAGTTCACAGGCAGGATTTCATTCAGTACTGACGAAGTTTTCACGAGTAGAATCACAACCACGAAGGATTCAGTAACTAAGGTAAAGGCTCTGATATTTATGTAAGCAGCAATTAGTTTTTATTGATTATCAAATTCAGATGACTTAGTGATGTAGACGCAGACGAAAAACATGTAAATTTCGAGTATGGGAAATGGCAGCTACGGTCGGTCACACGGCCTCACGGACATGATGGTGAACGAGTTCTCTCATGATTTTGAAGCACATAGAATATTCTTCCGTGAAAAATAAGTACACAGCTATAACAATCGGACTTTACTCTTCAATTTTTCCATATATAATAGATGTCTACCTAAAACGTAAAATGGTTAAAACTGCTGTTAAACATTAACACCACTACACTGCTTAACAATTCACAGGCATGCCTATGCGGATGCGGTCTGCTAGGTAACAGGTGTTCTATTTATAGCATGCTGCACTTTGTCACTATGCTCTATGAGGTAAAGGGTTAAACCATGAAAATGGCTTGGGTAAAGAGGGATTTTGTCTGGCACTAATGCCGGTACCTGTCTGTTCTACAACATTAATCCATAGTAATTAACTGTTGTAAAATCTGAATTGAGTTGAACAGGATGTGATGCCATGCAATATAGCAGTACTAAAATAATTGGCCCCTAATATTAGACTGACCAACCATAAATATACATTGTCTATCATCTCTCGATCCCTCTCTCTCTGCTTTCTACTCCATAATATGGAAAAAAATCCAATGGTGGTATGACATCCAGTTGGACTAGCAATAACAAGATTTTCAAGATGGCTGCTGTGGAGGCCATATTGGATGTCAGTTCAGTGCCATTTTCATCAGGATGAATTAGACAGCATCAGAAGTCTTGTAGTAAAACCCCATGTTTCTATGACCATTCATGTGGAGCAGTTATAACAAGATTCTCAAGATGGCCACTGTGGTAGGCATACTGGATGTCCAGAATGTACCATTTTCATTTAGGACAAAATAAGCTTTATAGGAAGTCTTCTGGTGTAAATCCCATTCAGATAATACAAGATCTTCAAGATAGCTGCAGTGGCAGCCATAATGGATGTCTGAGCAGCACCATTTTCATTTAGGACCAACTGCACCTTGGGTTGAATGTGTTTGAAGTTTTGTGGCAATCTTCCAAGTAGTTTAGGAGTAGTGATGACAAACTTGTGCTAACAGATGGATAGAATTCATTCAACAGGCCATCCCATAAACTTCTGGTCTATGACTAGCAGAGTTAGAAAAAGCATATCCAAATTTTACAATAGTTTGACAACTCTGATCTTTCTTTAATGCTGACCAACAACAGTGCATCTCGAATCGACTGAACTGTATTAATTTCAATATGTAAGAATAATGACACAAGTTTTTAATAACTAAGTACATGTCAACAACTAAAAAGGGTGAAGAAAAAGCAGTGAATAAATCATGAGCACTATGAATGACTAAATTAAGACTGTCAATAAAAGCTGTTTTACCTTCCATGTTTTAAAGCCTGCTCGGAGGTTTTCCAGTGATGGACATTCATGTACAACAAACCTGCTGAACTGTGAGTAAGTGCGGTTCAATTTCTTCTCCATCATCTGCAAGCACATAGATTTGCAGTGTTGTAATCATCAGGGAGTAGCTGTCTACAACATCTACATCTGAATAAGACCTGTCTACATTTCAAACTTTGTTATATTAATTATAACGTTATACTGTTACTATAACGTTATGACTAAGACATGTCATTTTCATTTAGTTTCTGCAATTGTTAAATATGGTGAGATTGTGTTTATTCAAAACTTTTAATGATTTTGACTTATTTTGGAAGAAAATGATGTCTGACGATTCATTCTATTTTGTAAATGATGTAGGTAAAACTAAAAATTTGCACAAAAATTAGGGTGAAAATTTTATTAAAGTTTGTCAAAAGAGCAAATGATTGGAAATGAACTGAAAAACTAATAGATACATTATTAAGCTATATACCATGTATTCCCCCTATCAATATGATGCAGTTAAATGACAAAGTCTTAAGTCAAACAGGGACCATAAATATGATAAAATTTTGCAAGAAAAGGTTAAAAATCAAAAAGCTTTCAATCTCATGTTCTTCACTTAAGGTTTCAATCCATGAAGTACTTCAAAAGTTGCTGAGTGGAAACAAGACTAAGTTCTGAGTAAAAACTGTGCTGTAACTTCATACAATTTTGTAACACAAAAAATGGGGCAATCAAACTTTACCACTGTATTCTTAATGAAATGGCTCATACTAAATTTGATTTAAATTATAAATGTTTCCAAAGTTCTTGAGTGGAAACAAAATCAAGAGGAAAAGATGTCACACCTAAATTGACATGTGCTGTATTATGAATAAGAACTCACTGTATACCAAAATTGTCCTATGCTGTATTACGATTAAGACTTTCACTGTCGCATCCAAATTGTCATGTGTTGTATTATTATTAAGACTTTCACTGTCGCATCCAAATTGTCATGTCTCTGTTATGAAGACTTTCACTGTCACATCCAAAATTGTCCTATCTATATTACGAGTAAGAGTTTCACTGTCGCATCCAAAATGACATGTGCTGTATTATGAGTAAGACTTCCAGTCAGACCCAAATTGTGATGTGCTGTATTATGAGTAAGACTTAAACTGTAACCCAAATTGTCATGTGCTGTATTATGAGTAAGACTTCCAGTCACACCTGAATTGTCATGAGCTGTATTATGAGTAAGACTTCCAGTCACATCCGAATTGTCATGTGCTGTATTATGAGTAAGACTTAAACTGTTACATCCAAATTGTCATGTGCTGTATTATGAGTAAGACTTCCAGTCACACCCAAACTGTCATGTGCTGTATTATGAGTAATACTTTCACTGTCACACCCAAACTGTCATGTGCTGTATTATGAGCAAGACTTTCACTGTCACACCCAAACTGCCATGTGCTGTATTATGAGTAAGACTTTCACTGTCACACCCAAACTGCCATGTGCTGTATTATGAGTAATACTTTCACTGTCACACCCAAACTGCCATGTGCTGTATTATGAGTAATACTTTCACTGTCACACCCAAACTGTCATGTGCTGTATTATGAGTAATACTTTCACTGTCACACCCAAACTGTCATGTGCTGTATTATGAGTAATACTTTCACTGTCACACCCAAACTGTCATGTGCTGTATTATGAGTAAGACTTTCACTGTCACACCCAAACTGCCATGTGCTGTATTATGAGTAAGACTTTCACTGTCACACCCAAACTGCCATGTGCTGTATTATGAGTAAGACTTTCACTGTCACACCCAAACTGTCATGTGCTGTATTATGATTAACACTTGCCTCCACATTATTCTTCCTTTCCTGAAGAGGAATTTTGTCAAGCTCTTCCAGGCAGACTGTCAACTTGACATGAAGATCCTTCCTTGCCAAGTCCCTAGCATTGATCAGGTCCTGCAACTCATTCTGTGGTAATAGAAAATAAAAGAAAAAGGAAGAATGGTCCAGAACCAATAAATCTGGAATGTTTATTTTGAAATACTCCCAATTTCTTATAAACTTCAAAGATGAAGATCAATTTAAAATTATCATCAATAGTACCATCAACATTCTCATCAGCAGTGTTGCACATAGAATCCCAAGGGCTGGAAACATGGTGTCCCCCCCCCCCATTCCAAAAAGAGAATAGTAGTACATACCACACTAATACTACTAAAACACTGAAATAATCTCATTTGCCGTGCGAGTTTTGCCACCTTAACTTTGTGGTCTGTAATGTACTATCAGATTTTCTTTGGACACTTAAATTATTGAAATAAAAGTTTTATAATGTGACAGCTGTTTGAATATCTGGTTAACCTGAAATGAGCTGCAACATCAAATTTTACATCCTGCATCTTGCTCTTATTTTAACTTTAGTGTATATTCATTATTTACCAGCATTTATTATAATTAAAACTTGTTTTCTAAAGAAAAAAATCTTCAAACTAATAAATTATTAATTGAATGACAAATGGTGCATTTGCACAAACTGAGTCTTTTGTCATTATATCAACCTCAAAATAAATTTAACCTTCCTTGTTGTAGATGTGACTTTAATCTTGAAAATACAGTACACTAGTCGTTTTCAAACACTTTACATTGCAAGCATGCTGACTACCACAAACGATTCATGTTTTTTGTTGCTAGAAACATTGTTTTAAAATGGATATTCAATGCCATCTTAAAGATTTATCACCTTTTGTGACTTTGGTTATTGCTGCATCATTGATATGGATGGCCATCCATTAAATAAATGTTGCAGGCTGATTTTTCAATTTTTTTTCTGACACAAAAGCATGAACAAAGGGTGCGTAGAGGGTCAAGATGAAGGGTACACAAGACAAAAAGTTGCTGTTTGAGTCACTACCTGTACACCTCTGGAGTACCATAAAAGCAGCTTGGGAAGAAGAAAAAGTAAATCTCGCACATAGTTTTGGCAGTAAAAGAGACATATGAACACAATTTCCAGAAAAAATAATAAAATTAACAGGCCTGTAAGGCTTAATACAAAGGCTGGACATTTTGTCCATATCCTGTGAAACTTTACGTGAGAATAAACTTTCTGACAAAGAGCATACATATATTATTTGATTCTTCAAACGTCAATAGTAAACATTGTTATTTTAGTTACATCGTGAATATTCATGATAAAAATTTATCTAATTTGTAGAATCTTTAGTGTAGCTCTTCATAGCTCAACATACGAATTTAATAAATGGGGCATTTTACTCCCTGGTTTGGAATTGTTTTTTTAAAACAAATTTTATGGGATATTTTGTGAACATTGCAAACATGAATTGTTCAACTGGCCAAATGAAATGAGTCCACCAGATCTGATGTAGGTAGGATTTGCATGCCTTTAAACTGTTTTCAAGATTTACCCCCTTCACATAATTTGACAGAAAGGCATAATCAATATGATAATACAAAGCATGTATACATTTAATTGATGATAAAACAAACACTTCTGCAAGTCAGAGATCAAAACATAATTGGCTCCTAATTAGGTTCTCAAAGAAATGGTCATAGGCATTACTTACAGGCATTGCTTTGACAGTTGACTGACACTAATGGTCATAGGTATTGCTATGACAGTTGACTGACACTTATGGTCATAGGCACTGCTATGAAAGTTAACTGACACTTATGGGCATTGGCATTGCTATGACAGTTGACTGACACTTTCCACGTTTGAATATGAGAGAGCATATCGCATTTACAGACCTGCCAACCCAAACAAAACCATCTCAGTACGGCAGTTAATTTTATGCCACAGGTTTGACCAGTTTTCAGTAAGGTGTAACAAAGTATCATGTACTGCTGTTGTCAAGTTGGAAAATACGTATTTAAAAACTTCAGTATTTGAAACTGATGCTGTTGTTGTTGTTGTCATAGGTTTAATGCCCTTTTTCTGCACAAGTTAGGCTATACATGGCAGCCAGTATTAATGGTGGAGGAAGAACCCAGGAAAACCACGGAAAGAACCACCAATCCAAGGCAAGCTTTCTCACATATCCACATTGGCTGAGCCCGAGACTCGAACCCATGCAGACAGAGGTGAGATGGCAGTGATCCATAATGGTGAGCACTTTAGACCACTCATCCACTAAAGGCCCCCGAAACTGATGCTGTGACGGTAAACATTATGTTCAACTGAAAAGTTTGTAAAGTACACATAGACCTTATTTACCTCTAGTAAATTTGCACAAATTTCAGTTCCAAATTCTATGCTGCTCAATAGCTTGCTGCTATCTCTCAACCTGATGCAATTCTGAATATTTTTTTTTGATTTCACATGATGATAGCAATCATATCTCCCATCACAAGATATATATAAAACTACATGTGATGTCAAAAAAAAAAAAACAACGTAATTGTTGCTTTTCCTGCTTTTAATCCAAAGAATCTAAATATTTATTTTTATTTTTCCATGCTAATAACAAGCACTTCCCTTTCATCCTCAACATTTCCTGCTGGACAGAATTTTTAAAAAAATTCTATAATTAACAGTTAAATCATGCAGACATTTTGCGTAAAATATATGTACAGCTTAAAGCATCTGATATACTAATATGGTGATGATGTCTAATGTGCCCCTAATATGGTGATGATGTCTGTGACCTAATACAGTGATGATGTCTAATGTGCCCCTAATATGGTGATGATGTCTAATGTGCCCCTAATATGGTGATGGTGTCTAATGTGCCCCTAATACGGTGATTATGTCTAATGCACCCATAATATGGTGATGATGTCTAATGTGCCCCTTATAAGGTGATTATGTCTAATGCACCCCTAATATGGTGATGATGTCTAATGTGTCCCTAATATGGTGATGATGTCTAATGTGCTCCTAATATGGTGATGATGTCTAATGTGCTCCTAATATGGTAATGATGTCTAATGTGTCCCTAATATGGTGATGATGTCTAATGTGCCCCTAATATGGTAATGATGTCTAATGTGTCCCTAATATGGTGATGATGTCTAATGTGCACCTAATATGGTAATGATGTCTAATGTGCACCTAATATGGTGATGATGTCTAATGTGCGCCTAATATGGTGATGATGTCTAATAAGCCCCTACTCAAAGACAGGAAAGTCTCTATCACATGTTGCAAACAGCAAATGCAAGTCTTTCCATGATTATCTGCATTACATTCAACATACCATGCATTTACAAGTTGATATCTCCTTTTGAGCTGCCCTGTATGTGGACAGTGAGGATACAACTGCAGGAAGGGTCTTTGAGGATGTATTGTCCACTTTGTCAGTTGATTGGGCCAGGCTAATTGCCTCTTCTAGGGTGCTATTTTTTCCTGTAGGAAACTGTGATCTGGAAGAATAAAAGAATCCTTCATATGCACTGATGTTAGGTATGAAAATTCTGCCGATAGATCAGAATTTTGCATCAGAGATAAGGCAAAATTCTGATCCTGTGGGTGAAATTTTTCAATCCATCAGTGATGTATAATGAAGGGTAATTTTTCTTGCATTTCTGAGCAAAAAACAATGGGCACAAGTCTAAACTGCTTATTGTATTGTGAATACTAATGAAACTTTCAAACAGCAAAACTCCCAATGAAAATGTTCAACCCTTTACAAATGTAAACTTTACAAGACATTTAAACAAAAATCATTTGATCATAGATCATACACATACAATTAAAAAAGTTTTAATGTTACATATGCCAGGAACAGACACAGACATGATTTATGCTAAGTGAGGGTTAAAACTAAACTCAGATTTGAAAGAAAAGGGTCTGAGGAGACTATGAAATACCAAATTATTGGTCTCTGACCTGAAGTCAATAGCATATCATTTAATGTATTGGATAGGGTTCAAATATTTCTTGATATCAATAAAGATATCACATATATTCTCTTTTCTATTTTTACTATGGTATTTATTAAAATGCATCTAGTTAAAAGGTCACAAACCATCAGTCGATTTCGAAATATTTGCTAATTATGCATGCACTTAATTGAAAATGATGGAAAATGATGGAAATCAGTCACTGAGAGGAGAAAATTGTCTGAGAGACTGAAAACATTCTATCAACAGTGGCATCAAAATAACCAATGAAGACAGTGGCAGACCTGCCAACCCTGATGAGTCCGTCTCAGTAAGGCAGTTGAGTTTTTTATGTAAGGTTGACCAGTTTTCAGTAAGATGTAACAAAATATCAAAAACTGCTACTGTTTGAATTTTTTATACCTACATTATTGTCACATTTTAAACATTGCATAGATATACATCAACTGCAAGCATCAGGTTCTTTCAGGAATCATTATCAAAAACACTGGAATAAAAACAAAACCGGAAATCTTGTTTCTATGGAAATTTTGGTTCATTTGGAAATCATTACCAAAATTCCAGAATGAAACAAAACATGGAAAAGGATGTTTCTATGGAAACTTCACAGCCTTTTAATCTACGATACTTTGTCAACTTTGGCCAAATTCTTACCAGCCGTTTTTAAGTTGCTCAAGGTTTTTCTATAGTTAGTAACAGCAGCCAAATCTGATTGAATCTTTGACACCAAATATTACATTGTTGATGTCAACACTTTTGCCACTAGACATACTTATGTATTCCTTCCTTATATAGGCCAGACAAAAATAACTCCTGTAAAAAGGAGTAACAAGAAATGTGTTCACAACACAGATATAAACAGCAATGTTAGTTCTATGTAAAATGGGCACTGTAACTTAAATATTATTTAAAAAAGGTGAAAACTGAACTTGCCATAGGTTTTTACCTTGTAAATCCTAATAACCAAATCTCATCTCAATCCTTAAAAAGTTAATGAGTAGAAACAAAATTTGAAATGGTTGGGACATGACATGTAAGATGAGCACATTCAGAATTGAAAGCCCTCTTCATCGATATAGCAGGTCATACTATAACATGAAAACAGAACTGCTTGTGTTTAATTTATTTTTATTGCAAACACCACATATATTGATCTGCCATTAAAGCAAACATAAATTATATTACAAACCTAAACTGCCTGATTTTAGCTGCCAATCCAACTAGAACTTTGAGCCTATTGGAAATAGTGTTTTCTGCCATCTTCGTAGCCAGCCCCTGGAACTCATCCTGCATATTCTGAAAAATCCATTTTTTAAATCTATACTTTATTTTCTTTACAGCAGAAATGTACTTAACAGATACATATTAAAACAGAATGCTTTATTAAAAAAATTAACAAAATGTATTTCATTTTTTTTAGTGTAAAAACAAAGATATTTTAAAAAAGCAAAAGAAAGCAAAATAAGTCACACACTGATCAAAGCACAGCAAAACAAGTAATGTTAATGGTGCCTTATATATCTGCCCAAAATGCAATAGTCCTTTATGACTGTACTGTTGATGCTGGAGATTACTGACCAATGGATCACAATAATCTAGACCTTCTGGTATGCAGTCATGAACTTGCACTGTATTTTCCTATCAGACTTACCGTGAATATGAACTGTGACTGATACATCCCAGTCAAATGGTCTCTTAACTACTCTAAGTACTTGCAATTAACAAAATGTGGTAAAGGAACTTACTCTATGAGAAAAGGTGGGGTGATGAAGTAACTGTAGTTATATAATATTACTACTGTTTTAGGTCAGCCTTTCCACACATGCATCAATCTAGTCTGTCCCCACTTCACAGGCCCAGTTGCAATAGTGCATCCTCATTCTTTCCTAGGACCCTGACTAATTACCGACCGCAGAGCAGGGTGGGAGGGTCCAATAATGACAGGTAAGTACTGCATGATTAGTTTTTTCCTCCCAATACACACAACCACACTTTAATATCAGTAATGTGCTACCTCTCACTGTTTTTCAACTGAATTGTGTCAGTAAAGACGGAGGATGATGAACTGTAAACAGTGCAAAATTACTCATCTTGAGGTCTATCCACTACTGCCATTATACAGCATCAGACTGGTTCACTGTTTGTGCAGCAACAAATGGACCCATAAAAAATATCTTGGCTCTAGTTTCCCAAGGAATGAAGATGAAAGGAGATGGTCATGCGTCTTTATCAAATTGCAATCCTCATAATATCCTCTAAAGATAAGTGATTGAGATAGGCCTAGGAAGTAGTAATACTAATAGCCCTTACTTCATTGAATTTTATCCTCATCAATTAGGTATCTCTATCAGTGAAGCACCTGTGAAATGAACTTGAATGGTGGCAATGCATAAGTGAACAGTCAACCACACTTCAGGCTGAAGAAGTCACTGCTCATTCTCTTAGGTCAACAACAAAGTTTGGTAAATGTTGATGGCAGACAACTGCAGTTAATGTGCAGCAACCAGTTTTTGTCAGTCACAGTGACTTTGATCTTTGATCTTTTGACCCAAGTTTGTAGGGTTTTTCCATACTACACATGCAAACCATCAAAAAGGTTTGGCAACTGTAAATTGTAAAGTGGGGTTATTGTGCAGTTCATAATTGATATCACATAGACAACTGCTAACCAAAAATACAACACCATAATATAAGATGCCCTGCAAAATGGCCGAGGTGGGCAAATGAAAATGTTTCTTGCTAATTTTTTCGTGTCACCTTTGGAGTAATAAATTTCTTTTCTAACAGAAATTTTTTTTGCACAAAAAATCCTGTGATGGTGCATGCTGGAGGAAGCAATGGACAATATACATAAAAGGTATTGACAAATCTTTAATGGCAAATTAAATGACAGAATCTTGGTCTACCACACTAACACTGTCAAAATGCATCTGACTTCAATGAATCTTACCTTCAATTTTGATTTCAGAAATCCCATTTCCATAACAGCAACATCCTTATCATTTTTCACTCGCTCTAGCTCCCGCTTCTTTTTTGTCAACTCTGCTTTCAGTTCTTTTCCACCATCCTCTCTACTGAAAGAAGAAGAGTACAACGAATGGCACATTATATGCCCATCCCATGTTGAATAGTCCTCTATGCAGGCAATAGCTGGACATCACTGTTCTCAATGACCAAGACCTCAAGGCAAGGTATCTAACTTGAACTCATCTTACTGTGCAGATACGTATATTTTCCTATTAGATTTATCATGACTGTGACCTACGACCATTAGACCCAAAAAATCTAAGGTTTCTTTATTTACTTTAGTGAAAGCCATCCAATGTTTGGTCAAGGAACTTACTCAATAAAAAAGTTATTTGTGTGTATTCCTTTATTTCTTGGAGTCAAAGTCATCCTGACCTTTGAACTTTTGACCCTAATGTAAATATGGACTCTTACATACTGAAGGTGCAAGCCCTCCACAAACTTTGGCAATGGTACATCATCTAGAACTACAGCTATTGTGCAATACCAATTTTTTTCCCAAACAACCTTGACCTTTAGCCTTTTACCTGTAAACAATGAGCATCCTTCAGGTCCAAAAGGTAAGCCATCCACAACTTGGGTGAAGGTACATGGTCAAGAACTATGAGTCTTTCCATCATGTACATGAACTTGATTGGGAGACAAATCTTGCTAGAAACTTGTCTTTGAACATGACCCAGCTTAAATATCAATATCATTTATATTTTTGTTACTGAATCTATTCCTGTTAGTTTACATCTCAAAATCTTAAGGATAATTAATATTTTCCTTCAAAAATGCTTAAAGAGATCTCAACACTAAAATACCCAATATGGTGATGATTGCCCAAAAATATGTAAATGAGCCAATCACTTAGGCTGGTTCAGAAATTTAACTGTAGAATACCATTTGTACAGCTTTCACAGGCATGAAAACAGAACTGACTGCATCCAAAATGAGGTTATCAAGTGTAAGGATGCCAATGGGTAATCAAGTATTTGTCCATTGATAATAACCTAGGTAATAAAATAAACAACCAGGTACCCGTTAAAAAACAAAAGTATTCCAAGTTCAGATCAAGACACTGAATAACAGTTACAGTTTGAAGCTCGTGTCATGTTCACATTTATTCATCATCACAGGCGCTTGCATGGTTGCTTACAATTTATGTCATACGTGTACTATATAATAATATATAGGAGGACACTTCTCTCCTTTCTCATGTGACCCGTTGAAGAATCAATGCTGATATTTAAAGCTTGACCTTCCTAACTTCATGCCAGTCCATGGTTCATGCGCCATTTTTCTCATGACTTAAATGTGCTTGTTCTGAGATCCTGATGACATTAACTAGGTCAATACCTTTTGTCAACAGTGACAATATATATTGATTCAAAAATATTTGATAATTTTTTTTAAAAAAAAATACATACTACATTTCAAATAAAAGAAAGAACAACAAAAATGACTGGCTTAACTAATGCTATTTTTGCCTCAAGTTTGTGGCCCTGAAGCAAGTATTAGCTTTTCAAGTCACAGCCACTGTTCACATGTTCATTTACTGAACCTTTTTTATTAGCAGGAAAACCCAAAACAGATATTTGTTTTCATGGCAAAGGCAACACAAAAACTTGGTTACCATAACATGCATTTCTCATACCATGTCAGGAGAATATGAACAAAATTGATAACCATACACACTCAAATTTTTCCAGTGAAATATTTGAATATAAGGGAAATCTTTATTTAATAACACTGGGAAAAAATCTAATAAAAGTTGGCGTGTGTAAATACGGTAATTTTTGCATCAATTTTACACAAAACAGTTCCAAGATAACAGATGGGATTCTTGAATGTGAAACCACTTGTCATGGATTCATTCTATTTTGATACACCATACATAGCAGACAAGTCTAAATTGAAAATAAATGGTGCCAGATAATATTTTAAAAACACCAGGCTGTATCAATGTGACTGTTTGATGTTAAATGACTGAAAAATGTTAGAGGAGAGGGATTTTGTTAAACTTAAATGTGAACAATGCCAAGTAAATTTATGTGCAAAATGTTTCAAACCATATCACAGATTAAATTTCCCACGTTTATTTCAATGAAATTAAGAGCTGATGACATTTCTAAAAATGTTGCACATAATTTTGTAAATAGTGTATAAATAAGTTGTGAAAGACTTGGACAAACAGGAAACAAAATACATTACTATGTAGAAAAATTCATTTAGAATAATTGGTGAAAAATTTCGTGGATTTTTATTGGATATAAGAAGAGAAATTAAGGTAAGAATGAATGCATGTCCATGATGTTTCCAAAATTTTCCAAACAGGTAAAAACTCTGGGGCACAAACAGCTAGACACAGCTTAGTGCTGCTGGAGCATAGCAGCAGTGATACTGACAACAGTGCTGGGGCTGAATGAGTTAAAACAGAATTCACTTATTTTCAGACAAAACAACTGAATCAACATCAAGTCAATCAAATTTGCTGGTACACACAAATGTCAGGTAAATAATCCTGAAATTGTTGAATTAAGTCTTGCTTTTTCAAAACTTTTGTATAATTAGAACCAATCTTTCACAAATTTCCTGGTGAACTGGAATTATCCTTCCTGCAAGAATCAGCTTGATTGACAAGTTTTATGGTCCGACGATACAATATACTAATCTTAAGCAGTGAGTGACATCTTCCTTTCTCCTGATGGTCTCCATAACCTGTTTAGCATACCAGTTTGGGAAATGTGATCTTAATTCTTCTCTGTAGACTTTATTGATTGTAAAGACTGGTGGTTGAAGCTGGTTTGAACATAAAGCTGGCCAAAAAATAAAGATTCCATATTTTTTCAATTTAGTTAGCATCTTTGAATTTTGATAGGCTCTGAACACATCAAATGCTGACAATGTTTGCTAAATGCACTTTGCAAGGGACAGCTGGATATGTGTTTGGTTCACATGTTATCTAAAGTGACAGGGATCAATGTTGAATTTTACAGCTCTTTAGACACTGTGTTAATGCCATATTAAAATATTGATGGTGCAAATTATGGACAGTGTTTTAAGGATGAGATCAGATGCATGTACTTTAATAAACGAAAAGTCTAGTGTTGTTAGCTTTGTCAGCTCTATCTGATGTTGTTTGTATCTGATTGATATTATACAGTGTAAGATTTGTGTTATATTGCAATATTGTTTTAAAAACTGAGGCAACTGCAATTTGTCGTTGCCTGGGTGTTGGCATCCCAGTCCAAGTTTCCCTGCCTATTACATCAATAGTGTGGCTAGTAAACTGTAGTAAACTGTAGGCTTCTATGTCAGTACTTCCTATTTTTTATCAACAAGCTCTCTACTGGGGGAAACTTCTTGCCAGACATCTCTATAGTACAGACAAAATACACAAGAAAGGAAGATGGGACACTTATATCTCAAGAAGAGGAATGCATCTTTTTATAAAGTGATTGACATAAACAAGTTGTAAATCTCTGCTACTTCAGATGATCTAAAATTACTTTCAGCTCCAAGCATTGTGTGGGATGGGACCTTCTCCATGACTAGCTGGGACTATCAGCAACTGTACATATTGTTTGCATTAAATACACGGTTTGTGTTTTGCCTTTATTCTTCTGTCTCTTGGCAAGTAAGCTTGGTTATGGTTACAAGATCTTGTTGAATGTAATTATCACCAGAAGGAGAAAATAACCTTGACATTGATACTAAAATGAGTCAGATCTTGAATCAGTATTGCATAGGGTGATAATAGTTATGTTCCACAAACTGGATTTGAATGTTGCTTTTTTATTTGGCATACTGTCTCTGGCATCAGGTCGCCAACTTGGGTTTGCAATAAAAGTATGATGATTCTGTTGATTTGGCAACTTTTGTTTACATATTTGTTACTAGTGATTGTTGAGAAAGTACATTTACTTTTATTCAACTGAAAGAGATGGTACTGGTGAGCTTGTGGACATTTGCAAGTCAACTGTCAGATATAGAACATAAACATGGCTCACTTAGAAAGCATTAAATTCTTGTTATACATACTGACAGTCCAAATGGAATAAGGCTGAAAACCCCTTAACAAAAAATTCTCTGAAAGAGTGACACTTAAAGTTGAAATCAACTGTCAAATGTCCTTCACCTGGACATCTACAAATTCTTGCAAAAGGAAGACAACTCTGTACAGAGATTTAAATAGCCATCTTTCTCTGCATGGGAAAGATCAAAACCCACCACAGCCATGCCACAAATATGTTGCCAGAAATAATTCTTTTTAAATCAGCTAACTTGTATCTGTTAATGAATATGAAAAAGAAATAAGCTACAAGACTATTTGGACTACCTTAATGGCAAAGTCAATAATCACATATTAATACAATACAACAATGACATGAAGATAGTATCTCCCAATGTGACATGTCTTTAGTGATGTGGTATAATTATATAAAGTTTTCATACTTCAATATTAAATAGCGTCAGGTTACATAACAGAAGGAAAAGTGTGATTAAAATGTAAAATAATGACTCGTGAACTGACTTTGAACAAAGGACATCCAGTGTAAGCCATGACACACCTTCTTGCACTGACATACAAGTATACCAAATCCTTAATCAGTTTCAAACACCAGTCAAGTTACTGAGCTGAAGGAAAAGAGCAATGAAAAATTTAAAATGTGAACTGTGATCTGTACATTAAGATCCATCAAACTGGTACATCACAAACCTCCAAATGACAATGAATGAGTATAACAAATTCATTCCTTAACCACAAATGGCTTTAAATTAGAGTCAAAGAGAAAATGTGATGGATGGACAGAAAAATGAACACAAATGCAGATAATAAGCATTCCATCAAATATATAAAAAAGAAGAGCACAAAAATGAGAACAGACTGGCTTACCCAACTACAACATTTGATTTGCCTGACTGATGAAACACTGGTCTGTCTCCAGCCCCACCAGGTGGGCCTGTAAAGTCGACAGGAGCTGAGAAGGAGCCATCATGAGGTTTACTTCCCATCAACGGACGCCAGGTGGCAAATCCTTCCTGTACTACAAGTTCAGCCAGAGACTTGCCAGCAATGAAGACATGAGCATAGTAACCAGTTCCATCGGTCAGTTGTTTGGTCTTGATGACCTGAGTCATCTGTCCATCTGTCAAACACTTCAGGAATTCTATACCCTGAAAGAATGGGACTCTCAATTTGGTATGTGACACATATAAGAGATGTTATATATAATTTTACAAAATTTCATCCATTTAAAGTTATAAACAAATGAAAAAATATGACAGAAAATGCAATCTTGAGCAATGACCTTGACCATGAAGACAATCTCTATTGTGCTAAATATAAATGTTTCATCCCTTTATTTCAAATGGCTTTAAAGTTTAAGTGTATAAGAGAAAAGTGTGATGGAAAACAAAAAATACTGAGTCATTTACCTTGACCTTAAAGATAATAACCCAATGTTGTATATGACATTCCAGTGATGTTGTTTAAGTGTAACATGTTTCCTCCCTAAATCTCAAAGGCTGTAAAGTTATAGCATGAAAGGGAAAATGCAACTGTCAAATGGCTTGATGGACAGAAGCAAGGAGTTACCCCTTTTCTTTACAAAAGCAAAGGATAATAAAACAATAACTTGTTAACACCTTCATTCTATCATGTGTAAGATAGCTTTCTGAGACTCTTCTAGCATCAGACATAAGTAATTAAAAAGTAACCAATCTGCTGTCCCACTGGTAAGCACTTATAACAGTGAAGAGTGGGAGCAAAGTGTTTGTACAAGTGGGATCAAAATAAACTGAAAACAAAATTCCAGTAGAAAGAAGGAACTTTTGACGGAAAACAAACTTCTTGTTTAGTCTTTTAAAATCAAATTCCAGGACATTTTATGAGAAAAAGTAATTTTCAAGGAGGTTTCCAGGATATTTTTGTTGAATTCAAATTCCAGTTGGATACCAGTAACTCCCTAAAAAATCAAGAGGGTGTGGGAACCCTAGTAGCACATGTCCTGTGGAACATTCCAACAAAACCATCTTGGGTTTGGGAAGATACATCCAAAATACATTTTTACACCTTGTTTCTATTGATGCCACACAGGTGTTAAAAAAAAAAACACACAAAAAGCATAACTTTGTCATAAGACATAAGTTTCAAACGTTGATAAAAACGGACCAGCAGTTCTAAAGATGTCAAAATTTAGCCAGACAGACAATGCATAAAAAGGTCATAATATAAGATTACATGGCCTATAGCTAAGTGAACTCAGAAATGCAAAAGCAGAGCTCAGGCTCAATTTTGTAAGCAGAGTTGCAGCTGAAGTTCATTTTGGTAAGATGTGAGAAATAAAGAAACATATTTCATTTCTGCACATTTTCATTACTAATGATGATTTGTAATGAAGTACTGCATGTACCAGGAGCTGCAGTTTTTTCTTGGAGTATCGTTTTTCTCAAGATAAACACATGCCAACTCTGGGCGATGTATAAAGCACAAATTTTGCTAATGTAAGTGGCAAAAAAGTGCCACAAAATGCAGAATTTATACATTACTATTGCTAACATTAGTACCCTACTATGTTGAGGCTACAACACCATAGCTAATATACTGCATGCCATAATAACAGTACACTATGAAAAATGTAATTTATTTTTACTATGAACCTGGATTTGCAGGTCAAAATACTTGGTACAAATGAGCAAAATCCATGTGGATTAGAATCAGAACACACACAAAAAACATAGTGAAAAATTATTTATATTCAACACTCACTTTAATTGGTCTACACTTCTAACTTTTGCCGAAAGATTGTGAGTCCCATAGATTCTGTCCTCAATCCGATTTCTGTATTGCATCACTCTCATATTCTTCTTTACATATTTCTAAAGTGGTGCTGAATTGTCCTTTTCTGATTGGACATGTTTTGAAGTTAACAAAGACCCATCTGCTCTAAGAATTTTCATCCACAAGTCAACCTGTAAGTTTCATTTAGCTAAATATCTGATACCATTTTCATTAAAAGAACAGACTGGTTCACTACCTAAATTCATTATCAATATAATGAATCTATGAGGCAAAGTTTCAAATTAAAGAATCCTGTTTGTTTTCTTGGAAATGGATCATGTAGTTGCTATTAATAGAAAACTAGAAAGGTACACAGAGCTCTATGATGAGCAAATTAGCTCTTATGTTATTCTTATGCAGCAGTCTTTCTTTCTAGAATATTCTCAATTTTTTTTATGATGAGTATAATTAAAGAGATGATAGTATAAATTACAAACACAACTTTTATTGCTTAATTTTTATTTTATTTTTTTAATGTACTGGAAAAGCATAATCCACATACAGAGAGCATAAAATGTAATTCTGTGAAAAAAGTGTAATGATTAAGCCAAAAGCATAATGGTTGGCACGTATTAAGATATAGACTTATAATGAAGTACAGCATCTTCGATGAGTTGGAATTAGTTTCTTGGGATATTTCAAGACAGACTGAATTAAAACCTTCACAGATACTATTCTTGGGGGCTTTGCAAAACAACAAGGACATTTCATTAAGACAAAGAAATCACAGCTACATGTCATTCAATATTTTTCACAGACTGATCATTTTACACTGCGTATTCAAATCAACCAGAAGTAAAAAAGATCATTTTACACTGTGTATTCAAATCAACCAAGAAGTAAAAAAGATCATTGACTTACTCCTAAGAAATCAACGAAAATGCAGTGTTTTGAAGTCCTGGACAAACCATACCTTTTTGTCACTAAGGTCCTTTGGTCTGGTATTGTTGAGGATAACCTTTTCAGCCAAGCCTGGGATACAAGCCAGATTGTGTGGTATCTCAACCAAGCTGCCACTTAAAACCTCCTCCGTGTTCCCATAGTCTATGTACTGGATCTTGAACTGCACAAAGTGATAGTAACAATATAGTGTTTTATTCGGAAAAGGTATTTGAGTGGTCAATGTAACAAAGTGCTTAAAATTTTCAGTTAAATATTAATTATGGCCTAATCCAGGATTCATGCTGGGGGCCATCTTCACCAGCTAAGGTTCCACTATGTTGACCCGATCTACACCTTGATGGATCAATCAGATATTACAGTGCTTTTTCCTAGCAACATCCAATGAATTTCATGATTAACCTTCTTTAGTATGTAATGCTAATTAACCAATAGCGTGTAACTGTGGTACATTGTACAAAGGCCGAAAATGGTTGAGGCAAGTGACTTCTAAAGGATACTTTGTAAGTTTAACAATGAAAGTATGACTCGGTACCAGACAGAAGCCATTACAGGTATATTTGAGTGCAAGGATGTATTTGTGTGCGTGTGTGATTTGGATTTTTTATGTAGCTTTAACAATGTTTCAGTCATACTGCTATGATGTCTGCAATGTGGCAGTTTATAGTGATGTCTAACACTGGGGCATCATGCTACAGACATGTAGCATCATGTTCCACCCAGTCACATTATCCTGACACCAGGCCAACCAGTCTAAACACCAACCTCTCAAAGCTGAGTGCCTAGTGAGGCAGCTGTAAGTACCATTTTTTATAAGTCTTTGGTATGACTTGGCCATGGTTCAAACCCATGACCTATTGCATCAGAGGCAGACACTAACCACTAGGTCACTGGGTGTATTTGTAAAAACACTGACCAACATTGTTCAAATTGCTTATTATGAATCCATTCTAGTTGTGTGCTCCCCTTGCCTTGATCATGCAGGAACTGTGTTCAAATAAGAACAACTTGATTTTGATTGGATGCTGTGGCTTGCTGCCACATCCATAGAAATTCAAAGATCTGAAGCACAGAAATATCTAATCGATCCGCCAAGCTGTAGATAGGGTTATCATATCGGAACTTGGCTAGCAAAGATGGCTGGGGGCAATTCAGGAGGAGAAATAGTCACCACACTGCCTGTCATTGCACCCTGATACACAGAAGAAATGAAGTTAAATGCAACTTTTCTCAAGTTCATGTTTTCACATGCCCAATTTTGGTCAGTGAATGCAAAACTCATGTCTGTTTATTTCTGGTGACCATACCAAAGTAAAACAATTCAAACACATTATTTTCATCGTTTTGATCAGCATTTATGTCCGTTTAATGGCTAGTTATATTTTCAATCATGATTTAATGCAAAAGAAGAAAAAGTCAGTGAAATTCAACGCATTTGTAGCACAAACACAATTATTACCCAATGGAGGTTTATAGGTTGATATTTTTTTTTATCCTTTAAAGGCAGGAAGAGTGGGCATATACTATGATAGGAACTTGTGTGAGATTTTACTATCATTTGCAAAAACAAGGCTTGGTTTTGTGGGGTTTAATGCATTTTTCAGCACATGATGGGCTATATATGCTGGCTAGTATATCTTGAAGAGAAGATCCCAGAAAGTACCACCAATCCCATGGGAAGCTACTCATGTTGGTTAAGCCTAGACTAAAACTCGTATGAACTGAGGTGAGTTGTGCAAGTAAGCTGTAGAAACAAAATTGTGCAACATTTTGGTGGAAATGAAACTAAGACTTTTTTTAATATTTACATAAAAGTTCAATAAATATTTCTTTTGTCTGTATATTATCTGGCTCAAAGTTAAATAAAATGGCTGTTCTAGGTGACTAGCAGGGGAAGAGAAGTCGCTTTGTCCTAAAATTTTAGTCCAGCATGGAACCTCATAGTCCACTAGAAAAAATGGTATCCCGTATTTGCATCTTGCATGTGTGTGTGTGTGTGATTTGGATTTGTAACATAGCTTTAACAATTTTTCAGTGTGGCAGCTTATAATGATGTCTAGCACTGGGACATCATGCCGCAGACATCCCAGTCATATTCTCCTGACACCAGGCCGACCAATCCTAACACTAACCTCTTAATTCTAAGCGCCAAGCGAGGCAGCTGTTAGTACCATTTTTACAGGTCTTCAGTATGACTCGGCCAGGGATTGAACCCACGACCACCCCCATCCAAGGTGGATGCTCTAACCACTAGGCCACCAGAGCATTCTTCTTGCATGTGTGATGTGAACTTAACATCTTACTCATACCATGCACAACCAGGGATTATTTTTCAATGAAGTGTGGGGCACTGGGTTCATGAATTTAAGAAAATTGCACATTACTGGACATTGAACAGGCCTCAGTGGTAATATTTTCACAATGGCTGGGATTCAGGTCACTGGTCAGCATTCTGAATGAAGTTCCCATTGGAGAAGTACTCTTTTCTAGGTAAGAGAAAAATCCTATACCCTCCTGGGATTGAGGACTTAAAGATCCTATGCCCTCCTGGGATTGAGGACTTAAAGATCCCATACCCTCCTGGGATTGAGGACTTAAAGATCCCATATTCTCCAGGATTGAGGACTTAAAGATCCCATACCCTCCTGGGATTGAGGACTTAAAGATCCCATATTCTCCTGGGATATAAGAGTCTATTCCAAGTCCCACATGACTCAGAACATTCTTACCAATGTACATCACCTTTCCAGATACCAGTATTCAATGTATTAGGACTAGATTATGTTCTCAAAAGCTGTCCAACTATTTTATTGCAAACGAGACCCATCAAACTCCATCAAGACACCAACCTGAACAACACAAGTTCTGTCATGTATGACATGTTATAAATGACAGCTAAAATATCTAGAAAATTATAAGCCACAAAAAAAAAGACCGTTGATGAATAGACGATTCCTTTTAAAAGACCATTATTCTCTATGCAATATATGCAGCTACAAAATTAAATCTGGATTTTAAGACTGGGAATGGATTAAACCATACAATGACTATAGGCATGGGTTCCAAATTCAAAGTGGGAGACAAAATTGCCAGACTTGATGCCTGTGTGTCAGCAATCTTACTGACAAAATACAAGTCTCATGTAATTTTGTGGGAGACAAGATGACCAGATTGATGGCAGTGTTGACAGGGTCTCAATATGTGCAAAACAAATGGGAATGCCAGAGACAATGACATAAGCAAAATTACAAAACAGTGATGACACTGTAGATTTTCATTTAGGACAAACCAGACACCTTTAGACAATTTCTGTTGAAAAATCCATGTCAATTTGACCATCCATTTAGGAAAATTAATGACAAGAATTTCAATGTTTATTGTGGCAGCCATAATGGATGTTTGCATATTTTCATTTAGGACCAACAAGATATCATAAGAGATCTTTTGGTGAAAATCCTATATTGATATAACCATACATTCACAAGGAGCAGCTAGATTTTCAAGATGTTAGAACAGCATAATTTTCATACAAGACCAACTTGACACCATAAGAAGTCTTCTGATGAAAACCCCATTCTAATAAGCTTGCATTCAGGAGGTTTAGCGATAATAAGATGGCTGCAGTGGTGGCCATTTTGGACATCAGATAAGCACCATTTTCACTTAAGACTAAATAGACATCGTAAAAATCTTCTGGTGAAAACCTCATGACAATATGACACATCATCCATTTAGAAGTTGCAATAACAAGATTTGCAAGATGGCAGCTCTGGTGGCCAGAATGGATGCCTGAGCATCAGTTTTTTTATTTCAAACCAAACAGACCTTGGGATCAATATGTGTATAAAGTTTCATGGCAATCCGAGAAGTAGTTTCAGAGTAGCAATAACACTTGCGCTAATGGATGGATGGATGTCAGATGACAGACAATGGACAACAGGCAATGCCAGAAGATTTTCTGGACTATGAGTAGTAGAGTTAATAACCAATGCAATGTAAACACAATGAAAAATAAAAGATGGCATGAGTTATTATTTTCTTGTTGGACTTATCATAACCATGACCTATGACCTTTAAAAGTCAAAATCTCTTGGTTCCTTTATTACCCAACCATCAACACATTTTGGTCAAGGACCTTATTCCAGAACAAATGTTATTCTACAAAACCGATTTTATTTAGTTTTATTTAATGATCATGGCCTTTTGGACACTTAAAACAACAAGCCTATACCATGCTTTCAATGTCTCCACCAACTTCTGCTTAAGTACAGGAGAAATCGATATAAATCAGATTCAGCAAGAGTAAACTTTAAAAACAAAGTGGGAGCAAAACAGTGAAGGGAACCTACCCTGTCTGTTCCAAATAACTGCTTCACTTGACATCTATACCACAAGCCGTCCTCTGAGAAGTTAGCTGCATAAGTCTGCAAAGAAATAATCCAATTTAAGTAGACTAGAAAAATTTGGAAGAAGGTTTTAAGCTTTCCGAGTTATTTGAATAATTTTTAGCAGCAATTAAAATTTTAAATTCAAGGGTTTACATTAAATTTCTTGACATTTCAGCATTAGATCTGGCAGAACTTTTATGTATGTTAATGGACACATTAGAAATGTTATGCTAACTAAAAACATTTTCCAAATGAAGATTTGTCTTGTCCATTTTGCCAGAAAATTAAAATGAAATTTTTTAACAACTAAATTTAAACATCCATTTCTCTTTTTACAAGTAATATTTATTCTTTCCCAATTCCAATTTTTTTTTATTTGAAGATGAATAGTACAGTTGTTTGAAAGTTCCTTATCACATTGTAAAATACTCTAATACAATCTGTACCTCTGTAAACTATTGGTTTAAATCTCTTCTACATTGGCTTGAGGCATAAAGAATACACCGATGAAAATTTGTCTATGTTGATTGCACAGGACTATGCCTCATGCTCTACAGTTTATCTTCAGTACTGTACTGGACTCTTCATTTCCCTGTGATCACAGTAACACAAAATTTGGTTTGATGATACTCTCTAAATCACAAGCAATGATAAAAGAAATGTTTAATTCATGCATAAAGCTTTTTTAACTTTACAAATGATTCTTCCACAGGCATTATTATTGAGTTGTCTACATAATAGACACATTTTTTCTGTTGTAATAACATCTCTAGTTTATTGAAAACAAGCAGACATTTGTTACAAAAAGTACTTTCCAAAAATTCTATTTTGCTTATCTTGGAGTTTTTGATCAATGGGGAAAATGGCATCTAACCAGAGCACTTATCTGGAGACAAAAATATCTGGACAATATCATCTCTCCTAATGATTTGGAAAACTAACATTTTATTTTATATTTCAAAATGCTTTCAATAAACTTTGTGATATTCTGTTGCATGATATTTGAAGACACTTAAAAAGTTTCTCCATTTTTAGCAATTGTGGCCATACTCGATGGTGGATTGGCATCATTATGAGAACAATTTTGTGATATTATGTTGCATGATACCTGAAGACACTTAAATCGTTTTTCTATTTTTTAGTAATTGTGGCCGTATCTGATGGTTGATTGGCATCATTTTGAGACCTTCATGCTATGATGTTTTCAATCAAATTTGGCACAAAAAAATTGAGCAATTTTTCTTTTTTTCTTTTTTTAAAAGTCCTTTCAAGATTTTTCTTTTTTTCAGCAATGATGGCCATATCTTATGGCAATTCAGCAGCTTTTGAACAAATAGGAAAGCCCTTCATGTCAAGATGCTTTCCATCTAATCTGTTCAAATTCTGCTAAGTGTTTTTTTAAATTAAAAACAAGGTCTAACAGTTCTCTCCCATTTTAGTAACAGTGGCTATTTATGATTATGGAACAGCATCATTTGAATAAATTCATTCCAGGATGTTTTGTTTCTAATTTGTTCCACTTTCATTTTGTGAAAATAAACTGTTTGTTTTCTTCTTCTTCTATTTTTAGTAACTTGGTCAAATTCTGTCAAATGCTTTCTCAGAAAGTTGTAAACAGCAACTGTGAATGGTCAAAACATGGCAGAAAACACTTGCAGGACCAGGCTGTAAGCTTGCTTGGCTTTATGGCTGTGAGAGTTAAAAACTGCATTACTAGTACAGCTAACTAGATAGTGACATACGCTAAATTAAACTACAGGAGAAAAAGCGTAAAAACATTGATGCAAGAGCATCTTGATTTGCCAATACGAACATCTTTAGGTGATGACGGTAATACATACATAATTTCATGGCAATCTCTTAAAAACTGCAAGATTAGTTATATTAATTAGATTAGAAAGACACTGTATTAAGCTCTAAGACAAGATGGGCAATAACAATGGCAGAAAGAAAGCAGTGATTTGTCAATATGCCTATGTCAAGTAATGACCATAATGCTAACAAATTTTCATGACAATCCATTAAAACTGTGGAACTAGTTGCACTAAGAAAAGGACAAACAGAAGGATTGAAAGATGGAAAGATGGATAGAGAACAAGCTTTACTAAATATCCCTACTTGTAACATGTGATATTATAACAAGTTCTGCAAAACCTGGTGACTCACCTGTACCTATCTGCCTATCAGTATAACCACTGTCTCTGATTTTTAAGAACACAAAGCTTTTTAATATTGTTGATAACAGTGTCATCGGTCAGAAAATCAACATTACCATTTCAATGTGGTAACTCAACTCAGCACATTCTCATGCTTTTCACTGCATATTCCCATACCCATCCCCTACCCCTCAACAATGACCATGTGACCAAAATGCAATGGTTGCACTTTTCAAGCTGTATCAGAATATATTCTAAATGTTTTTATGACTGAAACTTTTGTTCATCTGACCTTTGTACACCTCTGAAGGACCCCAGACAGAAAGCCAGAAAGCCAATGACACTTTTCACAGATGGTAACAATAGGAGCAGTTACAAGGTATCATGAATTCCCAAAACAAAGCTAACAAGGTATTGTGGCAATGAACAGATAGAAGGGTCGATGAAAAGACAGGAGTGTATCACAATATCCATGACACCCTGAAACAGTGGCTCCTAGTCACATTTCAGATCCATATGAATTTTTCATGAAACCCTTCATTAAAACAGGATATTTGCTACACCCAAGTATTCAATATATAAACACTGAGTCTTTTATGGTTAAAGATTTGTGTTCTGTGTAACTGAGGTTTGTTCTAGTAAGAGACAATTTAACTCCTAACAAAGGAAACATGTCAAGAGCCTGCTATACCTGTGTGTATAGCCACAATATGCAGGCAGGTACCAACCTTATTTTGATCCGGTGTGTCAGTGATTTTTCTGGCTGCTGGACAAAGTGAACTCAGCTGTTCTGTAATGTTGTAAATCTTTTTGGTGTTTTCATCACTGACAATTTGTATCCATAATGTGATGGGGCTTTCCACGTGTGTTACCATTGCAGTCTCTCTCTGCAAGAGAATGAAACATACAGTTTGTATTATTACAAACACTGACTATTGAGTCACAAATCGACTTGCATTTAATAAGTCCCTGGAATAAAAGTAGGTCATAATGATCTCTAAGTTGAAGGCTATAGTGTCCTTTAAGCCTGGTCACAATAATGATCTAAACACAAATGCAAGAAAGTTTCTAGAATGAAACATGCGTCCTAAATACCCAATGTGGGTACATCTACATTTATATAGTACCTTTCAGAATGCATGCATTTATCAAATTTTATCAAAGTATAGGCAAGCATGTTGAAGGAAAAGGTGAAAACTTTAATTTATTAATGTCAATAACATGACACTAGGATATGACCTAAGCACCCTTCAGTAATCTTGTATAGAGAGTTAACAAATGTAGAACTGGATTGTGCTGCTCAGGCATGTACCTTACAATTTATCCAAGGAAGAAGGCAAAAATCTTTATTGCTATTAAAAAAGCATTGTACTGTCTATACTTGCTTATAAGTCCAACTGCAAACTGCAGACCCTAATCTGCCATCACATAATGTGCCAGCAGATCTAGATCCGTGCAGTATGTTTGGAGTAATCAGCAGGACAAACAACACAGACCCTGATCTGCAGGCACATTATGCTATGGCAGTTCAGGATTTGTTATGTTTGCAGTTTTATGAGACTGATATACATGTGTACATGATAAGTTGTTTTGTTTTTCTTGAAAGGGATTATACAAATTACCTAGTCAACAATATATTTAACAGTATTTATCTTTAATTTCCAATTTATTTTTTTTTGCAGTGAAAAGGTTGAAGCTAACTCCTCCAGTACGTCTTTAAAAGGAATAGCTTATAGCAGCACTTAAAATGTGCCCCTTGATGTTCCACATACAATGGATATATAATTAAAAAAAAGAACTAGTTAACTCTTATGCAGAAACCTCACATAAAGACAAAGTTAACAACAGTGTAAGACTATATTTATACAGTCCAACTTCATTACCATATGTGTCATGAAGAAATTAAATAAACAAAGAGCCCCAGTGAGTCTGATTAAAAATAGACCTGCAATATTCATATCTGATGACACATCTGGATCAAAATCTCTATGAACCAGAATGCTTTGGGTCAAAGTTGGTCAAATTCTGTTAAGTTGCCTTTTTTTGAAGATATGTTGTTTTGTTCTAATTTTGGCAACAGCAGCCATATTTAATGGCAGATTGGCAACATTTGTGCAAACATAAAACTTTTTTTAGAACAGGATGCTGTCAAATTTAGTTGAGAGATTTCTGACAAGTTATTTTAATGATTTTCTACTTTTAGTAATGGTGGCCATATCTGATGGTGAATCAATATCCGTTTACAAATTTGGTCAAATTCTCCCTAGCAGTTTCAGAATAGTTTAAGTTTCTCTTTAATCAATCTTTTAGTAATGGAGAACATGTTAAATGGTGGATTGGAAACATTTATACAAACTTGAAAGGCTGTTATACCAGGATGTTTTTTTTTCTTTTTCTAAATAAGAACTTAGATAACAAAGCAAATATGTACAATTGTTAAATGGCACCTTAGCATAGTAACTGTATATGGTGCCAATCAAAAGTAAAGTACAAGATGAAGAATAGCACACAAACTTCAGGAAGACAAGCCCTTCCAAACAAATTTATCATGAAGTATTACAACATAAAAGATTAATGGTCAAGCAGACCTGCCAACCCTGACAAGTCTGTCTCAGTATGGCAGTTGATTTGTTTCCATAAGTTTGACCAGTTTTCAGTAATGTGTAAAGATGGAAAACGTAATTAAAAGTTTGGTATTCAGAATGTGCAGCAATGATAAACATTAAGTTCAACTGAAAAGTTTGTAAAGTATGTGTAGACTTTATTTATCACTAGTACAGTTGCACAAATTTTAGTTCCAAAAACTATGAACCTCAGTGGCTTGTTGCTATCTCTCAACATTATTTGATTCTTGGAAATTCTTTTTTTCCATTTCACATGGTGATGGCAATCATATTTTCCGCCATGAGACATACTCAAATTGGCACCTGATGTCCAATAATCATAACTGTGTCCCTGCCAGCTTTTATTCACAAGAATCTGAATATTACTTTTTATTTTTCTGTGTTAATTATTAACACTTTTCAAGAGGCTTATTTCCCTTTTGTCTTAAACATGCATCTCTTGCTGGATGCCATTAAAAAAAAACTAATTATATGATCAACAGTTTTATCATGTAGATGCATCACATGAACAAATATGTGCTGTTTAAAGCATCTGATGTGCTGCTGTAAAGTTAGTCTGGTCCCGTCACCAATTTCACTCCTAATATGAAACCCGGACCCAAAACAAACATGGATGAACAAATTTTCCGGATTTTTTTGCAATTATAATTTGTCTGTTGTTTTGGCTTGTATGCCGTAAGTCTGTATTTTAATGGTAAATTTCTTAAGACTTACGATAAAATTGTAAGAGTTGGCAGGTCTGGTCAAGGTGTCAAAAATGAGTTAAGTATATACAAAACTACTATGCAACTGAAAAAAATCTGAAAACTCCTTAAAATATAGGTCAACATCTATCGTATAAATAAATTTCCAAACAATTTTCTACTTAAATGATTAAGTTACCATTAAAATACTCTTTTGAACTTTGCATTTTGTTAGTAGATTTCTCCCAATTTTGTGCTAACAATTTAAAACAAAACTTTTCAACCTTAAGACACTCCAGTGTTTAATGTACATACTATTGTAATCATGTTTGTTACAATTGTTTAATGTATCAATATGTGCAGGGGGGGGGGGTAAGACTATAAAGAAAACCCACTACATCAACTTAATGAAAACCAAAAAAGTTATTGTGGCTGTAGCACTGTTTTTTTATCATTGACAAACTAGGACAAAGTTGTGCAATATCAAACAGCCTAAGTTGTACAATGACATACAGGCAAAGTACAACAATATCATACAAGCCATCTACATTACACAGGAAGTTTTAACTTCTAACAACATCAACTTGACTGTACAAAATTACAATGAATGTTAAAACTAAAGGAGAATGTGTTCTGCATTCAATTAATCAAATGTGTTATCACTTGTTTAATCTGAAAGGTCTTCACTTGTTTAATCTTCAACCTAACAAATCTTCTGTCACATCTGGAAAAATTCTGTTGAGCTGTTTTCACTAAAAAAAAAAAAATTCTCCATTTTCAGTAATGCAGCCATGTTTATGGTGGCTCAGCATATTTTATTCAACATTTTAAATCTTTCGTGCCTGGATGGTCTCTGCCAAATTTGGTTGAAATCATATTTTTTTTTGGTGAAGAGTTAATTTAAAATGGCATATAAATGCATTAATAGACAGTGGATGAAGCATAACAGATGATACAAACCACATACAACGTTATAACATCAGCTCACTCACTTTTATGGTTGGTGAGCTAAAACATATGACAAATTGTCCTGTCTGCCCCAACCATGGCTATTTTTTCACACAAATTTGCATTATAAATCCATTTTCAATCTTTAGTATCAAATTAAATGCCTGCTGAGCCCCATATTAGATACCATACTTTCTGCAGTTACAAAAACAAGAACACTGCAAATAGCACATTAGATGTCCATACATTATAATTCCTATTAGACCTACCATGACCATGCCCTGACCCCTGACTTTTAAACCCCAGAATATTTTTTATTTTTCTTTATTACTTTAAGTGCAAGCCATCTAAGGTTTGGGCAAGGAACTAACTCTAGATCATAAGTTATTATTCAAAACTTAATCTTCTTTCAGCAACACCAACCTTGACCTTTAACCCAGAAATCAATAAGCCTCTTCCATACCCTTAATGCAAGCCCTCTACAAACTTTGCTGAAGGTTCTAAAACTATGATGCAGTAAAGTGACCCAGACCTCTGCCCTTCTCACCCTAACTTGAAAAAGCTTCTTCCCTACCAAAAATGCATGTCATTAATAAATGTAGAAGATATATGATCAATAACTACATTTTTTGTGCAGAAACCATTTTCCTTCTTTTACAGTGAAATTGACCTCTGGTCTTGAAACTCAGATCAAAAGGTTTCTTCCTTATATCCCCTATAAAGTTGGTCCAGGTATGTAATGTTGAATGAATCTTGTGTGAAAACCATTTGTCCTCTTTCAGTCAGTGACCTACATCGTCACCATATCATGCTGAAATCAATATGGTTATTCCTTATCCCCAAGAACCAGTCACGTAGAAAGTTTGGTAACTGTAGATGATGGAGAACTTTAGTCATTATACAAAAACCATTTTTCTTTTTTCATTAAATAATGTTGACCTCTCAGTGCATACGCTGTTAGTGTCCATTGACATTGGGATACATTATTGTCAACAGTGTGTGTGTTGAGTTTCACCAAGTGAGACTGAAGTTTCTTGACGTGAACTCAATGAAGAACCTTCACGATTATATACAATCATAGACAATCTTGTACTTTTGGAGAGAACATGGTTTGTATTAACAAATTTTAACCTGATGCTTTAAGGATTTTATGTTTTAACTTCATCTCAGTTTTGTTAGGTTCACCAGCTACTTCATCAGTCATTCAGTCTGTATTAATTTTTATGGCATTTCTGATTTGAGTGTAATAATGGGGTAATGAAATCAGTTATGTGATATTATATATCTGCCTCTTGGTGAAATTTTTTCGAGTTTACAAATGACAAATAGCTCTACATATATGACTGGAAGTGAGGTAACAAGCTCAATCACAAATATGGTCTCCATAGTGGTAACAAATTCAATTAGAAATATGGTCTCCGGCATTGTACCAAGCACAGTCAAACAGAAATATGGTCTCCAGAGTTGTAACAAGTGCAATAAGAAATATGGTCTCCAGCAATGTACCAAGCACAGTCAGACATAAATATAGTCTCCAGAGTTGTAACAAGTGCAATCAGAAATATTGTCTCCAGCACTGTTCCAAGCATAGTCAAACAGAAATATGGTCTCCAGAGTTGTAACAAGTGCAATAAGAAATATGGTCTCCAGCAATGTATCAAGCACAATCACAGAAACATGGTCTCCAGAGTGGTAACAAGTGCAATCAGAAATATGGTCTCCAGCAATGTACCAAGCAGTCAAACATAAATATGGTCTCCAGTATTGTACCAAGCACATTCAAACAGAAATATGGTCTCCAGAGTGGTAACAAGCTCAATCAGAAATATGGTCTTCAGAGTGGTACCAACCAGTCAAACATAAATATGGTCTCCAGAGAGGTAACAAGCTCAATCAGAAATATGGTCTCCAGTATTGTACCAAGCATAGTCAAACAGAAATATGGTCTCCAGAGTGGTAACAAGCTCAATCAGAAATATGGTCTCCAGTATTGTACCAAGCATAGTCAAACAGAAATATGGTCTCCAGAGTGGTAACAAGCTCAATCAGAAATATGGTCTTCAGAGTGGTACCAACCACAGTCAAACAGAAATATGTTCTCCAGAGTGGTAACAAGCTCAATCAGAAATATGGTCTCCAGAGTGGTAACAAGCTCAATCAGAAATATAGTCTCCAAAGTGGTAACAATCAGAGTCAATCAGATGAAGGTTAGCTTATTAGTCTGTATGGCTCCCACTGAAAACTGAACTCATCTGAGATTTGGATCATATTAGCCCATATTCCCACCTGGATCAGTAATAATGCCTTCAGAATGGAAACAGGCAATTGTGGATTAACAGATGATGGACCAGGGCTCGAAATTAGCGGTAGTCCGCAAGCCCAAGGCTAGCAGATTTCCCGTCAGACTAGTAACTTTCATAATGTTAATAGTCCGATGGGCTAGTAAGTTTCGGTTATCAATAGTCAGCGTTTGTTTACGCCATTCCCTAATATAGACTTGACTTAGCAGATGTTCTGTAGAATCAAAGCAGTGGCCATTGTAAACAGTCATAAAATATTAGCATGAGAAGATAAAGTCAATTTCTGCCTCGGAAAGGTGCGTTTCTATACCAAGAATCCGTCCAATTTTGTGCATTTCACTTAACAAATTATGGTCCCGTCGAAAACAATGGAAGTTTGGTAATTGATTGTAATTAATCTGATAACGAATTAAATGAAAAAAAAATGACGTGGTATCACACTTTATTCTCTCAACCACAGTAACAAACTACAAAGTGGTAAACAGCACAAATGAACATGGCAAAAGCTATTCAAAGAAATTAGTTTGCACTGTCACAAACAGGAAACTACATATTTTACATTTCCATCGAAATAATTATAAGAATTAGATCAATTTATTACGATTACGTTATTGACACATCCTTTCCATACAACTACTTTTTTATGATGATAAGAATAGTTTTTATATTTTTCCCTTACAAGAATGAACAAATAATTGAATACACATGGAGATATCCAAGCAGAATGCCGTACATTTGTTGGGAATTAAAATCTCTGAGCATGGGCATCTAAGATTTGAGAATTTTCCGCCTTATTATTAATTTCAACAATACATTGAGGTTCGATTAATTAGGAACAATTACCAAACTTACGACTTATGATACCGTAATTGGAGCTGTTAAATACAACAAGCCGAGTGTCAGATGGCATCTCATGATGGGAACACACCTTTTCCAAGCTGAAACTAACACTATCTTCTGATATTTTATAACAGTGCTATACATTATTGCTTTGATGATGTAGAACATCCACTGAAGTTAAGTCTTTGTTAGGGAGAGTCCTTTTAATTGTGAGAGGGGACAAAGACACGTGTTTTGAAACGTGTTTCTTGCTCTGACTTTCTTATATAAAGGACACTGTGCCATTCCTTTTCTTGCTTTAAATAATTCGCGTCAGCTATACTATAACATCTAATGTTTCAAAACAAGACACAATTCCCTCCTTATAAGACAAACAAAATGTGTCATTTGATAGGTGTTCAGCCACCGGAAAAAAAATCAAAAGTTGAATGAGAATGATGAGGAATAATTCTTATGACAGGGAAAAGCATAATAGAAAGTTTCAGAAGAAATGGACAAAAGACAGGGAATGGCTGAATTATGACGAGGAAAGGAACATTATGTGGTGTAACTGGTGTATGCAATTCGCAAAAACATACAAAAAACATCCAGTTTTGTTGGGGGTTGTTCGAACTTTAAAATTGAATCAGTAAACGTACATAAAAGCTGTGTGACATTGTTTTGTGAACAGGACTAGTAAAGATTTGGCAGGACTAGTAAATTTCTCAATATACTAGTCCTTCTGGCTACAAAGAAATATGTGTTAATTTCGAGCCCTGTGGACATAGGGCCATACCAAAGTTCTCCAAGTCTTATGACCAGGTAAGCTAAATAAAACAAGCATGTTCACATTTTAAAGGGTCAAAACAAAATGGCAGCAAAATTAATGTCAAGGACAGCTGTGCATTTATGTCTGTGGATCCAAATTTTGGGCTTTCAAAATGGACATACTGAGAGAGATGAATCTATCACTGCCTTGGTGGAAACTTTAGTTACCTCTTTAAACAATCATAACAATATGCAAATGATGGTGTTTAATTTTGGCAACATCTGCATTTTCTAGAAATACAGCTTAAATTAAACCCTATCTAATGTAAATGCTATAAAAAATTCATTTCATGACAAGTGCAAATAACTAAGAACTTGAGAGCTGATTGCAAGAAAATAATCTTGTGCAAGAATCTTTTATTAAATCACCATGTTAACCTTCACTATGGCATCTTGCTTCAGAGATGCTGCCAGGATTTTATCAAAAGGGGACAGCTCCTGCCTTGTCACAAAAATAAGGGGGAGTAGGACAAAAAGTGATGGGAGCAAGAAATGGCCACACTTCAATATTTACCTAACAAATGAATATCCCTCTCTCCTTCTTCATGCTCCATTCTGTTGATTATTTCTAAGCTTGATCCATTCCTTACTTGTGTATGAATATTGTTCTTTGCTCAAAAAACCCTATCACAGTTTGCTGTCTGAAGGGATATATACATAGCTAGCTAAGCCACCTTCAATAAGATGGGAAATGGTTCTTTAATGTTGCTAAATATAATTTTCCACAGCTCACAGGTACTGTCTTTTGGATACTTATGCTCCAAAATAAGATTTTTCCCAAACATAATCTCTGCTTTTTTAAAAATAGCGTTTCCATGACTACTATGCCAGACTTACTGTTCCATAATACTGTAACAGGATTTTAAGTCTATTAATGCCAGTCGCCTTGTTCAGAGGTATTCTCATTTGTATTTATTTAAATTTCTTTTAACCCTAGTACAGTACATGCATCTTGTTTCACGGACTGCCACTCGATCCGGTGGATGTGGACTGAGAGACTGAGAACAGTACCCACTATAATTAGTGGAAGTCCTACCTCCCAATTTCATAGTATCTTCCGACTTTTTGCAGAGAACTCCCAATTATTACATTATGTCTTCGATTTTCATTTCTTCTAAACAAGGAAAGTCCTACATGTTCTGTTGTAACACCTGTGAATTATTGTTGTTTTGAAATAATTGCTTTACTATAAAGAATTCACTTTTTCACTAAATAGAATGTCAAGTTTAAACATTATTCACGTAAACTAATGATTTTTTTTACCTCTAAAATAATACAAAAAAACTAAAATAAACCAGAACAAAAAGTGAACCACAACAATAAAATCGTCCACAATTAATTTCAATCCTAAGAATGATTACTACAAATGCTGTTAACTCCATATGCTATAGTGCCATTCCCACTAAGGAAACTTACACAAGTGAACACCTGACATTTGTATACTGTATATACCAATGTTAATGACCATCGTTAAATTAAAATAATGAAAATACATACCATGCACCAAATGTGTCCTTAAAAAACTAATTTAGAATACACGTTTTATAATAAACAATACTAAATGCTTTACAAGTTGACAATAAGGGAATAAGGTCGGATATACAAAGAGGGGAAATAGTTGCCACGTAAGGTACCATAAGGCTAACTATTTCAGTACCTTTAGTTCAACAAAATTGGGAATCTTTTATTTGCCAATCAACTGCTGGTGCTTGCATAACACACAATAGTGTAGAACATGGTTTTTTGAATTACGGCGGAGGGCCAATCAATTTCACAAAATAGTTGCATGGATAAAGATTAACTTAAATTAGTTGCACTGGCTTTCTTGCTTGTTTACGTAAGACTAATCTTTAGCTATTGCACAGTTTGACCACAGATGACCAGAATATGAAAATAGGGCACATCACAGGGAGAAACAGCAAGTCTTTTTGCAAATTTCAAGCATATTGGACCAGGAAACTTGATCAATATTTAGTGAAAACAAGGCTTTAAAAGTGCCATGAAAAACATCCTGATTTTAGGACCCCCATCTCTATTCTTTTTATTCAGTCTCCCTACTTGGCTTTTTCAAAGTTCATATGTATGCCTTACACACCGTTTTACAAAACTATTGTAATTGTGCTAATATTATGGAATAAAAGGCAATTATACATCAATGTACTGGTATAGTTACCAGTCAAAATTCCCTCTTATCACAAGCCAGTTTCAGGGTTTTAATGATTAACTGGCCTGTACTGCTGTCGCAAAACAAAAGAAATTTGCCAATTATCAACACAGGTGATGCCGAAACAACAGGCTTTCCATTGTGTGGAAAGTTATGTTTGTTCAGCTAAAACACAAAACTAAAATTGACTGATGTTGATCTTAGTTGATCTATATGAGAATTTTATCCTTTATTATTACCATTCTTCGTGAACATGAAAATTATGACGGTGATGTGCCTTGTACAATTAAACGTGCATACATTTTCAAAAATATTACCGCAATTTGTCAGATTTCTTATATCATTGATAATTAGTAACTCGTGAGCGCGTGATTCAACGTAAATGAAACAGCTATTAAGGACTAGCTGAAATGTTATCTGGAAGAATGCAATTTGGTCGAAACAATGAACAAAGAAAAATCTGCATCTAATATGTTTCGGAATAATTAAGGATTTAAGTCATGCTATGCACGCTTTGCACTGTGTAAGTACTGTACATTATAGTTCAGCAGGGTCTCCCTTGTAAACTCAACCAGCCCGTGGATTATGAAGTCTGTATTTACCTTTATTTAACTTCGTGTTGGAGAAATCAGAAAATATGCACATGCAAATTAATAACAAAATCAATCATAGTACTTTATAACAGTTTAATAATTGTCAGGTCACCAAAAGTTACGTTTTTATATGCCTATGTCTTAGGACATGGAAAAAAATATTGTTTCTTGTCCCAAGATTTACAGCCAGTACAGTAGTCAACAAGAAGACCTAAAAACTGTCAATTTTCGACATTGGCCCATGGATAGGCTGACCCCCCCCCTTCTTACAGGCCTTTATTTTTTCCTAAATATTCAGCTTATACGCGAGTATATATGGTAAACTGATAAACAATATTTAGTTAACATTCGCATACAGTTTGGGGTATCTCTCATGTGGATTGAAAGAATGCACTGTACCATATAAATAAAATCTGCAATAACTTAAAATAATAAAAGTCAATCTCCTACTGAAAATATTTAAGTGATTCCACTTTTATCATCACTACCTTTTGTCTGTTTGATAATATTACAAGTAAACTCGAAAGATGATGAAGCAAGCAATCCTAGGTATATTCATAGAGCTGGTATACAATTTTTCCTGATTAATTAAGGCCAAGCATTTAGACATAACAAGATGTAATGGTCCTGATTCAACAATAAGCAAAAGAGAGAGAAGCTGGGATTATGCACCTTCATTGCCTAATATAGGCCTTATAATTAATAAATATTGGTGTCTCCTAAATTTATCAAATAAAAAAGTGTTAAGACACTTTACAAAAATAAACCAATGCTTGCTTATAGAAGAATTTGCAAGATTTTTTAATTAGAACAGACAGAAATAAAAAAGATATTTTTCATCATCTAAATGTAACAGACAATGTACAAATATAAGAGATAGTACTTATTTTAGTAGCATCAATAAAAAAGAAGTATTTTCTTTACGTCATAACACTAACTGTGTATCAAATGATGTGATAGCAATCACACATCCTGGCATGCATCCCTGAACCTTATGTTTTTGTTTGCAAGATAACCATTTTTTCTGCAAATAAAATTCTTTGAAGGCATTTCTGAAAATCAAATTTGACAAATATGGACAAATATGGACAAAAGGAATATCTTGTATTAAAGATAAATTTTCTTTGGTCTGAAATCCAGATGTCTTTAAATGTTATGCTTAAATATGCCAAAAATTAATCTTTTTACTTCAAAAACAATTTTCAACAAATTTGACAACTACAATTAGAATCTATATTAAATACAAAACTTTTCAAACACCAATGAATCTCCTACATGTCAACACAATGGGGAAAAATGACAGGATACCTGATGTACAAAGTTAGCTGACAATTCAGCTAGTGAATGCTGATTACTAATACTTGAAATCTAAATATAGCCTTGAATACAAAGTATGGCCCTTCTTTAAGGTTATATGTAATATACAGAACTGATGTTTTGTGTTTGTCATATACAATTTTTTATGAAATGTAGCTGGTATTTATCAAATGCAGTTAGTTCACTTTTAAAGCATTCACTGTGTAATTTAACTGGGTTGCCCAAATCAAATCTTGTGTTGAAAAGCATTAGGTTTTGTTCATGGTGTTTTGTGTTGAAACATGCTCCATAAAATGCACTCACCACAATTTTCCCACTCATCTGTCGGTTCAAAGGCAAAGAAACTTCATGCACACCCGACTGCACATGACCAATCCTATTAAACTTTGTGGCAATAGATCATGCAAGTTTTAACCTTCTTCCTCTTACTCCTTTCTGCATGTTGTCGTAAAGTGAAGGTATGTTGCTACATCTCCACTACACTGACACTGAAGAAACTCATTGGTTCCCATTTTGCAAATGGTTCTTCAACTTTTTCCCGCATAGTTTGATTTTATTAAACAACTTTTCCAGCAGAACTTGCCAACTCAGCTGCATCAGTATGCTTGTCAGTAGAAACCCTGTATCTGACTTTCAGAAACTTTCATACAAAATTTGAACATTGTTAACCACAATCCTTAAGTCTGTGAGATATACAAGACAGGAACTCCAACGTGTCACATATAATCTACTGATAGTGACATTATAGAAAATTTTACGTTCAATGCCACAGCTTATGTTCCAGATATTAGTTTTTGAAAAATTTTAACAAAAATTTAAAATTGTTTACAATAATGAAACATGCTTTCTGCTGATGCAGGTGACACAAGCAAGACAGGAAATCAAAGTGTATAAACTTTAGGCCTCTAATACTAAACAAAATGTCAGTTGAACGCAGTAACCATGGGGATGACATGTGACTTTCAAGAACTGTACACAAATCTTTAACATTGTTCACAATGATGGACAAAGCCTTTTACTTAGCATATCAACATAAAAACTCAAAATCTATTCTAATATTATCCTCAAGTTTCAGTTGAATACAACCAGTGATACTGAAGATCTGGGACTGTCAGCAACTTATAACACATGTATCAGGCATCACCCTGGGCTTCGCCAATGACGCAAATTGCGAATTTGTTTCCTTATTGGCGAGAAAATATACCATCTGGGGATTTTTTTGGCGGTCTAATTTGTACATACAATCATGGATTCGGAGTGGAAACATTCAAAGGGTACACGAAAGAAAGCCACAAACTTGGATACACAATGCACTGGAATCTATCTGTTACAGATATACTTCTGTCATGGTTGAAACTGACCTTTTCATTGATGTCATCATTTTCTATAAATATGAATAAACCTTTGGACAGATGTGTGTGAAATTCTTATCCATGTGTGGGTGTGGGTGTGATTTGGATTTTTAACGTAGCTTTAACAAATTTTCAGTCATATCACTACGATGTCTGCAGTGTGGCAGTTTATAGTGATGTCTAGCACTTGGGCATCATGCCGCAGACATGCAGCATGATGTCCCACCCAATCACATTATCCTGACACCAGGCCGACCAGTCCTAACACTAACCTCTTAATGCTGAGCGCCAAGGGAGGCAGCTTTTAGTACCATTTTTATAAGTCTCTGGTATGACTCAGCTGGGGATTGAACCCATGACCTCCCGCATCTGAGGTAAAATGCTCAAACCACTAGGCCACCGGAGGGGTCAATCCATGTGTGTAAAAATGGACTGAAATTTAATACCACACATGAAACTGTTGTAAAGCTGAATGAAGGTAAGCAGCAATTCCTTGTTTAATGTCACACTCAATATATATTGGCTTGTGCTGGGATGAGACTGTTATTTAGATTCAATTTTGTGATCTGGTATTTTCAGGCTTTGTTTGCTTCATATAAATGCAGCTCGCTAAATGTAGAAAAACAATAGTAGTAGTAGTTTTGGCTTTATGAACCTTAAAACTCCTAGTTTTCTGAATCACATCATGCAATTTTTAAAAAATCCAAATGTTTACGACAACTGCTCGATAAAAATCATATTATTCTGAGAATGGAGCATTAAGATCGTGATGAACTCAGTTAAAATCAGAATCATGGAGAAATAAAGCATTTTTAAAATGAAATTTGTATGACTGTCTTTTAGAGTCCACCATGTTAAAAAATGTAACTAGCCAAAATACCATAAATTTACCCAGCGTGTGTTCATGATAAATAAATCAATCTGAATAATATACCTACCAACCAGGTTTGGTCAAAACCTTCAAAATAAAAACAGCTCATTGCAGTATCAACCTAAGCCAATTAGGTCTTGAGTTACATCATTAATATGCCATTTTCTTACACTATTACACTCTTTCAAGATGTTAAAATGAAAAAGCTTACATACCAATCTTGCAGAACATTTGTTAGAAAAAGGCACTTTAGGGAAATAACATTAACTTAGCCCATCAGATGCCAGGTCACCTCATTATTATATATATAGATATCACACTCAATCAAACTTCTGTAATAACTTGATGATTTAGACCTTGATCAAACTTAAAAACAGACTGAGACTCTAGCATGATAACAAGATCAGCTAATGAAATGCCAGAATATTTAAATCTTTTCCATATACGATTTATCTCCCATTGCAGGCCTGCTAACCCTAAAGAAACCATCTTAGGCAGTATACATTTTTCCAAAAGTTAAACCTATTTTCAGTGGAGTATAATGTGATATTATGTACTACCATTTTTAATGTGGAACACTTACATTTGAAAAGTTTAGAAGTGGGGCCTGCTACCACGAGGGCAAACTAAAAGTACAGTAAAGTACACTGAGGCCATAATGTCATCCAGTTCAGTTTCAAAAACTGCAGTTTAAAAAAAACGATACCAATTATTTCTTGCTAAATCTTTCAACTTGACATAATATTTGGATTTTGAGGCTGTGCTTGTTTTTAAACTCTTGTGGCGATGGCAGTACTGAAACTGACACAGCTGTCCAATAAATGCAATGGACTCCATGCAAGGCTAAGTATCTATAGTTCTGTGTTGATTGTTTGGACTTTTTAAAAGGCTTATTAATATTGTCCCATATGCCTCCAGTGTGTTTTCATTTTCAAGACGTTTCCATATAATATAATGTTAAAGCAAGAACTTTATCATATGACCATTTTACTGCTTGATTGTGCATTTGCATACACCTTTACATTTAGTCTCATTCCCCAAATCGAATAATCTAATGTGAAAATCTAAATCCAGGCAAAACACTATCTGTATACAATTATGACGATCAATTTTTGTAATGTTTGCTATTTTTCTGTACATCATAGCTTCAATAAGATAACCTATTACTGCTTCTTAATGCAAGTGCCTTTTGGCCCTTCCACCACATTTCAATGTAAGCACACTTGGATGACCATACTCTATCTCCATACAATTGCTTCCAGATGCCAATGGTAAACAAATGCCATTTGCAGGGTAAATGTAAGCAAGAATGCTGCTGTTTAGAAAGAAACAATGAACAACAGATACTGAATTTTAAAGCTTTAAATATATGTGCACTATTCAATGTAGCAAGAGACAGGTAAACTGATGTCTAGTTTAGTGGCAGACACTGAGGTAAAAGGTTAACTATATGCAAATATGTCGCTCATGACTGAACTCATCCAAAATCTTGATGATATATGACAAGTTTGATGAAATTTGATTAAGAATTCAGCCCCTGTAATGGTAGCAAGTAAAGCCAATTAGATGCCATTATACTAATGATGCTAATTACAGAACATGTCAAAATCTTGCTAATACAAGCCTATATATGGAATCTGATCAAAGCCTGATTAGAAATAATGTCTTGCAAAGCATTTCATAACACAGCACAGTAGTGCTAATGGGTGATGGAAAAATGATGAATGCTGAACAATATCATAAGATGACCTTGTCTTGTACAACTCCTACCTGCGTTTGGAATATCAATACAATCTAACAGTGCACATAATGCAAGTGCTGACAGGATAATCAACAAATTTAGGTAATTATGTATTTTTTCAAATGAATACATTACCTCTGCTTGGGACATCTGTTCTACTGATGACAAAATTGATGAAAAACCTCCACTGTTTCTATCCTCTGCTGGAACTAAAAAAGCAGATCAATTGATTACATTTATGTGTAAAGTTTCATTCTCATAACAAATATGCAAAAGCAATAAGGCTTGTGCCTGCATGTCAAGTCCACAATCAAAGCACTGCCATAAAACATGACCTTGATATCTAGGTCAAATGGTTGAGTAAGCATGCTGCTGAATAAACAGTCTTAGCTTCATAATGCTTTATCACTTGCATGAACAAAATCCATCAAGAGGCTTCAGAAATATATGGAAATGAAAACACCATGACCAAATCCTTAACATCAATGTTCTATGACAGTGACCTTGACCCTATGGTCAAAGGGGTAAGCAAGCATGGCAATGATTTTAGCTTCATTATGATTTATCCCAAACAGAAACAATCTCCCAAATAGGGTTTAGGAAATAATAAGCAAATGAAACAACTTTTTAGATCCACAAGACACATTTTCAATGGCAATACCCTGACACTAAGGTCAAAGGAAAAACATGCATGTCATCAGATCAATTGTCTTAGTATCATAATGATTCATTAGAAGTATGAAAATCCATTAGGGGTTTAGGAAACATAATCAAATGAAAAACCAAAAGTGTAATACATGTCCTGTGACTGACATTCATTAGCAACTCCAGAGAGCACCTATTCATTATCAGTAAACTGGGTGAAAATGGACTTTTTCTTACACTGTGTGCACTAAATTTTTATTAAAATCAATACTGATAACATTTTTATGAAAAAAACTTTATTTAAAATGGCTTCAAATTATCTACGAAAGCATATAAATGTCATTATTATGTACTTTTTATTGTATAACCATATGGTCATGTAATGATCAATCAGTTATCAAAATTGACAGCTCTCAGTTAATTGCTATTTTCTGTGTGCATGCGTTGACACCAGTGTGTATGTTATGCAAATGTGGGTCACTAGAACCTTATGAATATTAATGAGATATTTGTCAAAATAGGATTGGGGAACGAATGACGTTTCCGATGGTGTTTTGAAAATTTGCATATGATGACCCTGTGCTGAGAAAATAGTCCCTAAAGTCTCGTTTTTTCAACTCACAAACGTTATATTTCAATTTTCAATATACCGTTACAAAATACACATTAAAATCTTTCAATGCCAAATTTGATTTTGAGAACAAATTTGTAAGTACCCACATTTAATTTCAAAAGTACGCCTTTCACCAAGTTGACCTCCATAAGACACATGGGTGAAGTCACCATATTGGTTTCACAATATACATAACATCAATGTGAAAAATCGGCAATCGCAAATGCTGCAATTTATGTACAGTCAGAATGTTTTGTATCGGTAAGTAATTCTTTTGTATATTTATTATTAATTAAATATTTTGTGAAATATAGCATAAATTTTATCATACAAATGATCGTCCTCATGTTGACATGTATATGTAGATTTGACAGATTTACTCTCAAATTATTTTAGTTTACTTTTCTTCTTCAAAACTTGCATCTAAATACAAATTAATGCCAAATTCTTGTATGCAAATGATGATTAATAATAAAATGAAATCTCTGTAGACAAAATTTAACCAAATAACTTGCAAAGACTGATGGTATGAATAGAGTACGAAAACGTGATTTACCTTTCGATGTTTCGTACCATGATAAATTACTGCTCTGCAATTTTAGATGATGAAATATATATTTTTTTAACTGTACCTAGAACACTTTTTTGTTCACTTTCAGTGTAGAAATATGAGAGCAAGGATTTTCCTGGTCCTTACTGCCAAAAAGCAGGAATAAGTGTTGATATGTTATCTTCTGAATCTTGTAAAATAATAGACGAACTGTCAAATGGAATTGTGATTGAAATTTTCAACCTTTATAAGAAACTTTTGCTGAATTTTGCGACATCCTAACCTTACTTAATGATGGGTTTCAGTCAATTAACCAATCTACTCTTTCCAACAGAGTTAATAGCGTACTTCACCAGAAGAAAAAATTTGCGAGTAAAAAAAATAGTGCCAGGTGTAAAAAACATTAATGAACTTCTAGGGAAGGAATTAAAGACAATGGTGCTGATAAAAAATTCATATCATGTGACAGAAAACAAATGCTTCAACGAGAAAAAGTCAGACACAGTGTGTCAAAGCAATGAAGTTCAGTTGCCATGTATTACTTACAGCTCTAAAAATGTTGGCATACAAACTGAAAATGAAACAAAAAATGACGTCACAAAACAGTGGAACATGAAAAAGTATTTGTGCAACAAACACTCAAGAAAACTGTGCATATTAAAAAAGCAGGAAGCTTAATACCGACAAAAATTAGACTCAATTAATAATCAAATCAGTCAATATTCTGTAAGAAAATGTCAACAATGAGATTACACATCAAAAATCAATATTCATCGTTTTTGTGAACTTCAGCGACTTAACAAAAGAAACAACATCAAAGCTTCACAAAGTGGAAGTTGTCGGTTGCAAACACATTGAGGAAATAGAATTGTTAAGAAAAGACCTTGAGGAACTTCAAAAGCAGCATCAACTGCTCACAAAAAAAATGGAAAATAAAGTCTCGAAAAGTAACTGCCCACAAATCAAACAGTAATCAAAGTGTCTCTATTAAATATGATAACACAATGAAAAATATGACATTAAAAACAAGAGATGCAAATTTGAAACTAGCTACATTGACTCATAAGTTATCAGAAAGAGACCTAATGGTGTTCGAGTTACTGGATAAAATTGAAGACTTATTGGAAATGAAAGAAAGTAAAATCAAAACAAAACATACTGATGGAACTTACAGTAATAAACTAAGGTTGTGTGTGATACAGCTGGCAGGTCTGGAAGTTGCCACAGAGAAAGTGACACCTGTCATTGAAGTTGTATCGGAAATACTTTTTGAAAAATAGTTTGACAAAAAGGAGTTACCAAATAGCACAATGGTGCAACAATAATAGATGAAGAACATTTCATCGTGAAGGCATACATTGCTGAAAAAATTGACAATTGTGAAAATTGGGGTCTTAATCGGGATGGGATTATCAGGCATAAACAGAAAATAATTGACTCAGCAGTAACATTAGACAATGGTGGGATTGCCAATCTGGGATTTACCCATGTTTCAAGAGAAAATGCCAAAATCCTCACAGACGTAACAAAAAACCACCATTGAAAGAGCCAACATAAGAAGCAAATCATTCAAAAAACAACCTAATGAGGCTTTATTGTTAATTCCCTTGCTAAGCTTGCATTCACAATGAGTGATCACGCTAGTAATGAGAAGCTGGCAGATACACTTTTAAATGAGTGACAGTATGACATGTTAAAAAATTATATGAATAAAAATGACAAACAGTCTGTTAACAAATTTCCTTGTATGGCCTATGCGTTGTTGGGTTTTCATAGATATATATGTAATGACATTAAAGTACTGGAGAAATCTTTGGTAGACCAGTATGGCCCATTAGGACGAGACAGCCTGCAAATCGTTATAAATTCTGGTCCAAGGCAGGTACCATCATTGAGCAAGATGTCCGGATGATATCAGACACTTTTGGGTCGGCTGGCAACCATCTTGGACTGCATGATCAATGGGAAGCCTACTGTACTGAATAATGTATATAGTTTACTAATCAGAGTTGGAGAAAAGTTTTCATTTTAAACTTTAACTCACAGTCCACTGTGACCATATTATGCTTAATGGTACCACAGAACTTTTATTTCTAATTTAGTCATTTGAATGTTGAATGTATTATATATTTTGCAATTTTTGGAAAAATGCAACTGCGAAACTTGACATGCTGGGAATAATTGGCATCTATCGAGACAACAGATTCAGTGGTTTATTCCAAACAGCGGCTGAGATTCTAGCACATCACCTGGATTTCCAGACAGTCATCAAAACTGTACATGCACCGAACAAATAAATTCTATCTGTAGATGCAGATTTAAACTCTGACCATATTTTGACTATGTTGCTAACCCTATGGCTTATGTATGTTAGAGTAACTGGCCCGTACTGGGAACTAATTACATCGGGAAAAGTGCCATAGAATCATATATATACATTCAAAACTTGCATAAGTATTTAAAAGATTGTGCAAAAAAAAAAAAAAGACTGATTGAATGTGATGAACATTGGTTTGGAGAGGTTTATGACATTGCAATTGAGCAACACTTCTATGAAGTGACAAAATCTATCAAGATTGACAGAAAATTACTGAATCAAGTTACCGGTATTACTTCCATGTGTAAGTCAATGGTAGGAACTACTGAAAAACAATTCTCTGATTTCTTGCCCGCTGGACAGTACAGCGAAGCTGCTGATCCAAAGACAATTATGAGGACACAGTTCGCCCAAGTGACCAATCTTGGCTGTGAACACCACTTTGGAGACCTTGATAGCAGTCAGAAGCGTAGACCAAATGCCTCCTTGCATCACCACTCCTCCATTCAACTACTCAAGAGAAACCATCTCAGAATGAAAGAGTGGTATGACAGTACGACTCCCACAGAAAAAGAGTCATTGTGGAAGAGTGCACGTCATGGTGGAAAAGACTTGTGTCTTAAACATAAAGAACACCAGAAATGTGTGTGCAATGAAATATCGGACCAAACGAGTGAACTGCCACCAAAGAAGAGAAAGTGAAATCCGAATGACAATGATGAACTCTATGAAAGTGAAATAGATGAACTCAATACAGTATGTCAACGGTTGCCTATTCTAGACCAACTTAAGGAAAATGATTATGTTGTTGTAGCATACCAGGATGCTTGGCGCCCTGGTAGTGTTCATGAAATTAAAAGTGACAATAATAATAATTTGATAGTTATATTCATGGCACCATGTAGGAAAGCAGAGACGATGTTCAGGAAGTTACGGCTGAAATATTCATAGCGACTGAACTGCTCCCAGAATGTTTAAATTCTGGACGTCAGTGGGCATTCTCAGAGCGTAGAAAATTTGATGAACTGCTTACAGTGTATGCCAGTGTTTTCTTCTGAATTAAATGACTTGTTAAGAAATATGTTGTCCAGTATGTGAATTGTCTGGAAGAAGAAAATAAAGATTTTAACCCCTTATTTTTCTTCCCTACATTGAAATCTAGTGGACATCGTTTAATTTACTGTAGATATTTGAATTCTATAGGAAAAATGCTGTAAGACTGCCAAGTTGCATGGAGATATCTTTTTTAGATCAAAAGTTATGATGGAAATAGTTATTTTATTAAATGTGTTGGGGTCCGTGACTGAAAAGAATTAAATAGGCATTTAAATAAGGCAAAATTTCATTGAAAATCCAATTTTTTCCAATATTCAAATAGTCATAACTTCTTAACTAATCAACATATTTCAAAAGTTAAAACTGTTCTGAAAAGGTCTGAATGAGTTCTATAAGAATCCATCATTGAAACGCAAATATGAAGAATTTGTAATTGTCAGATAGGCAAAGTGTGCATGCCATCAAATGAAAAGTCTTAACTTCATAATGAATCATTCCATCTATCAAAAGGTTTAGGAAATGTAAGCCAATAAACATTTTTTTATTTAAAAGAGTAAATTGTACGACTGACCTTGACATCAATGTCATATGGGTGAGTGAGTCTGCTGTAGCATAAAGTGTCTTAGTTTCACAACGAATAATGTCAAGTACATGTATGACAAGAATCAGTCAAGGAGTTTCAGAACTATTAACAAATGGAACAACATGGACTAAAACTGTTATACAAATTTTCTATCAATGGGACCTTGATCCCAAAGAAAGAGGCAAGACAGCATAATAAAGAATGTACTGTCTCTGCTTCATAGAATGCCAAGTGTGATGGGCATCTATTATGGGATTTAGGAAATATACATAAATTAAAAATATGACTTAAACCATATAAAACTGTTAATTCATGCCACCACAATTGAAAAAAGTAACTATGTCTAACTTCCAACTAATGCTAGTTCAACAAAAATTAAGATACTGCCATTGAAAAAGTAAAAATTAAGATACTGCCATTGAAAAAGTAAAAATCAAGATACTGCCATTGAAAAAGTAAAAATTAAGATACTGCCATTGAAAATTAACAATGTCTAACTTCCAACTAATGCAAGTTCAACAAAAATCAAGATACTGCAGCAGATACATCACATTTTGATCACTAGTGGATCTGTGTGTGATGTCACAAAATCTGTGAACATCATTTTCACTCCCTCGCTAATTCACACCTGGATCACTAGTGGATCTGTGTGTGATGTCACAAAATCTGTAAACATCATTTTCACTCCATCGCTAATTCACACCTGGATCACTAGTGGATCTGCGTGTGATGTCACAAAATCTGTAAACATCATTTTCACTCCCTCGCTAATTCACACCTGGATCACTAGTGGATCTGTGTGTGATGTCACAAAATCTGTAAACATCATTTTCACTCCCTTGCTAATTGACACCTCAATCACTAGTGGGTCTGTGTATAAAGTCTTCACATTTTGATCTCTAGTGGTAGCAACCCGTCATTTTTCTGATATTTTAATAACTGCAAACACTTGATTTCTTCATATAGATCTGTTCAACAGCATTCCAAAACAGTTTAAATTTTTTAAATATCTCTATTAGAAAAAACGTTATGCAACTTTTAAGTTCCAAAATATTTAAAAATTTCTAGAATTTGAGTCTTTATAAATGTATTCAGATTATGTGGCAGTCATGGAACCAAAGTAAAATGTTCTTTCCATAAAAAATGTAATAACTTTCTTTTTTGTTGAGATATTATTATGAAATTTGATATTCTGATTGCATTTTTCCTGCTTAATTCATTGCTCTCATTAAATCTCTCGTCCGACTTCAATATTTTCATTTATAAATGAAAAGCATATAAATATTTCACAACTTTAACAACATTTAACTTAATACAAATATATCACATTAGCAATAGTCATATGTATGTAAAACAACTTCGAAAACAAAAAAATGCAACAGGATTCAAGTTGGTTTCATCTTCTAAATCCTGAGATGTTATATTTTTTAGCTCCTTGCAGAATGGACCAGAAATGCTGCCATCTTTCACTTAGAACTAACATTTCAATATCATATACCGGCAAAATAAGTTATTAATTTTAGACTTTGTATTTTTTGGCTTTGTATTTTGAAAACATTGATCCTATCAAATGTTACCAATACACTGGGAATTTAAGAACCCACTTTAAGTGTGCATGTAGTTACTTTGCTAAGCTCGTCAAAGTAAAAAATAAAAATACAAAGATTGTCATACCGAACCTTTGCATTTTTCTTATAGTGATGTGATTTTTTTATAATTATTTCATCAGACAGTGTTCCATTACAAAATTTAAATGCAATAACATAATGAATATAAGGCTAAACATATTTAAAACCAATGACTGTTTGTCAGTTCATATATTCAGAGCATCAACAACCTCAGCCTATTTATAAATTGGACAAAAATCTAAGCTTTGCGTGTTCATTTTGCGACTGTATACTGTCTAAACCATACAACAAGCATTAATACAACAAAAAGTATTTTAAAACTTCATCTTCCCATGTTCTTCTGGCACACCAGTCCGTACAAAATTTATAATAAGTTTAATTTTTGAACATCAGTTGTGGAAAAGTTAACATCGTTATCAGCTGTTCGAAAATTTAAATATGGCAGTCAATGTCAACACTGGGAGATCCAAATGTTGTACAAATTCAATGCTCGTTGCAGCTGGTTTATAAAGGTTTCCGATATATAAATTTGGTAGCAAAATAAAGTTTGGAATATGCCGATTTTGATGACATATGATGCATTTATTTAAACTGTCAAACTTTTGACCAAATCTGTGTAAAGTCTGAGGGACAAAACTCTACACTTTGCGTGTCCATTTTGCGACTGTATACTGTCTAAATCGTTTAACATGTGTTAATACGATAAAAACTCCATCTTAGTATGTTCTTCTGGCACACCAATTTGTATGAAATTAATAAGTTTAATTTTGGAGCTTCAGTTGTGGAAAAGTTAACATTGTTATCAGCTGTTCAAAAATTCAAATATGGCAGAGAGTGTAGACACTGGGCAATTCTATTGTTTTACAAATTCAATGCTCATTGCGGTTGGTTTATAAACATTTCCAATATATAAATTTGGTAATAAAATAAAACTTGGAATATGCCGATTTTGATGATATATAATGCATTTACTTAAACTGCCAAACTTTTGGCCAAATCTGCGTAAAGTTTGAGAGATTATTTCTTTGTTTTTGAATATCATACGAACGTGAAACAACCACTGACCGAATTGTTTACATCTCCTCTGACTGGATTGAAAATTTCATGAATATTCATGAGGTCTTAATAATCCGCATTTTTAAACAAAGAGAGGTATCACATGACTGTGGCATGATCAGCGCTTATTTCCAATGACGCATGAAATCTGTTACTTTTGATGATTATAAAGTAATAATTACATTAATATAGCGTCAAATAACAAAAGAAAACATGCCCATTATAGACAATTTTATTAGCTTTTACAATATATAAAATATGTTGCAATCAGATGACATGTACTGATGCTGCAATGAAAATTCTACACTTGGTCAACAGTTTCATCAGATTTCCAGGCAAACTGTCATTTTGTCCGTGTTATACTGGGGTACCTAACTAGTGGATCTGTGTTTAATGTCATAATATCTATGAACATCATTTCCACTCCCTTGCTAACTCACACTTGGATCAATAATGAATCTGTGTGTAATGTCATAAGTTTAAAGGACATCATTTTCACTCTCTCATTAATCCACACCTGGATCACAGGTGGATCTGTGTGTGATGTCATAAGATCTATGGATATCATTTTCACTCCCTCACTAATTCACACCTGGATCACTAGTGGATCTATATGTAATGTCCTCAGTTCTATGAAAAGGTCAGTCTTTCACAAAAATGTTACAACTGCACCATTTTGCATGTCATGTTACCCACTGGCCAGGGGATACTTGCAAAACTATTTAGCACAAATGATGCAATGGAAAATGGTCTTGTCTGAACCCCAAAATACCTCAGTCTGAATTCCTGGTCAGGAGCTCTCCAAAACTTGTTATGCAAATAAATTCTGACCCACTTAGATGGGATTTCTCTATCTCACACCCATGCATGCATTTGATTCTATAAGCCTTACCTATATCTGGGCCCTTAAATCCCTGGAATTTGGGTTTGGTAACAACTGGACCTCCAACTGAATCTGACACAAGTCTGAAATTACAAGGAAATTGTTAAAACTGACACGTCAAATGCATCACAGAAGACAAAATAAAATAATTATTTGCAATTTGATAAGGTAGTGTTTTGTGTTTTATGGTCCAGGAACAAAAGTTAATTATTTAGTGCCAAGGCAACTTAGGTCAAGTACCTTGTTAAAGAAAACACCACAGCAACCAAACTGCTGGTTTGACTGTGTTCTTTTTTTTTTTTGGGTGGGGTGGGGTGGTGTTTTTTTGAAAACTCTGATAAGGACTATCAACCCATGGCAAGTATTCTAACATACCCACATTGGCTGAGCCTGAATTTCACAAGTGGACAGAAGTGGGATGACAGTGACTGGTAAAGGTGGGTGCTTTAGTATATCCAAGTGCAATGTCTTTTTCCTTACTAAGTATATCCAAGTGCAATCTAATATCTTTTTCCTTACTAAGTATATCCAAGTGCAATCTAATGTCTTTTCCTTACCAAGTATATCCAAGTGCAATCTAATGTCTTTTTCCTTACCAAGTATATCCAAGTACAATGCCTTTTTCCTTACTAAGCATATCCAAGTGCAATGTCTTTTTCCTTACTAAGTATATCCAAGTGCAATCTAATGTCTTTTTCCTAAGTATATCCAAGTGCAATCTAATGTCTTTTCCTTACCAAGTATATCCAAGTGCAATCTAATGTCTTTTTCCTTACTAAGTATATCCAAGTACAATGCCTTTTTCCTTATTAAGCATATCCAAGTGCAATCTAATGTCTTTTTCCTTACTAAGTATATCCAAGTGCAATATAATTATTTCCTTGCTAAGTATACCCAAGATAAGTATGTCGAAGAGTGACTGCAGCTATGGATTGCTAAAGACATTAACATGCAGTTACTTTTCTTTAATCAAACAAATATGGCTAATCGCATTTGGCCAAATGTTCTCATTTTTGTTTTTTTAAAAGAAAATATACAAGTTGACCAACTTCAGTATTCTTTGACTAACATCACTCCTCAACCAACTGAAACATATCTCCATTGGAACACATGTTGCTATAAAATGTTCCTGTCGGCTACCATAGTTTTTCTTTGGTAGTCCATTGGACAACTACATACACGAGTGATTTGCCCATCCCTGCCCAAGAACCTTAAATGAGTCGTTATTGAACCATTGAGATCTCTTGGTGAGGAAGCCAAACCTAAAAGAAGAGCAATAAATTGGAAGAGCTCCTGTTCCAAAGAAAACCACAAGAATTGCAAGTTGTCTGGAAAGATGGGGATATGCTGAGAAACATCCTGGAGATCTAAGGAGACAGCAAATTGTTTAGCCAAATGGCATTCCTGACTGGCGTCTCCATCTTGAACTGCCCTTCCAGAAGAAATTTATTCCATGGGGAAAAATAGACGAAGAGCCAAAACTTTCCCACTCTCTTTGAAACTAAAAAGATCCTGGAATAAAATCCCAGACTTTGTATGCCCTTTCATGATCTCCACTATGTTATTCCTGTAGAAATTTAAGCTCACAGTGATGGAATGAAATCGGATCCTTCAAAGAAATGGAAGGTTCTAGAAATGCAGCTGGCAAGCCCCCCTTACTGTGGGAAGAATCTATGCATCATCCTTAAGGATATAAAATACCTTAAAAAAAAGGGGATTAATCTGGCATATACTGGGACATTGGGAACAGGGGACAAAAAAGGGAGAGAGGGTGAGTACTTAGAAATGACCGCATTCTGCATCCCTGATTAGGGAAGTATCCATACACTTCATCTTCCTCATCATTAGAATTTCAGTTCTGATGGTTGCCCTCTAAAATGCTTATGCATGGAAGCTGCTGACATTTTAATATTTCCGGGGGGGGGGGGGGGGGAGGGGGGGGGGCATTTCTTCACTATTTTAGTGAATCACTATTCTAAAATACTTAGGAAAGCAGTCAAATAATAGATCAGCATGAAAGGCTCTGATAACAAGCATCCAAAACTTCAGTTCCATGGCCTTTTAAAACCTTTACGGGAAGACTGGCACAAATCCCTGCCGAAATCCAAACCTGGAATGCTCCCGAGTCCAAGCGAGTTAATGGACTTTGTAACTCTTAGATGAGGCCAGGGTCCGAAGCAAGGAGACAGATTACCCCTTCTAATGTCTTGTCCATTCTTTGCCTTTAGACAGTTTCTGAGCCACCTCCCTCACCTTTGCTGAGTTAGGAACGGACTGCACATCTAACTTGGCTGCACCTCTGATGATCCTGAAGGTTTTAAGATACAGATCTGGAGTAAATATGCAGTAAACATCATGTACCACCTTAACAAACATCTGTACCTCATCATCCTTGCTCCCATGACCAACTAGGCAAGACAAAGGCAAACTTAACAGATGAGAAAAACCCAGTGTGAGGTATCTACAAAAATATATCTGGCCACAAATATCAACAGCTTATCATCCTGTCTTTGCTCTTGCAGCAAAGCAGAACAATTTCGTTTGATCTCCCTCATGACTCCAGTAAAATATTTCATCTGAGTACTAATGATCCTTGTCATTTTGTCAGTTGAGCTGACAGGGAGATTCAGGTTTTGTAATCAATTTACACATTATCACTTCAGCTCAAGTGATTTTTCTTTTTCTCTATTCTTCTAAATTTGGACTGCAGCTGTCATTTGTTCTAGTAATTTTGAACTACAAGATTTAAAAGACCTTGTGTGCCTTAGATAACACACATCACATACAGTCAACTCATCTGCCATTAGAACAAGAGAAATCTGATGAGCACAATGAACAATGTTCAATTAATTTCTCCTCCCCTTGCTGATCCAAGAAAGTTACATGTGTCTTCATATTTCTGTTTGGAAATGGATATTTTCTTTGTAGGCTTATGGTCATCAGCAGACTTAAAGAGCCTTTGTTTTTGCACTTTCTCTTCAATACTTGACTCGGACTAGCATTTTGCCTGTACTGTTTGTACTTGTCATGCCAGTGCAGAAATCACACATTTCTGGTAAAATTGTAATGCTGAATACATTTTCAAGAACAAAATCAGAATGGATTATCGAGATTTCTGAAACCTTTATGACAAAATGCATAAAATGTTAGCTCCATGCATATTCTGAGGCAAAAATTCATACAAATTATACTAAAATCAGGAGGTTGTCTGCATGCACACCATGCATGCTAGATGGGTGTGTCCCATGCTGCCTTTATGCACACTATTTACCAATTCCTTGAGGCATTTTTGAAGGCTAAAAGGAATATAAGAAATAAAGCAATAAACCAGAACAACAACTTTGTAGAAATTACTTAACCTGACACCAGTTACTAACAGACAATTAACACAAGAAGCACCCCATTGCTAACATTATATAGAAAACCATCAAAATCAACAACAAATAGGACAGAGATACACAAAAATAAAGGATCAATGATAAAATAACAAATACAACACAAAAACAGATCTGATTGATGAGAAAATGGTTAAAAAATGACTTAATGGATGAAGTGCTAAGTGTCCACTAGGTACATGTAGAAATGCACCAAATTGAATTCGTTCTTATTTTATTCCATAATATCAAGCATACTGTAAAACTACTTCCCCAATTAACTTGTATTCTTATGGGATTGCTTGCAGAATGGGGGTAATCCCACTATCACACAGCCTGGACGTCTTATCGACATCATTTTTCTTTAAGATCAACTAGGCATAACAAGTCTTCCAATGAAAATTCTATGTCGATATAACCTACCAATGAGGATTAACGAGATTTTCAAGATAAGTGCTATGGCAACCACATTGGGTATAAGATCTGCACACTTTTCCTTTAGATCCAAACTAGACATCATAATAATACCTACCAAGCTGATATGAACATCCATTCAGCAGCAAGTAACAAGATTTTCAAAATGGCAACTGTGGTGACCATACTGAATGTCCCATCAGCACCATTTTTATTTAGGACCAACTTCACCAAGAGATGAATATGTGTGTAACCTTTCATGGCAATCCTGCAAGTACCACAAGAGGAGCATTAATAACAAACTTAGCAATGGAAGGATGGACAATGAACAACTGGCCATCCCACACGTATTTCTGGTCTCTGCACATTTATAAAATGGTTACTTCAGTCCACTGATAATGTTTGTAGTTATTGGTTACATTTCCTTTGAAAAGGTATTGTTGTCACTGGTTACAAAGAAGTGGTATATCACTGCAAGTTACATATCAGGACTTACTTTTTCCTTCCCTCTGAACGCTTCACATTTATCTTTTTGCCTTCCACATCTATTCCATTCATCTCTGAACAGGCTCGATCTGCATCTGGCTCACACAAGTACTTTACATAACTAAAATGAAAACAGCATCTTTCAATTAGTACATAGGACCAAAGGGCACTGAAATCAGTATCTTTCAATTACAATGTAGTAAATAGACACAAAGGGCATATAAACCAGCATCTTTCAATTAGTACATAGGGCCAAAGGGCACTGAAATCAGTATCTTTCAATTACAATGTAGTAAATAGACACAAAGGGCATATAATCCAGCATATTTCAATTACTACATAGGGACAAAGAGCATTGAAACCAGAATAAAACAGTTGGACATGAATAGACCTGAAATGGAGATGGGGAGGTGGGATTTATGAATGACTATATTTTGGTCATGGTAATTTCCAAATATCCTAAAATCAGAAACAAATATTTGCGGGCAGAAGGGCTCTTAAGGTATCACCCAAATGAAAGGTAAACAGTTTTCTGTATTGCCAATTTTTACCATTGAGACTTATATTTGCTGTACGCACACTATGCTAATATTCTAAGTAATCTAGGTTTTTAATCACAATTATTAAGGTGTGATTTTGTTGCTGTTGGTAGTAATGTATGATTGCCACTGTAAGTGCATGCTTAAAGAATTTTCCTGAGGTTGCTACCCAGCAATAGCAGAACTTTCCCTGCCAGATTCAGAATTCTGCAGAATTCACAGGAAGCATAAAAGGGCTTGTCTGTATCTGTGCTAGGACTTGGCTGGATTTCAGAGGGTCGTGTTAAACACTCTTTGTGTTGATAATGTGTACGAGAAAATCTTCAGATACTATTTAGTAAGAAACCCATATTAGGAAGTGTGCAAAGGAAACTCTTTTGTTCATTATTTTCCAAAAACCAGCAATTTACAGTTATTTCGCATTGTCTATATAAATAATTGCCAGAAAAAAATAACATTTTCATAGTATATTTGGGACAGGTCTAAAACTAATTTTTCAAATCTACACCTGTATGATAAAAACCCTACAGGATATTTATTTATTCATTTTAATGTTTTAAATAAGCAACTTAAGCTTAAGTATCTGCTTCATCAGGTACATTGTAATCAGTATTTTTTATGACACTTTGACATCAAGTCAAGTTTCTTGCAGACCTTAGTAAAATACTACTACCTACAGTTCAACAGAAATAGGAAATCACAGATTAATAATAATAATAATAATAATAATAATAATAATAATTATAATAGTTTGAGTATGGAGCAACTGAGTGCTTCACGGGGCTCTATTTATAAGTTATTTGTTATTCATAAGTTATTTTGAAAAGCTATTAAATGTTTCTCAATGCTTTGTAAACAAGTTGTTAGTTACTATTGTTATAGCTACTGAGTGTTTCAAGGTCCTGTCTGAAGTCAACCCAGATGAATTTATCAATATGTTAGCCAGCGTTTCTAAGTCTATCACAAATAGTTTTAATATAAAATCTGAATGTTAAAACTTTGATATCTGTAAATGTTTACGTCAACTTCTATCCCAATAAACTGCTAAATTAAGGATGTTTGTTGAAATGCACACTACCGCTGTGATATAAAATGAAGTCATGCACCTGATTTAAGCCTAGTCATTCACAAATGTGATCGAAGATAGCAAGGCTAGCAAGTGAAAGGAGAGCCTGATGAATACAAAGCTTTGTTTCACATATATGGATCATTATGCAGAAGCAAGTTCCAGAGCTTACAATGAATTTCAAATTCCTGAATTGCCACTCAGATATTACCTCAAGGATGAGAAGTTGCACTATACCTTGCAATGAAATCACTGAATCAATATTTCACAAACAGAACAATTTTAAAAAAATCAAGTTTCAACATTGATTTTTTTTGGCAATGTCCAGTGGTGATGACATCCCCTTCTTAATTTCTGAAGGTACTTTAGTGACCTATTCCCTCACTAAAAGTGCAGTCTATGTTTTGGGGCAATATTTTGCATGTAACTATCGAGGGAAAGGTGTACCAAGTTTCCATGCAACAGATTATTGGCCAGTTTAAAGTCAGACACAAATTTAAGCAAATCAGATGACTGGATAGTAGGTTTACATTCAAGTCCAGCTGATGAAATCCAGGCTAGAACTCAAAAACTCTACTCATTCATTCATGACTTCCACTAGGATATTTTTCCAGTTGGCCAGTATGATAACTGCATATTTTCAACAAGGGAGACTTTCAAAGGCATAAAGTAGCACGACACATAGAAAGTAAATCAAAATGACAATTCTGTAATATTTGTGTCGTATACAGTATTTAATTATTTGCTGTATCAGAAAAGATGTCCCTCAAAAATTCACAGCAACATAAGTAAATAGAAAAGTGACAGGTCTTTAACACATCTAAATTTAGAATAAAGATTTCATGACATCTATTAAGAAGTCATATAATGACTTCCATCAAAGGTAATTTTAGCAGGTACAGCAGTTTTGTTTAATTCTGTTATCAGGGTTGTTTCTCAAAAAAAAACCAGTGCCTACTTCCAGCAGAACCAATCAATGCCATACTTGTACATCAGCCAATGAAAATCAATCTTTTAAAACATGTCAGAAGTCAAAAGATATATTCAAAGAAGAGTCCTCAAGGAAGATTGTGAAAAATTTTCAGGGAGATTTCAATTATTGCAGGGAAGATTTCATCAAGGGAGAAACATGTTGAACATGTTTACAAAAAGTGAATGGTTTTCAAATAAATGTACAAATTCAATTCTAAAACGGTTTATTTTTAGATAACAAATAACAATATATAAATAACAGACTGAACAAAACTTAACAGTGAAGAACATCAATTAACACTACTTCTGGCGAGACATGGTTGTTACTCGTTTGCATCTTTTAAGCATAACTTTGTCAAACTGTCTGAGTAAACAATACCTTCTTGTCTGTGTCTCAGTTTTCATACTGCTCCCAAAGTCAGTCCTATTCTTGCTCACAAAACTAAATATTCTTTCACAGGATGCAATGCTGTGAGGGATAGCGAGGATATGGCTCATCACTTTGGCAAGAAGTCCAAATTTTGCTTGACCCATGCTACCTCTGATCTCACCAATCTTCATCCAAGTTTGGTCCATGGCAGCTGCTGAATTAGGCTCCAGCATTCCAGGAGGTAGTTCTTCAACCTGGTATAGAGAAAACTGCACCTGCAGCTGATCCAGTGAAGCTCCTGCAGGCATGATTGCTGGAAACCGATTCACAAAGAAATCCAGCATTGGAAGCTGATGATGGGCCTCTTTGTCACATCTGCTACAATCGCAGTTTTAAGATGATGTTCTGAAATATTTCCATGCTTAATTAGATAGTTACATGCTGTTGTACAGAACGCTTTTATAGAGGTAAAGAACGAGTCAGCCTTTTCTTTAGGAAGTTTACATTCCTGCAAGAAGCTCTGAGCTGCTTAACCAATCATTATTTTTTCATCATTCTTGATTTTGTATCCAATCCAGAAGTCAACAGATTCTGTATCCTTGTAGATCATGGCAGAAGGTTTCAAAAACATGGCCATAATCTGCTTGATAAGCTCTTTTATTTGGGCAGCCTGTTTGTGGGTCATTGGTTCTTTTGACTGCAGCTCAAGAGTCGCCCTGTCAAAAAATAGAATGACGAAGTCCAAGAAGAATAGGTTCAACTTAAAAGTCCTGGACCTTAAATTTTCCAGAACTCGCTGATTCCTAGAGCGGCTGGCTTCCACACTCTGTCTTGCTTTGACTTTTTTACCAGCAGACTTCTCTCTGCAATCTGCCTTAAAGAAGTCTGTAAGTGGATCTCACTGCACGAGTACCCATTTTGTCATTTTTCCAAGAGACAGCCACCTAGTACTGCCAATCTTGCACACCTTGGTGATATCAACACCTGCTTCTTCTTGGCAATGTATGAATGCATGCATCCTATTGGTGCTCTTTTCCATGTACTAATAAATGTCACGAAAGACCGATTCTACATTAACAGTAAGCTCCTTGCAAGCCATTTACAAGCCAAGTGGAGTTGATGACCAATGCAACCAGTTGCTTTTGCAGCAAAAATCCATAGGTACCACTCTTTATTCCTATCATAACCTTGGCATTGTCTGTGGTGAATGCAATGCGATTCCTCCAAAGGATGCCTTTTTCCTCAAATTTGTTGTCAATTATTTTTGTGTGTTTTCCCCTGTTCCCTTTTCTGTGAACTCCAATAATATTAGAAGTTTCGTTCTTGTACTTCCATTTTCACTATAGCGAACAACAAGTGGGTATAGCTTGTCTCCCCATGTCATTGCTAGCATCTGTAGCAATGCTAAATGGCCCACTTTACATTGTCTGAACTAAAGTTTCTGTAGAAGCTGCCGCCAGTTCCTTAACAATACATGTTGTCTTTCTTCATCCACACTGGTATTTTTTTAATGATGTTGTATGCTGAAATGGGATGGATACAGCAACACAGCCTTGAAAAGGGCACCTGCATAATTGGCTGCAGGGATATTAGAGATATTATCTTCAACAAGAAACCAAGTAAAAAGTACTTCAGCTTTAGTCACAGCTTCCTGAAGGGATGAATCCACAAGTTTGAAAAAATTTAACACATCCTTGGTGTTTCTTTTTGTCTGTGCAGATATGAAGTGTACATTATGTGAAAAAAAGTACACGAAATTTTAAATACTGACTGAGAAACAAAAAATAACAAAATCTAAATTTCATTGATTCACAAAAATGAATTGCATTTAATGTTTCTTACTTTTTATTAAAACTTCAGGCACAATCAAGTATTTGTTTCTCTTCCCAATCTTACTACATATCTTAGGCAAGTAGATGTATTTCTTGGGTAAGCTGATAAATCTAAATTGTTCCTTTACAGATAAATAATAATAATAATAATAATAATAATAATAATAATAATAATATTAATGAAGTCTTAGTATTTGTATTACCTGCAGATGTATCGATTCAATTGTCATTTATTCAACTGTACCTGATTTAACTGATCTATCAGTGTATCCTAATTTCACTAAAGATCAGCATAATTTTAAAGGTGGCACTCAAATTACAATTTTCAGCATACAGTCAAGGTCATACAATAAACAGTCAGATTAAAAACTTACTTTTGTGACTAGAGATGTCAATGACAATTATCGCGACCACCACTGGCAACACTAAAATATGAATTGCACATCTTGCAAAACGCTGTATGATTATCACTTCCATGAGTCAGGCATGGAAATTCCAGGCTTTAAGAAGCTTGGAAAGAACTTATATATTTTTTTACTTTCCAGCTTCATCCTAATCTCCATTTCTTGTAGACACTGTAGAAGAAATCACCAAACATATGGATTCAAGTTTGCGCACTTTTCAAAAATCTTCTGCACACTTTTGGTCTTACACACTGGGGACTTTCCAAAACATATTTCGTTAAACGAAACAAAGGTTTCCTTTTTTTTTGTACGAAATGAATTTTTTCCAGGAGAAGAAAATAATGCGGGAGTGTGGGAGGTGCAGTTGAATTCAGGGAGTCTCCCACAAAAAACGGGAGGGTTGGCATGTATACACACAGTCTACCTAAAAGTTCAGCTAATTACATACTGAATTCTAAGGGGTCACTTCCTGAAAAAAGAAGTCCTTAGTGAAAAAAAAGTTTCAGTCGACTATGAAAGGGATTGAAATGGCAGATTTTCAATAATGGATCAGAATCAAATAGCATTGAAAAAACAGTAAATTTAAATAAGGGGTTGATGAAAAATGCCATTTACTGCATGAAATGAAGCCCTGTACACATATCCTTTTCTAACCATGGTTTGTACAGCCTGTTTTTTTCTCAAGAAGTTTTCACGTACATGTGGTACTTTTTTCTTATGGAAATAAAATGTTCTCTATATGTTACTTTGTTTATCACTCCATAAATTGGTACAAATACAAAGAGAAAAACACAAAATAACCTCACCACCACAGCAGTGGGATGCTAATCAATCTAAAACCTCCAGTGTTGTGTATCAATTAGTCCATCCAATAATATGCCATTATAATTATTTTTTAATACATAAATAACAAAAATAAATTTCATTTAAAAACTGACAAATTCAAAGAGCTTAGGCAACAATTCAAGATATTTTTCAATAAATTCAAAATCTTTTCAAAAACAAAACCAACTCTTTCAAAATTCAAATTTAACATTCAAATTCAATTTGTACAATTTACAAACCTTGTAAATAAAAAATAAAATCAAATTCACATCATGATCTTTTGGCACACAATACACCCAGACCTCATTGGACCATAAGAAACAATTTTAAAAACGAATGTTTTAATTTTTAAAACTATACTCACGCAATTTTCGTGTTGGGAATATTGTTTGCATCTCTAACAATTATCCCTTGGATCTCTCCATACTGAACAAAGAGCTTACCAATATTTTTCTGGAAAAGAAATGAAGTAAAAGAAGATAAAAGATTGCACAGACCCAGTCCAAATCTGATATTACTCCACCTATTATAAGATGGGTGATTTCTGGGTGCTAATGATAAAACACTTTTTTTAAAAGCATGCATGCATCGCTTTTTAGTGATGCTTATTTTAATGTTTATCCATCCAGTGATCTATTCATGCAAGCAGCTGTCCATCCGTTCATTTTATATGAAATTTATGCACACAAATTATCAGGGTAAGAAGAAAGGAACAGCTGCAAGAAGTTCAAAGTCGTAATAAAGCCTTCTATTAGCTGCTGGTAGACAACTCAAAACCTTATATATTTACAAATTTCAGCATTGTCACTGTACATTTAAACACTAAAACAAATTTTAACTATTTTTGCACTGACTTAGCCTTTGAACTTTAATTTTAAGCTGGCTACTTTAAAATATAACAAGGCTTTAACACAATAAAACAATTACTGACTTTTGATTTCTGTTGAAACTGAACAATTATTGGTTTTTATGATGAATATGACTTTTTATAAACCAATAAACCTTGAATTGAGAAGGGAGTCCATAATTGTTTTCTTACATAATTTAATGCACAATTTTTGGTTAAAACTTGTTCAGATTATTAAATGCCTTTCCAAGTTGCATGGTGTGACAGTCAATTGACAAATTCACAATGACATCATGTAAAAGTCCATGACATCATGGCAATTCAAAAATCCTGAATTAACACAAAACCAGAGCATCATGTCATCCAATGAAAAAAATCTCAAGCATTATTTAATAAAATGATCAATCAAACTCAGAATGATGACATTCACCTCAGCCTATGGTAAATAAGACTTTTCAGGAACCCTTGTATCAATCTCAAGAACAGAAAATAACTGTATATTATCAATGAAAGACCACTAAATCTTTGTAAATAAATTGTGTGTGTGATTTGGATTTTTAACATAGCTTTAAAAAAAATTTCAGTCATATCACTACAATGTTTGCAGTGTGGCAGTTTATAGTGATGTCTAGTACTGGGGCATCAAACACTAGAAATGTAGCATGATGTCCCACCCAGTCACATTATCACCAGGCCCACCACTAACCTCTTAACCCTTTACCTCATACAACCGTCTTTGGACGCCTCTACAAAAGTCGCATCAAAGCGACTTTTGATGCTTCTACAAAAGTCCCATGGAAGCACCTTTTGACGTCAGCTGTAAACATCAGCCATTTTAAGCTGGTTTTCGTAGCGCCAAATTCGGGGAAAACCCCTTATTAGATACTACATTCATTTCTGTGAATGACAATTACGTCAGATTACATGGTCACTGTTTATGTACTGGTCGATATCTGCTATTTAAAGTAACTGGGTCGTAATCTCCACTCCAAAATGGCGGTCGCGGATTTCATTCAGTACTTACGAAGTTTTCATGATTAGAATCACAACTATGAAAGATTCAATAACCTAGGTAAAGGCTCTGATATTGATATAGGCTGCAATTAGTTTTTATAAATTATCAAATTTAGATGACTTAGTGATGTAGACACAGACGAAAAACTTGTAAATTTCGAGTATGAGAAATGGCAGCAATGGATGGTCACATGGCCTCACTGACATGACGGTGAATGAGTTCTCTCCAGATTTTAAAGCACATAACAAATTCTTCTGTGATAAATAATTACACAGCTATAACAATCGGACTTTACTCTTAAATTGTTCCACATATAATAGATGTGTACCAAAAATGTAAAATTGCTGTTAAACGTAACATACACTTCATTGCTTAATATTCACAGGCAAGCTATGCGTATGCGGTCAACTAGGTAACATGTGTTCTATTTATAGCAAGCTGCACTTTGTCACTATGCTCTATGAGGTAAAGGGTTTATGCTGAACACCAAGCAAGGCAGCTGTTAGTACCATTTTTGTAAGTCTTAGGTATGACTCGACTGGGGATCGAACCCACGACCTCCCGCATCTGAGGTGGATGCTCTAACTACTAGGCCACCAGAGTGGTTTATAAGTAAAGAAGGAAATGTGAAAGTATGGCAGGGTTATGAGGATTCAATTGGTAAAGTTAACATAGTATAGTGAGGAAGATAATAATAGTGAAAAATTCTACTTAACAACTTCTAATAGCTTATTGTTAATTCAACTTCTGTGCAACATCTCTTCTGCACAGGCATTTCAAGGTAAAACTCAATTTTAAAAAAAAAGTCCCATCAGTCTATAATCCTGGGTAGATTGACATGTTCGACTAGGGTCTCTGAATTGTGCTTTGCTAGACGGACTGCTTTTTCATAAATGAACTTACTTACAGTCAAATGTAATCAATTAAATTATAATTACTACTTAAAATTTTCATTTCAATTACAATCCCTAACTTGTTACAGCCAAGGCTGCTGTCAAAATGCCGACTCTGTTTACTTCTCTAAAACAAGAAACCCACATTCTGGTTAATGCCAACAATCATGCAAGGAGTTGTAACATGATTTTCAAGACGGCCACAATGGTGCCATTTTGGAGGTTACAGTTGCTGTTGTTCTTGTATGGTTTAGGCTATAGATGGTGGCCAGTATCAATGGTGGAGGAAGAATCCGGGAAAACCCCGGAAAGAACCACCGACCCAAGAGAAGCTACTGGCAAGCTTTCTCACTTGCCCACACTGGCCAAGCCAAAGACTTGACCCCACACAGACAGAGGTGAAATGGCAGTGATCCATAATGGTGAGCGCTTTAGACCACTCGAGGCCCCTCTGAGGTTACAGTACACATATCATAGATAATGTAAAATCCACATTCCTTTACTGAACCATAATTTTTCACATAGGCACACAATGTCATAATTAAAACATGCTAAAAAGTAATCAATCACCAAAAGCAGAGAGATCATATTATCTAGAGTTGTCAACAACAAAAATTGAAAACTCATTTAGACATATAATGAAATATACCATTTTCTCTGGTAATCAAACTAACAGTTTATAAGACAACATTTCAAATACGATTTTTTTTCTGACTTTATAGTATTTCTGATTTTCGGTCATTTAATTCAGATTAATTATGCTGAAATATAGTCTTTTGGTTGAGTTAATTTATTCACGAGTATCATCTGCAATATAAACTCACTTTTCTGTCACGACTTTGCATGACTGTGGCTTTGTCAGGCGTAGCAGTGTTTGTCAGGGTCCATCTCACGCCTACTTGTTTAGCCCCCCACCCCCGCCAACATGTGACTATATTTATGTATTCCCCACTGCTCTCATGCAGCAAAATCACAACGATTTGAAGAACCTCAATACACCTGGTCAAAGCTGCAGTATGTTATTACTAAATTTGGCGGGAAAATACTGAGGTCTGCAACAATGTAAACCAGCATCATTGGTAACCCAATTTATGCACGTTAACTACTACGTCGAATGCATCACAGCAATTATGAAACCAGAAGCAGAACCTCCTTAAAACTTTTCGGAAACACTTACATATTTTCAAGTATCACATGTAAATTACACGTTCTTCTCTCTTACTTTAAAAATGTGAGAGTTACAACTATAGCTAAGAAATTGTTGATTCTACTCTTAAATCTGCTTGCAAATTGGGAACACCTTTCTTGGCAGATATATGCATAAAACAAAACATGGACACAAATACATGTTGCGTCAAGTTAGATACCTCATTTGCATCCTGTGGTAAATTGCCTACAAAAACGTCAAAAGTTGGGGTTCTTCTAGCCATTTTCTATTGACAGCTACCACATGGATTCTTCCTTTAGCCTGGTTTACAAAAACATTTATGTTCAAATACAGTTGAGTCTTTCCGAAGTGGTGATCACCAGTCTGCTGCCCTATTATAAATTTCATTAAAAAATAGGAACTTGTAAGAATATTTGTCGAAACCCAGTCTATATTGCTCATGACCGAAGGAGGTTTTATCCTTGGCTCCTGTTTGATGTCTTTGGTGGATAAAAAGTGTATGGATACTCCAAACGTTGAGTTATTTTTATGAAATGCTTGCTTTTGTATAGATAGTTGATGTGTGGTGTATTATTATGCTGTAACAAACGAGCACTCGTATTGGAAAAGAATGGGGAAAGGCCAAAATTAACTATTACAGGATAGGTTCATCATTTTGTACACTGTTACAACGTGTTTTGTCATTACAACTTAAAATGAACACAACAGAAAGCATACATTTTTAACATATTGTAGCTGCTAATAGTACCCAAATTAGACTATGCTAATTGTTTAAAATATAAAACTGCTATAGAACAATTATTTTGTTCTTAAGTTATTAAATTACCCTCCCGTTTGTTCCTAACCCCCTACCTGTTTTAAAAACAATGAGCATCGAAGATATTTAAAGAATGCACAAAACCTAGTCATGTCATTCATCAATTTAAATTATAACCTGATTGTAGTGTTGGTGAGGTGGGTTAATACTCCATGAATGCTGGCTTCTTCAGACCAAATTACGGGGTGATATGTGAAATATTATAAGAAAAACAATGAAACTTCCATAGCTGATATATTTTAGTAGTAATAAGGGACATTAAAGTAGATTTTTAGCTCATAAATTTACATCAGAATTTCTTGATCAAATATATTAGTGATGTGATATTAATTATTGCAGCATCGAACAATTCATTGTTAGTAACTTGCATGAAATAAAATTACACCGTATAAATTTAGAGGAAAAGAAACATCAACACACACTTCTTTAAGCAAAGATTAGTAAAACATATTTCATCTTTCAATAGATATAACAGCATTTTTTTAATGTTATTATTTCTTTGTGTAATTAATACTAGGTCAACAAGATTAGCTGGATAATATGCATGATATTGTATTGAATTCATAAATTTGATAGAACCGGGTTTTACTTTTTGGTATACAACTGTTAGCATTATTAGTATATAGTACAATATACAGGGTAAAGAGAAATTCTTCACAAGTCTAACAAAGGCATTACAAAACTCTGCTCAATATATATATATATATATATATATATATATATATATATATATATATATATATATATATATATATATATATATATATGAAATGTTACTGCATGGGCCCATTTTTTATGACAGTTTTCAGCATTGGAAATTGTATTATTTGTCAGTAAAATTAAATAAAAGCTGTTTCAGCTTGAACTGCTTTCATAATATTCCAGTATTAAATTGGGCAGTGCGAGATAAAGACTATTTCATTTGATCTATACATAGAGCATTGCTTGTAAAATATTGGTTTTATTTCCTTAAATTCAGTCTTGAACTGCTCAGTGTACCAGGCAGGTAATAAAAATATATTTGAAACAATTGGAAATGTCACAATTAAGTTTAAAAAAATATTTCACATGGTCCAAATCAGCCTATTATATAGTCCAAATCAGCCTGGCATTTGGTCAGAATTGGCCCGTAATTTAGTAAGGATCAGTCTGTCACTTTCCAGCTTGTTGGTGTTTTCAAGCAAAGGTGAGTTTCTTAAAAAACAAGGTCTCCACATTTGTTTGAGTGAGTCACTGATTTTCCAGCAAAAGAATTGATGAAGTTTGTTATGTTTGATATTGAATAATTCTGTAAATTTAGGAGTTACCTCATTTTGAATGCATGCCTACAAGAGATATTCCTTTTCATTGATTAATTTTTTTTATAGAATAATAAAAATAGTGCAAATATTGGATGTACATGATACAGTTTTTACTGGCGTGGACGTTTCTAGAAACTTGAAAAGGTACTTGAGCAGTTCCTCTGGTTGATCACAGTGACGGCTTCAGTTTGGTTTGAAATGACACAAAGGTGACAATGTTAGAGACCCCTGGCAAGAATGAAATGACTAATTTTTGTGCATTTTTATATACTTCATCTAGAAATAAACGTGCTGCACCTTATCATTACTATAGTCACAACAGTAATTTTGCTAATACATGTAATTTTCAGCCTTACTTGCAAATATACTAAAATAATGCCTTTTGTATGATGAGAAGAGTGTTCCAAAAAATAACTGCTGTTTAGACAACGATCTTAGATCATCCAGAATTGTAAAATTACAACTTTTTTTCCAGCTAATTGGATGGGAACTTTATGGATCTAAATCATCTTTTACTACCAAAACACCAAGATGGATTTTCTAATGTTGACAGCTATTTATGTACTCCTGTTTGGACTCTGTGTTGCCTTCTACCTCTACAAGGATCATAGGATCTTGTGTACTGGACCAGTAGGTTTTCTGAGAGAGATAATTACACAGGTAATTTGTGAATCCATAAACTCCACTTATTCACTGAAAATCTACCAATGTGATGAAAGAACAATTAGAACTGTCAGATAATTGTTGTTATATTTAATTCCAGTGGGCCACAAGAGTGCATCTGCAGGGTCTCTCTTAAAATACAGGGCTCAGTCTGATTTTTAAAAAAATCACATGCAAAAATCAATCATCATATTTTAAAGCCAGATTTTGATATTTTAATTATTTCCTTCCTATTTTCAGAACATTCTTCCCTTTCTTTATGGATGGTACTCCATCTCACACACACAGTTCAACAATATTCACTACATCTACTGCCCAGTTGGTTAGATATCTTGACAGTTTGCAATGTATAACATGTATAAATTTTATGTGTAATGACTTCATAATTTTGTGAGATTTTCTTTCCTGTTGTGTGAGATTTTCCCTATAAAGTAATATTCTCTCACAAGGGACTATTGTCTGTAATTATGTTTAAACTGAAATAGATTGGACAATTCTGCCAATAAGAAATAAATGGTTCACTCCAAATAATGTAATTTTTAAATACAGTGAAACTCCTCAAAACTGAAACCTTAGTTTACCAGAATCCCCTCAAGACTGAATTTAATTTTCAGTTCCGAATGTTTCCTTCTCAGATATCATTATTTTTCCCAAGTAAACTGAAACTCTTCAACTCTGAATACAGAAGCAATGTTCGATCCCAAATTTAAATTCTTTGCCTAAAACGGCCCCATAAACCCAAACTCAATTTCAACTTTGAAATATATTTTAGCTGCTAAATTCCTGACACATGCTGTAACAGATTATGTATGGTTACCGTTAGCAAGCACTGTAGTGGACTGATCTGTGAAACAAAGACCCAGAAAATGTCACTAAGGTACAAGAGATTAAAACAATACTTGACATGTGTGCAAATTCTTAAGTCTTTGCTCTGCACCATACAAAAGATTTGGCTTTTATGACAAATTATTAATAACTAAATGCTTGTAGGTAAGTCATTTAAGAATATGTTTATCTGTTTGTTTTCTAATTGTGATATATGCAGTTTATTTGTATGCATGATCAGTTGGACATTGTTTTCTTGCTTTTTAATTAATTATCAGGTTTTTATGAAGCAGGCACGTGGCCTACCATTTGATGTGTTGCTGATGGAGACTAACAACACAGTATTCTAAAGTCAGGTTCACTGAATGACGTACCCTGAAATTTTATATCCTATACAGAGATTAAAATACCTTGTGGTTGCTAAGGATGAGCATTATATGTCAATGACATAAGAAATTAAGTCATTAAAACAAGCCACATTAGTTAAAGATGTAAGAAAAAGCAGATGGTACGCTGCACCTTCATCAAGCCAGGCTCTTGAAATGTGAGCATTATGAATTATGTAGAGAATTTAAACGTGGAATATCATTCATTAAGTTATTAAAGTCTCTCATTCCTCAGATATTTATTGTGTCAAAAACTCTATTTCTTCGTGTCAAGAACTGTATTTCTTTGTGAAAGAACTGTTTGTGACCAGATATGGTTTTCGGAAGGAATGTATATTGTGAAGCTAATTCTTGATTGAAAAATTTACTGACCTGTCACTTGCCCTTAATTTCTCAAGATCATCACAAATTTTTGTTTAAAAAATCTGAAAATTCCAATTTTCCAATTTATTACCCAATATTCCGAGCTTTAAAAAATGTAAAAAATAATGCATTTTGATTCACAATGGTTGTGCCTCCTTTGAAGAGAGCAAAAATGATGCAGCAATTCCGTGAGAAATACACTACAGTACATTATTTCTATGAAGAATTATTCAAGTATGGTGTATGGTATCAAGATCTGGAAATATACAAGTTAGTACAAAAAAATGATGCACAAACTCAAATATTCCATTTTTGATCTAAATTTATGAAATGACGTTATATATAGAAATGATTTACTGTGTAGTTTCTTATTACTGGAAATTATACCTCCCCACCCCCCAAGCTAGTTTTTAATTAAACAAGACTGACTTTTCCATTGTTTGACACAAAACATTTTCAATACAAGGGAGGTAACTGCAACTACTAGAAGACTGTCAGTTGCATCTGCATAATCAGAAGTTGCAGCTAAGAGATTCACAGTGCACTGTAATCCAAATTTTGGTCAAAGGAATTGCATTTATGAGGTAATTCATTTCATATATGGGTGGCTGAGTGATCTAAAGCACTCTCCGTTACAGATCACTGCCATCTCACCTCTGTCTGTGAGGGTTTGAGTCTCGGATGCGGCTAATATGGATATGTGAGAAAGCTTGCCTGTAGCTTCTCATGGGTCAATGGTTCATTCTTGGGTTCTTCCTCCACCATTAATACTGGCCGCCATGTATAGCATATCGTGTGCTGAAAAATGGTGTTAAACCCTACAACAACATTTCATATATACAGGGTTTCAAAATGATCATAACATTACATAAAACCCTTGTAAAAATTGATGCACTCACATGTCTATGTTGATTCGGTTGGAAAGAAGGGTGTACTTCATATACCGACTATAAAGGAGCAATGTCTGTAATTTTAAGCATTTTAGTGTGTTATGTATGAATAGTTATGGTAATGTCTTATTCGCAACAAAGAAATGAGGACTAACAGTATGATTTGAAGACACGTGTGCATTTGCCCTCATGTACATAGTACAGGGGTTGTTTCAAATGCAATTAGAAATCTTTCAGTGTGCCATTATTGTGAACTTTTAGAAGTTATTTGTAAAAAATTGATTAAGGGTAGTTAATGACCATATTCAAATAGGGTAATACAATTAGCTAAGAACTAATCTACCTTGAGGCCCCATACAAAGGAATTTATTTATTTTAGCTGCATCTCTGAAGCCACTGGATATATTGGGTTTGGAAGAAGGAAATAGAATGGACATTTCTGATCTCAAGTGGAATACTATTCAAGAGCAGAGTTCCAGAGTATTGGAAACTTTTTTAAATAACTCCTTATTAGGTTTGGGAATTTTATACTGTTTGGTAGACATGGATCGCAGTTCATGGAGTATTACCATGAAGCCTATACTGGAATAGTAATTGTAAATATTTAGGAGCACAATTATGAGATATCCTGTACATTAATTTGGCTTTTCTCAAACAGATTCGGTCTTTAATAGGCAATATTTTTAACCTACCAGCTAAATTTTCTTTGCTTTCTTTCTGGATTGATATTAGCCATAATGCTCCTTTTTGAAGATGTGCCAGCTTTGCTATGTTTTGATTATTTGAATTACCCCATACTGTATTACGGTAGTCTAAATAGGGTTGTATGTAACTGTTATAAAATAGTTTTCTGTGCATTTCAGGGAGAAAATGTCTTATCCTACTGAGAAGCCATCAACTTTAATTGACTTTTTTACTGATATGTTTGATATGTTCAGTCCATGATATGTTAAAATCTACCAGAACACCAAGAAGTCTATCATGACAGACCATTTACAAATTTTTATTCTTCCATGTCAGACATAGTTCATCACTATCAAGATTTATCCTTCTTTGCCGTGTTGAGATAAGTAATATTTTAGTTTTACCAGTATTTACCACCATGCCATTACATGTGCACCAGTTTTCCAGTTTGTTTAGGGCATTCTGTAAAGAAATTTCAAGTTCATGCTTTGTGTTTTGGATGTCTGACAACAATATGTTATCTACATAGAGATCTGTAGATCATATTGAGTATCTTAGTAAAAGTGGTAAGTCATTAAGAAATAAAATAAATAGTAATGGACCTAGAATTGAGCCTTGTGGTACTCCATATCTAATTGTTCCAGGTTCAGACAGAACATTATTTATGTAAACATGTTGTGTTCTCTCACTTAAGTACGAAGTAAACCATCTATTTGTTCTTTCATCACATTGGTAGATTTTCAGTTTCTTCAAAAGGATTTCATGATCCACCATGTCAAAAGCTTTCCTGAAATCTACAAATACAGATCCTATTATTCTACCTTGGTCAAGTGCTTGAAACCATTTATCAGTTAGGGAGATCATGTCAGTCTCACAGGAATGTTTCTGTCTAAAGCCTGGTTGATTAGGGTGTAACAGCAAGTATTTTGTTAAATATGACATGAATGAGTCATGGAAACATTTTTCAATCAATTTTGACAAGTTTGGTAGTAATGAGATTGGTTGGTAGTTATCAGTTGATTAAGCATTTTTACTAACTTGCAATTTCAATAATATAATCTGGTTACTCAGTTAAAATTTGTTAAATGTAGTTTCTATTATTCTCTTTTCAAGTCATACGGCCAAAATAACTTGAAAATGCTAAAAGCAAATATGAATACTGGGAAATAGAGGGCATAAGCCAAATTTTATATATATATATATATATATATATATATATATATATATATATATATATATATATATATATATATATATATATATATATATATATATATATTGCGTTTCTTGCTTTGCATCCACCTCTCCCTGTTATGTCCAAAATGAGAAGTCACTTCTCCCCAAAATTCAAGTCTAGCTTGACCCTGATATTTTATATAATTAGTCATGCTTCTGTATAGAAGTGAAATATATTTCATATTTGATCCTCTCTAACATTACTGTACGTCATTCTGTTATTGATTATATTACATATAAAGATGACGATGCAGAGGAACACATTTTTTTATATTTCTTGTTTAAATGTGAGCATGAGACTGTGACTAAAGACTGAAAATGAACACTGTTCAAACAAAATAGCCACTCCTTCAGAATGCATACAAAAATTCAGGGATGCATGGAAGAAAGAGTTTTTCAGATCGAATTGTCTGTCAATAAAAATGAACTGATAGTTGTGTTTTGTTGTTGTTGTAGGGTTTAACGCCATTTTTCAACACACAATAGGTTATACATGGTGGCCAGTATTAATGGTGGAGGAAGAACCCGGGAAATCCCCAGAAAAGAACCACCGACCCTCGAGAAGCTACTGGCAAGCTTTCTCACATACCCATATTGGCTGAATCCAAGACTCGAACCCATGCAGACAGAGGTGAGATGGCAGTGATCCGTAACAGAGAGCGCTTTAGACCACTCGGGGCCCCAGTTGTGTTTTGCACATGGTGCCAAGATGCACAAATTAAAAATCCATTAGCCACTGTGGGAGTACAAATCTACAACAGAGCACATTTGGTAGACATTCTGGAGGAGGTTCCCAATACAAGTGTAAAGAAAATTTTCAAGCAATTTAAATTGCAAAATAGTGAGGTAATTTTTCTCATGATTCTCACTCAGGTTAATGATATAGACTTTCAGTCTTCATATTTTCACTATAGAAAATCTCAGCCCATGAGACAATGCCCCTTCAGGTTCAAGCTATTTTGGAAACCCTGAATGGTTACCACTATTTATCAACCAGTAATATTCATATCATTCACAACTGAATACTTCAAACAGCAAACATACACCTGCCATAAATAATCTTAAATATGGATTGATATAGACTAAAATATATTTAATTATGTTCATACATGTTTTTCTGTATCTTTCAGGCATTTTACAGAGTGGTTCCAAGTGTCATTATTCACTGGTCCAAAACTGTGGGACATTATGTTCTCTTTAAGAGGTGTGTAGCTGCAGTTTTCATCCTGAATATCGTCATTATTATTCACCAATTTTTTTATAGAATATGCACATTTAAAGAGGTGATGATATATAGTACCATTTTCTGCAGAATGAATGTACATGAAAATCATTTAAGAGGTCCCTCAACAGCTCAAGTATATTGTTTTCTCTTCATGCACTATTAGGTACTTTACAGTTCCAAGTTATTGATGTGGTTCACTTAAGAGAAAAATAAATCACTTGAGCTTGAGGAACTACACACAACACACATCATCATTTTCCAGTCAAAATATTCATGTGTATTGAGTAGAATTCCAAAGAACCATGTGTTATGGATGTGCAATTGATGTTTTGCTTTGAATTCATCTCTCCCTGGTTGTCTTTGTAAAATTTCACTCTTTAAAGTTGTGACTGTCACTCTCTTGATTCATTACCCTGTCAATAAACCTTGCTTATTGGCTGAAGCAACATTGTTCCAACTTCTTCAGCAATTTTAAAGCCAGTGAAAGAAACGGTTCTTGACTAGCCTGAAGGTTTTGCCATCAAGTTGTTCCCAGCCACATATAGCACAGGTGCATGTAGTAAATCTAGCATCTCTTTTTGTAAAATGTGGACATGTATGTCAGAGTGGTAGCAATAATAATTACAAAAAACAACAAATAAATCCAAGTTTGTTTGCCCCTTTGACCTAAGTGTCAAGGTCACAGACTGAAAATTTGCATTAAGGTTTTGGTTCAGGATGTTTCATATGCATATATTTAAAAATTCCCTTATGTTTCCTAAACCCTTTGATGGATTTTCTTCATGCTTTGGATGAATTGGTTTGAGACTAAGGCAGTTCATTCTGAAACATTCTCACTCCAAGATTAACAATTGAAAAGTAAAGTGAAAGACATTACATTTTTTCTTCAAACTGCATCTCAAGAATGTATAAATTATATTCTTACCATCTCAGAAGTTTAATAGTGCCAATATGTTTTTATTCCCAGATGTTGGTGCAGAAATGGCTTTTAATGAAGATATCTGAAATTATAGCTGTATAGAATAATAGTATATTCCGTAATAATATATCATGCAACACATTCATTCATCACTTTTTTTTATACTTTGAAACAGGAACCCATTGTTTCAGCTGGTGTTTGTGGTGCTGGTGTTGTTAGGACATGGTGTCTTTATTTATGATATGTTGCCAATTCTTGAGATATTTGAAACTGAGAAGAACCACACATTTCTTCCACTTCTTGTTCTTTTCACCAATGGCTTAATGTTCCACTGGAGCTGCATTGCTGATCCAGGGGAAATAACTCAGAAAAACCTGCAACGTTACTCTTCAGTGTATGAATATGATGGGAATCTTTACCAGCAAAATCTGATATGTTCAACTTGTAAATTTCAAAAGCCTGCACGATCCAAACATTGCAGTAAGTATAATTTGTTTATATATAATCATACTGAGGAAAAATATGATTTCAAACCCTGAAAATCTCACTACGGTCCCACATGAAGATTTGAAAGCCTTTCAGTACTTACTGTTTCCTTTCATCTGTCAGCCTCAGGAGACATGGTAGTGCAGTGGTTAGCGTAATGGACTTGTGTCCGAAAGGGTGAAAATTGGAATCTTGCCATAGACTAAGCTCATGGTTGTGCCCTTGAGCAAGGTACTAAACTCAAATTCCGTTGGCATTAAATAACCTACCTGTGTTACTATGCCATAAAATGTCAATCTAATCAAAACCCAGCCAACCATCTATCCATCTGCCAACTCTTATACATAATTGGATCTCATTTAGTTGGTGAGTTGCTTATTATGTGTTAATGTGCTTTTCAGAGGTTTCATCTTTCAAGGTAAAATTTTGATGGAGTTTTTGCATTTAATCAATATCTTTTCAGCATTTTAGCAGATCCTTGTAACCAGCATAGCTCAAGAACTATACATCTTCTGATACAATTTTGTGTGTGTACATTGTTTCAAAAACCTAGCTGTCCCATTTATTAGTTTTTGTTCCTGCCAAGGTCCTTGACAGTTAACTTCACGTCTTTATGTTGGATGCTGCTTGTAAGCAGCATTGTTCTGCAACTTTTACACGTAATTGGATGCAGTATAATAGGTCAACGACCTATTACTATTAAAGGTTTCTTATCTAGTCTGATTTTGACAAAATTATTGCCCCTATTCCATCAATAGTGCATCTCCATAACAATAAATCCTTGTAACCAGCATAGCTCAGGGTCCATTCAACGCATTCTGATATAATTGTATGTGCATCCATTTATATGAAATGGTCTCACTGAGAAGAGAACTGAATCTTGTTGGTTTAATGGTAGGGATCTTTCATGCATGTATGTAAACTAATCGTCTCTTGTTGTGTCAAACTGACATTAGAAGTGTACCTTTTTAGTAAAGCAGTCATGCTCCTACTGGGTGACAGGTGGAAGTAGGATTATCATCATTTTCTCCCCCTCTCACCTATTCTCCTGTTGTAATATGATCAGGTAATGCATTTGATGGAGAAAGCAAACTTTTTAATAAATAATGTTTTTCCGATAATATTTGCCCAAGCACATTACAAATAATCCATTCCACCCTTCCCTACAATGTGAGCATCCTTTCAAGTTTCAATTAAGCAGTACAAAATGGCACATCCTGGTATAGTGGAGGCCACCTAGCAGTTAGAAGGGGGACTTAACCTGTAAGAATTGCTTCCCTTTGTATAATATGTAGACAGATATACATTTTTTTTTGTCTTTCTAGTAGGGCTGGATTCAAAGGTAGCAGAAAGTTATCCTAATGTAATGTGATCAGGTAATTATTATCAGAGAAACAATGTACTACAAATTTGCTTTCTGCTTGCTCTAGTTTTCTGTTGTGCTAAAATATCCCATATACTAAAATCCTGGTACCAAAAATTGACTGTTTTTGACATGTTGTATTATGTTTTCTGCTGAAGCCTTGGAATTTTAGATATATTTTATTAATTGTATTTGGCTCAAAAATCATTTAATCCTTTTTATCATAAGACTGATATCTGCTTTGCATTTTTAAAATCTTCTAAAATAAAACAAAAATGTCAAGTCAAGCAGGGTATTGCTATCTTGGTTGCAATATGATACACATCATGACAGTGGGTGCAATACCATACATGAATCATACATTTAGAAGGCAATACAACATGTACTACGATACAGGAGTGACAACACAATACATTTAAAGATAACACACTCTTACCATGTCAAATTGTCTTTGTATTTCTTTGTAGCTGTGTTTGCATTTTAAGTGTTTTGTTAGGCTACAGTAAAGCCTGTCATGAAAGACCACCCCTTCTGCATATTAAAAGTGGTTTCTCAAGACAGGTGGTCATCATAATAGATTTGTGCAAAGGACCAGTTTTCATGATCGAAATTCAACACTATGAAAGGAGAAACGCCCACAATCAGTGTTAATGTATTGTTTTCATTCATAGTTCTTGTTAAAATATTATATACATTTTTACCTTTTGAATTACAGAATTAAGTAAGGTTATATTTACTTATCCTGTCCATAAATTAACATCACTTCTTTGAATTACAAATATTTTCTCATCTGCTATAATGTTTCTCATTTTCATTGGTTCTTCTGCCATTGTGATAAAGGTATTAATGTTATCAGTGTTAATTCTAATAATGACAGTAGCGATATTGATAAGGCTTTCGGCATATCTGGAAGGTGTGTGTGTGTACCTTTGAATGAAATGAAAAGACAAAATTAACCCATCAAGAAACAAAAAAATTTTATGTAAACAGCCACCTCTTCATTGTCAACATAAATGGATTAACTTTATAAACAAACTGTGTAACTGGTTGCACTTTGGTGGACAGATGATGGCTTGGTTTTGGGGTTGTAATCACTGTAACTTTAAAAAAAAGGAAAAACAACACAACCCTTTAACAATGACAGTCAAATTCAGAAAATGATTATCACTTATTAGTATTAAAGATGAAGACTGACTTCATGCACCCCCAGAATTACAGATTAATGGCAATGAGAAATGATTTGCTTGACCACTACAATGAAGCGCTTTAGAATGATTTATCGTTAAGACATTATTAGTATTGTGTGAGTTTTCACAAAATATAAAGAAAAAATATAAACTTTGAACCAACTGTGTATGTCTGCAACTATTTGCTTGAAGAAAGAATGGTTAATCTGAGTTGGTATTCACATGACTTTGACACTACAGCAGACCTGCCAACCCTTACGATTTTGCCAACAGTATTATGAAAATGACCCATAAAATATGGACTTGCAGAATAAAAGCAAAACATACAGAAAAAAAGATTGTTGCTGTAAAATCTAGATAATTGGCTCATACATGTTTGATTTGGATCTGGATTTTATATTAGATTTAGTGGCGTTAATCAGGGAACCAGACTAACTTTACAGTAGTACCTCAGATGCTATAAACTGCACACATTTGTCATGCAAAGCATCTTCATGATCAAACTGTTGATCATAGAATTTTTTTAAAATGGTGTCCACAAGCACTATGTGTTGAAGACTAAAGGGCAAATAAGCCTCTTAGAACGTTTTAATATTCAGTACAGAAGAATAAAAAGGAATATTAAGATTCTTATGAATAAAAGCAAGATGGGACATAATTGCATTAATTGGACATCGCATGTCAATTTGAGTATGTCTCATGGTGGGAGATATGATTGCTGTCTTGTGAAATCCAAAAGAAAATTCCACGAATTATGTAAAGTTGAGAGATAGTAACAAGCAGTTTTGCTGCATAGGGTTTGTGCAACTGTACTAGGGTTAAATAAGGTCTATGTGTACTTCACAAACTTTTCAGCTGAAAATCATCTTTATAGTATCATCACTGCATTGGTTTCAAGTAGTGAACATTCTAAATTATATGTTTTCCAACTTTACAATAGGAGTACAATAGCAGTACATAATATTTTGTTAACCTTACTGAAAACTGGTCAGACTTAAAGAAATAATTCAACTACTTTATTGAGAGGGTCTTGTTAGGGTTGGCAAGTCTGCTAGAGTGGCAGTTAGTGACATGTACTTCAGTCTGGTGTACATTCTATAACACATGACACTACCTGCATGACTTTGGAAACTGTTGAGCAGCCTCATTTTTCCCCCCAATTTTAACTGATGTATATTGGGCTAGATAAACTTGAGCCATCAGTGTATTGTTCCACTTACACTGTGGTATGTATTGGAATATTCCAGCAATAGTGCAGATATCAATGCAGTATATCATCACAAAAAGTGTTGCATTGCCGATATGTATCAATGTATTGTTACGCCTCTAATGCTGAATATTCTTTTGAACTTATATTAAGCTACATGGATGTGTTTGTTTCGAATTTGTTGGTCTTAACAGCACTTTAAACATGTTAATGGCTACTGTATATCATGGAGTGGAAATGGGAGTTATGTAGCTCTCCCAAAGACACACAGGCAGCTGAAATCAGGCTGACATGGACAGATATCAAACATGCAACCCTTTGATTATAATTCTGATGCATCTCCAACTGAGTTGCATGATAATGCTGAATGGAAAATGTTGACATTCTCATTGGTATTATCTAAAATGCCTAACATGTGGGGGCCCTGAGTGGCCGAGTGGTCTAAAGCACTCACCATTCCAGATCACTGCCATCTCACCTGTCTGCAAGGGTTCAAGTCTCAGGCTTGGCTAACGTGGGTACACGAGAAAGTTTGCCTGTAGCTTCTCGTGGGTTAGTGGTTCTTCCCAAGGTTTTCCAAGGCTATTTCTCCACCAGTTATACAGGCCACCATGTTTAGCCTATCTTGTGCTGAAAAATGGCGTTAAATCCTACAACAACATCAAGTTGATATTTGTAATCATTGTTTACATACAAATCTCCCACAAGTTATATCTGATCAATTGGTCTAACTCTCACACTGTCAAGATGCTATCATTGTGATTGTTGACTGTATATCATTTAAATTAGCTAATATTTCTATCAGTGATGTTAATACTATTTTTTTTTATTGCAGGTGTATGTAACAGATGTGTTCACAGGTTTGATCACCACTGTGTCTGGACTAATAACTGTGTTGGTGGTTTGAACCATCGCTTTTTCCTTTTATACTTGATGACTCTTACATTAATGTTTGCCCAGGGAGTCTACGTAGGGTCCCATTGCCTGATTCTGTACATCAAGCACTTCAACCTCTGGAACGCTTCTTATGTTGACCACAATGGAATCATACGACCAGTCACAATTTTAATAGTTTTTCAGGTTTGTAAAGTGTACCAATCCTTCCTAATAATCCTAGAGGGAAACAAAATTACTCCATACAATATGTGCATGTGTGGTTGTTGTTATTCAGCTGAAAATATCCTTTGCTACACAATACAATATACTATTTTTCACCAGGAAAGAAAACTTTTGTAATCATTCTGCTTTGCCTCAATTTATTTACTACCCATAATGTTATTACCTTTGTCTTTGTATGACGTTCTCATGGTTCCATTAATGTTTAGACACCCACTTTCTGGGAGGTAACTTTCATATTAATAATAAAAAGTAACTAGCCAAACAGTTTACTAAACATGATTATACAGTGATAAAATGTTTCATAAAATCAGAAGATCTTACTTATAGCTATTCTAATAACAACAAAATTTAACGAATCTGATGCTATATTTGGAAAAGTTGAATCCTTTAAATATCTTTCCAGATTTTCTATTCATTAGACATTTCATATCTAATTCATGTGAGAAATTTCTACTTACAAAAGAGACATCTTTGTTGACTGGAAATATTTGGGTTTTATTTGGTAACAATTGTACCTGTAAATTGTTTTGAAAAAATTCTACTCTTTTTTTTTTTTTTTTTACAGCACTTGTTTTTCCAAGTCCCAAGGTTAGTTTTCCTGGTTGTGTCCCTTGTCTTGCTGACATTCCTGGTTGGTGGCTTTATGGTCTACCAATTCTATCTAGTGTGCATTAATTACACTACCAATGAGACATATAAAATCAAGGAACTGAAGAATAGGCATTCGCATGTGCAGTCAAATGGGACTGACAACGGTGATACAGTTTCACCAAAGAAACGATCAAAATCTGCAAAATTGATGTTGAAGTCTTATCAAAGAAGTGCAATAGAAAATTTATATGAAGTTTTTGTACCATATTCATTTATTAAATGGAAAAATAAAGAAAATTGATTCTAAACCTAAGGACATGTAGTTTTCTTTCATGTTCATGTATGTGTTACTGTTGACCTATTTGTTACAATCATCTAGCTAGTGTTCACACTATATAAAAAAAGTACAATTAAGATCAATTGTAGGGTGTATAAAAGTAGTGATTTGTTTAAGACATGTTATGGTATGCATTTATGAGTTAGGCTTTGTATTTACAAAGCTTCTCAGTTTAAATGCACACTCCAATTCCAAGTATCAAAGGACACCTCTACACAATTTACTTGACATGTGTACTAAGTTCAGTTGAAGTATCTTAAATGGGAATGAGAATATTTTTAGAAAGATAAACATGGTACAGGTAGACACTGTATTTCCCAATATTTTTTATATTTTCCATACCATCAGGATAAAAACAAGCGAAGAAGATGGATTAGAATTAGGATTTTTTTAAACGTATCTTTAACAATTTTTCAGTAATATCGCTATGATGTCTGCAGTGTGGCAGTTTATAGTGATGTCTAGCACTGGGGCATCATGCTGCAGACATGTAGCATGATGTCCCACCTAGTCACAAGATCCTGACACCAGGCCGACCAGTCCTAACACTAACCTCTTAATGCTGAGCGCCTAGCGAGGCAGCTGTTCGTACCATTTTTGTAAGTCTTTGTTATGACTCGGCCAGGGTTCAAACCCATGACCTCCCACTTCCGAGGCAGATGCTCTAACCACTAGGCCACTGGAACGGTCAAGATGGATTAACATGTGTACCAAGTTTCATAGAAGTGTCCTAAATGGTTTTGGAGTTTTGTCCTGGAAAAGAAAGTGTGAATGGATGGTCAGACAGAAAAAAGACACAAGTAAAAATTATATAACTAAAGAAATATAACTAGTACAACTGGACCACTGGTTCATTAAGTGTATCCAGTCTCAAAGAGATACCTTGAATGGTTTGAGCTGAGGATTAGTTATTTTTATATTACACTGCAAGATCTCATCTGATGAAAACACTATGTCAGAATGACTTTCCATTTAAAAGGAGTGGTGAAAACAAGATTTTCAAGATGGCCACACATTGGGAGTTGGATCAGCATCGTTTTAAGTTAGGATATATGACCATTCATTCAGGAAAAGTAGTGATACCAAGATTTTCTGATGGCTACTTACAACACTATCGTTTCTGTATATTTAATCACAAGATTTGTCAGGTATACAATATTATATTAAAATTCATGTTTAGGTATGAACCTTCAATGTCTAGGATACTGTACGAGTGATACAGCAACAGGTAATGCAAGTTCAGTTGCAGGCAGTTTCAATGATTCATGCAGAAAATGAATAAAAAATGTAATACTTAAAGTCTACTAAATAATGTTGATACTTGAAGCCTACCTTTTGCTGTCTGAAATTCTTTTTATAAAGTATTGATGGCAACTTTCTGATTGCATAAATGTTCACTTGCGGGCCAATAAATGACATTTTAAGATCTGTACATCCTGATGTAAAGGGAGATAGAGGAAAGGTTAGAGAGTAAGAGAAGAAGTATAAATAAAATGAAATAGGCTTTAATATGGAAACATGGGTCTAATAACACAAGTAAGGCCAAAATGGAAAGAGAAATTAGTTCCAAAAGTGACGTGGCCACTGTAGCAGTAAAAGTGGTATTGTCACTGTGGTGATATCCTCCTTCTCCCACTGATCCATTTCAGTATCTCATTATGAATAATAAAATAAAGAATACGAATCACTTAGTTAACAGCACTCCTTTCAAGTGCACTGGATCCAGCAAGAGATCACACATGTCAGAGGTTGATTAAGGGCTGTTCCATTTAAACATGAACTGTACCCAGGGAAGGCAGTGCTTTAAAAATATATGCAAAGGTTTGTATTATTCGCAGACTTCATATTAAAATGATACAAAATTCTAAATAGTATGGCGAGCAGTCCATACTAAAACTGCCTTCCCTTGGCCCCAAGCATGTTTTACTGCAACAGCCCAAAGATGAATAAAAACAAACTGTGCACAATGGGTTTTTAACTAGCCAAGTATTTTTGACTGTCAATGAATCGTCAAAGGCCAACAAAAGAGAGACATGGCAAAAAATAACCTCCAGAGAAAGCATTGCAATTACAAAGGCTTACATGACTATAGCTTACGGAGGTACATGTACTGTGAAAATGTTTAGTGCTGTACCTATTTGGTTTCAAATAAGATAAAAATGGCAAGCTACTTGGTATTGACTTGTCTTTTTTATGTGTTGACAAAAGCTAATTGAGAGTCAAAAGTGCTTAAGCTAGTTATAAATTATATAGATACAGTGACACAGTGCAATGATACAATTGAATCGGGCAGATTTTGCATGTTTTATTTTAAAAAATATGTGTTGACAAAAGCTAATTGAGAGTCAAAAGTGCTTAAGCTAGTTATAAATTATATAGATACAGTGACACAGTGCAATGATACAATTGAATCGGGCAGATTTTGCATGTTTTATTTTAAAAAATACAGACTTTCTGTAACCAAAATTATGTTGTGAAAGGCATCTATAAAAGATGTGCCAGTACAAGGACACTATTGTTGGCTATTGTAAGAATATATCTACACTAGAGTCCAAGTAATGAAAGGTCTCAGAGTCGGCAAAGTTTTCTTAAAATGTGAATATTTAATTAATATTCATTTGTCAGATGATAAAAAAACACTAAATTTTTAATTTGCCTATCATGACATTTTGTGCACAATAATCATTTTAACACACTAACACTGCAGACAAACCTATGCAAATTGGTATTCTCCTAGTTACTGTTTGGTTAATCTCAATATCTACTTCAAAAACTTCATAAAGTTCAAAACACAGCTGCTCGGATCACACTTAGAGTACCACGATCAGAGCACACCTCCCCGCTGCTCTGTACCCTACATTTGCTATTCCTTCGATCCAGAATCAAACACAACATTTGTTCTCTGTGCTACGTTTCATTGACGGACTCCAGTCCTACATACCTATTCTACCTTACCATGTGTACACACCAGCAAGATACTTACACTCCTTTTCTGACAATCGTATACTCATTATTTCCACTACAAAAACGAAGTCATATGGACAACGTTCTTTTGCATACCAGAGCCCAGCAACATGGAATGAATTGCCCACTGAACTTAGACACAAAGACACTGTGAACCCATTCAAGAGTGCTCTTAAAACTCACTTATTTTTACTGCAAGAACAAAGAGTGCTCTTAAAACTCACTTATTTTGACTGCAAGAACAAACTTAAAGACCTAATAATGTTCCCTACCTTAAATATTTACAGCATGTATTTATGTTTTCTAATTTCATGGTGAGTTTTCTGTAATAATATCATTATATATGTTTTTTATGTTACCGGTGTTGTCTAATGTTGTAAAGCGCTTAGAGCTTCTAAAAATTTGGTGCAATACAAAGTAATCATTATTATTATATATATATATATATACATATACATATATCGATTCAACAAAACAATCTGGTTTTATGTGGATTTTATTAGACTATAATGACTTTCTAGCAGGACTGAACTGGTCACCACCATCATATCTAAAGTGTTGCTTTTAAGATTTTTCAAAAAAGGAGCCTATTCTCCCACTGCAACTTTCAAAGGGGGTCAAACTTGCAGATAAGTGGGTCAAATGGTTATACAACTTAGGGTCTAAATAGTCTGGTACAATTTTTATTTAGACTTTGGAATATCTGACATATAATAAAAAGGGATAAAATGCCTGTTTTCTACTTGCATGACATTTTTAATGATAGAGAGACTTTGTCACTGTACTTTGATTCCCTTTCTTTTATTTGTACCCATTATAGCAGTAGGTGACTTGCACATTGTATAAAGTATGGATGTGCTAACTTTTACTTTTAGCTGCAAGAGCACCTGCTTCACAACCATGCATCTTGCAATGTACGTTAAGCTGTTTCGTCTCCTAAAAAGTGTATGGCTTCAACATTTACATTTGCCATTGATGACAGCATTTTTCCAAATTCCACAAGTTTGCACTGACAAAACCAGGTAAGGAGTTAAATTTTTAAGAAACAAAGGAATTAAACAATCCTAAGCAACACTGTAATTATGCCAAATAAATACCTTCAAAGACAGGTGGTGGGGTACAGTTTGTAATGGACTGGAGGAAGAGAATAGCCAAGATATTACCCATTAAAACTTATAATTAATGAAACTATTCAGTACACAATTCCTTAATGAATTCAAGTCACATTAAAATCTGAGATTGTTTTCCTTTGATTTTGTTTACATAACCTTTTACCAGAAATAATTACCTCATTAAATATAAATGACATACAAAATATACATTGTGCTGGTAATTGCTTGATGGGTGACTCTCCACCTGTCAACAGATGCACAAAAGTCAAGGGTACCTACTCGACTATGACTTCTATACAACAAAGTTCTCATTTGCATGAATAAATTCCTTAATGTTTACAACAAAAGGGGCAGAATGCTGGATCTGCACGCAGAAAATTGGGACAATACAGTGGTCCGCCTCTGCAACTGGAAAGTGGCTTATAAGAGCGGTGGTCTTACATACATGTCAACCATTACGCTTTTTTCCACTAAATTATGCCGTACGCGTAACTATTTGGATTATGCATTTTCATTATATCCCTCTCCAAAAAAATTAAGTTTGTTTTCTCTTTTTTATTAACATCCCATTATTCCCACAGACCGTATTCTAGAAAAGACGGCTTCTATGTAACTAAGACATAAGAGTATGCATGTCCGAAGACTTGCATGCACTTTCCCATAGTATTATGTTCTATTTATAGCAGTTGCCCTACTTCAAGCAACATTTTGGTTTCTACTTTCAACTTTTGACCTTGGTTTCTATTTATAGCAGCTGTATGGCTTAGTTAGGAAAGAACAGACTGGTTTTAATCTTTGCTCACAGATTCTTTATTCTAATTCAGAACAGAACCAGTCTGTAGGTATTTGGCACTAAAAGTCATGTCAGATTTATTTTAGTTGATGCGTGTTAGAGCAAAAATATTTTTCAAATAAATATAAATACATGAATTACACAATACAGCATTCCATTCTAGGGATCTTCATGCCCCTTGAAGGCTGCATGGAAAGGATTTTAATATTGGTTATGGTGGTAAAACAAGAAACCTTGAATTAGCTCATTTACTAACTCCAGTACTGAGGTAACTTGTTTTTATACAGCAGAACTAAATTGTGGACACGAATTTTATAAATGCAGATGCGTTATCTACTGAGTTCTTAATAAAACACAGACAACTTCTAGTGGTCCTTTGTTCGGACAGACGTATTCCGATTCCAAAATTGCAGAAAATATGTATGTGCAAGAACAAAATCGTCTAATACTGTTAGGTGTTTAGCAGAAGATACTTCACTTAAAATTGCAGAAGCCATGAAAATTGGGCCATTTAATACTGCAACAGACAGGAATAGTGATTGTGACAAAAAGTTGTACCCAGTCTGTAAGAGACTTTGACAATGAAAAGGGCACAGTCAGAATGCTCTTCTTTCATTACCAGAATTAACAGTAGATTCCACTGGAGAAAACATTTTATTTATTTGCTTGATAATAATTTGAATAAACTTGAGCTGGCATAATTGTATGGGGTTTTAAGCTGATACAGCATCAGTGATGACTGGAATTCATTAAGGAGTTGCATTTTATGTTTTGAAAAATGTCTCAATCATTGTACATATCAGGTTATCTCTGTCATATGATGCACCATGCTGCAGGAAAGGTTGCTGATAAATTAGAAAGAGAACTCCTGAAGTATCATGTTGGCACTCTACCTGACAATGTACTTCATATGGATAGAGTTGATTTTTTCATCTTATTTCCCAGCTAAAAGACCCAATCACTGGAAGATATCAATTTCCTCTTCTTTGTCATGTTATGAAAGGAATATTGGTTATTTGCCATTCTAATGCTGACTGTGAGAGACTGGTCAGTATTGTTAACAAAACTAAAGCTGAATTCAGATCCAGGCTCTCTAACCCAGCACTTGGTTCTCTACTGGTGTGCAAAACATTCATAATCTCAGCTGTACAAAGTGTTTTGAAATGTAATATGAGTCGGTTGATTTTTAAAGCTCAAAGTGTTACATACAAAAACTTGAAGCAGTAAATGATGTCAAAATTCCAAAGGGATAAATAAATCATTTTGTACGTATGCTCATTAAATTTTATCATGTTATATGTGGATTACTCTTTTTGTCCACTTGGATTACACGTTTTCCTCGTCAGGGGTTGCCATGTATGGTCTTATTGAGAGGGATCATACTGATGTGATCAGTAATTTTTAAATATTTCTCCTTGTTAGCAGGTTATGGACTTAATGTGAGAAAATTTGTATCGGTATGTTTTAAAATAATTAAAAATCACCTTGCCACTAATATCTGGGCACAACAGCTGGCTGCAACTATCCCTGTCCATTGATTCCATTTTCCCACTAACTGCAGTTGAAAATACATTGACAATGTTTATTTGAATCTTACATCAAATTTCTCAGTAGTGATCAAAAGACTCTCCCTCACTTTAAAAAAAAAAGGAGAATACTTGAGAATTTTAAACACTTTTTGCAGTATCTTATTCCATTGCTGGCAACTTTTGTTTATTATGTTTAGTATTTACAAAGGATGTGAAGTTGTCATGTGGTGATCAACATTTTTTAGTATATTTTATAATCTGAGGCAGAGAAGCCACATCAGCTAACATAACGTTTTACTCTCTGGCGACCAAATTTCCTACTAACTAAAGCTGAACAACACTGTACTTCTCAGCGGTTAGCTTTTGACATTTTGAAAATTATCGGTGGTAATAATAGCCAGTATTTAGTAAGTAATAAAACCTAACATCGAAAGGAAGACAAAGCACTAAGGATAATTGGATTACTTACCTCTATACAGATAAAGTTACTTTATCAGTTTGTTTGTTTGTTTGAACAACTGTCAATGTGTAAAGTTTCAAAATCAACAAATATCTATAAACAGCCATTATGTGGCTATTCATGAAGGAAAAATTTGACAAATTTTGGACTTTTGGCTACTGGCTGTGTTAGGAGTGGCCATACTTGAGGGGTACTTTTGAATAGAAACTCCTCAGTGCCATGGGACTCTAACTGTATAAAGTGAGTGGCCACTAGTAGTGGTGGTGGGTGCATTCAAGAGGGGGATCTTTATTTATCAACATGATGGGAAAGAGAACATACTCAGCCGTTTTTATCAAGATGACCTCCCCTTACAGCCACCCAATCCACCCACTTTAACATGACAGACTGACAAGCAAATAAAGGCAATTTTAAATTTTAGGCCAGTTTACATGACTCTTCAATGAAAATATTTTCCATTACTTTTCATGAAAAATTTTCTTCATGATTTTTCTATTTTCATGAAAAAAATTCCCATGACTTTTCCATTACATTCCATGAGAAGAAAAAAAAATCTACCCAGGACCAGTGCATTGTATGATTATAAGGTGAATTTGCTTAAGGGCTAGAGAAGATAATTCATGGTACATATTTTGTAAAACCACAATGCTCCTATATTTCCTCATCAACATAAGAAATAAAGGTAACTGTTTATTGGCAAACAATGAGTGTGCATTGGTGTAATTTATTTGGATATTTAGACAAAATTTGGAAAGGGAGAGGTAAAAGATAAACTTCAATTTTTCTTGTGAAGTTTGCACTGTGGCTTTTTTATAAACCACTCTGCATAATTTGTTGCAAGATAAACAAATAAAATTATACTCTCAGTACATTGACAAATGCATTGCTACTTATTTAGACTACAAAATGTATTTCTTTTACCCATTTTGATCCTTTAAAACTGAAAATCTGGGGTAGCAAAGAGATACTTTTTAACAAACATTGTAACTATGATAAAAAAATTTTTTTAAAGATATCAGAATGTACAAGAACAGTTGGCGATTCTTTCTGTATTTGTATTAGCAAAATATTAAATCTCAGGTTCAAAATGGAAAGGTCATGACTGCTTTCCAAAACATAATACTGCATAGCTAACTTAAACAACCAATTGCCTGAGTAAGCATCAAGCCAGACATCTGCTGTGCCTTCGACGTTCCTGCTCACCAATAACTGGGAACTTCATTTGCATATCGAAAGGGGATGGACGATATCTGGCAGTTCTCTGGAGTTTACTATCCATCTTATACAAATACTTAACCCTAGCACATAGCCAAACTAGGGCAATCTTATACAGAGACAAATACTTAACCCTAGCACATAGCCAAACTAGGGCAAATCACAGGAAGAATTTCATACCAGCAAGATTCATCTATTTCATCACCACCACAGTAGCCAGGTTAGTCTGAGTATGACGGGACAAAAACACTGATACTCTTTTACTTACTTCTACCTTTCCAAACTTTACTGTTCTATCTATCCTATCACTACCTTACTTCCTATAATCTTGACAACACCCCACCTGTTGCTTAATAGTTATATGTGATTATGTCAACATATTGATAGATAGACTGTCCCTTCCCAGAATTCAATTTAAGTCACTCTGAGGCATTCTAAAAAATCTCCATTTAACAGTTTTCAAAAATAATTCTGAAGAACAATTCAAAACTTAGGATTGTAAAATAGAGATTTACACAAACATTTATTCATAAACCTTTAAAGTTTGTGGTTACAAATACACACATACCATTTTGAACGTCTGTAAGATACTTCTCTAATAGAATATTTTCTTATAAGATTTACCTTGCTGAGATTAATACTTTACAAAGATCAATAATTGACAAAAGGCATAACGTTTTTCTCATGCTCTTAAGAAATTTAAATAAGATATTTATGTCCATGAATCAAACAGTTCCGTTGTTGTCCCTGAATTCAATTAAGTGAAATGACAGCTGGGCTAAAGTTCAAGTTCTGAGATACCCTCTAGCTTGCTTGCAAAAGGTTGTAATGCAGGAGTCACCTCGGCCTGTATAAATTTTGTCACCTGAAACACAAAATATGTACATCATAATCTACTGTACAGCACAAACATGGTTTTAAAAGTTCAAGATTTAAATAACATGAGTACTCTGAAAGTAAACAACATGTATGTGCCACATACCTGTCAATATTTGAGAATTCTTATTATAATCTAATCACTGTAAGAACTCTCAAAGGTTTTCATATTATGTGCTGTATTCTACCATGAGGGTACAAAGATCGCAAGTATCAATTTTCATGGTTCTGAAATATGTCGATTGGGAAATGGTATCCTATTGTTTCCACAAAAAGATCATACTTCACTGGGTCGTTCAATTCACGGTTTGTAGTAAACCACAAAATCCATGAAAATTGGTACCTGACGACAAACCAAATTTGCACTAATCCACAGTCAGAGGTGAAGTGTGACACTTTCTTTCTTAACAGACACAAACTAATGATTACAATTAAAAGAAAACAGGTAACAATATTCTTTAAGTACATTTATGCTAACTGACCCATGTAATAACTAATAACTGACCCATGTAATAACTAATAACTGACCCATGTAATAACATGGTCCAGTACATTTCAGTTGCAGAATAATCTTTAAAGAGGCTAAAAGCAGCTATTCATGGTAGTAGGCCTACTATCCTGAAAGACTGGGGAGAACACTGGTGCAGTATGAGGGTTTATAAAATTTGTCTGAATGGAGGTAATAAATCTTGCATATTGGAAACAAGAGGACATTAATTAAGCTGCTGCTGTTGCCATAATCTATCTTACCAGCTGAATTTTATAACATTAAAAGTACTGTCGACATCCTGAATTCTTCACATGAATATTGTGTGCAGCAAGCCTATGAAGAATATTAAAAACTCATCTTGCAAATATGCAACAGGTTAACAAACAGCTAGGATGATGTACAAAATTGACACAAATAGTTAAAACACTGCAATATTGACTGCTGTCAATTGAGATTGAGAAGGCCTATAAACAGAGATAAATAATGTTAACAGGAAATGCTATGGGAAATAGTGCTATAAAATGAAATCCTATCCTGTGAAATTTACCTTTACATATTTTTTGAGGAAAAACAACTCAATAATTTCACTTTTTCTTATGCTTGTTAACTCTGTCTTGGTAATTTCTAAAAGAATCCCATTTCTGCAAATGTTCCTTTGGGTAAAGATTTGCAAAAGTTTCTTGGCTTGAAAAGGACACTGACCAGCACACACTGCTTACCTGCTGGGGAGCTCGTCCAGTAAATGTACTGGGGTCCATTATCTTGTGGAGCTGACTATGTATGGGAGCAAAGTATTGTGAGGACTTGATCCGTTCCACTAAATCATTGTCCCCTCCTTGCTGCTTCACCACCATCCCTGCTGCTTGAGCCATGACACGGATCTGCTCGTGGCATTCCTGAAAATCATAGAAATGACAGGAATAATACACATTATTTTTTAGCTGTAGATTAAAAGAAAAAAAACCTTTAAGAATACTATTTATCTGCAGTCTTTTTTATTCCCTATTCAGTAGTAAATCAGACCTGACTGTTCCATATAAAATCTAGTTTTCAGAGTTGCTCCATAAAAGCTGATGCATTGTTCAAACTTGTGACTTCAGTGAAATAACAGCTTCACCCAAATTTCTCAGTATAAACTATATATAATAAATTATCATAATTAACTGCATCATTATTCAATAAATATATCAATAACCAAGGATTAATTAAAAAAAAGAGACCCAAGATGCCATGAAGTCATACACCTCACATCTAACTTAACACTGATGCACACCTGCCATACGTGACATTTCAAGCTGAAAACATCATTTTTACTCCTAAACCCCCTTACATAGTCATGTTTAACATTTCTTTTCCTTATAGTAATCTTCAAAGAAAAAAGACAAGTATATGCCCATAGCATGAATAAACATTAAACAGTCCTGCCCTTGTGGCAGTTTAAACAGTAAATTCTCAAAGAGTCAATAAAAAGGCAAGAAGATCAAGTATAAACAACCATGTACTTAATTGACTGACAATAGCTAAGGTGATGTGTTAAGTTTTTGAATACTGCTTAAGAGAATATTGTGCTAATTTGCATAGGTAAAGTTCACACAGTGGAACAACCCAATTCATCTATAGTCATAAATAAATCATGACCAAGAACGAAAAGTTGTTACACATCACTGACTTGAATGAGAATGTTTTAAGTCATTTGTATTAAAGATTATTAATAAGTTTGTGAACAGTAGCAATGTTTCTTTGAAGTAGGATTTTACTCCAAATTTATAAAATACAAAAAAAAATTATTGTAGCTGTCAGAATAGTGTTTAAGTGTTAATCAATTTCAAAGATGAAACTGGAAACAATAAGCTATCAACAAACAAGCAAAATCCATCCAAAATAAATTTCAGAACTCCTGGTTGATGGAGTTATACTTTGTGAAGCACAACAGCAAGAAAGAGCATTTCATTTTTTGAACATATCAAGATAGGTCATTCTGGAGTGAACAACATTTGTCATATTAGCAGTACTACCTGTATGAAACATATCTGGCATGCTTAAGTATCATTAATCTAATTTTAAAAAAATAATTACTAACTGACCCATGCTTTTCAGGATGCTTTTAGTCATGAAATAGATTGAATGAAAGATGATAATAAGCACGCATCTGTACTGGACAGAGGCATTTAATAATGCTGTATTACCTGTACAGCCCTCCTTAAACTTGAAAATTGTATCTCCCCTCCTTCCCCAATTAAAATGGCCAGTCCCAAATGTGATGTATTTTCATTTTTCTATAGAGACAAATATATCTATTGGCCAGACTGCATCAGATCCAGCAGGGAAGTTTGAACACCACCACCATCTGGTTGGTCTCTAGTGATTGCAAAAATGAACACTAATGACACTTGCATTACCCTCAAACCCCTACTGCATGTGATTTAGGCCTATCCAATTGATTTTAATGACAAACATTTGGTCGATGTTTTTATTTAACATCAGTATGGTTCTGATTATGTGAGTGTTTATACGTGTGTGTAGTGATGATATTTGACAATATTAAGTCTACCAACAATTTGTTGTTTGATAGTGTATTAGATGTTTTGAAGAAAACAGACGTTATTTTCTTTTATTCAGATTTGAGTATCCAATCATTCTGAATAGTCTAATATGAAAATATAGGCTATTCTCAATTGGATGATGTCTTTTTTGGGGTCTTGCAGTATACCACCCCACCTCAAAACACACTTTTTTGGGAATATGGCAGGTATGCTGTTGAACATTTTACTAATAAGGATAATGTAGTCTTATTATTAGACAAGCCTGTGTAAATTATCACCCAATGATGTGGATTTTACCATATAACCATTAATGTGCGGAGGTGCAATTCAACACTAAAATATCTATACATACATGACCTACTTTACTACAGTAAAGGTTTAATTAACATATATGGACCTATCTTGAGCATTACTGAACTAATCCCACCTATTTCCCAAGTTTTTTTCTTTTAAACCAAATGAAAAATATTCTTTAAAGAGAAATAACAAATTGAGCCAATCATGCAAATAACCTTGTCATTATCTGCAGATCTCGCCATAAAAACTTGACCACGATAATACATGCTTTCTCAAAAACTAAAGCAAAGGCCTTGTCATAATCAAAATCATCCAACATCTTGATGACAAGTCTATTTACCAAGTTTGATCAAAATCCTATTTACCAAGTTTGATTAAAGTCCTATAATAAAAAAAAGTCTCTAAAGTGGTTAAAAATTCCAGCCAATTGGATAAAAAAAAACACCTCATTAATACACAGGGCTCATAATTATTGTTAATACACTAATCTGAGATTAGTAAATTTGACAATGAATTATTAAAACCCCAGCCTTCACAAATCAACTGGATCAAGAAAAATTTCTGGCACAAGTTAGTAAGTGGTTTTGTGTCATTTGTATCACATTAAACACGGGACAGCATGAATTTAAACATTTCCACAAGCATGAACATGAAAATGTGATGAGTATAATTAAGTTATCATCAAACTGTGCCAGATAACTGGAGACATTCATAACTGAACTATCATCAACAAGTACCACATTGTAAATGACAATGCAATGGCAAGATATACATCATTATTCATGGTCACTCTCTCAACACATTTTTTTAAATAACCATTACTGCTGGAATGCACCAACATATATAACCCTTTGTCATTTCTTGTGCCATTCTTTAAAATTTGGTATCTTTTGTGTATTTTAGGACTTTTTCAGTCAATAAAGTGTCCTACACCCAGTACTACATAACTAAAATAGCTATCATAAAACTGTCAGAATTTCAACAACTGATGATCTTGCCTGGAGATTATATTTCTGCTTGAAGTTGGTATGCATCCATTTATAAACTTTGTGCAAAAGAGTTGCATTTTTTAAGTGTAAAACCAATTTTTTTAGTAAAATATGATCACTTCCTTGCAAATCCAGCCCTCCCAAGCCCCATACTTGCCAATTCTCAGAGAGTATGGGGTGGGGGTTGAGACGTCAAGTAAAGCAACATCATCCAATTGAGAATAAGCTATCTTATCATATAAGCCAAAACAAAATGATTGGAAACTCAGATCTGAATAAAAGAAAACAACCTGTATCTTTTCCTTAAAGCATTTAATACATTTACAAACAAAGACATAGCTGGTAGACTTCGGATTGTCAAATATCATCACCATACACATACATCTATTTGCAAACACTCATATAATCACAACAAAACTCACATTAAATAAACAAAATTACAAGTTTCTGTCTTTCAAATCCAATGGATGGAAAAACTATTGGCTTAATCAGACAATCTTTGCTGTTCTCAAGAGTTCTATTAGGGATTTGCAAGTGTCATTAGTGTTCATCTTTGCATGAGACTGGATTGTACTATGGTTCAAACCTCCCTGTTGGGTCCTCTCAGCAAATCCTGGTAAGAAAGGAGTTCTTCTTGATGACCATAATGTTAGCATGGTCAAAACTGTAACTGATGTAGTTTGACCAAGAAATATGCTTGTCTTTATAGAATAATTAACATATATCACATTAAGGACTATCCATTTCATATAAACTATAACTATGCACATTAGTATCATGGGCTCCCCTACTGGTCTTCAAACAAATTAACAGACCACCTGAGCCAATTAAGTGACATGTTATGGTGGTTGTTTATACCTGACCTCTTTGCCTTTTACCTTTATGACAATTTGCTGTATAAACTGCCTCAAAGGTAGTTTTACATGAGCTCTAAGCAGACCAGTTTACCATTTATGCATGCTACATGTTACAGACATATAATGATGTGGTGGTGCTGGGGGGGGGGGTTCCTTAAAAAATAACTTTTTCTAAACACATCCATGTCAAGGGGTTTTGGAGTCAAAAACTGTTTTTGGCATGACATATCATGTTATGGCAGGTATGCTTTTAGCAACAAATGTTTGAAAAGTTGTTGGTCCACCCAGGTGGATGTCTGAAAAGAATGATCTCCCTTTGTGTATAGGGTTTGCTGCTAAATCCTGTCCCTATGTCAGTAACTACTTGAGCAAATGTGCACATCCTACAAGGTTTTAATGTAACAACAAAGAAGCTGGAAGGGTGTGCCCATGTTATGATCAGGTATCATTAAATAAATAAGTTTTACTCCAAAAACTGGTTTCTTCATCAAATATGTTAACTGTTCATGACACTTTATAAGAATATGTAAGATGTGGAGTTACAGCCCCTTACCCTGCAAAAGACCCAATCTCTGATTTCCAACTGAACATGAAACAGTTTCAAATCTCTTGACACAAAGATATGCCTGCACATGGCTCATAGGGAAAATTATTCCCTCCAACAAAGGTAAACTGATCAAAAATCGAGTGGCTGCATCAATGTGAAGCTGCTTAATGACCCAGGAAGCCAGCCAGTTGTGATGCTGCTGTAAGTACCACCAAGTCGAACTAAGCCTGTTGAGATAAAAGGTGTTTGAGGTAAAAGCTAGAGACAGTTGTCTCTAACCTCCATCCCAAGACCTGGATAATGTCAGTTTGAGAACAGTTATGTTCGAATGCTATGCTAGCAGTTACTGTCATCACCCTGTAAGGCAATATGCACAAGAACTCATATGGCCATGGGTTAGTTCTTTATTCACAGAACAAAAAACACCTTGCACCAAGACAAAAGAGCCTGAGCTGAATTGTCATCCTTTCTTTCTTTCCATGGTAGAAAAAAAAAAAAAACAAGATCTCCCTCTTCTCAGTGGCGCAGTTTGCTTCAAAGCTCTTATATGGTCCTGTAGATGCCATTGAGACAAAGTGTCCAGTGATGGAAAAAAACTTTAAAACAATGGACTGATTTGCAGCAATCCTATTCAAAACAATGAAAGCAGGAGCCATCATAAGTAAAACTGAAAAATCACCATGGAACTGCAGATAATTTGGATCACCTTACAAGCCATGCATGCTGTACTTAGATTGACAAGTAAGCAGGTACTGTATGAGAAGTGAGTAAAGAATGTTCTCGACATAGGTTCAAAATGTAAATTATTTAGCCATTTCAGAACTGATGGTAGGATCTATTTCGGACACATGGCCAAAGCCATAGATTTGGCTAGTATACTCCCCTCTATGAAGATCATTAAAATGATGGGGGCTACCTTCTACCTTCTCTTTAAATAGTCAAAGAAGAACACTAGCTATTGGTCATATCGAGACTCTTAATGGTGTAATGTGTTTCACTTATGTCATAGGAAGATAACTTCCCTTCCTATGTTCTCAAACATGTGGACTGGTTACGATGGGAAAAAAAATTCCAGTGCCACATTCTGGGAGCTTGAGGTCAAGGCCATGTCAGTACTAGCCCAAATAGTACTGCTCACAAGACATGTTCCAGTTGTAGAGGCGAGGACTGGTTTTGTTTTGTTTTAAGTTAATAAAAACATTTTTCAGTACATAATAGGCTTTACATGGGTACAAGTACGTCTGATGGAGGAAGAACCTGGAAAGACCCCAAGAAGAACCACAAACGCACAGGAAGCTACCAGCAAGCTTTCTCACACACCCAAATTGTCCAAGCCAAGACCTGAACCCACAAGAGCTGAGATGAGAGTCATCTGTAAAGGCAAGTGCCTTAAACCACTCAACCACCAACCAACCAGTGAGGACTGGGCTCTTGATGTCAGGCCTGCTTAGTTTTCTTCTGAACCAATGAGCTTTCCACCTTGAACATATCTGCTACTAGGAAGTTGTCAACTGGGGCTGTATGTGTTAATACTAAGGAAGTCTGCATCTTTCTTAGTGCATTCCTAACTCTCTCACTTGCCCAATTGTTTGGCCAAGACAGTCACTCATATACTATCTGACTATCATGTGCGAATGTCGCAAATAAGACCCAAATTGCACCACATACAAATGAAATAGTTGTCATCACTGTCTACCACCAGCACCTATTGCACTAAGTCCTGCCCATTGTTACATAAAAACAAAACCAAATACAGGTGAAATCAGTCAAGCATCATATAAACTTACCGTGAAGTGGACACTAATGAAAAAAAACATGTCTAAATTAATTACTTGAACAACCTTATGGTAAGTAAAAATAACAAGTATTATAGATCTCTGACATTAAAGGCAATGTCCGAGTGCTCACTATAAACACATTCACTGGAATGCTAATAGCAAGTACAATAGACTTAGGGCAGGTAACTGAAATGACACTGACAGGAATATCATTTGATGAAGTTAGACAAATAAAGAGTGAATTACTTGCCTATGAAGGTTAGCAAGCTACAGAAATACAGCTATAGTGTATTTCTTTATTGTGAGACAACTCCACAAAATCACTCAGTTAATGTAAAGGTGTGATTTAATGAGATCGCATAAGAAGATGTAATAACAGACATATAGCTGGAATTTGGCACTCATCACTCTTCACAAGGGTAGATAACTCTTGTGTAACCTCTACCTATCTGGGTAGACAACTTTTAGCACATCAAGCATGGAAGGGCTGGATCTGTCAGGCAGTTGTACTCTTAAGGCATTTCAATCAGGCAATGTAATTAAATAAGAAATGTGATTTGTAAAAGTATGAAAAAAGTGATGCCAAATGGAGTGTCTCACTTTTGTGAACACCGTTATGATGACAGAGCTTTCTGCTTACACAGGTGAGATGGAAACACCTGCATATGATGGCACAAACTTAAGACAAATACAGCATTCCCTCACTATATGGCCCTTTATTACAACACAGTTCTTGATAAAAAGCAAGTATAGTCATGAATCCCGTTTCTTTATGTGGTGTACTTTATTATAAGCTGGTCTCATTGCAAGGCAGCATACTCTATGGCTTCCAAGGACAGCTTTATAATGAGGGAGTACTTATCATGTACCTCATTATAAGACAGTCTCACTATAAGGCAGTAAAATTTATGGCTCCCGTGGACAGATTTATAATGAAAAAGTACTATAGTAATACTGTCTCAAAATTTCAAATGAATACAGTAACTAATGTGAAAGAGATCTGTCACTTTCAAAAGCTTCAACAGAAAACCTCAGGTAATGATGATGCCAGAAAAGCAATACCAATGCCATGCCATTAAAAGTTGCCACTTTTTCAAATTTGGTGTGCAATGTTTGTTTTTTTTAATAAAAGGGTCCAAAAGAAACAAAGCATCAATCAACAACTTCAGCCTGGCATTAACCAAGTTGATTCCAGTTCTCATTAATCCCAATAAATATAATTTTTGTGTGGGAAAGCAGGCTGTCAATTTTAACCATGTTTATGAAATTACAAAATTGTTTTAAATTTCATCCTCTGCGTGATCTTGCCATCAAAAACCACATTTTTCATTCTAATGCAATACCTGTCTATTGGCTCCAGCTTTTACCATTGCCATAATGATATTTTCTGTTGCCATGAAAGGTAACTCCTGTTTCAATCTCTTTTCTATCACCTGAAATAAAAGAAAAAAACAAGCATTTCAATGATTAAGATAGTTTTCAGTTTCCAATCAGATTTAACTCCAATCGAAGTATTGACTGCCATCTTTTGGCCCATCCTTCTATATCACTATTATTTGTTACTGGTACACATTAGATGATTAGACCATAAAAGTACAAGATGTCTTGAACATATTATAAATTAAACTTTACAAATAGCCTTCTCCTTTATCTGTTGGTGTAACCAATTCAAAATTAAAAGTACAAACCATACCAAAATACAACAAAACAAAACACAAACTTGTAGGATATTGTTATATTTATGCTAGTAGGAACATACTGTGTACTAGCAACTTGTATGTTATTGTCATGTTTAAGATAGTAGGAAGATACTGAGTGTTGGTAACTTGCCTTAGGATAGACAACAAGTCCCTCTGATATATTTTGCATTGTTCCCAGCAAAATGTCTGCTGTTAGAAAAGCTTCTGCTAGGCAAATACGTCTGAAAAAATGACCAGATATTTTCATCCCTCTTTGTTATTTTTCTCACTACTAAAAAAAGAGAATGCCAAGTTTATTTATTCATATAGTGGAATGGTGGTTTAAGTTCCAAGTCCTCCTATTTCATAGTAAACAAGATGATATACATCTCTAGCAAAAATAAATAACTGTTTTAAAAAACACATGACTTGTCTCCAAGATGAGCTGTTGATATAGCCAAAGGAATGACCCCATGACCCCAAACAGTGACATAACCCAAGGATAGGAATGGATGGGAAGAATATGATGCTATATATTTTCAAAAAAGGTGTACAATGGATGAAGAACCACTCAAAAGTAAAATTTTATTTAAAAAATTACAATAAAAACGTATCTCGTTTCTTGAACCATTAGCCCCAAGAATATAGAGTATGGCAAGACCTGGAGTAGAACATTGTTCCCTCAATAATTTGCACCCAGATAACTAATAAACCCGCTTCTAACATGGGGCAGGCATGGATTCCATTTTTCCCCCAGAACACACCAAAAGAACTGACCCTTATTTTTTTAATGTGAAATCAAAATTGTAAACAAAACCCTGACATATTGCTTGTTTTATCCTCAAAAATGGCAGTTAGCATCAGGAAATTTAAACCAATGTCAAAAAATTCTCAGCTTATAAGAACTCCTATATTTTCTTACATTTTCTTTACAAAAAAACTCTCATTCCACCTTTACTTAACAGTCTTTAATAAAAATTCTGATCACTGAAAATGTCACTTATGCCTACCAGTGACAACACTTTAAGAAATAAATAACAATTAAGTGTCTACAAATGAAGTTTGTGTTTTTGTCGAATATTTTAATTCATTTTCAGTGTAATAATTAAAAATACAATATTTCCTCTTGTATTCAAACATGACAAATGTTAAAATAAATCACAGCATCATAGTCATTTCTGTGAGAACCTAATTAACTATGTGACTGTATTCTGACCTCCAATTTGCAGACAGGGGCCCCGAGTGGCCAAGTGGTCTAAAGCGCTGTCCATCACAGATCACTGCCATCTCATCTCTGTCTGCGTGGGTTCGAGTCCAAGGCTCGGCAAATGTGGATATGTGAGAAAGCTTGCCGGTAGCTTCTCGTGGGTCGGTGGTTCTTTCCGGGGTTTTCCCGGTTCTTCCTCCACCATTAATACTGGCCGCCATGTATAGCCTATCTTGTGCTGAAAAATGGCGTTAAACCCTATAACAACAATAACAACCAATTTGCAGACATATTTGCTGTATTGTTACACTCAGTTAAAAGCAGACCTGCTTTGTATTATCACAGTAATTATATCTTTTGCATCAAACTGAATAATGGCAATAAAATATAAAATAAAAAAACAGTTAAAAGTCATTCAAATCCAACCTGTGTAAGAGTTAGTGGTCAGTGTGTGTCAGGTCAACTCATTTAAACTGACCACTCAAACACTGTTATAAATACTATCATGATCGCAACAATTAAACTACCATAAATGATCCTACTCATTCACAAATGTGATTATTTTACATTCAAAGTTCCCTTGGTAACTCACACCATCTCTTATAGCGTATCTATGTTTTGGGACACCAATAGGCTTGAGTTACTGCAGGAAATATATATGGTGAATGGTAGGAATGTGATATTCTTGTATTTCAAATATGCAAACTGAGCAAAGTTTTTTGTCAGAAAGTAATAAAGAAAAACTAATTAAAAAGTGTCCTACTTTGTGACTCACAGACCCTATCCCAGACAATAATTGTGGTACAAGAAACAAAGGAAAATCATGTGAAATTCCAAATATAAAGTGAAATGGATGATGGAGTATTAAACATTATTAAAAAGTTTAACCAAAATGTCTGACATTTTGCCCCTATGGATATAACCTAAAGCACAAGTCAAATAGGCCCATATGATCAGTATTCCTTGGAATATCATTAAATACTCTAGGAAATACATATACATGTGACAAAATCAGTGTTAAAGTACACTGATGTTTTAGACTAGGACAACCAAGAGGTGTGATCCAGTCTAAACCATAATGTATGTTGTGCTATGATGTCACAATGAAAGTGCCACATATCTGAAAAAAGGTTCACATTACTCCATGCACTGCTAATGATCAGAGCAGGCATTTGCTTTTTTAGAAACCAATTTAGTGCCAGGCTACCACTGAAAAAGTCCATAGCAATCTATAGATTTCGAGTATAGTAAAACTACTTTAGGATTATTTATTTTTTGCAAAAATCAATATTCTGCATAGCCATATCAGTCTGGTTAGAAAGTTTCTACTAAGACTGCAAATACTAGCATATTGTTATGATGTACACTTGTATGTATGTGAGCCACAAAAATTGCACATAATGATGTCCCAAGCCAGCAAGATTCAATACTGTCTTTGATACTGACCAGTGTAAATACATGAACACAGTTGCAAACATCATAGATTCTGATTTGCCAATGCATCATGTGCCTGCAAATAAGGGTATATTATGTTGTTTCCTAGAAATCAAGAACAAATTAGTTTTTAACATGAAAGCTGTCTAAATTCTGGCCCTGGATGTTCACCACTGTATGCAGTTGTACACGAGTATAAATAGAACAAAACATGAAGAAAAAAATATTTAGTCCTGAAAATGGGGCTATAACTATATAGTTTTGAAGAACAAATGTGGAAACTGAACCTGACATATATATACTTGCTTATAAATGGAGACTAAATGCAAGTAACAAAGATCCTGATTTCCCATAGCATAAATGTGCCTGCTAATCAGGGTCTATGTTGTTTGTTCTACTGATTACTCCCAACAAACAGCACAGACCCAGATCTGAGTCTTGCATTTGCAGTTGGGCTTGTCTTATAAGCAAGTATATACAGCAGGTCTTCTTACTGTAACACTTCATGCCAAATTTGGTTCTAATCCATTTTGTCCTTCAAACGTTACGGAATAAAAACCAAGTACCAAATCAAAGTGTGGCCATATCTCCAAAACATTTTGCTGAAAAATTATGTAAATCACATTTGATCTACTTCTTAATGTAAGTCACCATACCAAATAACTACACAAGGAAAAAGCATACAGGGGAAAAAAAAGCACACACTGGACTCGTAGTATTTTTGTGGCAATTATATATCTACTTTGTCCACAATCTGCTTTTACCTTAATGCTGTTGTTGTTGTTGTTGTTGTAGGGTTTAACGCCATTTTTCAGCACACGATAGGCTATACATGGCGACCAGTATTAATGGTGGAGGAAGAACCCGGGAAATCCCCGGAAAGAACCACCGACCCTTGAGAAGCTACTGGCAAGCTTTCTCACATACCCACATTGGCCAAATCCGAGACTCAAACCTACACAGACAGAGATGAGATGGCAGTGATCCGTAACAGAGAGCGCTTTAGACCACTCAGCTTACCTTAATGCGATTTTGTGTTTTCCTTATCTGTCTTGAGAAATGTGAACCCATATCTGCCCGATAAGTGCAAATATTGAAACATAACAAATGTCTCAGTTATAATACACTGCACAACTGATAAGTGCATACTACAACATCTGGTGCCTATGACCATCACTAATTTAAAAAGTATGTGTACATGCTGATTGTCTATATATTACAGTAATATTTCCACCTGTTAGCACTATCATCCAATGTCCTCTCCATCCACTGTACAGAAGCAGTCATTAATGGATCCTGTATAAGGCACATCAGATGTCTGGCCAGTGCACAACACCGCTCACTTCTCATTGGGTTTCTCTTGTACGGCATTGCACTGGAACCTGATAATTTTAAACAGGCCAAAAATAAAATTCACTCAGTGACATGATAGCATAAAAAAGACAAGTTACTGCAAATAACTGTCTGTTACTGGATCATAGTTTATTTCTGAACTGAAATGGTGACCTAATTCTGAAGCAAAAATACATACATGCCAACCCCTGGCAAGGAAAAAGTGTAATTGAAGTGGACAAAAAGAGTAATCCGAGCAGAAAATTCAATGAGCATATGTACAAAATGGTTTATTTATCCCTCTGGAATTTTAAATTACTGCTTCAAGTTTTTGTATATAACACTTTGAGCTTAAAAAGCAACCGACTCTCATATTACATTTCAAAACACTTTGTACCAGCCGAGATTGTGAATGTTTTGCACACCAGTAAAGCACTACGTGCTGGGTTAGAGAGCCTGGATCTGAATTCAGTTTAATTTTGTGAACAATACTGAACAATCTCTCACAGGGAGCATTAGAATGGTAAAGAACCAATATTCTTTTCATAACCTGACAAAGACAAGGACATTTATATCTTACAGTTATTGTGTCTTTTAGCTGGGAAATAAGATGAAAAAAATCAACTCTGTCTGTATGAAGTACATTGTCGGGTAGAGTGCCAACTTGATACTTCATGAGTTCTTCTAATTTATCAGCAGCTTTTCCTGCAACATGGTGCATTATATGACAGAGACAACCTGATATGTACAATGATGGAGACATTTTTCAAAATATAGAATGCAACTCCTTTATGAATTCCAGTCATCACTGATGCTGTATCAGCTTAAAACCCCATGCAATTATGCCAACTTAAGTTTATTCAAAGTATTATCAAGCAAATAAATAAAATGTTTTCTCCAGTGGAATCTACTGTTAAATCTGGTAATGAAAGAAGAGCACTCCGACTTTGCATGTTTCGTTGTCAAAGTCTCTTACAGAATGGGTACAACTTTTTGTCACAATCACTACTCCTGTCTGTTGCAATACTAAATGGCCAATTTTCAAGGCTTCTGCAATTTTAAGAGAAGTATTTTCTGCTAAACACCTAACAATATTAGATGATTTTGTTCTTGCACATGCATATTATTCCGCAATTTTGGAATCAAGATACATCTGTTTGAACAATGGACCAATGTAGTCTTCTACCACTAGAGGTTGTCCATGTTTTATTAAGAACTTGGTAGATAACGCATCTGCATTTATAAAATTCGTGTCCACAATTTAGTTCTGCTGTATAAAAAGAAGTTACCTCAGTACTGGAATTAGTAAACGAGCTAATTCAAGGTTTCTTGTTTTACCACCATGACCAATATTAAAATCCTTTCCACGCAGCCTGCAAGGGGCATGAAGATCCCTAGAATGGAATGCTGTATTAGGTAATTCATGTATTCATCTCTGATTTGGTTTTTCGTTTTTTCCTAATACATCTGTGAAATTATTTGAAAAATATTTTTGCTCTAACACGCATCAACTAAAATAAATCTGACTTGACTTTTAGCTCCAAATACCTACAGACTAGTTCTGTTCTGAATTAGAATAAAGAATCCGCAAGCAAAGATTAAAGGTTAGAAAACCAGTCTGTTCTCTCCTAACTAAGCCATACAGCTGCTATAAATAAAAACCAAGGTTGAAAGTTGAAAGTAGAAATCCAAATGTTTCTTGAAGTAGGGCAACTGCTATAAATAGAACATAATACTGTGGGGAAAGTGCATGCAAGTCTTCAGACAAGCGTACTTTTATGTCGTAGTTATGTAGAAGCCGTCTTTTCTAGAATACGGTCTGTGGGATTAATGGGATGTTAATAAAAATGAGAAAACAAATTATTAATATTTTTGGAGGGGGATATACCGAAAACGCGTAATACGAATACAGTTACACGTAAGGCGTAATTTAGTGAAAAAAGCATAATGATTACGCCAAAAGCGTAATGGTTGGCATGTAATAAAAATATGGTTTTATGATTGTCTATTAAATCAGCACAGTTTTTATTTAAGACTAACTAGACACCATAAGAAATTGTCAAGTGAAAACACCATGCTGATACGACTTTCTATTCAGAAAGAGATTTTAAAATGGCTGCTGTGATGGCTGTATTAAATGTCAGATCAGCATCATTTTCACTTAGGACCAAATAGAGAACATAAAAAGTCTTTCAGTGAATACACATGCAATGACGTTCCTTTCAAGAGTATCAATAACACGATTTTCAAGATTGCTGTTGTGCTGGCCATTTTTGATTCCAGATAAGCACCATTTTCATTCAGGACCAAGTAGACATCCATTCAGATGGAGTAGTGATAACAAGATTTTCCAGATCGCCACTGTGGCATCTACACTGAGTCTTCAAACAGAACTATTTTCCTTATGGGGCAACCAGACATCACAAGTCTTCTGGTGAAAACTCCATTATACGATTTTCTGTTCAGGAGGAGAAGCAAGAACAAATATACATAATGGCTGCCGCAATGGCCATACTGGATGTCATATCTGCACCATTTTCATTCTGGACCAACTAGACATCATAAGAAGTTGTTTCTTTGGCGAAAACCCCATGTCTGACCATTAATTAAGAAGAAGTACCAATATCGAGATTTTCAAGATAGCTGCTGTGGCAGCCACTCTGGATGTCTGGGAATCGCCAGTTTCATTTAGGACCAGTTAGATCTTGGGATGAATCTATGTGTAAAGTTTTATGGCAATCCTCTAAGTACGTTTGGAGGAGAAGTGATAACAAACTTAATAGATGGATGACAGTTTCTGGACAACAGAATAGAGTCCATTCCATAAACTCTTCATATCTATGACCAGTAGAACTAAAAACAAGACTTGTGTTTGTACAACACATATGCTCCCACTGCAGACACTGAAACACCAAAAGACTCAAAAGGTAAAGAAAATTCAAAACTATACAAATTTTAAAAATTGCTATAATGGCATAAAAATATAATTATGTATACACATACCAAAGTTCATTTGTTGACCTCGTTTTCTGCTAAATTGTGCTAACAAAGTTTATATACTAAAGTCAAAAGTGCAAGCTGTACACAACTCAGATAATGATACACAGTCAAGACATGAAAGTTCTGAAGAAGAAAAAAAACATTTTTCAAAACCATCCACTGACCATGACTTTGACTTAATGATTCCAAAGTCAACAGGAACCTTTCTTGTTTCAAATGCAAACCATCCACTGACCATGACTTTGACCTAATGATTCCAAAGTCAACAGGAACCTTTCTTGTTTCAAATGCAAACCATCCACACAATTTGGTCATGGTTTGTGCATAGGACTAGAGCTATTCTGTGGAAACTATTTTCCTTCTTGGGATTAGCCCACCTTTCCCCCACCCATTCACCCACCCTAATGCCACCTGCCATGAGGAAGTTAATGGAGGCCACTATTCTGACATAAGATAAATCCCATGATGTTTCAAGCTAGATAACCTTGGTCACTGTAGAAGTGTGCAGTCTGTACAATAAACTTTTATATGAAGGATTTTATATTTTTTGGATTTATCTTCGTTTTGTGTGGTTCCTTTGGTAACCTAAACTTACTTGGCACTGTGTAACCAAAACTGTGTTAATGTGCTGTTAAACCCTATATACCGTTTTGGTATCCTGACTTTAACCTCTGACCTTTCAACCCCAGAGTCAATATGCAATATGTCAATATAATATTAATAGAGTTTTTAATGACAATATTATAATTGTAATTTTTTCGTTCTTATAGGACTGTATTGTTTTACGAATATGAATATATACCTATCTGTTCTTTTTCGAATGGTTCTTCAAGTTCTTTGAAGCTGGCTAGTAATCGGATATCCGTACATATCTGAAAACAAAAATACAATTGATATTATGACTGGTAAAGAAAATTTAAGCTTTCTGCCATTTGCCAACTTTTATGGTAATGAAAGTGGGACTGTTGGTCATTTAAAGTGGAAGACTGGGTTTGTAAAGTGAGAGTTTTGGCACTGACCCTGCCATTTTATCATTTGTTATACAAGTGGAATTCTTTGCATGCTTTTCAATATCATTTTTTCCTCCATGAAATCTTCCAATGTCGGAATTGCAAACAATAAAAATGCATATTGGTCACCTTTTTGCTTTTTGCTATATGTTTACCAGAGGTCTCACTAGGATTTTAAAACTAGCTGTCCAGGATGTCTCTTTTGGTAAACACTAGAGTCCCACAAGCAAAAGTGTTGCAGTCCCCTCCCAGAAAATGTGGAACTTTACAGATTTGAAGAATCAGTTGTTGCCATGAAGTTTAATTTCCCACATTCTTTACACAACTGACATATGGATCTTGTTTGTCCCACACAGCAGCTAGTCAAAGTCTCTGAACTTGTCACCCAGCTATAGCATCATGTTCTTCTGATGTACTCTTGTAATGACAATATGCGCATATAGAAGTCTTTGAGCCACTGAATTCTGTCATTGTAAATATCTAAACTAAAATGATCAATCAACACATTTTCCTACTCAGCAAGTCGATGAAGCAGGACTGGCAAGTCTGAATTGGCTGACTAGCTATTGTATTCATATGGAAGACTCTACTGTCTATACAAGGATTGGACTAGCTATTGTATTCATATGGAAGACTCTACTGTCTATACGAGGATTGGACTAGCTATTGTATTCATATGGAAGACTCTACTGTCTACACAAGGATTGGACTAGCTATTGTATTCATATGGAAGACTCTACTGTCTATACGACGATTGGACTAGCTATTGTATTCATATGGAAGACTCTACTGTCTATATGACAATTGGACTAGCTATTGTATTCATATGGAAGACTCTACTGTCTATATGACGATTGGACTAGCTACTGTATTCATATGGAAGACTCTACTGTCTATACGACGATTGTCCTGATTATATAATATCAACTCTGAACTAAAACAAATTTCACATCCACTTGGGTCTTCTACACACAATCAGGAGACTCCAGATTAAATCGGGAGAGTTTGCATATCTGTGTGTGCTATTTCCTGTTACTGGTAACCTAAGTTTAAATAATAATAATCATAACAATAATAATAGTAATGACAAATGATTTTGATATCATATTATTGTTAGCAATGTTGTTTGCTGTTACTGTAGACCAGATACTGGGCAAAGTAGTTTTCGAGGTACTCAAGTACAAGTAATTTTTGTTCAGCTGGAATTGGAGTACAAGTACTTTTCAAAAAGTATGAATCAAGTATTTCTGATACTTGAACTGCACTGAATTCAAAATCCTGATACAATACTATTGGGATAAAAGAGATGCATAACCAGATTTCTTTAGCCCATTTTTTTATATAAGAAGGTTAGTTTGTTTCTCAAGCCAATGATCATCAACTAAATCAAAGCAAAACTTTCTGCATGTAATAACAATATAAATCCTATTTAGTATTTATTCTGTTTACTAGTTTTACAATGAAACAGTTAATAATATTAAATTTTTTACTTTACCTAAGAAATATGCTTTTAAAAACTGAAGCACTTAAATAGTGTTTAACTTCAGCAATTGTATATCACAAGGAGTTTACTGTTTAGCTAAATAATCAAAATAGGAATAAATAAAACACAAGACAAACTTCTAATTTAATTTTGACCAATATCCTTCATAAACACTTGGCTCACATGCTGCAGCATCAAAGTCTAGTAAAACGACTTTAAATTGTCTTAAGACACTGAAAGGATCAAAAGTTTGGTAAAATGTTACAAATGGCAGAAAATAAAGAAAAGATTAAGTTTAGCACAGTCAAATGATACTATATCAATATATTTAATTATAAGTTTTACCTGACAAGTCATAATGGGTCCACACCATATGCCCACATGCTTGGTTTCCAAAAGAAATAGAATTCCACAATGTCATTTTAACCCTTGTAGTCCTGTGTTGTTTTTGCATGACCCTGAAACCAGTACTGATTTGTTTCTTACTGCCTTGTCTATGTATGCTGAATTGTTTCAAAACAACATAGACTTTTTGGGCCAAATCCATATCACAACTACAAAACTAGTATTTATAATCAGATTCCTGTGAAACTGTACAAAGTGATGCATATATCCATGCAGATTGATAACACTAAAAATGTCAGTGAAAATGATGTGTGTTCATGGTTACCATAGCAACCAAATAGAGAAAAAGGGTGGAAAAGTATTTTGTGACAAAAATTTGAACATAATGTAAACATTTCCATCCAATAAAGTTATTCTGAAGGTGTACATGGACAGATAGTTTTTTTCAACATATCACATATCCTCATTACTTTAAGGCCTATGCTAGAAAATTAAAACTTTACTTTCAAACATTCTTTACATTTCAGTATGTTGCAATAATTATTTGGATGATGCAATATTTATGCAGCATTATTATTCACAAATTGTCTCCATTTAAAATATAATTCTATTCACTTATAGTTCATTGATAATAAAAGCAATACTAATTATAATAAAAATGATAAATAATTATATATTTACTTTGATTGCCATAGCAACCAAAAAGTAATGTTTATGGTTTAATGGTTTAAAAGACTTTTTTAAATAATACTGTTTTCAGAATCTTTTATCCAACTAATTAAAGCATTCATTTTTCAAAGAAATCAATGTTATCAAGCTGTTTTAATTATGAAGGTAAAATAATAATTGTCATGATGTAGAACAATTATATTGGTCATGTTTTAGTGTGAAGAGAATACTGTTTATGCAATGAAGTCAAACTAACAGAAAACTAGTTTTCTCATTTGAAAATTGTTGGAAGGCAAGGTCTTACTGATTTTTATGTAAACATATCTAGAAGCAATTACTTTTGCTTGCAATTAAATTTGACAAATACAAGTACAGTGTATCTTGACACGTGTGACAAATGTAATAACTGACACAAAATCCATCTGCAGGTTTGTCACTGACTGCAGTGGGCTCTATTTTTTCATCACACCATGAAACAGAACTCCACAATGTCATTTTAAGTATATCATGGAAATATTCTTTCCATATTCACAAAAAAGGTCACTCAAGACAAATCATCTTTGAGAATTAACCAAGTTTTCACTGTTTTCACTCAAATTCATTTTGTAAATATGTCAACTTCAAATTTTCACTTAAAATGGGAAAAAGTCTCACAACTTAAAACATTTCGGATGTGCTCCACAAATGTACATGTACTCTGTAGTACATGTTACTTTCCCATTTCATAATTATGAGCAGGAGCAGGACATAAACTCCTCGAAAAGGTATGCGTGTATCCAAATGGATTTTAAGGTTGCTTGGGATTATGGACGTTTCGCCCCATGGACGTTTCGGCCCAGGACGTTTCGCCCCACTTCAATGGACATTTCGCCCCACTTCAATGGACATTTCGCCCCACATGGTACATGGACGTTTCGCCCCATGGACGTTTCGGCCCATGGACGTTTCGCCCCACATCATTGGAAATATCGGACATTTATAGAAATTCATAAGCACTACACCATTATCTTCATTTTACTTTAGGGGCCTGTCGTTATGATTTAATTTCATGCCCCATAATCCCATCACTCTCATCCATTTCAATTACATTCAGCGTGCCGTTATATCAGACAATATTTTCCTTTTTTTCTTTCTTCATTTATGTAATAAGACTGATCAGAAAATTAATCTATCGTTTACAGTACTTTTATTTTCGCTGTTACACATACTGATGAAAACCACTTTTACCGTTTGTAGGAAATTGGCATATCGCCACTTATCATGCTGTTCGTTTACCCAATCAGCGAGCGTACATTAGACACAACTTAAAAGGGGGCTTTATAATTCTAACAGTCAATATCACGATCGTACATATGTAGTTAGATATATTCCTTTCGCGAAACAAAAGCTACGATGATTAAAGACTTGTGGTCGCCAGCAAAATAACTTTTTTTTTTAAATGTTGAACTTTAATCATTTTTTTCAAGCTCGGGTTAATTGACTTTTTATCTCCTGCCATTTATTGGCATTGTTACTTTTAATTTTGTAAAACTAGCTATAAATCGGGTCCTAATTACTCGACTGAACCGCTGACAGAACCAGTACAAATCAATGTATTTCATTTCTATATCCCGATCGTTATACATTACATCTTTTCAAAGCTGTGAACAGAATAGCCCGACATATCGCGAGCAATGAAAAGACAGGAGGAGGGGCGAGGAATGTTAATTGTAATTAACAATAAAGAGATATAAAAATGGTTTCAGAGATTTATATTTTTGAAATATCAAGCATGTATTTGCATTTTTAAATCAAAACACATCACTAATCAAAATTACATCTCATGACAAGGTATAGGTGTCAAATTATGATGTGCAAAAGTATACTTCGAAACAGTAACTATCAATGATTTCTTTTTTAATGCATGCAAGTAAAACATCAGCTACTGCTATACGAAACTGAAATACAAATATACATATTATCTCTACTGAAGTATAATGTTTTCAACATATGGACAACGCACAAGGCACGTGTATATAAAATATGTCCAGTTTTGGAAAGCATTACTCCGTCCAGCTTTACTGTTGCTATGTCGGACCATACAATCTGGCACAGCATTTAAGCAAGGTGTTCGTGCTGATTTGGTGGTTTCCATACTTCTCCCATAACTTGATAAGGCGGCCCTGAACTTTTGTTGTCTGTTTCTTTTGATGTCGTCTTATCTTCCCCTCTTGCAACAGACGAACTACATATCCAACTTCTCTGGCTTCCTTATAAAGTAAAGTTATGAGGAGATAGAAAGGCAAATTTCCCTTTCTTGCTCTCCTGTTCATACGATTATGCCACCCTTCCATATCATTATTGGTTCAGATGCTTCTGCCATAAACTGACCAGGAGTCAACAGTCCATATGTCATTGTGAATCCAGGTGTCTTCCACATATCGTAGGAATGAGTGCACATTCACTGCCTCTGGATCAACTCTTCGTTGTAATTCTGCAAATGACAGTGGTTTGTCTTCTGCTGGTAATAGGGGGAGCGCGAAAACCTTTCGCAGAAGTTTGTACATACTGTCGTGTTCCTGATAGACCCGCTAGAATTGGAAACGAAAATACAATTATTTTTTAATTAAAAAAAAAAGGAATTGGGATGAACAGATTTATACATTATCGTAAATAATTTAGATTTTGACTTCTCAAGATATTGAATTTCCCAAAATATTGTTGGGTTATAAGTGATTTTCAGCATTTCGAAAATAGTTTTGAACTGGCTATCCAAAATTAGAAATTTGTCTGAACTTGTCAGAAAATGTTGAAAACACACAAGCAAATATAGAGAAAACCAAGTTTAACTATACTGAATATGGTATTTAAACATAAAGACGTATGCAAGCACCCGTACGATTCTAATAAATAAAATAACATTCACCTTGTCGAAATATCCTCTTTATTGATAGAAATCGACGTCGAATTTCTCGTGCTCTCCATCTGCCCCCGTGCTGTACCGGCATACATTTCAAATCTGTCAGATGTATTTGGTATGCTGCTTAAGTCCATTTCGACATCGTAGCCATCTGCCTGTAAACAGCATTAATATTTAAAAATTATAATAGTAGACATAAGAACGCTTACTAGAATGGAACGTAGTGTAGCCCAAGAAAAACAACGAAATATTTGATACAAGAAAAATTATTTTTACTAATCTTCCAGCATTTGTGATAGGGAGAATGTAGGCAGCGATCCACGTTTTGTTCGCAATTTGTATTTAACCGTAGCTTAAGTACATCGAATGCGAATGGGAACCAGCTACTGTAACATGTCTTTATTCTTAAAATACTTTGTTTGTAATGAAATCTTACCTCAGGTTTAGAACTGCACAGGTCACACACAAACTGAAAAGATATCTTTTTACGTCTAAGGAGACCATACTTGTAGCTTGATAAACCTGTAAATAGAAACTATTTCTTAGTATCATTTAGTTAATTCTATCTACGTCTTATGATAACATTTATTTTGAAAGACATTGTATATACTGAAACAAGAACAATAACATGCGAGAAAGGGTCACTAGATACATACAATTATTATAAAAAAAATGTATTTATTTTGTTTATGCCCGTTCAATTACGTAATGATCGTAATATGATGTAGAAATAAATAAATAAACTTACCAGTATTTCCACATGCTCTGTGTTGCCATAGGCCGCAACTATCGCAATCTATGGCTTGCTGACGACGGGTAACTGGTTTTCTGCAGTAAATGCACGAAGACATTGTTCGATCTATTGATTTACGTGATATTAAAACAACTAGCACCAAGAAAAGGAAAGACTGCAATTTATAGAGCCACTGATAAATTTCCATGCAAACAAGTGCACGAGCTTCTATACCAAACGATCTGTCGGACAATGCACTTGACATACTAAGATCAAACGTTGTTTATTTTTTGTTATTAGTGAACTCCATACCATATGTGCTAAATAGTAATTTCCTTTTCATAAAAGCTTACACGACTTACTCAAAACTCTGGCTGCAGCTTAATTACATTGATACCACATTTAGTAGATTATTTAAATATGAAGATCAAAGAAGTTACCTGGATGTAATTAAGTCATATTAACACTTGCTGGGAGCAATAGTGAACGCCAGAACATTTGTTTTCTTTATGACACCAGACAGATACACCCCTACTTATAAAAAAATAAAGTTGTTTTATATGTGTATGTTTTCCCCAAAGGTATGAGATTTGTTTGCTTTATAAAAGATTTCTGAACAAAAAAATTCAAAATTTTGTCGAGGTATTTATGTATTTCCCAAGTGTAATATATATTGTTTTGTATGATTGATGATGTGTGTCGTTTCTCGCATTACCATTATACTGAGACAGGCTGTACTCGAGTGAGGGTTCATACTTTATTTAATGTGGGGCGAAACGTCCATGGGCCGAAACGTCCATGGGGCGAAACGTCCATGTACCATGTGGGGCGAAATGTCCATTGAAGTGGGGCGAAATGTCCATTGAAGTGGGGCGAAATGTCTTGGGCCGAAACGTCCATGGGGCGAAACGTCCAGGTACCGGTTTCTTGGATTACCACTTGCTTTAATAATGTATACTCCACAATGAATCACACTGATGCTATTTTTATATAACGATATGATGATTTTGAAGGTAGTTTCTGATTCTATCTTTATTATAATTATTACATTCACCATCATCAACATAATTAATGTCGATGTGTATTGCGTTCGAGTAATATATAGTTGGGCCATGACGGGAATGATTGTTCACTGGATGATAAGGTAGTGTTATACCACAAGAGTCCGACGTTTTATCAATAAAGTACGACGAAATCTCGGATAACATGAAATCACCTTATCGGTAATATAAATGTTTTTTACCGATAAGGTGATTTCATGTTGTCAGTCAGGTTTGAAAACGCTTTCATTCATGCTTTTGATATTTATTTTTAGTCACGGCAAAAACTGGATGGAAAATTGCACGGTAACTACTTTTAGAGTACGAGAAACAACCAGTATAACTAAGAGCGGCATTTATGAATGTATGCCAAGTGTTGCACTTCCGGTATACCGGTGAAGGTCAGTGAGATAAGCCAACATTCCCCAGCCAGGTGGGCCAGGACATAGAACTGTGGCTGCTACTTTCCTTTCCCCGATACGCTCGCAAATCATTGATAAACTCTAGTCGAAACGCTCAGAATGAGTATTTTCAAAGCATGTGTATCGGGGCGGAGCAAGAGAGCCTCTGTGATGTACTCCACCCGCGATACCATGATCCAGAGTCCTAGCACAACTGCTGAAGGTATGCCAAATAATTCCCTTGCACTTTAATTAAAAAGAAAGACCCCCTGTTTGATATGCATCTGTTTATAAGGCATGCTTTTATCTTGACCAATCAGATTTCTCGGTTTCATGTCTTTTATCCACGAAAAGAGTGTGACCCACTTATGCTGGAAATTGCAAAACTTGCGAAATGAACTCCAAATGTCTAACTTGCAGAGTCGCATGAATGCATTGTTACAAAAGATAAAACTATCAATAATAATAATAATAATATGAAATAAGTAGTTTCATTATTCCTAGTTTCCTCTGACTTCTCCCGCCTCATTTTAGAAATCTGGATAGTCCCAAAATGTAAGACGTTGAACCTGATATGCATAATCGGGTGGTGGGTCACCTATTACTACAATGTTAGCCGTATTACATGTTATGTTATGGTGCAACCAAATCAAAAATTTCATGTGATATGTCTTGCGTTGCAGGACTAGGGAATTTACATCTTATTTATGTCCAAAACGTTCAGAAATAGGCCACAATTTGAACAAGAGTCCATCACTGGGACTGATACACTACTAGGCAAAAAGAATTTCCATGGAATCATGATAAAACCATTTCTAACTTTTAACTGTCAAGTACTGAAACCATGTCTGATATCCTTTAGCAATAGCAATATTTTTAAATTAGCTGCTGTGGCATACATTATGGATTTCAGCTTGGCACCATTTTTAATTCGGACAAAGTGGACATCATTAAAAGTCTTTTCACTAAACCCCATGTCACAGTGATCATCAGTTCTGGAGTTATTAGTGAAAACAAGATTTTAAGACAGTCATCATGCCAGCCATAACAACATTTTTATTTTATTTATGACCAACTAGGTATCATGAGAAGTCTACTGTTGGAAATACCATGAAAACATATACAGTATGCGCATCATGGATTACAGAAAATCCATGTTCCCATGACAAAACTTGATCTTTCCAGAGGTCTCGGAGATGCTTAATCATGTGTATTTGGATGCACATTTTTTTTAAATCTGAGACGTGGAAAATCACTTAATGCAGGAGTCTCCTCCATACACAAGCAATAGCTGGACGGCAAATTCAAAGGCTTGCCAGTCCTGCTTCAACAGCCTGCTGAATGGGAAAATGTGTTGATCATTTTAGCTGTGCTGATATTTACATTGACTAAATTCAGAGGCAGAATGACCCAGTGATGTACTTGTGTATAAGAGTGCATCAAAAGGAACAACTTTAGTTTTCATTACTGTGTTTGTTTCCAAGTGTAGCTGAATAATTAGTGCACCTGGCCTCATAATCAGGACAAGCTGAGAGTTAGATAGTTAGACATAATGCTGTTTGCAAATCTGGATAAGTATTTTGCGGCTATATGGCAAACTGATTGTAATAAATTTCAGAAGAGTGCTAAAGTTGCTAGAACTGATAGCTGGCATGGAACACTAGCCAGATGTAAGAAAGTGTGTGATGCCTAGTTCAGTGCTTGGAATAAGACATTTCATTTGTCTGACATGATTCAGTCTCACTCTAATGGACAAACAAGAGCTATATGTCAGTGGTGTAAAGAAGTTAGAAAATTAAACTCAGTAGCAACAAATGATTCTTCTCATCAGGAAATTTAGCCACTTCAGGTATGCCCAATATGCTTCTGGTAGGGGTCTGCAACTTTTGCTGGTGGGACTCAGAAAAGCAGTCCTGGTCTCCTTGCTTTCAAATCCTGGCGAGACCTCTGCTTTCATACTGTTTTCATCATATACTGGATATAATGATCATCATGGATTGTGCATGTTGTTCCTCATAGAGGACAGCTCAAGTTTTATTGCTCAGTTTACAAAGTCACAGCAATATAATTATGTAATAGTGGACATGAAAAACTACATCATGCAGAACTTTACCTCTTGGCTCAGCTATAGTACATTAAAAAGCTAGTCAGTACACAATGCTCTTTATAAGTTATACATGATGCTGTTTAATATTTAAAGACTTGCCCACAAAAAGACATTTGCCAATGTGCATTGCAAGAGATGAAAGATAATTTCTGACTAAGGAATCGTCAATCCTGAAACTGTTTACAAAAAATACAATTTTGAATAATGGTACAGAGTACACATATCCATGCATATAAATAGATGCAAGTGATCCAGAAGCATAATCAATTTAGTAATTTTGGTACTTTATTTTCAGTTGATGCAGACAGAACTTTATTTGGTACAGTACATTTTTTCAATCCACCTGACAAATACTGCAAAACTGTTCCCAAATGTAAAGCGAATCTTGTTCACCTGCTAGTCTGACCCCTGACTTCTTAATGCTGGGCACTTAGCGAAGCAGCTGCTATTACCATTTTAAAGTAATTGGTATGACTCGGCCGAATTTCGAACATGCATCCTCCTGCATCCAAGATGAATGCTCTAACCACTTAGGCAACCAGAGTGGTCTGCATATAATAAACACATCTGGCCACAAAGGAAGATACATTTTCTTAAAAGAAATCCTGTAATGTCATGTAATAGAGCTTTCATCATAGCTATATGTTCCTGAGATAGACTATATTATATGCATTGCATTGAAAGATTAAAGGGGGGAACAGTTTTGATATGGTTTGTTTTATATAATGCTTGAAACCAGTTTTATATGAAAATGTCACAACTCATCCTGATTGCTTTTCCCAGTCCATATTACAAGTCCAAAATTTGTTTTTCAACAAACAATAAAAAAAGATGTTCATTTAGAAGTTAATGTTTCTTTTGAAACATTTGTGCTAAAAAATAACCTTGAAACTCGACACCTACTCAGTGTTGTACACTGTTTCACTGGTTTCCCCATATCTTTTGTCCATTGTCCCTCAAACTTGGACCCAGGGTACTTTTTTGCATCACAAAAGAAAATTGAAAAAATATGTCTAATGTTCATTGGTGGATGTACATCCTTGTCTCTGTTTGCATTAACATGTTAACTTTTGTAATCTGATAATTCAGCCACACATCAATGCATTGGTAAAATATTTCTAGTCCCCAGCAGATGGTTTCTGTAATATGGCTTCAATGAACTTCAATGCCAATCTGACATCCATTATGGCCACAATGGTGGCCATCTTGAAAATCTTGTTATCACTTCTCCAGAAATGATACTCATAAAGACATTGGGTTTTCACCAAAAGACTTATTATGATATCTAGTTGGTCATAATTGAAAATGGTGCCCTAGGAACATCCAATATGGCTGCCACAATGAATATATTGAAAATTTTCTACTAATTCTTCTGAATTGACAATACATGTATCCAGTCCACATGGAGGTTTTCACCAAACGTTTTCTGATGTTGTCAAGTTTGTCTTAATGAAAATTGTGCTGATCTTACATCGAATATGGCTACCACATAGTTTAATTTTGAAGGTAATGTCACTCAAAAAAAAGAAATGATTCCAACACTTTGTAATTAAATAGAATAACTGGTCATATCTTAGACTCCTGGAAATTCGTTTCAGATATAAGAGCATCAGTCCCTTCAAAAGACTTGTTAGGTGTCCCAGGCTCCAGGGCAATGGACTTTTCTATTCCTGAATACTGTTATGATTAATTATCAAATGGCTAGTGCAGTGGCATAGCTAGGATATTTGGACCCCTATGCAAATTTTACCAATGGGCCCTGCCTAACCTATAATGTAAAAAAATAATTTGATGGCCTCTATGCTTTGCATACTCCTGCTATTTGGCAGCTATGCCCCTGGACTAGTGCAAACACCTGTAGTGACATTTTAATGATAAATAAGTGAATGAACACACTTTTTTATATGCATTATTTATCTTATTACAGACCCTAATATGTATTCGATGAATGAGCAATATGCCACAGGTGATCAAACTGAAGACAATAGGATTGCATTTTGGAACAGCGGTTTTGCTGCTTGCATTAAATGTGGTCACCAAAACATCAGATCAGTAGACGAAAGGGCTGGAGTACGGCAAAATGGGGAAACCTATGGCACTGAAATCTTCAAATGCCAAACTGAAGGTTGTGGTTGGCAAACAAGTTTTGAGTATGATGATGCATGTAAGTCTTCAATACACAAATCTAGTCCACACAAGTAAAATGGGCATGTGAGTCTTAAATACACAAATCTAGTTCACACAAGTAAAATGATGCATTAAGTCTTCAATACACAAATCTAGTTCACACAAGTAAAATGGGCATGTAAGTCTTCAATGCACAAATCTAGTTCACAAAGGTAAAATGATGCATGTAAGTCTTCAGTACACAAATCTAGTTCACAAAGTAAAATGGGCATGTAAGTCTTCAATACACAAATCTAGTTCACACTAGTAAAATGGACTGTCCCTGCATGCTTCATTTTAAATTGCTCCCAAAATGGTCACTTCAACTAAAATGCCCCCTCTTATATCCAGACATTTCTTATTTACCCAATTTATTTCATCTATATAATCATGCTTTACTAAATGGTCATCTCCCTTTGAAAACCAATCCTTAAACTTACTGGCTCAAAGACTGCACCGTACTTTTTAAAAAATGTCCACCATATAGTGAAGCATATTGGGTTATACTGTCCACCATCTGTCCATATTTGCCTTGTTTCATTTCCACACAACAGCTCAGGTTCTCCACCATCTGACTACCAAACTTTATAAGCAGCCTACATTTGGGCAAAATTGACTTAACAATGTGGGCTTAAAAAGTAAAAATATCAGGGTCATCGGGATCGATAGAAGGAAATAACCCGACTTTATTGTACAAGATACCTTACTGTTTGATAACAAAGATATATGTTGAATTTGTGGATCAAAGGTCAATGTCACAGTGACTCTTCAGAAGAAAAAAGGTTTCCACAAAAATATATCAAATTCTTTATTGCCTATTTTGACCAACTTTGGTGGATGGTTTGCAGTTGAAACAAGCAAGACATGTACATTTTGGTGTCAAAAAAGACTGAAAGATGTAAAAAGGATTTCCACAAAACTACTTAAGTTGTGTCCCACATGTATTCACTAAACTTTATTGATGGCTTGCACTGAAACAAGACAGCTATTGATTCTGATGTCAAGGTCACCACAACCAAAGAAAATATTTCCATAAAATAACTTTACATATCAGATGTATATCATTTACTATCTCCTTGTTATCCATTAGGAAAATATTAAGGCAATAATGGCAAGTAATATTCAAGTTGAGATTTTATATAGATGCAAACACAGTACAGTAATCCCCCTCTTATAAGGTCACCCCTTCTGCTCTGTAAAAGTGGCCTTATTAGAGGGGTTATCATTCCAGAGGGGGCTGTATTTGTGGGAAGTATGTGTATATAGTAAGAAAGCTTCATTTAACTTAAAAACATTTAATATCTTCATTTATAAGTAATATTAATCATCAAAGGGTTCTTACTGTCTTAAAAACAGACTTATTTCAAGTGAACATACATTAATAGTTCTTGTGCATGAAATTTGGGTGGGCTGTTCTTGGCACACACAGTGCAAAACTGTTCAGAAACCTTGTCATTTAAACTTGGTAAAAATATTGTCTGGCATTCAGAATCATTTTCTTTCTATTTACTTCACATTCCCGCTGCTGCAGAATATTCTCCATACAACGTTGTTTATCTGAGTCTTTCCAACATCAAATGTTTTGGCAAGAACTCTTGACCTCTCACCACTGTTGATCAGTTAAAATAACTTGTACATTTGAAGAATTTTCCATTTGAATGATGACATGTTTAATTTTTATAACTTGTTCCTGTGCTGTTAATTCTATGCAGTTTAATTATGCAGATGAAACTTGTCTAGGGTAGACAAAATAACAATGTTTATAAAGGAAATGATGTATGTACTATCACTATGTTTTGGTTTTCTCCTGGCAACCTGTTTTGTTCAAGGTTAGTTTCTCTTTGTGTGTGAATGCATAAAAGCTATATTTAGCTTATGCTGACCAAGCTATGGTCTTGACAATTACCTCCAGTCATAATCATCAAAGAGAAGAACTCAACAGCCGTGTGAATCCCAAAACCCTATCACAACATTGTTGAATCTATTTCCTGTAAACATTTGTGTCTGTAGATAATTTAATATCACATTAAAAATAACGGTATATGTAATATGTACTTGAACCAGAAGTTGCCACCGCAATGAAAACCTGACATTTGGATACAGACATCAGAGAAGATAGTTGGATTATATACCTTACTGTATGTGCTTTTTGTGTGTTTAACTCCATTTTTAAGCATCTGATAGGCTATACATGGCAGCCAGTACATCTGGTGGAGGAAGAAACGGGGAAAAACCCCAGAGAAGAACCAGCGACCCATGGGAAGCTACAGGCAAGGTTTCTTACATACCACATTGGCCGAGTCTGAGACTTGAACCCACATGGACAGAGGACATTACTGTATGAATTAAATATTGGTTTTGAAAATGTATTAGATAAAATATGGCCATTTGTGAGGAGTAATGGGGTAAATGTGATATTTTTGGACTAATATGCTGCATCAGAGGGGTGACCTCCCATAAGGGTTACTTTTGTACAGTCTTGTAGGCAAAAACAAAACTGGCTATATAAAGGAGGAGGCTGTGGGGTGCAGGGCAGCATATTAAATGGGACTACTGTTGTAAATTTTTTAAATGTTTTTTTTTATTATAGACACAACAGCAAGTAACTTTCTACTCAAGCAATATTGGTCCATATTATGCATGCAAATACAGTATGCAGATTTACTGCAAGGAGAATGCAAATAGCGTTCACAACGAAAGCATTTGCAGACTGCATATAAAGATTCAGTTACGTGTTCAATTTATGGCGTGACTACTTTGCAAAACAAATGATTTAAGAAATGTCCTTTACATGCAAAGATTCACTATTGTTGATGCATTAATGATGATGGTCAAAACAATGATAATGAAGGGTGAAATTGTTCAAGTATTATCCATTCTATATCTGCAGCTGAAGAATTTTTGCATTATGAGGCCATGGGATGGGAGCGAGGGATTTCCAAGTTCCCTGTCAATTACATGGTGCTTTGGGCAGAAAAGAACAAGCTCCCTGCCTCCGCTATCCAGAAGATTAAGGATGAAAGAATCACAGGGGGGAAGCTGATCCAAATGGACAAAGATGGGACTCTGGAAAAAATTTTGGGGATCAATTCTAAACTAAAGAAGAAGATCCACGATCTCCTGATGGACAAGTTTGGTGCTCTGTTATGAACACTGTGATAGGAGATGGTTGTGTTTGTGCCATGTTATACTAGTTAGGCTGTAGATTAGTGCATTCCATACAATGTTTCATGCTTTATGTCTTTTAAATTTTTGTTTAGATGCAGCATATACTGAATGCAGGGAGGATGGTGTGACTTCAATCTGCATGTTTTAATTTTTATATACTTTAACCCACATAATGTAAAGGAAGTATAAGTTAATATTCAATATAATGAATAACTATCTGAGGTCTGACTCATTGTGTATGTTTTCCCATTACTGGATATGAACAGAAAGTGTTTTTTCAATTCAAATTATAAGAAAGGAAAGCTGACGAAAAGCTATGTTCCTATTTTAAAAGAAATACATGTGGAGCTAACGAGTGGCAACAATTCCAAAATCAATCTACCAACCTGGCATGAATGATGAATGGAAAACTGTCAAGATTTTTTGTTCCTACAGAAATATTGCTCTTGATAGCAAATGTTGACTAGCCCAACAATGACCTTTAGCCATCCATGCTTTTTTCATCATTGGGTTAACTATTCAGTTTGATAGCATTTTAAAAGTATACCAAAACCTGTTGTGTGAATTATTAGCTTTAGGAATTTATACAGCACTGCCTGGGATTTCTTCTGAAAAGATACTCATTGTGAAACATTCATCATTGTAGCATTTATGTGTCTGTTTTCTTTATCGTTCCATTATATTCTCAATGTTTTAATTGCTCATGTTTATTTTTTTAAATCATTTTTTCCAGGAAACTTTTAGTTTATATTTTCATTTTGAAACATTTATCATAGCATTTTTCATTCAGAAATGTTCTTGCAATTCACATTTTCATCTTTATTTTAAGGTCATCAATTTCTTGCATAGCATGGATATTAATTGCCATTTTATGTTATATTAAATGACCCCAACTTATAAAGCAAAGTCCTCTATCAGATACTTTTTTTTAAAATCAATTTAGGTATCAGAGTCTTGCATGTAGATCATTTTATATGAAGGTGTTGGTGCATCAGTTTGTTTGAATCATATTTAACAACTATCATTGTCTTGGAGCATTTTTAGTAAGCTTAAAATTAATCTTTTTATAAAATAATTGTATTCCACTTGTACCTAGTAAGTTGTTTTAAAATTTACCCAGTAACTGGTTTCAGTGTTTATATCCACGCTTCAGGTGAGGTGATACTGTGATACTTGTCTGTCTGTAACCTTATACCTAAACTGCTGGATAAAATTTCACCAAAGTTGGTGCATTTGGTTTACCATATTGTGATTATCTGCAACATGTGCATAATTTTTGCCCCATACCCTGGGTCCCTGAGAGGTGGCCAGAGATTAAATACACAAAAGTTAAAATTGCATTTCTATTTTATTCCCTAAAAACTTTGTTATGCATGTGAAGGAGGAGGACACTAAACGATATGGTAACAACTGTTGTCTCTGGCCCTTGGATCACTACCCAGAAGGAAGACTCAGGGTGAGCAGTCCCTATATTGATAAAAAGCATGTGATTTTCCATGGCAGCCAGTGGTATTGGCTCTAATTCAAAATGGATTTATAATTCATTTTTATCTCAACTGGTCATAGACCATAAGAGATTATGGGATATTCTGTTGTCTGCCATCTATTTCCATCCATAAGCACATGTTGGAGGATTACCATGAACCATTACACACCCATTCATCCCTTGGCCAAGTTGGTCCTAAATGAAAAAGATGCTGCTTGTACGTCAATATAGCTGCCATGGCAGCCATCTTGAAAATCTTGTTATCATAACCTTCTGAATGTATGGTCAAATCAACATGGAGTTTTCACTAAAAGACTCTTTATCAGTTTGAGTTCATACTAAATGAAAGTCATGCTGATCTGACATCCAGTATAGCCACAATGGTAGCCACCTTGAAATTCCTGTTACTGCTATTCCACCTGAATTGTCATATCAACATGGGGTTTTCACTAAAGGACTTCTTAAGATGTCAAGTTGGTCTTGGATGAAAACAGTAAGATCTAATATGGCCACCATGGTAGCCAGCTTGAAAATTTTATCACTACTCCTGCCACATGGATGGTCATACCGACATAGTTGTTTCACTAAAAGACTTCTTATGATGTCTAGTTGGTCCCAAATGAAAATGGTTCCAATCTGACATCCAATATGGACACCATGGCAACAATCCAAAGAATTTTTTTTATCACAACTCTACCTGAACAGAAAGTCATATATGTGGGGGCTTTCACCAGAAGACATCTTCTGATGTCCAGTTAGTCATAAATGAAAATAGTGCTGACCTGACATCCAATACGGCATCACACAGTAACCATCTTGGAAATATTACCACTTCTCCTGAAATAGCTATATCAACATGAAGCTTCCACTAAATGATTTCTTATGATGTCTAGTTGATCCTGAAAATGGCACCAATCTGACATCCAATATGGTCACCAACAGCCATCTTGAAAATCTCGTCATTGCTACTTCTCCTGAAAGGATGGCTATATCAACATGGGTTTTTCACCAACAACCTTATAATACTTAGTTGGCCCTAAATGAAAATGGTGCCAGTTATATATCTGATATGGCTACCACAGTGAATATCTGAAACTAATCCACTTTACTGGATATCATTATGACATGGGGTTTTCAACAAAACACTTTTAATGTCTATGTTGTCCTAAATGATAATGGTGGCAAGTTGACATCCATTGTGTGTACCACAGTAGCTCATTTGTGAAATTCATGCTATCACTGATGAATATCGAGACGGTCTCAACACACTCAACAGTTAAAAGTAAGAAATGGTCATATCTTAAAGTCTTGGAAATTCTTTTTGCTCAGTAAAACATCAAACCCTACAAGGGACTCTTGTTAAGCTTCAGAATGAAACTCCTGCAAATAAATTTTACTATTAATGCATCACTATCCATACAACAATTATTGTATTGTTGTGTAAGGTACCAATTATTCTTTATTTGCATACCAACAAGGTATTTCATGACTGTGGACTAAACTAGGTTAGTACTTTTATTGTTTAGTGACTTTTGAAGCAAGCATGCAGAGTAAAAATTTTACATTACACTAAGTAAAATAGATGGCAAAGGCAAAACCTACTAATCAGTATTCTCAATTCATTGAAAAGTTCTTGTTGGAAACACTGAGTTCAGAAATCCATTTTTATATATTTTATAGATATATTTCTTTACCTTGAGAAAATGAAAATAAGAAGAGTTCAGAAGCTGATCATCAGATGAGAAGGATCTGAATTTCTTCAACAAATCACCCAATGGTCGCTACTTGCCCAACAAGAACAATTCTTTTTAAATGTCATTTATGGCTGGTGTTTTTATCACATACTCTTCATTTTCACAAAATATGATGAATACATGGAACAATACAGTTCTCTTCTTGTGGGTAAAGCTAATTTTTTTTTACAAACCTATTGATTTTTAATTCTGTCATAAAATTAATTTTTTATATCATGAAGTAAACAAACCATTCTCGGGGCCCCGAGTGGTCTAAAGCGCTCACCATTCCAGATCACTGCCATCTCACCTGTCTGCGTGGGTTCGAGTCCAAGGCTCGGCTAGTGTGGGTACGTGGGAAAGCCTGCCAGTAGCTTCTCGTGGGTCAGTGGTTCTTCCCTGGGCTTTCCAGGGTTCTTCCTCCACCAGTTATACTGGACGCCATGTATAGCCTATCTTGTGCTGAAAAATGGCGTTAAACCCTAGAACAACAACAATAACAACAAAAAAACCATTCTCAAAGTTTCAGTAAACCTTGCATAATGCTTCTGGGTTCATTCATTATAGACGATTACATTAACATTGCAAATACAAGCCAATAGATGCATAAAGTAATTTTTGAAAATGAATTTAGTTCCCTTGAAAAATGTCTTGTATAATATTCCTTATTGTGAGCACACACGTATACAGATACATACTGTGTTGCCCATTATGTTTGATATACTATTTCAGTGAAAAGGGTTTAAAAGAACTCTGACCAATATTGCAGTAAACTTAATACATTTGGATTTAAAATTAGTCTAGTCTCAAGCAAGGCTAAAAAAATCCAAACTTTTTCTACTTGCCCAAAATCAAAATTTTTATTAACTTTGTCAAAAATGGATTTTTCGTACCTAGTCTATAATAACATTTTGGACAAGTAACAATAATTTTTACTTGCCACACAAACTGGTTCCCAGCTATCATACAACACTGTGTTCATCCACCAAACAAAAATGAGAGACTTTACCACAATAACTTGAACTTTGACCTAAACCCAAATTACACACCTTTTACATTAATTTATAACCTACAAGCAAACCCATGTTATTTCATTTCTGTAACAGCTCAATCTATTGTGTCATGTACATGGGAAAGGCTAATTACAGATAAGGCCAATTTCACAATCCTGAACCAAAATACATGTATGTAATAAATAAATGGGCAAATATTGAAATGATCAATTAATGTATGGAGACTGGAACAAGAGTTTACACTGAGTCAGTTTTTGTACACGAATGTGAGAAATAGCCTCAAAGTTTTTCACCAAAGACCACATTTTCACTTTCCAAGCCATGCTTGGATTGAAATGTCACTAATGTATTCTTTAAACTTAGTTTTATGTTTATTTAAATTCTAACTAATAAATTTCAGATTACTACAACTGGGATATTTAAAACTTGTGTAACTCATTATATATATATATATATATATATATATATATATATATATATATATATATATATATATATATAAACCAAAGCTTCCTAAAAACAATTTGTAAATTTCTTTGCTTTGTAATAGACTTGGAGAATAACTGATTCTGTTATACTGATTGTTAAGGGCATGATCACCTAAATAAATTTTGATGCAGAGTTTATATACCGATTCAATAGTTATGGTAATACTGGGTTTATAATTGTAATAACATGTATCATTAGTTTCTTGTATGTAATTTTGTGAAAAATATATTCAATTTTTTTTCTTTCCATCAAATCTCATGGCAGGGGAAGAGGTCATAGATATCCACTATCTTTGGGTCTTCCAGTCATTTTTATCAATGTTTCTTGAGTGTATGTAAGGAATTTGCAAGTATATATATATATATAAACACAGTAATGTGATCTTGATTGTTACATCAGGTTGAGTTGTCAGAATAAGAAAATCCAGAATATTACAAGATGCAAAGTGCTGAGTCATGAACTCAATTTTATGATGCTGACAAGAATACGTGAACTAGGAATCAAGATTAAGTTACTATAATAACAATATTTTTGTTATATACCTGTCAATTTTTAGATAAATTAATAAAATCCCAAAACATTTTGTTAACAGCTGATATCTGCACAGGTATTCATTTGTTAATGAAACAAGTGTTAACAACAGTTACTCATTTTCACTCATATCACCATTGACAACACGAGTTCATCGATGCATGGAGGCAGCAGATCCATACATGTGATTTACAGCTGTTGGGCAGTTGTCAAATTTTCCATATCATATGATTCAACCAGCTGAATAAATAGGACAGTGTCTATCTGAGGCCCAGCTGATAGCATGTGAACTGTTTCTGGCAGGTCATTGTCAGAAGCTCTAATGGGAATGACAGCATTATTCTGACCGTTATTTACAGCAGGTTTGAACAAGTTGTTGGAACCTGATGCTGCAGATTTGTTAAAGAGAATGCTACTCATTTCCATTTTAATTGTAAGTGAGGCTACAGCATAGTTATGCACACTTGCTAACCCGGAAACCTCAAGGAAAAGATAGTTTCAGCCTCATTGGAGAGTATGGTAATAGAGGATTAGAAAATGACAGTATTGTTTTCCTTCTTTTTGAGAATTGCCAGTAAAATTCTGGCACTTTCGTTTGTAGAAAAGTGATAAATTGACAGAGGGGTGTGTGTGTCTATATATATATAGTATTTTTGTATTTTAATACAACTTTTCATAAAGGCTACATGTAACAGTCATAGAATATTTTGATACATCTGTGAAGGAATATAGATTTAGATTTTAAACATTTGTGGCCTTTTTTAAACCTCAGTGACATTGTCATCAATCATAAACCCTGTTCTTTATATATTTACTGTGGAAGTACAATGAAGTACTATTCTGCCAATGAATTTCTAGAATCATAGATTTTAGATGTTGTGTGAAGCAGGAATACTTTATACTTTTTTTAAAGTTATCACATAAAGTGCAATATTACTAATTAGTTTTCACCATTAATGCCTTTTATTCATTAGTAAACATTTACTTCTATTGAATTTATGTACAGAGAAAGCATGCTTGGTAAAATGGTACCTTAACCAAGTTTTTAAATCTTCAAATTGTATACATTCTTTTGGTATTAAATAATATGTCATCTGTAACTACAATGCAAAATATCTAATACTGAAATCTGTAAAATTTGTGATCAATTCCTTGTCTGCTAATCAAAGTATGCACAATTTGATACTTGCTAATTTTGATTTCTTCAGAAATTCCATTTATAATGCAATGCACATACAATTTTTGCAATTTTTAATTTTAGAAATAAAATATGTGCATGTTGTTGGCAGACTTTAATAATCTTATTGATGCATAATATATAACATTATGTTGGCTTCGTTGTATAGCATCCATGACATTTAATATTCTGATTTATTTTTATTACTATTTTACCTGGTTTCAGCTTGATTTTGTGCATCTTTTTTTACTCTGTGAAAATAAATTTTTGTGTAAATTTTCATTGTTTCTGCTCAGTTCAGCCCATGCGGAAAAAAACGAAAATATGCTATCTGATAGTGATATTAAAGTATCCATACATATCCAATGTTTGTTATTCTGAATGTTAATAAATTTGAAATTAATAGCATGAATATTGTAAAGTTGTTTATTTTTGATAGTTGTCAACACTGATAGCTGTGTGCATACAAGCATTAAGTATTTATGCAATTTTCATGACATACAAAGTAAAATTCACAATTTCCCAATTTTCCTAGGTTTAAATTTTATCTGTACATATATGTGTATCAAAACACTGATGTCAAAGAGAAAAGGGCAAGTCAGTATGTGGCAGATTGAATTGTTCTAGTCAGTGATTCGTACTTAACAAAATCCATCAGTGTGTTTAGGAAATATATATATTATAACTCTATGGTCTTAAACTGAGTAACAGAAAAGCAAAACCAACAACTTTTGTAAAATTCAACAAATAATTTCATTCTCTATGTTACAAAGTGAAAATTTATAAAAGAACTTTCAATATTGTGAATTAAATCCCAAATGATCCAAAATGTTCTATCACAAGTCCAAAGTTATAGAATATTTCAAATGAAAGTGTTGATGTACCAAAAGCCATGAATCAGCTGATGTACCAATAGTCCAGTGTAACCCAATCACTGACAAAAGTTAAACACACAAGATAGATATACTTAATACATACTAATAAGAAACTTGAATCAAAACCTTAACTGTTGAAGATGTCAAAACACACATGGCTGCCACAGATGTTCCCCGAAATGAAACTCCTATTTCTCAAAGCACAACAATCTGGGTTTGATAAATTCAACTGTTCCAAAGAAAAGGTCATTCCTAAGTTAGTAAAGACCCAGGGTCCATGCTGGTCTCAAATTTCTGAGTAAAGCAACTTCTCTTTTCTGCCTGAATAGGGTGAAATTATGGCAAAATAGGGAGAATCGAGTGTAGAATGTAAAACTTCAGAATGTTTACAACAGTCGCTTAAAGGAACCATTTAACTAAACCTTAACTGTAAATTATAAAAAAGAGAAAAGAAACAATAAATTTAAAATATTAAATGTTTTCTAAGTTTGATTTAGTGAACTTGTTGCATGACTTTGTAAATAACAGTAACTTTGAAAATAGTTGACTACTGAAAACAAACAGACCTCCCCCCACAGATCTCATGGTAAAAGTCATTTCTTCTACTCTTTTTTACAAGATGAAATACAAAATAAACTTGTTTTTTTTTTTTATTATTTACAATTGGTCCATGAACCTCTACAGAGTAATAATTTGATCATGATTGGGCTATAAATGAATGAAATTCTGCTCACTTCATGGAAATAGACTTAAATATCAGTCAGTGGACACAAAAAGTCTATCCAAAAGCACAAAATATTATGTTTAGAACCATTTTACATTGATCACAGAGAAGAAAAAGACATGAAAGTTCATAAAATACTTAACAGAATATGAAAGCATTCAAAAGCCTGAAGAAAGGGGGCGAGACATTGAAGAAGATATTGTCCTGAAGAGGGGTTAAGTCAACTAAACTTCCTCTGTATATCTGAGTGCAATGACAGGCAAGGAGGCATCTATTTGACCTGAATTGCCCCATAGCATGGACCCTGGCAATATTGAAGGCAGCATGTCATAGCAAACAACTTGACTATTAAGCATGAATTCTGATGGCACTTAGCACTGAGTTTGTCATATTTTGAAACTGCATTTTTCATCAAATGAAAATTAATTGCCTCTTGATAATGTGCATTTAGTCAGCAAGTTTATAGTTTTGTACAAACATAGGAATATTTATGGGCATTAACAAGCAGTATGGGCCCTCCAAAAACACTGAATTATCTTCCTTTACATACACTTCCATGAACAAATTTTGCCTGATTTTCTTAAAGCAATCTACCTTACTCAAATATCAATTTTTCTTCTTAAACTATATAAGCTATGTCAGGTCTAATGAGATTTTAATGAGCCCCAATTACATGAACTATTGCCCAGTCTACGACAATAATGAGCCCCAATTCCATGAATTAATGCCCTGTCAATAGAGATAATAACAAACTCAAATTCCACGAATTAATGCCATCTTCAGAGAAAATAATGAGTCCCAAATACATGAACTACTGCCCAGTCTATGGCGATAATAAGCCCCAATTACATGAATTAATGCCCTGTCTATAGAGATAATAATGAGCCCCAATTACATGAATTAATGCCCTGTCTATAGAGATAATGATCCCCAAATACATGAACTATTGCCCAGTCTACGATGATAATAAGCCCCAATTACATGAATTAATGCCCTGTCTATAGAGATAATAATGAGCCCAAATTACATGAATTAATGCCCTGTCTATAATAATGAACCCCAAATACACGAACTATTGCCCAGTCTACGGCGATAATAAGCCCCAATTACATGAATTAATGCCCTGTCTATAGAGATAATGATGAGCCCCAATTAAATGAATTAATGCCCCGTCTATAATAATGAACCCCAAATACATGAACTACTTCCCAGTCTATGGCATTAATAAGCCCCAATTACATGAATTAATGCCCTGTCATAGAGGTAATGAGCCCCAAATACATGAATTAATGCCGTGTCTATATAGATAATAATGAGCCCCAATTACATGAATTAAGGCCCTGTCTGTACAGATAATAATGAGCCCCAATTGCATGAATTAATGCCCTGTCTGTAGAGATAATAATGAGCCCCAATTACATGAATTAATGCCATGTCTATGGAGATAATAAGCCCCAATTACATGAATGAATGCCCTGTCTATAGAGGTAATGAGCCCCAAATACATGAATTAATGCCCTGTTTACAGAGATAGTAATAAGCCCAAATACAAGAACTACTGACCTGTCTATAGAGATAATAATGAGCCCCAATTACATGAATTAATGCCCTGTCTATAGAGATAATAAGCCCCAATTACATGAATTAATGCCCTGTCTATAGAGGTAATGAGCCCCAAATACATGAACTACTGACCTCTCTAAAGAGATGAGCCCCATATGCATGAACTAATGCCCTGTCTATTGAGATAATAATGAGCCCCAAATACATGAACTACTGCCCAGTCTATGGCGATAATAAGCCCCAATTACATGAATGAATGCCCTGTCTATAGAGATAATAATGAATCCCATCAATATGCCAAGCAACAATTATCTTTTTAACACAGTAAGGAATCTGTGAGTACTGACTTACCTTATGAACTGAAGCACCCAGACTGGCAAGGGCACTGAGGCAGTCAATATCCACTTTCCTAGTGTATGTCTGTCCACATATGAGAAAATATCTGAAAATAGAAGCCAATACAGTGATTTCCATTGATAAAAATACCAGATATAATGTCTATTGATAACTCCATGACATCTTTACTCCAGGTGACTTATACATTGGTTGATTTACAACGATCCCTTATATGGTTAAATTTTTTGAGAATTAGTTTGTGCTGAAATGGGAGCTGTTTCATACAATTTTGGACATATCCCTAAATGATTATTTTGTAAATGAGGTCTTTTCTAAGGTGTTCATTAGTTTTCAAAGTACACTTCCCAGCATTCTTGTGTGTATTTGAATGAAACTAGTCATGTGTAATTTGGTTCCAAATCCACAGCATGGGATTTACAACAGCAAAGATATGATAAGTGTTTGCACTGCAATATAGAAGGTTTCATATAATAAGGGTCCCAAATTGGCCTGAGACCAGGCTTAAATCTGCCTAATGGTCAAATGCAAAAACAGTTACCAAGAGACCTGAGTTAGTAGAATGCTTTCCATAGAAATTTCTTCCAATGCTGTTGATTTCATATGTTATGAAAACAAGTGTTTCAAGGTTTATACAATTTTTTATTTTCATCCATATTTGATGGCACATCAATTGTTTTTGTCCAATACTAAAAGGCCTATATGCCACATTGCTTTCTGGCAGTTGGTCAAATGTTGTCAAGTAGGTTTTAAGAAAAATGTTTTTTTTTTCTGCTTTTATTAAATGGCATACATATCTTATGGAAGAACAGTATTTTTGTTTAAATGTAAAAGGCGTTCAAGCTAGGATAATTACTGTAAAATTTGATATGCCATGTTTTTTTAAGTTATGAAAGGTTTTCCAATATTTAATAATATCAATCAGATTTAATGGAGGATTGGCATCATTTGAATCAACTTAAACACTTTCAGGCCAAATGATTTCTGTAAATTTTGTCAAATTCTATTTACTGGTTTTTTCATTAAAAGAGTTTTTATATTTATTAACTGCTATATCTGTTACAAGGGCCGTATCTGATGGTGCATTGGCATCATCTGTATAAAACAAAAGCCTTCTATCCAGTTCTGCTGAGTGGTTTTTGTGAAGAAATCATTTAAAGTTTTTCCATTTCTAGTAACAGTGGCCATATTTGATATAAGATCAGCATTAGTTCTGGAAATATAAGCCATCCATGCCAAGACACTTTCTATCAAGTTTAGTCAAATTCAGTAAAACAGTTTGAGAAGTTTTTATTATATTTTAGTAATGCCAGTCATATTTGATGGCGGATTAGCATTATTTGTGCCTAAATGCTTATTGTCAAGAAGTTATTTAAAGACTTTTCTATTTTTTAATAACATCAGCCATATTACACAGTTGATCAGCATCATTTATATAAATCTTATTTTTCAAAATTCTGTTAATTGAAGGTTTCTCATTTTTAGTAATGGTGGGCATACTGATGGCAGGTAAACAGCAATTGTAAAAGCCCACTATACCAGATCATTTTCTGTCAAAGTCCGCTGAGTAGTTACTGAGCTGAAGTTATTTAAGTATTTTGAGATGTCCTTGAAATGTTTTCCTGTTTTAGCAATGGTGGCCATATTTGATGGTGGATCATCGTCATTATCGTTTTTGGCATAAATTTCATGTCAGGATGTTGTCAAATATATCAAATTATATTTAAGAGTTTACATAAGTATCAAGGTTTTTCTATTTTTATCTTTGTGGATGTATCTAATGGTGGATCATTATCATTTGTACAAATTTGAAAGGTATTAACGTGACAATCCTTTTTATCAAATTTGGCCGAATTCTTTTCAACAGTTTTGTAGCAGAAGTCATTTAATGGTTTACTTTACTACTTAGTAATACTGGACATATCTGATAGCAAACCATCATCATCTGTACCAAAATGAAAGCCCATTATGCCAGGATGCTCTATGTCAAATTTGGTCAAAACTGATTAAGTGATATTTGAGAAGTTTAAAACAGCAATCGTTAATGCATAAAACACAACAGACACTAAAGGGCCGTTACCATAAAAGTTGATTAAAAATTTTTATTGAATCATTGTCATGCTAATTTGTGCAACATTTTGTTTTTATTTGGTTAGATAAGAATAGCAATACAAGCTGCATAAGTGTCGGATTTTTTTGTTTGTTTTGGTATCTTTTGTTGGTTTAATATCACATTAAACACATTATTAGCTCTACAATGCCAAGAAAATGAGCAATCCTGAAATCAATGAAGTATGAAATGATGGTCACGATGAAGTACTTTTGGGTTGATGGTTTAGACTGTTGGATCTGTTCACTTCACTACCAGACCCTACAAGTGATACTGCATTAAAATTAAAGCAGGTGTATATGAGGGGGATAAACTCTGCTATGTCATTGTCTCTTAGGCAGTAAACAGACTTCAAGCTGGCATCTGACTGGTCAATTTGGTGCCTGCATTTGCAGTAAGAATTTTCATCTTCAAGTCAACACACAAAAAAACACCTTTCCCTTAACATCTGGTGCCATTTTCTAAGTACAGACTGGTCCACCAACTATGTTATCAATATAATGAATCTGCATGGTCAAGTTTCAAATTAAAGATATTTCCTTGAAAATGGGTGATATATAGTGGGTATAAACAGAAAATTAAGAAAATGCATGTAGGTCTAGAAAGGACAAATTAACTCTTATGATATAGTTATGCAACATTTCTTTTTAGAATATTCTCAAATTTATACGATGAGTGCAATCAAAAAGATGATAACAAAATGACAAACACAACTTTTTATTGCATTTATTTTAATTTTCTTTTCAATGTACCAGAAAAGTGTAATGGATATCAGGCGAGTGCAAGATGCAATTTGGTGAAAATTATTATGCCAAAAGTGCAATGGTTGGCATGTATGGAATTACAATAACCAGATTTTCAAGATGGTTGCCATGGTGGCCATATTGGTTGTCAGATTAGCAACATTTCAATTCAGAACCATCACCATCAATATAGAAGTAATGATAACAAGATTTTCAAGAGGGCAATTGTGCTGCCATATTGGAGGTAAGATTTGTGTGTGTTTGGGATTTTTAATGTAGCTTTAAAAAAAATTCTGTCATATCACTATGATGTCTGCAGTGCAACAGTATATGTGATGTCTAGCACTGGGGCATCATGATACAGACATGTAGCTTCATGTCCCACCCAGTCACATTATCCTGACAACAGACTGACCACTCCTTACACTAACCTCTTAATGCTAAGCACCAAAGCAGACACTCTAACCACAAGGCCACCAAAGTGGTGAGAGGTCAGATTAGTACCATGTTCATTTATGAACATGATGTACAAGGTTTCACCCATTTAAATCAAATGGCTCTAAAGTTTTAAAGCAAGAAGAAAAATATAAAGAAAATCAAAAAATACTTACTTGTCATCTTGAACCTGAAGATAGGACCTCTTACATGATACACAACATATCCACTATTGATGATGTACAAAATGAATACCAAATTTAATCAATATATCTCAAAAGGCTTTAAAGGAAAAACAAAAGAAACAGGATAGACAAATGGATGAACAAACAATCAGAATGCTGGACAAAAGTACCAATACTAAGTTCTAGGTGTTTTGTGGCAAGACTGAGGATAATAAGTAAAGGATGAAGGCCATCAAAATGTTCCCATACATTAGACACTATTACTAATGATCTTGAGATAACCAATAAACTTCTGTAATACTTCTGTACCAAATATTCAACAGGAACAACATTGCAAAATTACTGAAATTTATATCTGGGTCACACTGACCTACTTTTCCTTTACAAATACGAATATAGTTTAAACAATAGAGAGTCTCAAATATCTGTTCCAGACAGTTAGATTAGACAAATAACAAGCTTACTGCTTAAATCCTGCCATCTCTGTTACCAGCTTGTCAAGTATTTCCACCTGGAATGAAAAAATATTTGATAACAAGAGTCCCTTCAAGGGTACCACATACAATCACTTATAAGTCAAGACCAACTAAAAATGACTGATCCTGATCTGCCAACACATGTGGCAGCAGAGCAGGGTCTATGTTGTGTTCAAATGATCACTCCTAAGAACTGCACAGACCCTGATCTGCCATCACATTCTTCACCAACAGATCTGGGTCTGTGCCATTTACAGTTAGCCTCTACTTGTAAGTGAGTACATGATGGATATATGTTTGTAGTAGCATTTATGGACCGATACTTCTAGCAGTGATAACAGACTTGTGCTAACTGATGGATGGACACCAGGCAAATGACAGACAACAGACAATGGGCTATTAGATAAGCTCTTCCAGACTTTGACAAGTCAAGTTAAAAATTCAACTAATTTGCATGAAATAAAAATTCATATCCATGTACAATACATTGAAATGAATGGTGAGGGAAAAAACATGCTGTCAATTCTCTTTGTATCAAGAGTGGTGGGCAAAAGGGGCTCCATTATTTCTTTTACTGCAAGTCCATCTTTTGAAAATGAAAGGGTATTTTTATTTACTACAGGACTAATTCAAATGACTAAATTTATGTCATTATTGGGGGAATGGGAGAAAAACACAAAAGTACAGCTGTGTATGTATCCAACATCAAATAAAAACATAAATACATGATTTAATAGAAAAATTGCAGTTTATGGGGCTTATTTTAGTGATCATGTGAGACATTGGGGAATGTTCTTCAGAAATAAATGCGAAGGCCAAAACTGTATGATGATAGGGGGTTGCAATGGGCTCTGGGTGCAGAGGGAAGGGCAATTAGGAGCTGGTGGAAGTGAAGGGGAATGCCCTTCTATTTCTATTGAGGTGCATGGAGCACTGTGTGTGTGTGTGTGTGTGTGTGTGTGTGTGTGTGTGTGTGTCAGTGTGATTTGGATTTTTAATGTAGCTTTAACAATGTTTTAGTCATATCGCTACGATGTCTACAGTGTGACAGTTTATAGTGATGTCTAGCACTGGGGCATCATGCCACAGACATGCTGCATGATGTCCCACCCAGTCACATTATCCTGACACCAGGCCAACCAGTACTAACACTAACCTCTTAAGGCTGAGCACCAAGCGAGGCAGCTGTTGGTACCATTTTTGTAAGTGTTTGGTATGACTGCCGGGGATTGAACCCATGATCTCCCACATCTGAGGTGGACACTCTTAACCACAAGACAAACGTAGTGGTGGAAAAAAAATATTTAGTGGAATTGAGAAATTAAATAAAGTTCAGACAGAAAACAAGTCCACTCCTGAAAACTGTAGGATGATTCAGTCTTACAAAGGAATATATATATATATATATATATATATATATATATATATATATATATATATATATATATATACTTAATACACTCAAAAAAGCTAGTAAATAACTAAAACATGATATGTTCTTGTTTTAATCTGGGTTTTGTTTCTTTCTAGTTTGAAATTTTTCTGAAAGTTGGATTTGGCAACATGTATAAGCTCTTCACCAATTTCTCCTAACAGACTTTTTGATTACTACAAAGTTTTATTGCCAAAGTAAACGACAGTTCGATACGATAATCTGGTGAGCTTGTTGTATTCTTAAGAAAAAGTATCTAAGCTCCTTGTCATTAAATAAATAACTATATTTAAATTTCTATTTGTGAATGTTCATTGGAAACCCTCAGTCAGTCACTGCTTTTTGTTGTTAATGTACTATGTTTAAAAGACAGAAGATAAAGCTGATAATTCATAAAAATCTAATTTGAATTGAACCTTCAACAATAAAGCTAACAATTTCTTCATTGTGCTTGTCTTCAATGCACTGTGTACAATTGTTGTTAAATCATGTGCAAACAACAGTACACCTATGCTTGCCCCATCAACCAGCATACATACATGTTTACCAAAAATGCAATCTGATTAACATCAGATCTCCACAATCCTATGTTCACGTCTGAAAGACACTGATAAAAGTTCATGTTCTGATAACCTTTGGGATTTCCAGTCCACTATTTTAGTACTATATCAGATAATGCATGGCAAATTTGTTTTAGGGAGATTTATCATAAGTCATTATACGTTCTGAATGACAAGCGTCACTTTCAGAAATTCTAAAGTTGTGATTTCATTGGCAAACCATAAGGTCAGCAGAACATATCTGCTTATAAGTATCCATCAAATCTCCACATAGGACTGCAAAGAACTTACTGTAATAAGATTGCAAAGAAAATTTGCTGTTTAAAAATGTTTATACTTGAATTAAGAAATAATGTTCTTTTTACATACACCAGTGTAATTCAGTAACTGCATATAATCAAAGTTAACCCCACTGATTAAGGTTGCTGCAACTATTTAGAGCTGCTGTATTAATAACGAAAACAGCACCCATCTCATGACCTTTCAGCTACTAATGACTTTGACCTCTGAGCTAGAGACTTGACTATTCTATGACAAGGTGAGGACCTGCTGACTATTCTATGATAAGGTGAGGACCTGCTGACTATTCTATGATAAGGTGAGGACCTGCTGACTATTCTATGATAAGGTGAGGACCTGGGTAAAGTTTTATCCACATAGATGTAAGAGTTAAAAAGTGATAGCCTGGATGAGAATACAGACCACTGCTGTAACCAGGTCCTTCAGGCAAGAGATATAACTGAATAAGTCAGCGACTGTCAAGTCAAGATATATAACAGACTAATGTTTAATTCAAATATCTTCCCTGGTTCGAAAGTTTATACTGATATTTGGATAGAGGTCACTGATTTATTATTTCCCATGCCATGACCTTGACCTTGAGGAAGAAATCATGGTTATGGTATATAGCACACTGCTTATTCATTATATATATAACTGGTTAAAGTTTCATTAACTATCTTTTATGGTTCAACAGTCATAGTCAAGAAAAAAATACAAGTCAAATTATATTTTCAATTTCTGTGATTGTCACCAGTCACAGTAGGTGTGGTTTAGGTATGAGACAGGCAGGAAGGGAAATGATGTTAAGATGTGGCACACCATACTTGTATGATATATAATGGCTCCAAGTTATACTTTAGACAGGATTACAATACATTTTCTCTAGCTGCAACCTTGACCTTGGGAGGGAGCATATTATGGCGCATGTCACACTGCTTAAAGACGATATACATTTGGGCAAAGTTTCAATAAAATATTTTTAATTGGTTCAAAAGTTATACTCAGGACAATAAAACATGTCACAGAAATGCACTGCCTTGCAAAAAGTTACCTTGAGGCAGAGAGTGTGGCAATGTTACAAGACACACCACCTATACATGACATACAACTGGCTAAGTTTCATCAAACTATCTTCAGTAGTTAAAAAGTTATACACCAGACAAGATTAAAAGTCACAGAATTACATTTCTCCTTCAAGTGAACATTGTGGGAGCATAGCTATGGTAAGCAACACACCATCTAACGTCGTACTATACATCCCCATTTGATTGTACCCCACTACCGATTTCAATAATGAAAACGTTTAATGTGATAAAAAGTGCATAGAACTAAGTCAACTGAATCATTGATTTATAATTTCTAACCTGATTGTGACCAGAAAGGCACTTTTACTGGCATCCCCTGCACCTTTCATGCTTAATGGACTTGCCATGCTTACACGACACCATATTGTGTACACAATGGGCTAGTTTATTTCCATCAGACAACATAATAACGTAGTTCATCCTATTTGGTAACTGCCGGATAATTCTGTAAATTACCATAACATTGAGAGTTTGGAATTATATCCCTTTGCACACATGAACATAGAAATTAAATCGTTAAGTCCATGTGAAAGACAAATTTGTTGTAGTCATTATTTTGCTTTGCTTGATTTGATATTGTAAATATCAGAAGTAGACCACATATGTATGTACATCTGTACTTGTGCACACACCCCTTTGCCAAAAATGGATTTGTCCAGGAACTGGAAATGGATCTCGAGTATGTCCGTCTATTATATTGAAAACATCCATTAAGCATGACACACAGATGATGATGGTGTTAGGGCCAATCTACTCACAGTCAGGTTAGAAATTATAAATCAATGAATGAATCGGCTAAGTTCTGTGCACCTTTTATCGCATTAAAGATTACAGTTTTTGAAATGGGTTGGGGTTGTGCAAACAAACGGGGAGGTATATTAAGACTATAGTCATAATATATGCTAGGACATAATTTTTGCAAAATATCTCCAGTGGCTTAGAAGTTACACTCTGAACAAGGATACCAGAATCACATTTTCTCCATGTTATGACCTTATTCATGAAAAGGGCATATGGCTATGGTATGTAATACTCAATGAGAGTCTTGTACAGTTTCATGAAAATCTCTCCAACCATTACATAATTATGAACTAGACATGCAAATGTTAAGAGATATATGAATGGATTTACAATACCATAACATAATATGCCCAAATTAAGACAGGCACATAACAAAAGGCCTAAGTGGGCCTGAGATCACTCATCTGGCTGACATCTGCCTAACAGCCAAAGCAAGAGCAGTTGGCAAAGAAATCTGGATCAGAAGAATGCACTCTGCTGAAATTTCTTGATGCTGTTGATTTCATATGTTCTCAAAACATCTGTTTCTCTAGCTTTTGCATATTTATCCATATCTGATCACAAATGAACATCCTTTGTCCAATACTGAGAGACACCTATGTCAGAACACTTTGTATCAAAGTTGGTCAAATTTTGCTCATATTCAGTATTAAAAAATGTGTGTACATTTGTTTCTACTACTTGTAAATGCATTTATTATTATCTGTAATGCATCATTGGCATATATCAGAAAGGTGTTCAAACTTGGACCCTTTCTGTCAAATTTTATCAAATTCTGTTAAGAAGTTATTATATAGAAGAAGTCATTTTAGTTGGGGTTTTTTTTTGTAACAGTAACTAGAACTGGGTACCAAGAAAAATGTTTTACCAAGGTATACTCCAGTATTTCTGAATCTACCTTGATATGTATCATGTTATACCATTATTATATTAAGGATCAACAACTCGAAGTTATAGGGCAGGGGCCTGACACTCTTTTGTTTAATTTTCTTCTGTCACTAGCTGGAAAAAATATCTTGCTCTGATTTACTGCAAACTGACACCATATTATACCTATGATATTATTTGTGGAAAAAATATTAATTATCTTGAGATAAAAGACAAGGAATTATTTCAGCTCAAAAGAAACTCAGTCACCCCCCTCCCCCACACCAAAAATTAAATCATCAGTACCTTATAGTCGATGATTGTGTTATGTGTATGTTAATCACTGTATAAGTTGTGATCTAAAACAAAAGTGAGAGAAGTAAGCTTACACTTTGATACTGTGAAACATGTGCTTACATTAGACAGCCTACAAACAGAAAGTATTGATCCTGAAGACTACAGTTTACTAACTACTGTACATCATTGATATTGAGAATCTGCATCATTAAACAAAATCTGAAAGTCTTCAAATAAGGATGCTTTGTCAAGTCTGATCAATATCTATTCATTTAGCATGGAGAATAAGTAATTTAAAGCATTTTCTAATTTTCTAGTTTTAATAACTGGCAATATTTGTTTAATTCTAAAAGACCTTCAGGCCATGATGCTCTATGTCTAGTTTGCTAAAACTGACTGGAAGTAAATTCTAAAAAAAAATGGAAGAGAACAATTATCATTGGACACTGGACTTATACATGACATACACCAAAGGGTCATAAAAAAGCCTACTTGGCCTTATCGGATCACAAAGTAAAAGCCACCTTTATGCACACATGGCATGGCCAAGTTATCATACAATCAATATGATTAATCAAATGGCAGCTGAAATCAATCAGTTCTTTCTAAAACAATAAACTCTATCCCTGATGTATATCCGTCAATAAGTGGTTTTGTATTAAAGTGTTATGTGAACTTATTAGCAAGAATTAAATATTCAGATTCAAATGGAATTCATCTGAGGAATTCCAGCTGTCTGAAGTTTATCCAGACACTTCCATTAGAAATTGACACATGCATACTGAAATAGAAACTGTGCTTTACCTTTCGGTATGTTTTCTTAGATTAATTTATGCATTTTATTCAAAGACATCATCATCTTTACCAGAGTCACTACAAATTATGCCATTCTGTGCACATTTTTTATGGAATTATTATGAGTTCACTGTAATGAATAAAATGAGATCAGTTGCTGATTACACACGTCCTTGAACTATTAATAATTTTCTTCTACATGTACCTAAATATTAAATATGTAATGAATGCATTTTCACTATTTTCTTCAGTTGCTAAAAGTGTCATTGAAACTCAAATATTTGTGCCTGTACCTTAGGACTCTATCTTTAGCATACTGTAACGTCGCTTTCTCAGAAAGAGGGGATGGTTAATTGGGTTTGGCTGGCATTATCCAGAGGATGACCTCCATCGATATTATAGCCTGGCGGGAGTGAAAGATGAATGGAATTTCAACATAGAACTGAGCGAAAATACTGGGAAGAAATAAACAATACGAGCCCCCTTTTGACAAGAAAATAACAAATTTAATCAGAACAAATTAATAACAGCAACTCCACTTCAAGTTAGATTATCTAAGTAGAATTTAACTGGTGTGTCCAATTTGGATTTATTACATCATCATAATGAGAGGTGAAAAGAGCACAATGTCCATGACTGATTGCATCACCTTCCTGTCTGACCGTATATCAATGTCTCCTAGTTCATCCTTCCTAAGTTCTATGTTCTTCCCCTTCATGAACTTCCTGGTCCTTTATTCTGACCTCATCCTTCTTTCTTTTTTTCCCCCATACTCCTGTCTTCAGTTTGTCTCGTCTTTCTCTTAGAAAGCTGTTCCTTAAAGAACAAATTTACCCAATAATTCTGTATACCCACTATTGAGAGGTACATACAATTCACTTAAGGTTATTCAGAGCCTGTTGCTATCCACACACCGCGTAAATTCTGACTTAGCACAGTAGGACATTGACCTCACTTCCAATGGCAAGTCTTAAATTACCACATGAACGACTACCAAGTATTTACCGTGTTATTTTACATATGCTACTACATGTTCGATTACTATTGCATGAAATTCAAAAGAAATGTAACTCATGACATTCCTTAACTATAAGATTATCCAAGCATTACAAAATCATATATAATTAGATAATTATCGTTAACTCACAATGATCTGTATCATCCTAATAACAAAGGAAGTTATTTCATATAACCATATGAAATCCTACACATATGAACATTTGGGTCTCATGCAATCAATTCTACCAATGAACCAATAACTGTATAATTAAAAAGGTAAATTGCATAACAATTCTAGCAACAACTCTTTCCATGAAATTGAATAAAATAAATTGCATAACAACTCTAGCATCAACACATTTCCATGAATTGAATAAGCAATACATAATATGGAACCTAGTCATAGCAAACACATTTGCATAAAACAAACAATCAAATAATAGAATATTACATGAAACTAAAATTGCGTACCTTATCACTGTTTTTTCTTTCAGGACTTGTGCGATCTAGCACTAAACATGCCTTTCTTTTACACAACGACCACCTGGTCCCTGTTCTTGTTTCACAAGGAAAGCACTAATGTCTTTATGTCTCCCCGGAGTCGACTAAGTTTCCTCTTCTAGGAAATTTTCAGACTAAAGAATTTTGACTAGGGTAGTCACTTTAAAGTCTGATTACTCTAAAATGTACGCCCTAATTTATTCTACCAAATCGTAGGTGGTTGTCCCTACTCTTTTCCAAAGAAATAATTCCTTTCATTAGGATTAGACAGCTCAGAATCTGTGTACGACAGTGCATGACAATTTCCCTTTGAAAATATGATAAGTGGACATAGGTTCCTACGAAGCGGTTAGGGTTGGTAGCTCAAATGTTTACTTTCTAAGGACTGTGTTAAGATACACCAGTCAATTTCACTGGGTTGGAATGCTGTTCCTTTGAAGTTTACATTAACATGGGGGAGATGAACAAAGAAAGGTTGAAGTGACCCATCACAAAGACTTTCTGGCTTAAATGTGATAAGACTTTAATTGCTCAATGTATTCAACTTTAAAATTTCTAATAATTCAAAATCTGACGCTTCACACATACATATACAACATTTTCTTCCATTAACTGACCTGTCTCAATATTGCACAGTAAATTAAAAGGACTGTGTCCAATTTTAAACAATCTGAAAATTCCATTGACAAATTTAAAAACTTACATAAAAGACAAAACGTGTAACTTTATTCAAGTTAACATTGCCATGTATGACTCAAGATGGGGGAGTGGGTATGTGGCATTGATCAAAAGGCTCCTGACGAATATCTGACAATAATGCACTAATTTTCTGGTTCCCTGTAATGCAGACAAGGGAAAAATTACAAACCTTCTCCTCCTGGCCATCAAACAAGGCAAGGAAACTAGCCTGTGTCCCTGTTGTGCCCTTAACCCCTCGAAAGCGCAGGTCATCCTTAGCCCTGCCAAAATTTCTCAGGTCCATCAAAAGATCTTGCACCCACATACATGCTCGTTTACCCACTGTTGTTAACTGGGCAGGTCTGAATGTGATAAGGAATTAGAATAAAACAATTTGAACAACAGCAGCACAAAACGGAAGTATCACTTTTCACCTCAATTTTTTTGTTGTACAGTCAAACATTGATATTAAGGATGCTAATTTCCAGATTTTTCTAATTAAATTGAAATTTCCTGAATGAGTTTTGACCTTTTAAAGATAAGTTATAGTCGGCCAACTAGACTTTTGATGAAAAGTGACCATGTTCTACACAAGATCCTGAAATATAAGGACAGAAATGCGTTTGCCATGGAAAATTATGTCTCACTGAAAACTGGGATATCATGTGTGGTACATGCCTGTAAAAAAATTCAATACAAAATCAAAACCAAAAAATGTTTGATTACTTTATCATCACCATCATTGGAAAGTGATACATGTCTTCCTATTTACAAGACATCATGTTCTCAATTATATTTGCATATGAAAACTTGAACGACTTGATGAATGGTAAGCAATTGGCTCAAGTAAAAACACCACTGTCCTGCACATAACTCTTGCAAACAGCATCAATATAATGAGTGGTCAAACATCTGATGAGGATGACAATTTCTATTAAGTTTTTCACTGCAATCCAATAAAAAACTGCACAAGTAAATTCACAAAATTTCTGTCTATGCCATATCAAGCTGCAAGCCAAAATGTACAGAAAACCTCCTGTAAAACTATGGGAGCACAAAGATTTGTCAATATATGAATTGTTTGATGATGACTTAATATGTATCAAGTAAAATAAACTGGCACTAGTTACACGGCTGCATTAAGCTACAAGACAAATAAAATGTAGCTAACGTAAATTGCTGGATGCAAAGTGATTTGCTGAAATGAGCATCTTTAGGTGATGACCGTAATATTTACAAAGTTTCACGTAAATCAAATGAAAACTGCAAGACCAGTTGCAAAAACAAGACTGTGTCATGCACAACATTAAGATAAACACAAAATAGGCAGGAACTCGAACAAACATTGTAGGAGCAAAGCTATTTATTGATATGTGCATCTTCAGAACATAGAACTTTAAAATTCCTAGATCGAGACCAATCCTGGTTTGAGCAGGGGGATTAAATAATCAATCTACATCCGTGTGCACAAACCATCGCTGAACAGGGATGGGGGGTGTTACAACCTGCTGCATATCTGGGTAAATCTGTTAACATCGCTCAACATTCCATCGAGTGATGTTAATAGTCAGTAAAGCTTAAATCAGTCTGCTGATCAAGTCCAAAGCATGAGGACAAAAGTTAGTTTAGTTGATATTGTTTGTATATGTGATTGAAAAGTTAAATATCATTGTCAAATATAAATAATATCACTACACTGTTAAGCTTTCACCAAAGTGTGCACTTTCAGATGATGCATGGCTGAAATTAGTGGCAGTCACTTAGCCCAAGGCTAGTAAATATATTGTCAAACAAGCAGTTTTCAAAATTTCAAGAGTCCAATGGCAACTAAACCTGGATATATGTGTGACATTAAACATTTTGGAAGGACTAGTGAAGATTCAGCAAATCTAGTAAATGTTTCAAGCTTCTAGACCTTCTGGTTTCAAATAAAATGATGTTATATTCTAGGCCAGTGGTGAACATAATATTTACCTAGTTTTGTGGCAATCCATAAAAAGCTGCAGCACTAGATGTGATAGAAAGGTTATATTTTACACTGCATTAACCTACAAAACAAACAGGGCAATAATTCTAAGAAAGCTTCATCAGACACTGAAGACTAGTGACATTCAAACATTCTGGACAGAAGGCCTAATGGGCAGACTCAAGGATGATTTCTTCTGTTAGCTAATACAGCACTCCCTCATTAAAAAGGTGTCCATTTAAGTGAGATTGCCTTACAATGATGTATATAACAAATATAACGCTACCACTAAATAACATTTTGTTGTTGTTGTTGTGGGGTTTAACGCCATTTTTCAGCACGATGGGCTATACATGGCGGCCAGTATTAATGGTGGAGGAAGAACCCGGAAAACCCCGGAAAGAACCACCGACCCACGAGAAGCTACTGGCAAGCTTTCTCACATGCCCACATTGGCTGAATCTTAGACTCGAACCGCCGCAGACAGAGGTGAGATGGCAGTGATCCGTAACGAAGAGCGCTTTAGACCACTCGGCCACTCGGGGCCCCCACTAAATAACAAATGGAATCCATAACCATAAGTGCCTTATAACAGAACTGCTGTATAATGAAGTGGCATAGAGTGAAGGTGTGTTGAGTATAGTGAGACTGCAGTCAATATCTATACAAATATGACCCTATAAATAAAGCACACAAAACGTCCAATTACTTACTGTAAATGTGTATAAGCTAGGCATGGCAGGGATTTGTGTTCATCTGCAAAAACTGCAAATCGCTGAATACATCGGGCCAACTGAAAATAATTCAATTAGGGGGATATATTCCACTTAACTACAACAGACAGATATAAAAAAAACTAATACATATGATTATTCTCAACACATTTTAATGCAATCATGTGACTCTTAACTTCTAAATGAAAGAGAAGATGCAGAGACCAATTTTTACTGAAGCCAAAAAAATTCCAATTACAATCATGACTTTGTTAAATAATTGATTCCTAATATGAAATGATTATCTCATTAACAGTATATTATATTATCTCTTAAATCTAACAAAATGTTAAACTACTTCCAGATTAAGTTCCTACCCTTTTATGAAAAAATATATAAACTATTAGCACTATTAAAATGTATCAAACACATTATCATAGCATTAAGAATATTGATGCTTTGAAGCACTGAATGATACTAATTTACACAAGATCTGATGGAAGAATATAACTCCAGGTAAGCTGCTGTTTGTGGTCGTTTTTACTATTATCACTGTACTGCTCTAAACAATCTTTGCTTCAATTTCCTCATCTTTACATGTCACTAGAGAATTTATATTAACATTTAAAACATTTGAAGAAATATTGCTGTGATTTCCTTTTAAAAGCATTTTCTACTATTATTGCAAGTATTACCATCAGAGGAATAATATTCGAGGCAGATAATTTCTTACTATTATTATCAATGCAAAAAACTATAATCAGTAACTGGGAATGGACACTGTGCCCACATGCATGATGCGAATGAAATCCCTCCAAGCCAAGATCAGAAAAAGGGGTAATGTTTTAAGATCACAAAAAAACATGTTTGGTTATATCATAGTTTTTATTGTGAAAGATTTTTGTTAATATTGGATGAATATTGGATAATAATGGATGAATATTGGATCAAAGATAGTGAAGTCAGAACAATCTGAATGATAGGCATTACAGAAAACAACAAAGGGGTCTAACCATGCTACTCCAATGTCAAACACATGCTGAGTAGCACACAATGTGCCATGACATAGGCATTACAGAATACCACAAAGGGGTCTAACCATGCTACTCCAATGTCAAACACATGCTGAGTAGCACACAATGCGCCATGACATGAAATGATCCACACACACCTATACAAGTAGCATGTGGTGTTATATTGGTCAGTGGTCAATTAGAATTTCATATACATGACACTGATTAACGTAATAGTCAGTGGCAGATAATGCTCAGCAATTCCAAAATTGTACAACATGTAAAACCTACACAATTATATCCAACTTTTACAACAGATTAAAGCAAGCCGGGAATATCTACCTTGGGTAGTAATATTTCAAATGCATCCCTCATGATGATTAGATCCTGAAAGAAAAAACAAAAGTAATTAACTTAAAGTGTTTATTATAAAATTCAACATTTATATATTGTAACAATAATAACATCTTGTGAATAAAATTCCCTACGCAATCTAAATTTAAATGATTCATATATCATCCCTAAAATACCAACCAAGTATAATTAGAACAGCAAGCTGTTATTTCATTACACTCCAAAATTTGGACAGATCTGATTTCCTGGCAGATTCTACAATTAGTCCTAAATCCAGTAACTAAACCTCTATAAAAACCAATCTATAAATATAAGGGTTCTATAGAACACTTTGTATCACCTGAATATCACACAATGATGGTTCTTGGTGGGCCCCGAGTGGCAGAGTGGTCGAAAGCGCTCTCCATTACGGATCACTGCCATCTCACCTCTGTCTGCGTGGGTTCAAGTCTAGGATTCAACCAATGTGGGTATGTGAGAAAGCTTGCCAGTAGCTTCTCGTAGGTTGGTGGTTCTTCCTGGGGTTTTCCCGGGTTCTTCCTCCACCATTAATACTGGCCGCCATACATAGCCTATCATGTGCTGAAAAATGGCGTTAAACCCTACAACAACATGATGTTGCTTTGATTTTTTAAAGCATTAAACATGTAATTGTAACACAGAACATAAAAAACCAGCAATAACAGTAACAATATCTTGCAAATACTAACACAGAACATAATACTGCCACCCTTATTTCCGTTTGAGATTGAGATCCATCATGACAAACATCTTTGTACAAGGAAATGGTCTCCCAGTGGATTGTTTAGTAGTTTAGTCACAATATGATTATTGAGACACTGTACCATATCCTGTGTAATATCCCAATCACAATATGATTATGGAGACACTGTACCATATCCTATGTAATATCCCAATCACAATATGATTATGGAGACACTACCATATTCCATGTAATATCCCAATCAATATATGATTATGGAGACACTGTACCATATTCCATGTAATATCCCAATCACAATATGATTATGGAGATACTGTGCCATATCCTATGTAATATCCCAATCACAATATGATTATGGAGACACTGTACCATATTCCATGTAATATCCCAATCACAATATGATTATGAAGACACTGTACCATATCCTATGTAATATCCCAATCACAATATGATTATGGAGACACTGTACCATATTCCATGTAATATCCCAATCACAATATGATTATGGAGACACTGTGCCATATCCTATGTAATATCTCAATCACAATATGATTATGGAGACACTGTACCATATTCCATGTAATATCCAAATCACAATATGATTATGGAGACACTGTACCATATTCCATGTAATATCCCAATCACAATATGATTATGGAGACACAGTAAAATATTCCATGTAATATCCCAATCAATATATGATTATGGATACACTACCATATTCCATGTAATATCCCAATCACAATATGATTATGGAGACACTGTACCATATCCTATGTAATATCCCAATCACAATATGATTATGGAGACACTACCATATTCCATGTAATATCCAAATCACAATATGATTATGGAGACACTACCATATTCCATGTAATATCCAAATCACAATATGATTATGGAGACACTGTACCTTATTCCATGTAATATACCAATCAATATATGATTATGGATACACTGTACCATATCCTATGTAATATCCCAATCACAATATGATTATGGAGACACTACCATATTCCATGTAATATCCAAATCACAACAGATTATGCAGACACTGAAAGATGCTGTTGCTGGGGATTTCACCCCAGAGATCTTGATCAGACTAAAACTGGTTAGGCAAAGGCTGGAGTTTGATGTCCAGAGACCAGTAGATCAAGTCCAGTGCCTGATGATCTGCCCGGTGACTGGTAGATGACAGATAATCAGCATCTTGTACCTAGTGCCTGATGATAAGATGCATAGTTGACCAGTATTTGTCACTCTGCCCAATAAATGGTGATCCATGCCTGGTGAGAAGTGTAAAGAGCTCATATTCAGTGACTGGAGGAGTTCCTACCTAGGGAATTTGATTCATCCAATGATCTGAAACCCTCTGACAAGCAAATTGAATATGAGCATACTTTCCTAGCAGCAGAAAGGCAAGACTTGATTGCATGTGTTGTCAACTCCCTTCAGCTGGGAAGTGTGTCACTGATCCCTCCCAGAATAGGTCTGTTTGCCACTTTCTTGAACCAGTGTGTGTGTGTGTCACTCTGATTTCTAACATAGCTTTAACAATTTTTCAGTCATATCACTATGATGTCTGCAGTATGGCTTTTTATAGTGATGTCTAGCACTGGGGCATCATGCTGCAGACATGTAGCATGATGTCCCACCCAGGCACATTTTTCTGACACCAGGCCAACCAGTCCTAACACTAAGCTCTTAATGCTGAGCACCAAGCGTGGCAGGTGTTAGTACCATTTTTGTAATTCTTTGGTATGACTCAGCCAGGGATCAAACCCATGACCTCCCACATCCAAGATGGTATTGTTACAACAATCTAAATGGATTACAATAATATAATCCAAAATGTCTTTGAATGAATTCACAATAATGCCAGACAGTGATTTCATGCAATAAGTATTAATGAGAACTTTGTAATTCTAGTGAATAATTTAAATAAATAAATCCTCCCAAAAACAACAATAATTCTGATTCCACTTCAGATGTTAAAGTAGGAATGTGTAATTCTGAAGTAAACAACCTTAATATAGAAAGGTACAGTACAATAATAGAACTGGAATGAGGGTCAACTTCCTTTCTATAACATTAAAAGTTTGATATCAACCAGATCAGGAACTTCCAAGTGAAAAGCCAATATCCTAAAATCAGAGAGAAGTAAACATGTTCTCCTCCATTCACAATGATCTGAATACTGAATCTATAATGATAGAGAAATATTGGCTACATATTATGTTCTTTACATAGATAAATGTCACTAACCAGGTAGGCCCTTATCTGATTACTGACCAAGGTCAATCACACAATATAGACATACATAATAATATAATCATGGACAAAAACCAACACATAATCCAAATTAAACATATAAAACTGGAGGCAAGTCACCACAATTTGTTTGACATAATTATGGCAACTTTACCAAAGACTTGGCCTTTCCAAAAATGAAAGGCACTTTTTATAGCCTTCATTTCAAAAAGGTTGATGCAGAGAAACAGATCCTCCTGTCAACATGTGCTGCTGGTATTCACAAAGCCTGACAACAGGTGGGCTCCCCACCAGATGTACTGGTATCCATACAGACTGTAACTTCCAGCTGGGCTTTTCCAGAGGAATCCCTGTAATGAGCGAATTGTAGCTGCACCAATGACCCAGGAATGATAGTATCTCACCTGTGATTCTCATCCCTTGATCAAGTGAACTGGAAAAGGGGTGCCATTGGGTAAACAATGTCATTTGTAAAGGACACATGAAAAGAAGGCCCAGTGGTATCAGGTCCACCGCCGTAATGAATAATCTCACGGTGAGCAGTTCTTGTTGGTTGCCAGTGGGATGCCAAGAAAATGTATCACACAACCTGATGCTATCATTATTTACAACTGAGGAATGAGATGGGCCTAGGGGTAAACTTTGCAACTGAATAGAGAAACTGCATTGTCACCCCCTGTACCTGATGACATGCCTGTACCTCATGCAACAATTTAGCCAATGGTGGGAGTGGCAAATCTTTGGCAACTGACTCAACTTCCAATGAGGTTATCATAGCCGATGTCATTTTCTGTCTCAATTTCGGTTTGGGATGGGGTGAACCCTATAACATCCCAGACTAAGCTCACCTTTAATTCAGTTTTATGATGAATGCTCAAGACATCAGACTGTCTGGTGCTGGAATTAGTCTTTCTTTGTCTAATTTTCACCATTTTGCATGGAATAGAAGACCACATATCTTTGGACCAAGCCACCTAAATATCAAATGTCACTGAAATTGTACACTTAGTGCAAGCAAGGCATGAGTCATGATGAGCTTTAAATTTCTTGCATTTAGGAACATTTCACTAATTCATTAATAATCTGATTCTGAAGAGACAAGAGCAATAAAAATGTTAATAAACTAAGCAAAAAAAAGGTACATATGTTGCAAAAACAACATCTGTTACCAACAGAGTTGCGAGAACACATAGAGCGTTTGACTAAAATGAAGCACAACAAGCAACAAAAAAAACCTGTTGAAACATGTAGTGAATATAATGAAGTTCACAATAATTTTGTTTTAAATCGATAAAAACAAAAAACTAATGTATGCAACTTGCAATAGTACATCATTATGCATAAATTATCCAAATCTGATGATAGATGGTTGAAATTCAGAAATATATTGAATGGATTCTCAAAAAGGTCTCTGCATAATATTGACTAATCAATAGCTAAAACTTAAAACTAGCAAGACCAGCTGGATTTAAAGGGAGTTAATGCATGACGGTTATTGCCCTTCATTAATATGATGCAGACAGAAAAGACGTTTTTATCTCCTTGGAGGGATGAATCTGGGAGGTAGTAAGCTTATATCCCCTAACGATAATGTGATTGCAAAATGTATGTGAAGGAGAAACAAAATTATAGAACAAAAGGGTAGCAATACTTACCCTATGCAAGAATGTATATGTACTGCCAAAACAAGTATTTATAAGAAAATATTCTAATTAGAAGGGTACTGTAGAAGCAAATATTCCAACTGGAATAATTACTGCTGAAGCAAGTACTTCTAAAAAATATTCTAACGATAATATGTACTGCCAAAGGAAGTACTTATAAAAAAAAATATTCAATGCAACAATATTAAATGTTTTGTTGAAGCAAGTGCTTACACAAATATTGTAATGTCATCTTTTGAAGAGGAGATGAAGAAGGAAATCAAATTCTGAAACCACAAAAAAGGCAGCAAATTCTAACCCTTTGCAGCAAAGTATGTAGTGCTGGCACAAGTACTTACAGAAACTCCAAACACAACAGGTTTATTATTTGCCAAGTCCCACACATAATAAGTTCACAAAGAACAAAATGGACAACTGTCTGAAGTACATCACCTATGCAAATTATGAAAGTTGCAAGTGATCCCAAAGGGCTACCTTTTATGCTAACTGCAAGTGATCCCAAAGGGCTATCCTTTATGATAACTGCAAGTGATCCCAAAGGGCTATCCTTTATGCCCCTGCTTGCTAACTACACATCCAAATAAAACAGGATGTAAACAGGATAATGTACTAAGTTCTAACTTTCCATCCTAACTGGAAGAAGAACTTGTGTATAATCATGTACAATCTGTAGCTTATAATTGGGACCTAGCATTCCAGATGGAAAGCAATAAAATATGATAAGAAATCAATTACTACTATTGAATAAAATATTTATTGTAAAATTTGGCAAGTCCATGACATGATGTGTGTTCCTTGAATAAACTGGAGATGAATATACACAGGGATGGTCCTGGCTTTTAAAAAGCTGTCGCCAAAAAAATCGCCAACCTCAATATTTTGTCGCCAATTTTCAAAAAGTGTCGCCAAAAAAAGTAGTGTACATTTTTCCAAGTGTTAATTTAGTCTATTATTGTAACAGGCAATGAAAATTACAAAAGATGGATTAGTTAATACTTTAATTACAACAAGCATTAACAAAATGTTACAAAGTGTTACATGAAGATCCGTCGCGATTTTAGGGCTGCCCACTTGTTGAATGCAGTTTCAAAGTCTAATTTTTCACATCTGTACATGCTGATTCTCATTAAATTCTCGAGAGATGAGATGCAGAGCTTATTTCTGATGTCAGTTTTTATGAGGTTCATCTTACTGAATCCACGTTCACAGTCCTCAGTGCTGACAGGTGACACCAGTAGTCTCTCAGCAGCCCCCCCACCCCCATGGCTAGCTTCATAAAGCTTGTAGCGAATTGCTTCCTAAATCCCAAGAATGATCACTGAATGCTGTATAAATTTTCTCAACAAGAAAAATAGGATCTCCATTCCCACGAATGAAACTTACACGAGTCAACACCTGGCAATATTGGACCGTATATATAAGCATAAATTCACACCCAATTTAGGGATTCTTTCACTCCTGTATTTTGAGAAATAAATAATTATTATTAATTATGCAAAACTGTTCTTTTTTGCTATTTCTTGTTGCGGAGTTTAAGTCTCTGCAGCCGTAAATCAGGACTGATGGCAAAAGGAAAAGATCAATGAGCAAAATGCCGCACTGGCGACAGATGTAATTGTGATTTAGATTTTTTCCATTTGCTTTGTATTTATACACAGTAGTCGGTACTTCAAAGCTTATCAGTTTTCTATGAAGGTTCAGCAAAACTATTGTATTGGTATATGTATAAAAAAAACCCAGAAGGATTAGCCATACAATTAATTGTATCTGTTCTATTCGCGTCTTCAGAAGTCGGTCAGTTGTATGTATAGTGCGGTAGCATGATTGACTGTATCGCAGCATACAGTACTCAGCCCAGATGTCAGCATAAGCAGATTATGATGTAACAATGCACTGTAAAGATGGGGTTGTCAATAAGAACAAAGGATCGTTTGTGTAACAGATTGATTCCAATGCATTGCTTAGTCAAGTTTGTGGCTTCCTTTCGTTCTGCCTTTTAATTTATCCAGTCCAAATCATTGATTGTATGTACAAATTAAATAACCAAAAAGTATGTCGCCAAAAAAATCGCCAGATGGGATATTTTTGTCGCCAATAAGGAAACAAAATCGCAATTTGCGACATTGGCGAAGCCCAGGACGATCCCTGATACATATACATATGCAATTCCTGTTTTATCTCTAAAAAAAATACCATTTTCAACCTGGTAGAATCCACAGTCAAATTTGTTTCCATTTCTAGAATGAACACGTCTAGTCCCATGTAAATATTGCAACTCAATATTGAAAATGAAATGCATTTGGCATAAAATGTATTATATTCTTGTAATTAGAATGTGCTGATGTAATTTTCTAATTGCTTCTTTATGATTCTGAAGGTCACTCTCTAGCAACCAGCTGTCCAATTCTGCTCACCAATTCTGAATTTGTAATTGTAGATTTGATTCATTTTATTAATAGATTAGTTGTTGTTGTTGTTCTAGGGTTTAACGCCATTTTTAAGCACAAGATAGGCTATACATGGCGGCCAGTATTAATGGTGGAGGAAGAACCCTGGAAAACCCAGGTAAGAACCACCGACCCACTAGAAGCTACTGGCAGGCTTTACCACGTACCCACGCTAGCCGAGCTTTGGACTCGAACCCACACAGACAGAGGTGAGATGGCAGTGATCCGGAACGGTGAGCACTCTAGACCACTCGGCCACTCGGGGCCCCCTATTAATAGATTGGAATGATGTTTAACTTAAAACAGGCAGAGCTGTTATGTATATTTAATTTGCATGTTTGTAAGTTATTTTTTTTATTCATAATATGCTATGGATAATTTTAATTTGGACTTCACCTTGTCCAAAATTTAAGTTCACTGTGTTCCTGGCTATATACACTGATCTTGTTTTTATTATTTTAAATAAATAATACATAGTTCATATTGCATTAGGAGTATAGGTTAAATGTTAGGATCATTATCAAATATCAATAAACATATTTATTAAGGTATGGGTCATGGTATTTGGAATGTGCCCATAAAAATACCAAGCCTACCATATTTTATATTATAATTTTAGCAACAGAAGATTTAAGAATGGAAGTTTCCATTAAGTAATTTTTTTATAGAAAATTTTAATTGTGAACTAAGTCAAGTAGAGGGTTTTATAATCTTGTTTACTGGAAAAATGATTTATTCCTGCAGCAACATCTAAAGTAGAAACCAGTCTTATTGTTCTGTTCAGTATTTGATTTGCACTATAATTATTTATTCAAATCATTATTCTCTGCAATTACAAAGTGCTGAATAATATTCTTGGACAGAGAAATCAACTTAGAATTAAAATGAATTCAAACAAGGATATATTGGATTATACTTCTGTGATGCAAAATTAAGACTGCTGGCACATCATCACACTTTAGACAAATGGTACTTTAGAACATTGCACAGGCACATCAACACTTTCTGCATTGGATCTTACTTGGAATACCATTGGAATTTAATTAGAACTTTATTCAGTAGAACTGGTGATAACTGTGTGTGATTTGGATTTTTAATATAGCTTTAACAATTTGAGTCATATCGCTACAATGTCTGCAGTGTGGCAGCTTATAGTGATATCTAGCACTGGGGTATCATGCCAGAGACATGTGGCATCATGACCCACCCTGTCACATTATCCTTACGTCAGTCTGACCAGTCTTAACCCTAACTTCTTAATGCTGGACACCATCAAGCCAGCTGCTAGTATCATTTTTTAAAGTCTTTCGTATGATTCAGCTTGGGTTTGAACCTGCGACCTCCAACATCTGAGGCAGACACTCTAACCACTTAGGCCACCTGAGTGGTAGGACTGGTGATAAAACATTTTGGACTAGTTGGGGATTTAACCTGTATTATTGTAATATCTTTTTAGATTTTCACAGTCTTTCTGGAAATAAATTATTTGTTGAATTTTACAAAACCTTTTGGTTTTCGCTCTTTCTATTACAGTAACACCTGTCTTGGGAGATCACTGCTATGAAAAATCACCTGTCTTGAGAGACCAGGTTCTCCTTGCACAGATTTATTGCTTATATAGCATGATTACCTGTCATGAGAGACCATTATATTTTGGCAGAAGGGATGGTCATTCAAGACAGGTTCTACTGATTTAGTTTTAGACTATAGAATCTTAATAGAGCAAAGAGCAATTAATAAACAGCAAGAAATTAATAAAATGTTCTCACAGTGTTGTCACCAACGTAGGCTGATGTAGCACCAAGATGGATGATTGAGGCTGCTTTAGGGCAGCAGGCTGCAAATGTGTGAACATGAGCCATGACATCATGTCGTACTCTCTTCTCCTCTTCAGCAGCACGTTCAAAGTCAATGTTTTTAATATTTTCCTCCATCTCTCTTATTTGTTCATCTGTGATGTCTAAACCAAGCATCTGAAATACAGAGATCTTCATTCAAATCTTTTGTGTGAAGGGTAAAACAGTGTCCATGCATTTTGTGATTGCTCTGAATTTACAGACCCATTCATAGCATCCATAGGGAAAGAAAATATTATTGTCCCCAATTAGAGGTGTATCTGCAAAAACAAGATTACTTTTTGCAAAACCACAACATCAATACCAACAAAATATATCATCTTCGATTATTCATCACAAGCAAACTGCTGTTGAAATATACAAAAAGTCCATACAAGCAGAAAATAATGTCAAATAATAACTACTTGCTATGAAAAGAAACAAGATAGCGAGGGCCTGCATGTTGTGTCTATGCTTAAAACACTGCTGTAAAATATGAACTGACCCCAAGGTCAGATGGAGAGAGAGAGCAAGCATGTTGTACAATGGCGTTTTGTAATAATTCATCAAATGTATGAACAAAGCCCATCAAGTGGTTCAAGAAATACAAGCAAAATAAAAAAAATGTGAAATGTAACCTTATTGCAAAATTTATATGACTGTGACCTGGTCCCTAAGGTCAAAATGACTGCATGCATGTCACAGAATTATTTTTCTTGAATTAATGATGACTTATCCCAAGTATAAAGAAAATCTATTAAGAGGTTTAGAATAATATAAGCAAATGAAAAACTTTACAAAAACCTTAGTGCACATTTTCTATGACTGTGATCTTAATCCAAATGTAAAATGGGTGGATAAACATGTTGTGAAATGAAGTGTCTTAGGTTTGTAATGATTCAGGCCAAATACCGTACAATGACAATGTATCAAGAGGTTAAGGAACTATATGCAAATTAAAAACTTCAATTCAAACAATAAAAACTACTGACAACAATGTTGCCACCACTGAAAAAGAGACCATTATGTCTGAAGTTGCTTCCATCTAATGTGGGCTTGACAACAAAACTGGAGGTATTAAAACTATGACCTCCAGCATATCTGATTAATTTATAGTTTCCTAATTTCCGCTGTCTTGTCTCCATTCATCTGCACCATTGAGTATACTCTACAATTAAGTATTGACTGAAAACTTTTCACATTTAGAAATCTTTCAAGCCCATACATAACCTACATGCTAACTAAATTTTTCATCTGCCAATTTGACACTGATAATTCTTCTATGGTTAAAGAAATCTAAAATGCTTCAAAAAATTATCAAATTGTTTACATCCTTAAAGGAGCATCTAGCATATACACCAGAACCACAAAAACTTGTACTAATGATCCTAATTTTGTTAAAGTTTCAAACAAACTCTTTGTAGCTGTATCATGTTTTTCAAGAGATTAAGGTTTCATGTCAGAACTGACTGATTTTCTGATGATCACTGGCAAGAGATCATGACTTTACAAGAAGCCTGGCTGATTTTCTGGAGATCACATGCATGAGATCAAAGCTTTAGGTTATTATTTACTGATTTTCTGAGGACTTCTGGCAAGAGATGATGACTTTACATCAGGACTGAAAGATTTAATAGAGTGATGCCAAGTATTAGTGATTTCTTTTTCAATTATCCTATGTTGGTGCCAGAATTTTTCAAGCTGTCACCAAATCATGCCATGAAAATACAATCTAGTGTACCAGAAAACAGCTCTACAATCATATTTTCCTTTCCAGCTCTGACTTCTATTAATTTTTTTATGGCTTGATTTATTGCTGAATAATTCATTTTTTTCTCTTTGTTAAGAAAGATTATCCTATGTATCAATAATACAATTTAGGAAATACATTAGAATAACAGATGTCTACATCTGAGAATTTCAATTTTCATTGGATTTTGGCTATTAGACAACTACTAATATCAACATAGATTATCAAAGCTTACTGTATTTGACAATTATACTTAATGACAAATTTAATGGTTTAGAAGGAGTCATGTGACATAATGAAACATATATATCGACAGGTAAAACGTATCACATAACGCCAGCCTTTAAAGTGTAGCATGTACTCAGGGTTTTCAATAGACATGTTCCCATGGGTTGTGATGCATTGAATTTCAATATTACCCATTTCTGATGCAAGAAAACTTTGACTTGTGTGACTTTTTCACGCACATAGGTTTGGACTGGAGCATCAATCTTAATTACCCTTGATTAGCCTCCAGCTTAGTTTCTTACCAAGAATAGACTGTCCATAACAATTTACTGTTGGAGGCATTGATGGACATTTGCTTGACAACATTTTAGACCTTGACCCGCAATAATATCGCACCAATGGAAGATATATGAACTGGGTGGAGCAAACAGTTCACTAAGTCAGGCTAAGTTGCAACTGAATTAGGCTGGATTGTTTTGAGATGTTTTAAGTTTATTATAGAGGAAGAGGAACCAATTATGACATGAATAGACTGCTTTTTGATCAAATATCAGCATTGGTATGTTTAGACATCAAATGAACATCAACTGGTTAGAACTGGAGCACATGACGAATCGTGAAACCTGTTGTTTTCTTGGCAATTTGCTTCCTTTGGCAGAATGTTTACAGATTTGTAATCATATTTAAATTCACTGGATTCATTTTAATAAAATATCAGTATTTGCTTAATTGCTGTTTAAATTATAATCAGTTTGACAAAACGGGAATATATGGCTTCCCACAAAGCCAGTTTTCAGCATGGGATTGCATTTTATTGGCAATTAATTTGCTTCAATTGGCAAAACATTTAAAACTGCAGATGTCTTAATGGAAAATTCAGGAAAAAAATTAACGGACATAACACTCATTGCATACATCTGAACTTTAAAATCACAATGACGTAAAGAAGAACATCTTCTTTTCTGTCTTAGTCTCAGAAAGGACCTGCTAGTTATGAATTTTCTGCCTTCAGACTACAAGAATAACCAAATTTGTTCAGATGTTGAAAATATAACAAAGGATAAAATAATCTTCTGTCTGTTTCATATACAAAATATACACATAGTAACACATAGTTAGAAAAAGACACACTTGTAAAAAATTCAAATTGTATGTTTCTTACAAAATACTGTACAAGTATATCTCATTATTCAGCATAAGACAAAAAAATGTTAAACATCAATTGTTTCCACCAATAATGAGGAATCAGACCTATGGACTCATGACTGTCCAAAAGAATAGACTCTTTGAGATTTCATATTTGACTATGGAGATTTTCAATTTGACTCCTGAGATTTTGAGGTCAAGGGTTAACTGATTCTTCAATTTTGAAATCTTTTGAGAACCCTGGTACGTTTCCTGATGCATGACTGCTCTTGCATGTTCCTTCATACTGCTGAAGGTATAATATACAAATTCTCTTAAACCTTTTATTCTAATGGTACTGTATGCACCTGTCAAACAGACAAACAGGGTTTGATTCCCAAATATCAGTTAGACTTTATATCCACACCTTTTACATAACGGGAGCCTGTCCAACCTTCAGTAGCTGCAAGTCCAGTTAAGAATGGATTTTGATGACTCTGAGAATTTAATCTTGGTGACATATATATTGCTCACTTTCCGTTTTAACTGAATCTGAACCATTGTATAATGTGACACCATGCTTACAAGTATAAAAAGTTTTATTCCTTTAACTCCGACTGCTATCAACACATAGCTTTGGTTAAAAAAAAAAAAAAACTTAAACACCTAGTAGTAACCTTATCTTCAACACACAACCCCAAATGTGGTTTGCATCACACTTTCTAAGGATGGTATTAAAATATACCATACTTTAGCACTTAATCTCCAACGACGTTAAAATGAAATATATATTTGGGATGTATGATGGAAAACAATATACTGAGTCGTGACCCTTGACCTTCAAGACAGCCTCCACCTTCACCCATGTGATAAGACTCGCCTTTCAATGTACGAGTGTACTAAGTTTTATTCCTAATATCAAAAGAATTACAGTATGATAACGAAATACGGACAGAGGGAAACGCAGATACTATGACCCATCTACTTGCTAAAGCCGGGGACAAAAATAAAAATTTTTTTTTTTTTAAATTTAAAAAAAAATGGTTTTGAGAAGCTCCCTTGTACATAGGTAACATAGATGTCCTGTCACCTTCTCGGCTTTTGCCAGCCACACCCACAATCGTCTCCACGTAGAAAACTTTTTCATATCACCGAAATTGTATGCCATTTCTACACTTGCATATCTTGACGTGAGTGGCGTCTTATACTTGAAGTAATCCGAGGTCGGTGTCTCAGCACGAGGGGATTCAGTTGCTGAGTCCGCCATTTTTCGCATGGTGTAAAGATTCAGTTCCGGCTTGCGTGATCTGTGAGAATCTGGATACCGTGGTCTTCTTTGAGACATTTTAGGAACATCAATTCGTCAATTTGCATAACACGTCTGAAAAAGAACAGGAAATTGCGCTCTTTGTTGTGAAAGTGGTAACAATTCATTTTTTTTTTTCATTTTGAAATACTCATCGAATTGTATTGTTCAGAACATTTCTTATTTCTGTTTTAATGACTATAATTTGACAAATATAAGAAAGATACAAATTAAAATATTCCTAATATGGTGGGAATTTGTTTTAAATGCACCATTCTTAGATTAGTAAGTAATTATCATATGGACAGTACATTTTTAAAGGTAAAAGTGGACAAAAGTAATTTAGATTAAAATTTGTCATTTCCATCTTTTTATTTCCGTCAAAATTTATTTGTATTTTGATGAATGATTAAATTTAATAATACAGATTTGTTCACCTTTGCAGTCATATAAAAATAAATTGTCAGTCGGATTTCTGAAGTGGGGCATCGCTTATGGTCAGAAGTATACCTTGTGTCTCACGAACCGTGTGACTTGATACAAATAGCTATATCAAAAATAGCTGTGTTACGAACTTCAGAGGCGATTCCAGGAAAAACCATGTTTTTTTTTGTTTTTTTTTACTGTTCTTGTTGTTTGGGGGTGTTGATTTGTTTTTGGGAAAGGTGCTCTTTTGGGGGTGGACAGGTGTTGAAGTTCACAGGGGCTCGTATCGCTGCTTACACCTGAAATACATGTACATAAAAACTAGTTATTATATGGTACATGTATTTTAGGTGTAAGCAACGATACGAGCCCCTGTGGTGAAGTTGAAGGAGGGATGGGTAAGCATGTGGGCAAGGGCTCTGTGGGATGGAATACTTGGTGGGAACCAAGTGTGCGAATCCTCTGAAAGTTATTGCATTTTAATTGTTTCCGGGTCATACGTTTGAGTATCAAACTGCAAAGAAAACTTGCTCCTGGAACGTTCGGGTTGTTTCACGCTCATTTGGTGACGGTAGTGGTGGGGTTATGGAAGAACTAAAGAAATACAATGCTGTTGGGTATTTCTGCGCAACTAAGGTTTCCGTCTCCAATATTGAAGCAAAACGCATACCGAATTCGACCGATTGACGAAAATAAAATAAAGCGATGCTTACCAGTTGAAAAGAGGCAATTGTCACCAGATGTTATGTTCAAAATAATATTAATTTTGGACACAGTAGATACCACCCCCGTGTTTTCCTGACTCGCGATATGTCGGCCTATTCTGCGCACAGCTTTGAAAAAATGTAATGTTTGTCCATCGGGTATAGAAATGAAATATATTAATTTGGACTGTTTCTGTCAGCAATTTAGTCTAGCAATTAGGTCAGGTTTATATCTAGTTTTACAAATTAAGCAAACTAAACCGATCTTGTAAAAAAGTTAGTAAAGTTCAACGTTATATATATATATATATATATATATATATATATATATATATATATATATATATATATATATATAAAGAGCTATTATATGGAAGAGAAACAACAATTAATAGGATGTAATATGTTAAAAACGTCTTGTTGATGGGGAAAAAAATTAGTAAAGAATTTAGAAACAGACTATACGCTAGAAATTTCTTGAGAATTTATGTTCAAGCGGCAAGTTGACACGTTGGGTAGCAGACGATTTTGTACGTGTGGGACAACTTCTTGCAAAATTTATAACTTGGATTCAAATGCAGTATTGTTTTAAGGTATGCATTTCCCTCTTTTATATAATGTATTTATTTGTATGATTCTAAATGATACATAGTAAATCGGATTTTCTGGGTTATCGGTTCAAGAAGGTCATGGAGTGGGTCTTCATGTTAACATCTAGAAATCACATTTTCATACGCATTTCGAGTCGAAGTGCGGGATATTTTTGTACACTTTATGAATATCACTTTCTTTAATTAAAGTAGGATCGTTCTTTCTTGATATAAAATGGATTTTTGAACAAAAACAACACGTGATTCAATGTTTATAGAAGCGACGTATCGTTGCGCTGAATTACCCGACGCGCAGAATTACCCGACATGGGGTATATCTTGTGCAATAAGTAAAGACAATAAGTGATCTATGTGTAGTACCTTCTTGTTTCTTTCGCTGCATTTTTGCAAATTGTAGGAATATTTAGAGTTCTGAAAATACAATCTTATATATTATGCATGATCATCAAACTTTGCAATGTATGAATGCATAATAACACAGACTGTAATGTCTGATGACATCGTGAGTAGTAAATAGGGGTGATCTAGGGACAATGGGACTTACCATTAAAAACAGGGTCCCGGCACTCTGGGGACTATGTAAATTTAACATGGGAAATATTGTCGCGGCACTCTAGGGACAAGGGGAATTTAACATGGGAATAGAGTGTGTGTCTGTCTAGGGACAAGGGGAATGGAACATGGAACTATAGTTTGGGTCTGTCTAGGGACAAGGGGAATTTAACATGGAATTTAAAAAAAAAAAAAATAAAAATAAAAAAGGGTAGGCAATTGAAAGTCAATCTCTTTTTGAGAAATGTGGGTGGCCCTGAAAAGGGCCTTTGGGTTTCTTCTTCTTCTTCTTCTTCTAACTCCTCCACTTCTTTATCCATCCCCTTATTTTTTCCATCATTCCTTTCTTCTTCTTCTTTTAATTTTCCGGTATCCAGCACGGGTGACCCATGGCTCGGAACTTCTGTTGGATTTTTATCCAGTTAGCGTTCAGTTTCTCTAGTTCTTCCTTTTTCTCTCTATTTTCTTCTTCTTTTCTATCTTTTGCCCACCTGTCCTTTATTTTCTCCACTTCTTCATCTATCACCTTTTTCATCTTTTCTTCCCCTTTTTTTAATCTTTCAACACTCCTTTTGACAAAGGGCCACTCTGACCTTTTTTTTATCTCTTCCAAAAACCTTCTTACTTCTTCTACCTTCTCCAGGGCCTCTTTTAATGTCCCCACTCTGACATAAGGAGGATTTATTAGCCCTCTCAGTCTCTTCACTTCTTCTTCAATTAATCCTTCTATCATCTCCCTGGCTAATTTTAGTTCGTTCACGTAGTGCACACTGGTTCTTGACCTCCAATCTCTTTCAATCCTTTCAACTCCATATTCACCATCCACCATCCAAAAATAAACATGCCTTAAATCATTGAACTGTTGGGAAACTTCCATCTTCCTTTTTTATTCCTTAGAATGGTGCGAACGACGAATACTGTGGGTTCTTATAGTGAAAGCGCGGACGTGATGGAAAACATCCCCTAAAACAAAATTGATCTTACCTAGATCATTACTTACAACGCGCGGACGTGAAGGAAAACATCCCCTACTTTTCTCATTTCATATAATCTACTGTTCACATACGCTAACCAACAATAAACTAACCCAAAATCTACCATCCACACACCCAAATCATTAAAATCAAATCCCAATAATCTACTATCCACACTAAACTATGCTAGCGCTTATTAACACACAGTCATATACATAAACTTATACACTCACACTAGGAAAAAGAGTCAGTGTTTATATTTACACTACTCTACATTCACACATTGGCAAATCGATTACTATTTCTTTTCTAGAGTACTGGGTAGCCCTGAAAAGGGCTGTTAGTAGTGAAGGGGGACAGATTAGCGACAATGGGAATTAGCATTACAGACCCCCCCGGGACAGATTAGCGACAATGGAAATTTAACATGGAGAAAAATCGTGGGACAGATTAGCGACAAGGGAAATTAACATGGAGAAAAATCGTGGGACTGTTTAGCGTCAAGCAAAAAATTAACATGGAGAAAAATCCTGGGACTGTTGAGCGTCAAGGGGATTTGAACATGGGAATAGGGGACTGTATAGCGTCAAAGGAATTTAAACAGGGTGGGACTGTATAGCGTCAAGGGAAATTGAACATGGGATTTTTTTTTAAACAAAAATAAAAATAAAAATAAAAAAGGGGGTAGGCAATGGAAAGTCATTCTCTTTTCGAGACCTATGAGTAGCCCTGAAAAGGGCCTTTGGTTTTATGTTAATATTAACATAGATGGCATCTGTCACATCTTCTTCTTCTTCTTAAACTCCTTCTAACTGCAGGACCATACACAAGTACCCTCTTGAGGCATCCTTGTCTTTCTATGTAAACTCTTCTCATCCATAGACTAGTATCTGTCCTATCAACAACAGTCCACTTGGACCGGACATACATGAGCATGTCCGTCCTAAACATCATTGAAGACACAAGGGTGGATGATTCAACTGTGGTCCACATCTTGAGGCGCCGAGAACAGGTGAATCAATGCAGTGAACTGCACTTATTTATAGGTAGAGGAAGGATTGAAACGGATTGAGTTCATTCACCAATCCGAACACGCGTTACAAAATTCAGTCAGCCCGCATCCAATCCGAAGAGAGCAGACTGTGACGTCACGTGATCTATATAGATTCGCTAGCGCCTGTGTGCAGTCAATCTATGCGACAGTGATTCAACATGACGGAAACTCAGAAAACGATCCATTGGGGTGCACCAGCAGTGGAGACCGCCCAAGGGAACCCGGACTTACTTTCAGAAGAGGTGAATTGGGATTTTGTGGATTTTCTTACCTCGCAAGAATTTGTTCCGGAACCTTCGTTACCTTCTTCATTACCGCAAGTGGAGAATTTTAGACAGAGACAGAAAGAAGAATTGGAGAAATTTATACAACGACAAAAGGAAGCGGAACAAGCTTTTCTCCTACAGCAACAGCAACAAGAAGAAGAGGTAAGAAAAAAACAACAACAACAAGAAGAAGTAGCCGCAGCAAAGAAACAAGTGGGTGAAAATCAAACGGTCACGGTACTGTTGGACATTTTAGCGGAGTTAAGAAATCTGAAACAAATGTATCAGACTTCTTTATTACAACCGAAGAGAATACGACCTTCCCGAGCTAAACACGTTAACCCTGTGACTAAGCCTACCGTACCAACCTTAGTGATTTCAACCCATTCATCATCATTAACAGTACGCAGTCCCGAAGTAGGCCTTGGCCGTGGCAAAGGCTTAAGGCAGTTAAAGTTGATTGCTTAAACTCACTCCTACACCAAAAAAAGGCCCTTTTCAGGGCCACCCACGTCTCTCGAAAAGAGATAGCCTTTCAATTTGCCAATAACTCCAAAAAAAACCAAAAAAAAAACCATTTTACCCCCATAGTACGTGTATATGCGTGCGTGAGTGTAGCTTCTTATTTTAAAATCAAAACTCAAAGACACTTACCTTATATAATTAATTTATTCTTTTATAAATATTTACAATCCAATTCACAATTCACAACAGAGCACTTTAAAAAGTTCATACACTTCTTCTGTCTCCTTGTTTAGTCTCTCTGTTTTTTAAATTTCTTCACCGTCACAGTCTTTTCCTCTTCTTCCTCCTCACTTTCTTTCCTTCTTCTTTTCTTCTCCTGTTTCTTTTTCTTTACCTGGCTGCTTTCTTCCTCAGAAGAATCCCTCTCTTCCTCCGAAGAATCCCTCTCTTCTTCTCAAGAATCCCTCTTTTCTTCTGACTCCTCTTGTTTCTTTTTTGGGCAATCTGGAGACCAATGTCCTTTTTCTAGACAATAATAACAGGTATCTTGACTTTTGCCTTTCTAGCCCCTTTTTTTCTTTTTTGATGGTCTGGACACTCTGAAGACCAATGCCCTTTCTTCTGACAGATATAGCAAGTATCTTGACTTTTATCTCGAAAGGAAGGAGAGTAGTCCGTCGGCTGGTCTGAAGAGAATTTTCTAATGACCCCTCGCAAAGCTCTGATGAAACGTTCCATCTGGGTAGTCTCTTCCATCGTTGTGCTCGGTTTGAGAGTGAAATGAATAGTGAAAGGACAAGACACACACCCTTTTATATACGCTGGTCTGTCATGACTATAAATTAGTCCATGGTGTTTAAACTTGAGTTATTTGACGTTTTTTACTCAAGATGAAACGATCCTATTCATTCGAGAAGAAAGAAGAAGAAAGTAAGAGGCAGAAACGTGTTCTATCGCCTCGTACCAGAGCTGAAGTCTTGGCACAAATTCATGCCAGTGATTTTGAAGAGGACATCAGTGAACCAGAATCCAAACCCTCTAAACCCAGTTCACCACCCTTAGTCAACCCTGAAAAGTACTATTCCATTCGAGAGACGGAAAACCCTCTAGAAAATTTAGAACCACGGTTTACAAATACACGGTGAAGTTTAAAGATTTCAAGGCTGAAGTACAGTTAGAGAAAGCAGAAGGGTTCATCACCGGAGTGTGGGATTCTTTGCTCACCACACTCAAGCGACAATGTCAACCCAAAGAAGACGATCGCTTGAGACTTTCCATACAACACGACGGTTTGAAATCCCCTGTTTGGATCGAGTTTAGCACCCCTGCAGAATTGACCGTTTCCAAAGTCATGGACAAAATTCAACACGTGCAACAATCTAATGACCAGTTTGACATCACCGATGGAAAAGCCACACTGGACATGACCCACGTCTCTCCTCCTCAAGGGACCAGACAACGCAATAACGTGTTACTGGTGAACGAGCTTCTCAGCACCAAAAAGATTCTCGTCCAAATTCACAATTCTCAAGACCAGATGTGTTTAGCCCGTGCCATCGTGGTGGGACGAACCTATGCCAACAAGAACGACACGGTAGAATGGAAAAGAACCTGGAAAACTATTCAACGATCCGACCGAGCCAAACAACGAAATGAAGCAGAACTCCTGTTACAACAAGCCGGACTGTCCAAAGACACACCCTGTGGCATTCCTGAGATGCAAACATTACAAGATGTCCTAGCTCCACGATACACCTTGAAAGTGCACCCTCAATAAATGCGCGGGCCTCTGTTGTTTCGAGGGAAAGACTTTAAGGACGGAAAATACATTCATGTCTATTATCACGATGACCATTTCGATACCATTACCAGTATCACCGGCTTCCTGGGATACGGTTATTACTGTGAGAAATGTGACCATGGTTATAATAATCGAGAGCAACACAAGCATTGCGGATTGAAATACTCAGGATGTTTGACCTCTCCACCCTGTCTGAGCGAAGGACCAGTGCCTTGTTCAACTTGTCTGCGCACGTTTGTCAGCCCTACCTGTTACCAACAACATTTGAAAACGCAAGGTTCACAGCAGAAATGTGCTTGTCAACTGCTGAGATTGTGCTGTACGTGTGGACAAGGCATACGTACCAATAATGCCAAGCAACACGTATGTTCAGGAAAGAAAAAATGTCACATTTGTCATCACATCGTGGACTTGGAACACCAATGCTACGTGCAAAAATACCAACCCCCACCAGAGAAAGGACGGTGAAAAGAAGAAAGGCAATTTCATCTTTTTTGATTTCGAATGCATGCAAGAGACCGGCATTCACATTCCTAATTTCTGCGTGGCTCATCGAGCGTGCGAGCAGTGCATTCAGGAACCTATCTTCAGTCATTGCCTTCACTGCAGCAAGATTCCTGGAGGGCGTGAAAAAATCTTTCGGGGACCGAACACGTTAGCCGATTTTGCCCAATGGGTCTTAGACCCCATCGACAAGACGTGGAGCCAAGAGGACATCGAACGTTACGGAGATTGTCATCGTCATGCCACGGTGATGGCTCACAATTTCTCCGGATACGATGGACAGTTTCTTTTGAGATACTATACGGAACAAGGCACCGAGCGTCCTAAAGTCACTTTGAACGGAGCCAAAATCATTTTCATGCAAGTGGGACAAGTACAGATTAAAGATTCGATGAGTTACTTGGCCATGCCTTTGAGCCGAATGCCTAAAACGTTTGGAATGACAGAAATGGCTAAAGGGTCCTTGCAGACTTTTTCAATACGGAAGCCAATCAACATGCCGTTCTACCCCATTTACCTGAGGCTCACTATTACGACCCCGACAACATGCGTACCGAACAACGAGAAGCTTTCTACGCTTGGTACCAGGCTCACGCCTCCGACCCTTTCGACTTTCAGGAAGAAATGCTAAAGTATTGTCGTTCCGACGTGGACATTTTACGACGTTGCTGTGGAAAATTTCGAGAACTGTTCATGGAACACGGAGGGGTCGATCCTTTGAAAGAAGCTTGCACCATTGCCAAAGCGTGTTCCATAGTGTAACGGCAACGATTCATGCCTGAAAACACCGTAGCTGTCATCAGTCCTCAAACGACCCACTATGTCAAACGTCAATACTCGGTCAAAGCCCTACGCTGGTTACATTACTTGTGCGACAAGGAAGACAAGTGGATTCAGCATGCCCGCAACGGAGGGGGCGAAAAGACCATCGGAACGCATTCGGTCGATGGCTGGGACTTAGAAAATACCAAGATCGTGTACGAGTTTAACGGTTGCTTATTTCACGGATGTCCCGTCTGTTACCCTGACCGTGGCACTAAAAATCAGTTTTTACAACGAACCATGGAAGACTTGTACCAGGACACTTGTCAGCGACGCCTAAAGTTAGAACAGGAAGGATACCAAGTGGTGGAAATGTGGGAACACGAATATGATCACCGTTTGAAAACCGATCCCGAATTTAAACGTCTCGTGGAAAGTTACCAGTTCATGGACCCCCTGAACCCGAGGGATAGTTTGTACGGAGGAAGGACCAATGCCACCTGTTTGCTGTACCAAGCCGACGAAGAGAAAGGAGAAGAAATCAAATACTTGGACGTGCGTTCACTGTATCCCTACGTGTGCAAATATTCTCGCTTTCCTGTAGGGCACCCACAATTGTTGACGGAACACATCGACCTGAAAAACATTCGACAATACGAAGGTCTGATCAAGTGTAAACTTTTGCCTCCCACGGACTTGTACCATCCCGTCTTACCTCACCATTGCCAAGGCAAACTGATGTTTCCTTTGTGCCGTACTTGTGCCGAAACGTGCAACCAAGATCAGCCTTGTCAGCACACCCAAGAAGAACGAGCTTTGACGGGAACCTGGGTCAGCGTAGAATTGTTCAAAGCTCTGGACATGGGATACCAACTGTTAGAAGTGTACGAAATTTACGACTTTCCCAAGACACAACAATACCACAAGGGTGACCCCACGCAGAAAGGCATTTTCGCCGACTACGTGGATGCCTTTTTGAAACTGAAGCAAGAAGCCAGTGGCTATCCGTCCTGGTGTCACACTCCCGAAGACCAAATAAAATTCAAAGAGAAATACTATGAACAAGAAGGCATCTCTTTAGACCACATCGAGAAAAACAAAGGCAGGCGATCGTTTGCCAAAGTGATGTTAAATTGCTTGTGGGGTAAAATGGCACAACGACCGTGTTTACCCAAGACGGAATATTTGACCGAACCTTCCCGCTACTTCCAGATGATTCACGACAAAACCAAATACATGAAACACGTGGACGTCGTTCGCGAGGATTTGATCTTGGTCAATTACGAAGAAGATCTGGACTTTGTACAAGACGACCCTTTTGGAAATGTCATCATTGCGGCTTACGTGACAGCTCATGCTCGCTTAAAATTGTACGAAGCTTTAGAACTGTTAGGGGAACGCGTCCTGTACTTTGACACGGACAGTTGCATTTACATCCATCACCCGAGTCAACAGCACCCTGACATCGAAGGAGACCGTTTAGGTGCCTGGACAGACGAGCATCCCGACGACAAGATTCTAAGTTTCGTCAGTGGCGGTCCCAAAAAATTACGGCTACGAATACCGGGACCCACAAGGAGAAGTGCACACGACGTGCAAAGTGAAAGGACTGACTGTGAATTATCGTACCAGTCGTGTGGTCAACTTTGGGGTATTGAAATAAGCCTTGCAATCGGGAGAGGATGCAAACTTTAAAGTGACCACCTATCAACCGAACAAGATTGTACGTTTACCCACTCACCACATCGTCAGTCGACCCTTGGAAAAAGTCTATCAAATCGTGTACCAGAAGCGAGTTCGACTTCCCAATCATTTCACCTTACCGTATGGACACGTCGGTATTGGTCTGTATATAAAAAGGAACCCTAGGCAAGATCGATAGTTCATTGTGACTACCAAGACCGAGCGAACAAGATGAATACTTTCAGAGAAACACAAAACAAGTTTAGACAGGCACAATTCAAGTGTGGGGCTTCGGAAGTGGAATGCGATTGTGAGCCTTGCGATGGGAACGATGCTGTACGTTGTGACCTTAGCGATGCCGTAAAGCATCGTGGGAACTTTGTTCTTACTACCTCTATCATGGAAAGTGATGCTGTGAGTGTCAAACCTGAGGGATGCGAAAGCGATGCCGCTCGTCCTATTGGACATTTTACTGGGTTTTGTTTTAAAGGGGAATGTTCACCTTCACGTCTACCCCCCTACGGATGTCATCCAGCTCTGAGCAAACTCCTGTCCATGTCACCCAACCCTCATCGAAACGAACCTGTGAAAGACGAATATTCGTTTCCTGTGCGTTTGTCGGAATACTGCGACTTTGAAAATCGTCTTCAATCGTTCAAAGGAAAATGGCCTAAGTATTTGGGAGGACCAACCCCCGAAGAATTAGCCAGAGCCGGATTTTTCTACTTGGGCGAAGGAGATAAAGTCAAGTGCTTCAGTTGCGGTGTGTCACTTCACCACTGGGAACCACAAGATTCGGCCTACGTAGAACATGCTCGATGGTCACCGAATTGTCATTACTTACCCTGAGTGGGACCGAGACATTAAAGTAACTTACCATGTCCTTGACGAAGAAGAAACCAGTTTGGCTAGGAGTCAAATGTTGGACATCACCGAGACCAGTATTTAAACTTCATTTCAAAAACGATATTGAATCATTACCTAAAGAACTGCAAGAGAAGATTTACAAGAAAGTTTGGCAGGGACTTGCCAGAGTGAAATCTCAATGGGTGACTGTATAACTTTTGTGCCGAGAAATTCACAAGAGGAAAGTGAAAAAAGTCAACCAGTGTGTTAGATTTCTTTGGGTCAAGTGTGCATTCGTCCTATTGTATTACTCTAGACCGTTTACATCAAAAGAGTTCAGTGACATTCTTGGACGTTATCCTGCATGGCAGTGGCCAGAAATCACTCACTATGTGGATTACTTTTGCTCTAGGAGAAGATTGTGAATTGTACGGACTGACCTATTCATGGATACTTTACAAGAGAACATTTTGGGCTTGCCTGTGGAGTTGAGAGAAAGGATTTACCGAGAGCTGGTCAAAATACAAGTCAAACGTAAAGAACAATTGCATCCGTTACGTCACCAGATCTTTAACCACTGGTACCTGAATGGTATAAGAGGACTGATTCGTCAGAAATTCTTTCAGTGGTCAGACCTTTTTGAACACTTTCAGTTTGTGAATGAACTAAACGTTCGTAATTTTGGTTCCTTCGAGATTCACCTACTGCAACGTATTGAGGAAGACGAGTTAAAGGATTACCAACATATGTTACGTGGAATCTGCTTAGCGGAAAACGAAACATCTAGACAAACTCTGACGTTTCGGTTACAGTATGTAACATTTAAATTCCCTACTGGAGAACGAAGATGTCTAGTTAGCAATTACTTTTATTGCTTCCGAAACAAAGAGACTATAAAATCAGGCTGCCATGCCACGGATTATGTCACATATTATTGAACAGATTCCGTGGAAGGAACTCAATGACCATATTCAAACCGTGGATCATTACCATCGATTATTACAAGAACTGTATCCATTCAATTTGGGTCGACAAGTGGTGTATGTCTTAGTGACTTGTTTTCTGGGATTTCGTTTACCAGCCGATTCCTTGTGGACTCTTTACGAACAGTATTTACCACCCCATTCAACATGAAAGTGGTGCCTTTAAATGTTCACGAGAGACTTCTTTTGCTCAAAGCCTTACGTTTTCATCTGGATACTTCTCGACCTCTACGGGAAGAAAAGATTCGTCAACTTTTAGCTACCCGAGACGTGTATGACGATGTGTGTGTAGCTTGTGACTTACACCCCCATTGGACAGATGTCCGTGACTGGAAAAAATGGGATTTTGAGGCTTGGACCCAAGAAGTGGCCCAGTATGCTCGAGAGTTGTGATCCTTCCTTTCAACGTCCAAAGAAAAAAGTTACTTTTCAACCTGTGTTAGTGACGGTGCCAGAAGAACCCGTCACCCAGGACAGGACTGTCGTGGACAGGCCTGAAAGACCCTTTCGGGAGGACACTTGTGTGACCTTACCCCCTATAGAACTGGTCAGACCTTTACGCAAAACATGTTGTACAGACACTTGTGTTTATTCCACGTTAATGGTTATCATGCGCCTTTTATCCTTGTACTTAAGCCTTTGGGTTTTATATATTTTTGTCTTTCGTATTCATGTTTAAAACATTCAATAAACGTGTTCTGAAAAAAAGTATATAAACTCTCGTCTTGTTTGTTTTCGTGTCACAAGTGACATTCCCAACACTATGGCTACCTCTGTTGTCTCTGCTCCCTCTTCCTCTACTGTCAAAGTCATCAACGAACACTTAGATCGTGCCAGTTGGGAGGCTTTGTATCTTCGCCATCCCTTTAACATGTTCATTGCTGGACCCAGCGGTTCAGGCAAAACCGAATTCGTCAAACGTTTGATCGAACATAAACATCATTTGATCGATCCGCCACCTCAGCGGATCGTGAGGTGTTACAAAGAGTGGCAATCGGCGTACAGCCTCTTGCGAGAAAGTCAAGGCGATTCCATCGTGTTTGTGGAAGGCATTCCTAAAGAAGACGACGGCATCGTCTCTGACTCCCGTCTAACCCATTTGGTCATTTTCGACGACATGTTAGGAGAAGACGAAGAAGAAAATAAACTGTGGTTCACACGCAAAGGGCATCACCGTAATGCCAGTGTCGTTTACATCACCCAAAATTTGTTTCAACAAAGTAAAGCCCATCGCACCATCAGTCTCAATGCGCATTACGTGGTCTTGTTTAAAAGCCCTCGAGATAAATCGCAAGTGCAAGTCTTAGCCAAACAGTTAGGAACGCCTTGGCTGACTCGGGCGTACGACGATGCCACTCAAACTCCACACGCCTATTTACTCGTCAATTTGAAACCTACGACACCCGATGATTTGCGATTTCGTACACACTTGTTTCACCACTGGTGCCAAGACGGAGGGCCTGTCCTGTACACGTCTCCGTCCTTGACTTAATTTCACTCCACAAAAAATCTATAAAAACCTCAGACCCTTTTCGTCTGTCTCACACAACGTCAACATGACGTCCCTTCAGTCGCATCTTCCCGCCAAATTGATTCGTGCCTTGTATGGCATCAGTCGAGAAAAAGATCCACAAATACGAGCTCGTGTCTTAGAAGCTAGTCTCAAAGAAGTCTTACGATGGTTCACGGTGACGGCACGTCAAATACTTCAAGGAATCAGTCAGATTCCTCATCGAACCAAACGCTTTTTTGATCGAAACAAAGTCGCTTTGACCCAACTGGCCGATCCCCGCATCGACACTCAAACCAAAAACCAAATCATTTTGAAACCTGGAGGGAGCGGTACTCTAGGAGGGGTCATCATTCGCTCTCTCTTAAGATGGGATCCTAATGCCCCCAAACTTCTCCCCAAGAAAAAAGTCAAACGAAGCTCAAGGAAGAAGAAAAAGACCGGGTCCCCAAGAAGAACTTCTGCAGTGGCGGGACCCTCCTCTTACCAGACACCACCCCGGAAAAAGAAAAGAAGCCCCCAGAAAAAGAAACAGAGAAAAAGTCCCCAGAAAAAGAAAATTCCACAGAAGAAAACTAGTCGCAAGAGAGGCACTTCGGCCAGGACGCAACTTTACACTCGCAAACCACGACCTGCCACGGCGGTGGCCGCGTCTCCGGCAGCCTCACGTTTATCCACTTCTCCGTTGATGACACCAAGAACTGAAGAGTACTCGGAGACGTTGATCACACCAAGAACTTCTCCGTTGATGACCCCAAAAATTACTTCCCCAGTGGCAGGACCCTCCCATTTAGTGGCAGTGGCTGCTGCTCACAAAGTACCTTCTCCCAAAATCAAAGTCCAAGAAAGATCGGGCATGTTACAAAGTTTACTGGATTTGTCCAAGCAAGAACTGCCTCGATTTAGTCCGTTGCGTACCCCTGCACGACGTGTCATGCCTGTCCTGAAGTTGATACGACGTAAAGACAATCAGTGGCGACGCGTTCCAGTATAAAAAAGGCCTGTGATCAAGTCGGGGTATCAGTGTTTTTGGTGCTCCTGAAGACTCAAAGATGTCACCCTCCAGAAAACCCCAAGGAAAGAAAAGGAAAGGACTACCACCACGTTTAGTCAAACATGGGGACATGTTATCTGTTCTGTCCAAAGCTTCTCCACCCCTACGAAAAAAACTCATTCAATCGACCTCCAAAGAGGTCATCGATACCGTGTGCGAATGTTGTTTGAACGTCTTGAAAGGCACGATCCCTTTGTCCAAACACCAGAAACAATGCTTAAGCAAACATCGTCACGTTCTTCGCCAAATGGTTCAAAAGAAAATTCCGATTCGTCAAAAGAAGAATATGTTGGTCCAACGTGGAGGCATTTTACCCCTCTTGTTAGGTCCCTTGCTGAAAGGAGTCTTGGGAACCATGTTGGGAGGACTGGTGGGAGCAAGATAAAAAGACCCTCGGAAGTTCCAAGATCTCAGAATCGACCCCTGACAACCCCATGGAAGGACGAAAACTAGCTTTAGTGCCTTACAAACGATGGATGGAATACCATCGTTGGCAAGAACAACGCACCCCGCATTTACCTCCCAATCCCAATTTGAGCGAGATGTCCCAGTTACAACACGAATTGCAGTCCTTGATGGATCGCCAAGATTTGTCCGAAACAGAAAAATCGCAAAAGTACGGTCAACTCTTGCAACGACTGCAACTCTTTCACCAGAAAGCTTTAGACGAAACAGCTCTACCCACTCTGAAAGATTTTAAGACCTTGATGAAAAGTCCAGCACCATCATCACTATCACCACCAACACCACTTCTACCATTCCCAGAGGTCACCAGAGATGCTACCCCACGAAGACCTGAGGAAGAAGAGATGCGAGAAGTGTTTCAAACACCGTCAGCAGCTCCCATTTCGAGTAAGATTGCAGCATCCTTGTTGACCCCGTCCCCCACACCCCAACGAGAAGAAATGAAAGCTTGGGTTTAAAAGATGATGTCCACTCCTCCTTCGACAGAAGTGAAAAAGAAAGAAGGGAAACCAGAAGTGAAAAAAGAAAAGAAGACCAAAGCCATTCCATTGCCACCTCCACCACCACTACCTTCGACTTCTACTCCCGTAGCCCATCGGACACGTAAATCCGTTTCTAAACCACCCTTTCGACCCACCCAAAGTAGCATCACCGAAGAGTGGGTGACTTATTAACACACCAACCAGCACAAAAAATGGAAAAAGTCTTAGCCAGCATTTACTACGATCCCTCGCATCCTGCAGGTTACGGAGGAGTTCAAAAATTGTATCGTGCTGCCAAAACTCGACTGAAAAGTCTCCGTTTACCTCAAGTGCAACGATGGTTACAAGAACAAGCTACCTACACTTTACACAAACCCATTCGACGCAAGTTTTCCAGAAGTCGCACCCGAGTGGAAGGCATCGATCATCAATGGCAAGCCGATTTAGCCGATGTCTCTCACTTGGCCACCTACAATCGTGGCTACAAATATTTGTTTTGTGTCATCGACGTCTTTTCCAAATTTGCCTGGGTCGTGCCATTGACTTCCAAATCGAGCAGCGAGTTAGTGCGAGCCCTGCAACGGGTGTTGAAACAACGTGGTCGTCACCCTCTTCGATGGCAAACGGACAAAGGTACCGAATTTCTGAACCAAGCTTTCCAAAAAGAATTAAAGAAACCTGACATTCATTTTTTTACCACCGAGAATCCTGAAACCAAAGGCAGCATTGTGGAACGTTTTCAACGCACTTTGAAAGAACGCATGTGGAAATATTTTACGCATCACCACACTCTGAAGTACATCGACATCTTACCGCACCTGGTGCAAGCGTACAACCAATCTTACCATCGAAGCATTGGACGTGCCCCGCAAGACGTGACTCCCGACAACGAAGTGTTGGTGTTTGAGCGCCTGTTTGGTACGTCCCCGACGAGGGCTGTCCCCAAGAAAAGTGGAGAGTTGGCCGTAGGAGATTGGGTGCGCATTGGCAAAACCAAATGCACTTTCGACAAAGGTTACTTACCTAACTGGACCACCGAATTGTTACGTGTCACTGAACGAGTGCATGGCCGTCATCCTGCCGTCTATAAATTGGAAGACATGAACGGAGAAGTGCTCAAAGGAACGTTTTATTTGCCCGAGTTACAACGTGTCACCAAAAAAGAAGACGACGTGTACGACATCGAAAGCATTCTCGAAAGCAGAACCCGTAAAGTGGGCAAACGACGTGTCAAAGAAGTCAAAGTACGTTGGAAAGGATATCCACCCAGTTTTGATTCTTGGATCGACGCTTCGCAAGTCATCGACTATAAAAAGAAGTGAACATCATGCCCTTTCACACAGACGCAGCTTCTACGGCTACCAATCCTTCACCCAGTTCTTCTCTACAAGATTTGCAAAAACAACCCTTGTGGGTGTGGTGCGGAGAACGTGTGCCTAAAACGCAAATCGTCTTTTTCTTCCAAATCTTCGTGGTGTATTGTGTCATCGGAGCAGCCATTGCCAATTTGAGTTTGCAACAAGGAGACAAACAATTGTGGGCCATTTTAGTGAGCAGTTGCATCAGTTACCTGCTTCCCAATCCCTCCCTGAAATTCTCCTCGAACGGGAACCACGGGAACCTTGTGTCCAGTGCCAGTGCCAGTCACCACTCCAATAACAACAACAACCAGAACCCCATTTTGAGCGGAGACACGCCTCTGCCGTCCAGTAACCCCTCGGACAGCCACAGAACTCTGGAATTATGAGTCACCAAAACCAATTTTACTTAACCTTACCCAGTGACAGTTCCATGGAGGTGTTTCCCAACAACACGTTGTGCTGTTACACGGCCAAATTACCTCAGGCCATCCCGTCAGATCACGAAGCCCATTGGGAAGTGGCTTTAGTAGAAATCATTCACCCAACCCAAGTCCTCAATGTCCTTCCCATTCAAAATGTTTTTGATATAGAAGTTCATGACGAGCAATTGCAACAGTACTTGGATACCCATGGCGAATATGACAAGAAAACCCCTGGCACAAAAAATCAAAAACACACCACCTATCACTTGTTCATTCCTCCAGGCTATTATTTTAGTGGTCAACATTTGGTCACCACCATAGCCTCCAGGTTTAATGTCTTGTTTCTGAAAGCTTTGGAAAGTGTCAAAAAAAGTGTCACCATGGAATACCACAAAGCAGCTCGTCGCTTCTTGATGAAATTTGACGGGAGTAAGATCGTGTCCATTTTTTTTTTGTCCTGAATTGTTTGACATGTTGGGCGGAGACATGGACATGAGAATGGCCATGATCAAGAAAAAGGAATTACCAATCGTTTACGACAACGAGTCTTTTAGCAAGTTATTTCGTGCCCCGGTAGAACTGAACCAAGGACTGAATTTGATGTTCGTGTATTCCGATGTGGTGGAGTACAACGTGGTGGGACACACCTCTGTGCCGTTACTGCGTGTCATTCCTTTCAAAGTGGATTCTGCCACGAACGCTGACGAGGAAGGTGGAAACACTTATCACGTTCACCGCGACTTTGTACATCCTCACTATTTACCTGTCAGCAAGTCGTATTTGGACACGGTCAACATTGCTATAAAAGGAGATCTGGGACAAAATATTCCATTCACCAAAGGAAAAGTCACGGTGAAACTCCATTTTCGAAAACGATTCTCTCACGACTCGTAAGTCATGTATCCAGTGTACCGAGGGGTTGCTCGACAGCGAGGACACGGTTTAGGAGATATGTTAAAATCGGCCTTTCGTTCGGTGGTCCCGGTGTTGAAACCGATGGTGACACGCGGATTGCACGCCTTGAAAGATGCGGTACTGACGCAAGGCAAAGAATTTCTCCAAAATGTCATCATCGACAAACAAATCCCTAAAGAAGCCTTCATGAGGGCAGGCAAAAATGTCTTGCTGCAAACGGGCAAAGACCCTTTGGGCCGCCAAGAAACACCTATAAATACCCTGCACGCTACCGAGTCAGGCATTCAGCAAGGACAAGGCAGAAAGAGACGACGAAGAAAACACCCTTTCACCAGACTTCACACGTCTAAAGCGAGAAAGGCAAAGAAAAGAAGAACCGTTCGAGACTTAGACGTTTTCGATTATTGAGACACAGAACAAAATGATGCACCGAGAATCTTGCGCTTGTTCCAAGTTGGAACTGGATCTGTTTGCCATGCCCCCCACCATGATGACCATGCAAGAATCCCAGTGGGTGGAATTTCATCCCGTCTCCTCATTGACCGATTCCGCTCCCATCGAGTTTGAAATCAAAGGACAGCCCGAAGATTACATCGATCTGAATAGCAGTTACCTATACTTGAAAGTGAAAGTGATCGAACCACACAACGCTAACATAGACGCTGATGAAGCAGTAGCTCCCGTCAATAATTTCATGCATTCCTTGTTCAGCGAAGTGGACTTGTACTTGAATAACAAACTGGTCAGCAACAGCATGGATACTTACCCTTATCGAGCGTACCTGGAAAATCTCTTGACGTACGGAAAAGAAACCAAGAACACTCATCTGGATGCTTGCGTGGTATGGAAACCTGACGCGATAGGCAAGTTCAAGAGTGTAACACTTGCTGGGGATGCTCAAAATACAACGGGATTTGTAGAAGGACAAAAGAAAATTGCTGGAAGTCTTAGTTTAGAACTGATGGATCGCTTGCATTTGGACATGTGGTTACAAGAAAAGTATTTGCTGAACGGGGTGGATATCCGCCTGAGACTGAATCGTAGCACTGCTGATTTCCATTTGATTGCTGCTCATGATGCCACTTACAAAACCAAAATCGAAGAAGCCAGACTGTACGTGCGACGTGTGGAAGTGTTGCCTTAAGTAGGTAACGACATCAGTCAGACGTTGAGCAGAACGAGCGCCAAGTATCCGATCCGACGCGTGGAAGTGAAAACCTTCACCATTCCTGCTGGACAGCGATCCATGATCGAAGATCATCTGTTCCAAGGACAGTTACCCAAACGTTTGATTGTTGGTATCGTCAAGAATTCAGCTTTCAATGGAGCCTACCATGAAAGTCCTTTCTACTTTAATCATTACAATGTGTCCAAGATTGAAGTCAGTCACAATGGCAACACCTTGTGTACCCGACCCTTTGAGCCTAAATTTGGTGTCGCGAAGAATTATTTGATATCGTACTTGTCCCTGTACGAAGCTACCGGACAGTTAGGAACCAACACCAGTCACGGCATTACGTACGACGATTATGCAGGAGGCTACGCTTTGTGGGCTTTCGATTTCACTCCAGACCAAGGCAGCGACGAGGGACATTTCCACCCTATAAAATCCGGCCAAATTCGTGTGGAAATTCAGTTTGCGAGTCCACTGTATGCAGGGAACACAGTGAACGTCATCCTGTATGCAGAATTCGATAATACGATAGAAATCAACAGTTTGAGAGAAGTCATCCTAGACTATTAGAAGCCATGGAAGACTGTTATCCCTCTTTACCTAATGGAGAAACTTTGGACATGGAATGTGAGAAGACTGTGAAAGAAGAAGAAGTGATCATGATGAAGTCAAGATGGCCAGAACAAGAAGCCCATTTAGTCTTCTGTTTTGCCAAACACTTGGTCAAAAAAATGACGGAATTTATCAAGAAAAATTGCTATGGATGTCAAAACGATCATCCCAGTCAAATTCAACACGACAAATGCCCCATGTTGAGTCAAGAAGAAAAATTAGACGAGTATCTGGACGAAGCTTGGAGTCTCATCTCGGACGAAGTCGTGTTGCATCAGTGGTGAACATTCTTGTCCACCATTAACCACTCAAGAGATCGATCGTATCGAAGCTCTCCTGAATCAAAGTGAGGAGACGAAACGAAGAAACGGTTATTCGAGAGACATTTTCAAGCAAAAAGTCAGGATCGAATTGATGACTTATTATTACCTGTGAAGAAGAAAACACACAAATCAATGGATACCTGGGAACTTTATTACCTTTTGAACCACAGTTCGTACACGACTTCTTGGAATCCTGTCGTCTGTGCTAAAGATGAACTCCCTCATCGCAAACCTCAAGACCATCTAGCTTATGTGATCAACACGGACGACAGTCATCTCCCAGGAACCCACTGGGTAGCCGTTTACTTTCCTCAAGAAGGATGTGTGGAATATTTTGATTCGTACGGATTGCCCCCTTTGGAAGATGATATCATCGACTTTATGAGAAGAAATGCTCAGACCACCCGATTCAATAATGTGAAATTACAAGGCACAGATTCCTTGGTGTGCGGACAGTACTGTGTGTATTTTCTGCATCATCGCAGCCTGGGCTATTCCTTAGAACATTTAGTGACTCATTTTGATCCTCGTTCATCTTCTAGAAACGATGTGAAAGTAGATCGATGGTTTTGTGACCATTATGCTTATCCTTTGTCTCAAGCTAGGAAACGTAGTGTCCATCAATGGCCTAATGACTTCCAACAGTGGAAATCACAATTTCATTCACAACGTTGTCAGCCCTGTTTAAAGTAGAGTGTGAATTGAAAAAAAAATGTTTGTGATTTGAAAAAAATGTTTGATGTTATATGGTTGGATTATTGTTAAAAAAAATGTTAGAGTTGTTGGTTAGTGTTAAGTGATTTTGAATAAAAAATGTTGTGTTTTGAAAACAAATGCCTTTGTCTTTTGTTTGGCTATAAGAATGTTGATTCATGCTGTTTGACTTCTTACTATCCCTCTCATGACACTCATTGAATGTTGCGGCTCGAAAACCGTAGAGGGATGTTTTCCTTCACATCCGCGCTTTGACTTTAAGAACCGGGGTAGTTTCCAGTCTAACCATCCATTGTCGACTCATCCTCCTACGAAGATGTGCTCCAAACTAGCTAAACTAAACGAAGCCTACGTGAATTTGCATAGGGTCAGACACAGTCTGATACCGAAAGCTGAAGAGATAGAGAATGTGAGAATGCTAAAAGTCACTGAAGACCTGATAGAAGAGCTCTTCAGAGAAGAAGTGAACAGGGAGAAAGAAGAATGGACAGAGAAGTACAGACTTCAGAGACAGCAGCAACAGCAACAACAACAACAACATCAGCAGCAGCAGCAGGAACCTGAACCTGACAGAGGCTTTGTCGATTGTCGTATCGACACCAAAGAGTTCTTCTTCTCTTTCCGAAGAAGCAGACCTATCGTCAGAAAGTCTATCCTCAGAGGTCGTCGCATTCTTAGAAACTAAAAGATTGCCATAGCAAACAAAAAAAAAACAACCCTTTTCAGGGCTACCCCAATACTCTAGAAAAGAAATAACAATCGATTTGCCAATGTGTGTAGGTAGAGTAGTGTGAATATAAACACTGACTCTTTTTTATAGTGTGAGTGTATGTGTTTGTAAGTGCTCTCGTAGGTTGGTGTGGATAGTAGAATAAGATCATGTTTTTTGCTGTTTGAGGTGTGGGGAGTGTAGATTTGGGGTTTGATTGCTTTGCGTATGTGAATAGTATATTGAAGTGATTAATGAAAAAAATTTTTAGAATAGGAATGGGTAGTATAAAAAAGTGAGTGAGTGTTTCTTTTAGGTCCGCGCGTTGTTTTGGTCATGATCTAGGTAAGATCAATTTTATGTTTTTTAGGGGGATGTTTTCCTTCACGTCCGCGCTTTCACTATAATTTGAAACTCGCTGGGCAGTCTAGCTACCCTTGTTGACTGATCAACAATAAAAATGAGTAGCAGACTTGAAAAACTTTTTGAACTCCAGATGCACCTGGAATATGCCAGATGCCTCCTGAACGAGCTGGCTGCGGAGGCCCTTGTGGAAGAAGCCAGGATAGAACAGGAGGAGGAAGAGAAAAATGAAAGAAGAGGAGGAAAGAAAGAGAGAGATCAGGTGTCACCCTATGATGAACCCTGTGTGCAAGGTGACACCTAAGGCAAGAACATCTCCCCAACCTGTAGCTGTACCACATTTACAACAGGAGGTAAGGATGCCAATTCATCCTAGAATAAGAAATAGAAGAAGAAGAGAAAGGGAAGTCTTCACTATTCCAGAGACAGAAGATTGGAATAGTGAAGCCACTCAACCCGCCTCTGCGCTTACAGCAACAAGGGTGAATTGGCAAGGAGACTGGAGTCGAAGATGTGTGTGTGGTGCCAGACCAGGAAGGTGCCAGCATTAGATAGGTGCATCTGGAGATAAAAAACAGCCCTTTTCAGGGCTACCCAATACTCTAGAAAAGAAATAACAATAGATTTGCCAATGTGTGTAGGTAGAGTAGTGTGAATATAAACACTGACTCTTTTTTTTTTTGGTGTGAGGGTATGTGTTTGTGCATGTGTTTGTGTGTGTGTGTGTTTGTGTTTGCAAGAGCTCACGTACATTTGTGTGAATAGTAGATTATGGGTTTGTTTATTGTTTCTTAGAGTATGTGGAAAGTATAGTTTGGGTTTTGTAACTGATCACGTACGATTGTGTGGATAGTAGATTATGGATTTCGTTTTAATGATTTGCGTGTGTAAATAGTAGATTTGGGGTTCGTTTATTGCTGGTTCACGTATGCGGATAGTAGATCATGTGAAATGAGAAAAGTAGGGGATGTTTTCCTTCACGTCCGCGCGTTGTTTGGTCATGATCTAGGTAATATTAATTTTATGTCTAAGGGGGATGTTTTCCATCACGTCCGCGCTTTTCGTATAAGAATCCACAGTATTCGTTGTTCAAACCATTCTACAGAGAAGATGGCTTCAAACCACCTCGATAAAATGCAAACATTGCAAGACGTCCTGGACAATTTGGGCATGATGGAACAAATGCTAGTGAGACTAAATGAAGATCACTATTCTTATAGTCCCCATCGAGTGAAGATGGAGATTAACAACTTAAGAAAAGTAAAGGACATGATAAGTGATGTGATGAAAGAAATAAAGGAGGAGAAGGAGGATGAAGAGGAAAGGATAAGGATAAGAGCATGGAATGAAAAAATTGAAAAAGAAGAAGAAAATGAGAAGAGGAAGAAAGAAGAGGAGGAGAAGAAGAAAGAAGAGAAAAAGAAGGAAGAAAAGAAAGAAAAGAAGAGAAAGAGTGTAGGAGAGAAAATAAGAAGTTGGTGGAAAAATAGAAGAAATTAGAAGAAGAAGAAACCCAAAGGCCCTTTTCAGGGCTACTCATAGGTCTCGAAAAGAGAATGACTTTCCATTGCCTACCCCTTTTTTTTTATTTTATTTTTTTTTAAAAATCCCATGTTCAATTTCCCTTGACGCTATACAGTCCCACCCTGTTTAAATTCCTTTGACGCTATACAGTCCCCTATTCCCATGTTCAAATCCCCTTGACGCTCAACAGTCCCAGGATTTTTCTCCATGTTAATTTCCCTTGACGCTAAACAGTCCCACGATTTTTCTCCATGTTAATTTCCCTTGTCGCTAATCTGTCCCACGATTTTTCTCCATGTTAAATTTCCATTGTCGCTAATCTGTATCGGGGGGGGGGGTCTGTAATGCTAATTCCCATTGTCGCTAATCTGTCCCCCTTCACTACTGCTGTTTGTTTTTGAACTCCAGTGACACCTGGTTAATGATGGCACCTTCCAGGCCTGGCACCACACACACGTCTTCTTCCCCAGTCTCCTTTTACTTTTTTTCTTGAAAGTGCAGAGGGAGGATGATTGGCTTCAGCACCCCAATCCTCTGTCTCTGGTATCTTGAAAGCCATCCTCTCTCCTATTTTCTTCTCCTCCTCTTCCCTCTGTCTTCTCTCCTCCTCTTCCTTCTTTATTCTTTCCTCTTCTACTATGTCCTCCGCGGCCAGTTCATTTAACAGGCGCCTGACATATTCCAGATGTACCTGGAGTTCAAGAAGTTTGCTTATTCTGGTATTCATTGTCTTGTTAACGAATGAACAGGGTAGCTAGACTGCCAAGCGAGTTTCAATTTATACTAAAAGCGCGGACGTGAAGGAAAACATCCCTTAAAAACAAAATTGATCTTACCTAGATCATGACCAAACAAACGCGCGGACCTAAAAGAAACAGTCACTCACTTTTTTATACTGCCCATCAATATTTTAAAAATTTTTCATTAATCACTTCAATATACTATTCACATACGCAAAGCAATCCAATCAAACCCCAAATCTACTCTCCCCACACCTCAAACAGCAAAAAACATGATCTTAATCTACTATCCACACAAATGTACGTGAGCACTTACAAACACACAATCATATACACAAACACATACACTCACACTATAAAAAAGAGTCAGTGTTTATATTCACACTACTCTACATACACACATTGGCAAATCGATTGTTATTTCTTTTCTAGAAATATTGGGTAGCCCTGAAAAGGGCTGTTTTTGTCTGCTATGGCAATCTTTTAGTTTCTAAGAATGCGACGTCCTCTGACGATAGACTTTCTGACGATAGGTCTGCTTCTTCGGAAAGAGAAGAACTCTTTGGTGTCCATACGACAATCGACAAGGCCTCTGTCAATTTCAGGTTGCTGCTGCTGCTGCTGTTGTTGTTGCTGTTGCTGCTGTCTCTGAAGTCTGTACTTCTCTGTCCATTCTTCTTTCTCCCTGTTCACTTCTTCTCTGAAGAGCTCTTCTATCAGGTCTTCAGTGACTTTTAACATTCTCACATTCTCTATCTCTTCTGGCTTCGGTATCAGACTGTGTCTGACCCTATGCAAATTCACGTAGGCTTTGTTTAGCTTAGCTAGTTTGGAGCACATCTTCGTAGGAGGATGAGTCGACAATGGATGGTTAGACTGGAAACTACCCCGGTTCTTAAAGTCAAAGCGCGGATGTGAAGGAAAACATCCCTCTACGGTTTTCGAGCCGCAACGTTCAATGAGTGTCATGAGAGGGATAGAGAGAAGTCAAAGAGCATGAATCAACATTCTTATAGCCAAACAAAAGACAAAGGCATTTTTTTTCAAAACACAACATTTTTTATTCAAAATCACTTAACACTAACAAACAACTCTAACATTTTTTAACAATCATCCAACCATATAACATCAAACATTTTTTCAAATCACAAACATTTTTTTTTTAATTTACACATTATTTTGGACAGGGCTGACAACGTTGTGAATGAAATTGTGATTTCCACTGTTGGAAGTCATTAGGCCATTGATGGACACTACGTTTCCTAGCTTGAGACAAAAGATAAGCATAATGGTCACAGAACCATCGATCTACTTTCACATCGTTTCTTGAAGAACGAGGATCAAAATGAGTCACTAAATGTTCTAAGGAATAGCCCAGGCTGCGATGATGCAGAAAATACACACAGTACTGTCCACACACCAAGGAATCTGTGCCTTGTAATTTCACATTATTGAATCGGGTGGTCTGAGCATTTCTTCTCATAAAGTCAATGATATCGTCTTCCAAAGGGGACAATCCGTACGAATCAAAATATTCCACACATCCTTCTTGAGGAAAGTAGACGGCTACCCAGTGGGTTCCTGGAAGATGACTGTCGTCCGTGTTGATGACATACGCTAGATGGTCTTGAGGTTTGCAATGAGGGAGTTCATCTTTAGCACAGACGACAGGATTCCAAGAAGCCGTATACGAACTGTGGTTCAAAAGGTAATAAAGTTCCCAGGTATCCATGTTTTTTTCTTCTTCACAGGTAATGATAAGTCATCAATTCGATCCTGACCTTTTGCTTGAAAATGTCTGACAAGTAAAAGGCGTTTGGCTCCGACTTCTTATTCTGGTCAAAGAGAGATTCGATGCGACGGACTCCAGAGATGTTAATGGAGGAGAAGAATGTTTATCCAAGCCTTTAAACCACTCGTTCAACACGAATTCTATCTCGATGACACCCCAAGCTTTGTCCAGATATTCGTCCAATTTTTCTTCTTGGCTCAACATCAGACATTTGTCGTGTTGAATTTGACTGGGATGATCGTTGTGACATCCATAGCACTCTCCCTTGATCAATTCTTTCATTACATCTGCCAGGAATGTAGCAAAACAGGAGACTAAATGGGCTTCTTGTTCTGGCCATCTTGACTTCATCATGATAACTTCTTAGTCTTGGGATTCTTCTTCTTCTTCTTCTTCTTCTTCTTCTTTCATGGTTTCCCCCCATTTCATGTCCAAAGTTTCTTCACTAGGTAAAGAGGGATAACAGTCTTCCATAGCTTCTAATAATCTAGAATGACTTCTCTCAAACTGTTGATTTCTATGGTATTATCGAATTCGGCATACAGGAGGACGTTCACCGTCTCTGTTAGATTTGTAGTAAACTGAATTTCCTCACGAATCTGGCCGGATTTTATAGGGTGGAAATATCCCTCGTCGCTGCCTTGGTCTGGAGTGAAATCGAAAGCCCACAAAGCATAGCCTCCTGCGTAATCTTCGTACGTAATCCCGTGACTGGTGTTGGTTCCTAACTGACCGGTGGCTTCGTACAGGGACAAGTACGATCTCAAGTAATTCTTCTTGTCAAAGTTAGGTTCGAAAGGTCGGGTACACAAGGTCTTGCCATCGCGACTGACTTCGATCATGGACACGTCAAAGTGTTTAAAGTGGAAAGGATTTTTAGCCAAAGCTCCGTTGAAGGCTGCATTCTCGACGATACCAATGGTCAAACGTTTGGGTAACTGTCCCTGGAACAAATGATCTTCGATCATGGATCGCAGCCCCGTAGGAATGGTGAAGGTTTTCACTTCCACGCGTCGTATGGAATACTTGGCGGTCGTTCTGCTCAACGTCTGACTGATGTCGTTACCCACTTTAGGTAACACTTCCACGCGTCGTACGTAGAGCCTGGCTTCCTCGATGACAGTTTTGCAAGCACTAGTACCTATCAAATGGAAAGCGGTACTACTACGATTCAGTCTCAGGAATAGATTCACTCCGTTCAGCAAATACTTTTCTTGTAACCACATGTCCAAATGCAAACGATCCATCAGTTCTAAACTATCTCCACTTTTGATTCTGTCTCTTCGTTCTACAAATCCCGCATTGTGTTCTTTGGTTGTATTAATTTCGAATTCTTCAAACTGGCCTGCATCGTCAGCTTCCCATACCACACAGGCATAGAGATGAGTGTTCTTGGCGTCTATTCCGTACGTCAAGAGATTTTCCAGGTATGCTCGATAAGGGTAAGTATCCATGCTGCTACTGACTAGTTTGTTATTCAAGTACAAGTCCACTCCACTGAACAAGGAATGCATGAAATTGTTGACGGGAGTTATTACCTCATCACCATCTAGGGGCGTATTATCCTCATCGACAACTTTGACGTTCAGGTACAAGTAACTGCTATTCAGATCGATGTAATCTTCGGGCTGTCCTTTGATTTCAAACTCGATGGGAGCTGAGGCTGTGAAAGAGGAGACGGCGTGAAGTTCCACCCACTGGGATTCTTGCATGGTCATCATGGTGGGTGACATGGCAAACAGATCCAGTTCCGACTTGGAACAAGCGCAAGACTCTCGGTGAATCATTTTTTGTTCTTTCTAAATAATCGAAAACGTCTAGGTCTCGAACGGTTTTTCTTTTCTCTGCCTTTCTAGAAGTGTGAAGTCTGGTGAAAGGGTGTTTTCTTCGTCGTCTCTTTCTACCTTGTCCTTGCTGAATGCCTGACTCGGTAGCGTGCAGGGCATTTATAGGTGTTTCTCGTCCGCCCAAAAGGTCTTTACCCGTTTGCAACAAGACATTTTTGCCTGCCCTCAAGAAAGCTTCTTTGGGGTTTTGTTTGTCAATGATGACATTTTGGAGAAATTCTTTACCGTGTGTCAGTGCTGCATCTTTCAAGGCGTACAATCCGCGTGTCACCATCGGTTTCAACACGGGGGCCACTGAACGAAAGGCTGATTTTAACATATCTCCTAAACTGTGTCCTCGCTGTCGAGCAACCCCTCGGTACACTTGATACATGACTTACGAATCGTGAGAGAACCGTTTTCGAAAATGGAGTTTCACCGTGACTTTTCCTTTGGTGAATGGAATATTTTGTCCCAAATCTCCTTTTATAGCAATGTAGAGCGTGTCCAAATACGACTTGCTGACCGGCAGATAGTGAGGATGTACAAATTCGCGGTGAACGTGGTAAGTGTTTCCACCTTCCTCGTCAGCGACCGTGGCAGAATTCACTTTAAAAGGAATGACACGCAGTAACGGTAGGGAGGTGTGTCCCACCACGTTAAACTCCACCACATCGGAGTACACAAACATCAAATTCAGTCCTTGGTTCAGTTCTACCGGGGCACGAAAAAACTTGCTAAAAGAATCGTTGTCGTAAATAACTGCTGATTCGCCTTTTTGTTGTTCTACTTTCTTCCTCAGTTCCATGTCTCCGCCCAACATGTCAAACAATTCAGGACAAAATAAAATGGACACGATTTTACTCCCGTAAAATGTCATCAAGAAGCGACGAGCTGCTTTGTGGTATTCCATAGTGACACTTTTTTTGACACTTTCCAAAGCTTTCAGAAACACGACATTAAACCTGGAGGCAATGGTGCTCACCAAATGTTGGCCACTAAAATAATCGCCTGGGGGAATGAACAAGTGATAGGTGGTCCACTTTTGATTTTTTGTGCTAGGGGTTTTCTTGTCATATTTGACATGGGTATCCAAGTACTGTTGCAATGAATCGTCATGAACTTCCACCGTAAAAAAATTTTGATTGGGAAGGACATTGAGGACTTGGGTTGGGTGAATGATTTCTACTAAAGCCACTTCCCAGTGGGCTTCGTGATCTAATGGGATGGCCTGAGGTAATTTGGCCGTGTAACAGCACAACGTGTTGTTGGGAAACACCTCCATGGAACTGTCACTGGGTAAGGTTAAGTAAAATTGGTTTTGGTGACTCATAATTCCAGAGTTCTGTGGCTGTCCGAGGGGTTATTGGACGTCAGAGGCGTGTCTCCGCCCAAAATAGGGTTGTTGTTGTTGGAGTGGTGACTGGCACTGGCACTGGTTCACGTTGTTCCCGTTCGAGGTGAATTTCAGGGAGGGATTAGGAAGCAGGTAACCGATGCAACTGCTCAATAAAATGGTCCACAATTGTTTGTCTCCTTGTTGCAAACTCAAATTGGCAATGGCTGCCCCGATGACACAATACACCACGAAGATTTGGCAGAAAAAGACGATTTGCGTTTTAGGCACACGTTCTCCACACCACACCCACAAGGGTTGTTTTTGTAAATCTTGCACAGAAGAACTGGGTGAAGGAGTGGTCAACGTAGCTGCGTCTGTGTGAAAGGGCATGATGGTCACTTCTTTTTATAGTCGATGACTTGCGAAGCGTCAATCCAAGAATCAAAACTGGGTGGATATCCTTTCCAACGTACTTTGACTTCTTTGACACGTCGTTTGCCCACTTTACGGGTTCTGCTTTCGAGAATGCTTTCGATGTCGTACACGTCGTCTTCTTTTTTGGTGACACGTTGTAACTCGGGCAAATAAAACGTTCCTTTGAGCACTTCTCCGTTCATGTCTTCCAATTTATAGACGGCAGGATGACGGCCATGCACTTTTCCAGTGACACGAAACAATTCGGTCGTCCAGTTAGGTAAGTAATCTTTGTCGAAAGTGCGTTTGGTTTTGCCAATGCGCACCCAATCTCCTACGGTCAACTCTCCACTATTCTTGGGGACAGCCCTCGTCGGGGACGTACCAAACAGGTGCTCAAACACCAGCACTTCGTTGTCGGGAGTCAGTTCTTGCGGAGCACGTCCAATGCTTCGATGGTAAGATTGGTTGTACGCTTGCACCAGGTGCGGTAAGATGTCGATGTACTTCAGAGTGTGATGATGCGTAAAATATTTCCACATGCGTTCTTTCAAAGTGCGTTGAAAACGTTTATTGATGCTAGCTTTGGTTTCGGGATTCTCGGTGGTAAAAAAATGAATGTCACGTTTCTTTAATTCTTTTTGGAAAGCTTGGTTCAGAAATTCGGTACCTTTGTCCGTTTGCCATCGATGAGGGTGACGACCGCTTTGTTTCAACACTCGTTGCAGGGCTCGCACTAATTCGTTGCTGGATTTGGAAGTCAATGGCACGACCCAGGCAAATTTGGAAAAGACGTCGATGACACAAAACAAATATTTGTAACCACGATTGTAGCTGGCCAAATGAGAGACATCGGCTAAATCGGCTTGCCATTGATGATCGATGCCTTCCACTCGGGTGCGACTTCTGGAAAACTTGCGTCGAATGGGTTTGTGTAAAGTGTAGGTAGCTTGTTCTTGTAACCATCGTTGCACTTGAGGTAAACGGAGACTTTTCAGTCGAGTTTTGGCAGCACGATACAATTTTTGAACTCCTGCGTAACCTGCAGGATCCGAGGGATCGTAGTAAATGCTGGCTAAGACTTTTTCCATTTTTGGGGTTTGTTTGTGTGTTAATAAGTCACCCACTCTTCGGTGATGCTACTTTGGGTGGGTCGAAAGGGTGGTTTAGAAACGGATTTACGTGTCCGATGGGCTACGGGAGTAGAAGTCGAAGGTAGTGGTGGTGGAGGTGGCAATGGAATGGCTTTGGTCTTCTTTTCTTTTTTCACTTCTGGTTTCCCTTGTTTCTTTTTCACTTCTGTCGAAGGAGGAGTGGACATCATCTTTTAAACCCAAGCTTTCATTTCTTCTCGTTGGGGTGTGGGGGACGGGGTCAACAAGGATGCTGCAATCTTACTCGAAATGGGAGCTGCTGACGGTGTTTGAAACACTTCTCGCATCTCTTCTTCCTCAGGTCTTCGTGGGGTAGCATCTCTGGTGACCCCTGGGGATGGTAGTAGTGGTGGTGGTGGTAGTGATGATGATGCTGGACTTTTCATCAAGGTCTTAAAATCTTTCAGAGTGGGTAAAGCTGTTTCGTCTAAAGCTTTCTGGTGAAAGAGTTGCAATCGTTGCAAGAGTTGACCGTACTTTTGCAATTTTTCTGTTTCGGACAAATCATGGCGATCCATCAAGGACTGCAATTCGTATTGTAACTGGGGCATCTCGCTTAAATGGGGATTAGGAGGTAAATGCGGGGTGTGTTGTTCTTGCCAACGATGGTATTCCATCTATCGTTTGTAAGGCACTAAAGCTAGTTTTCGTCCTTCCATGGGGTTGTCAGAGGTCGATTCTGAGATCTTGGGACTTCCGAGGGCCTTTTTATCTTGCTCCCACCAGTCCTCCCAACATGGTTCCCAAGACTCCTTTCAATAAGGGGCCTAACAAGAGGGGTAAAATGCCTCCACGTTGGACCAACATCTTCTTCTTTTGACGAATCGGAATTTTCTTTTGAACCATTTGGCGAAGAACGTGACGATGTTTGCTTAAGCATTGTTTCTGGTGTTTGGACAAAGGGATCGTGCCTTTCAAGACGTATAAACAACATTCGCACACAGTATCGATGACTTCTTTGGAGGCTGATTGAATGAGTTTTTTTCGTAGAGGTGGAGAAGCTTTGGACAGGACAGATAACATGTCCCCATGTTTGACTAAACGAGGAGGCAGTCCTTTTCTTTTCTTTCCTTGGGGCTGTTTAGAAGAGGGATGTTTTCTGGAGGGTGACATATTTGAGTCTTCAGCACCAAAAACACTGATACACCGACTTGGTCACAGGCCCTTTTTATACTGGAACGCGTCGCCACTGATTGTCTTTACGTCGTATCAACTTCAGGACAGGCATGACACGTCGTGCAGGGGTACGCAACGGACTAAATCGAGGCAGTTCTTGCTTGGACAAATCCAGTAAACTTTGTAACATGCCCGATCTTTCTTGGACTTTGATTTTGGGAGAAGGTACTTTGTGAGCAGCAGCCACTGCCACTAAATGGGAGGGTCCTGCCACTGGGAAGTTCTTGGGGTCATCAACGGAGAAGTTCTTGGTGTGATCAACGTCTCCAAGTACTCTTCAGTTCTTAGGTTTCAAATCGACGAGTAAATAGGCGTGTGGAGTTCAAGTAGCATCGTCGTACGCCTGAGTCGGCCAAGGCGTTCCTAACTGTTTGGCTAAGACTTGCACTTGCGATTTATCTCGAGGGCTTTTAAACAAGACCACGTAATGCGCATTGAGACTGATGGTGCGATGGGCTTTACTTTGTTGAAACAAATTTTGGGCGATGTAAACGACACTGGCATTACGGTGATGCCCTTTGCGCGTGAACCACAGTTTATTTTCTTCTTCGTCTTCTCCTAACATGTCGTCAAAAATTACCAAATGGGTTTGACGGGAGTCAGAGACGATGCCGTCGTCTTCTTTAGGAATGCCTTCCACAAACACGATGGAATCGCCTTGACTTCCTCGCAAGAGGCTGTACGCCGATTGCCACTCTTTGTAACACCACACGATCCGCTGAGGTGGTCGGTCGATCAAATGATGTTTATGTTCGATCAAACGTTTGACGAATTCGGTTTTGCCTGAACCGCTGGGTCCAGCAATGAGCATGTTAAAGGGATGGCGAAGATACAAAGCCTCCCAACTGGCACGATCTAAGTGTTCGTCGATGACTTTGACAGTGGATGAAGAGGGAGCAGAGACAGCAGAATTAGCCATAGTGTCAGGAATGTCACTTGTGACACGAAAACAAACAAGACGAGAGTTTATATACTTTTTTCAGGACACGTTTATTGAATGTTTTAAACATGAATACGAAAGACAAAAATACATAAAAGCCGAAGGCTTAAGTACAAGGATAAAAGTCACATGAAAATCTTTAACGTGGAATAAAAACAAGTGTCTGTACAACATGTTTTGGGTAAAGTTCTGACCAGTTCTATAGGGGGTAAGGTCACACAAGTGTCCTCCCGAAAGGGTCTTTCAGGCCTGTCCACGACAGTCCTGTCCTGGGTGACGGGTTCTTCTGGCACCGTCACTAACACAGGTTGAAAAGTAACTTTTTTCTTTGGACGTTGAAAGGAAGGATCACAACTCTCGAGCATACTGGGCCACTTCTTGGGTCCAAGCCTCAAAATCCCAATTTTTTCAGGCACGGACATCTGTCCACTGGAGGTGTAAGTCACAAGCTACACACACATCGTCATGCACGTCTCGGGTAGCTAAAAGTTGACGAATCTTTTTTTCCCGTAGAGGTCGAGAAGTATCCAGATGAAAACGTAAGGCTTTGAGCAAAAGGAGTCTCTCGTGAACATTTAAAGGCACCACTTTCATGTTGAATGGGGTGGTAAATACTGTTCGTAAAGAGTCCACAAGGAATCGGCTGGTAAACGAAATCCTAGAAAACAAGTCACTAAGACACACACCACTTGTCGACCCAAATTGAATGGATACAGTTCTTGTAATAATCGATGGTAATGATCCACGGTTTGAATATGGTCATTGAGTTCCTTCCACGGAATCTGTTCAATTACATGCGACATAAGTCGTGGCATGGCAGCCTGTTTTTATAGTCTCTTTGTTTCGGAAACAATACACGTACTTTCTAGCCAGAGATCTTCGTTCTCCAGTGGGGAATCTAAATGTTGCATACTGTAACCTAAACTTCAAAGTTTGTTTAGAAGTTTCCTCTTCCACTAAGTAGATTCCACGTAAAATATGTTGGTAATCCTTTAACTTGTCTTCCTCAATGCGTTGCACGAGGTGAATCTCGAAGTAACCAAAATAATCAACACGTGGATCATCGGGGGCCTGGAAGTATTGAACAAGGTCTGACCACTGAAACAATTTCTGACGAATCAGTTCTTTTATACCACTCAGATACCAGTGGTTAAAGATCTGGTGACGTAACGGATGCAGCTGTTCTTTATGTTTGACTTGTATTTTGACCAGCTCTCGGTAAATGCGTTCTCTCAACTCCACAGGCAAAGCACGAATGTTCTCTTGTAAAGTATCCATGAATAGGTCATACTAAATCCTCTTTTGTCTGACACAAGAAATGTACCATTTGCACAGACATGGTTTTCATTCATTGTCGAATCTAAATCGTTTCATCACTAATCTACACATTAAAATTCGTTCAGAAGTTTCCTCTTTCACTAAGCTGACATTGAGTAAAAGATGTTGGTAATTCGTTAACTCTTCCTCTGGAATTGGATCCAGTACGTTTACAATGTAGTAGATAGAATCATCCATACCAAACCAATTCTTTTTATAACCAGGGGTCGTTGATCAATGTCTGTCCAATGGAACACTTTCAACTGAATCAGTCCTTGTATAGCATTCAGGTACCAGTGGTTCAAACACCGGTGACGTAACGGATGCAACTGTTCTTTACGTTTGACTTGTATTTTGACCAGCTCTCGGTAAATGCGTTCTCTCAACTCCACAGGCAAAGCACGAATGTTCTCTTGTAAAAGTATCCATAAACAGATTATGGTAAGTTACTTCAATGTCTCGGTCCCACTAAGGGTAAGTAATGACAATTCGGTGACCATCGAGCATGTTCTACGTAGGCCGAATCTTGTGGTTCCCAGTGGTGAAGTGACACACCGCAACTGAAGCACTTGACTTTATCTCCTTCGCCCAAGTAGAACAATCCGGCTCTGGCTAATTCTTCGGGGGTCGGTCCTCCCAGATACTTAGGCCATTTTCCTTTGAACGATTGAAGACGATTTTCAAAGTCGTAGTATTCCGACAAACGCACAGGAAACGAATATTCGTCTTTCACAGGTTCGTTTCGATGAGGGTTGGGTGACATGGACAGGAGTTTGCCCAGGGCTGGATGACATCCATAGGGGGGTAGACGTGAAGGTGAACATCCACATTTAAAACGAAAGCCAGTAAAATGTCCAATAGGACGAGCGGCATCGCTTTCGCATCCCTCAGGTTTGACACGCACAGCATCACTTTCCATGATAGGGGTAGTAAAAACAAAGTTCCCATGATGCTTTACGGCATCGCTAAGGTCACAGCGTACAGCATCGTTCCCATCGCAAGGCTCACAATCGCATTCTGTTTCCGACGCCCCCCACTTGAATTGTGTCTGTCTGAACTTGTGTGTTTCTCTGAAAGTATTCATCTTGTTCGCTCGGTCTTGGTAGCTAGTCACAATGAACTATCGATCTTGACCATAGTCCCTTTTTATACTAGTCGCAATGCAGTCTGAAGCTTGTACATCGTTCCTTTTTTATGTTTTTTATGTCTAGTTTTGGAAGGTACCGTCTCTAAGGTGCCGTCATCATTGTACTGTAGTGTCATGGGTGGAAAGGCCATAGAAAGGTAAGGACAGTACGGAGACCATCGAGTATGTTCCAGAATAGCTGAATCTTTGTAGATACATAGATCCATTCGTAACTTCAGTCCGCAAGCGAAACGCTGTACTTCGTATCCCAATCCTGACTCAGGTCTCAAGTAGACAAATCCTGTTCTAGCTAAAACATGCGAAGAAAGTAATCCTTCCCTATCCGTAGGCCATTTCTGAATCGTGTCCAATCGACGGGCACAATCACAATAGTCAGGTAAGAAGACTGGAACAGGGTAGGGTTTGAACTTGGAGTTCTCATCGGGTTTCTCACTCGATTCTTGCTGTGGCGAAGTCATGCTTCTGGTGGGTGACTATCCTCTTACAACCAATGTTTTATACCGACGTGTCCATACGGTAAGGTGAAATGATTGGGAAGTCTCACTCGCTTCTGGTACACGATTTGATAGACTCTTTCCAAGGGTCGACTGACGATGTGGTGAGTGGGTAAACGTACAATCTTGTTCGGTTGATAGGTGGTCACTTTAAAGTGTTGATCTTTTCCAGACTGCAAGGCTTCTTTCAGTACCCCAAAGTTGACCACTAGACTGGTACGATAATTCAGAGTCAATCCTTTCACTTTACACGTCGTGTGCACTTCTCCTTGTTTGTCCCGGTATTCGTAGCCGTAATTTTTTGGGACCGCCACTGACGAAACTTAGAATCTTGTCGTCGGGATGCTCGTCTGTCCAGGCTCCTAAACGGTCTCCTTCGATGTCAGGGTGCTGTTGACTCGGGTGATGGATGTAAATGCAACTGTCCGTGTCAAAGTACAGGACGCGTTCCCCTAACAGTTCTAAAGCTTCGTACAACTTTAAGCGAGCATGAGCTGTCACGTAAGCCGCAATGATGACATTTCCAAAAGGGTCGTCTTGCACAAAGTCCAGATCTTCTTCGTAATTGACCAAGATCAAATCCTCACGAACGACGTCCACGTGTTTCATGTATTTGGTTTTGTCGTGAATCATCTGAAAGTAGCGGGAAGGTTCTGTCAAATATTCAGTCTTGGGTAAACACGGTCGTTGTGCCATTTTACCCCACAAGTAATTTAACATCACTTTGGCAAACGATCGCCTGCCTTCGTTTTTCTCGACGTGATCTAAAGTAATGCCTTCTTGTGCCCAGTATTTCTCTTTGAATGTCTTTTGGTCATCGGGAGTGTGACACCAGGAAGGATAACCGCTGTCTTCTTGCTTCAGTTTCAAAAAGGCATCCACGTAGTCGGCGAAAATGCCTTTCTGCGTGGGGTCACCCTTGTGGTATTGTTGTGTTTTGGGAAAGTGACAAATTTCGTACACTTCTAACAGTTGGTATCCCATGTCCAGAGCTTTGAACAATTCTACGCTGACCCAGGTTCCCGTCAAGGCCCGTTCTTCCTGGGTGTGCTGACAAGGTTCGTCTTGGTTGCACGTTTCGGCACAAGTACGGCACAAAGGAAACATCAGTTTGCCTTGGCAATGGTGAGGTAAGACGGGATGGTACAAGTCCGTGGGAGGCAAATCTTTACACTTGATCAGACCTTCGTATTGTCGAATGTTTTTCAGGTCGATGTGTTCCGTCAACAATTGTGGGTGCCCTACAGGAAAGCGAGAATATTTGCACACGTAGGGATACAGCGAACACACGTCCAAGTATCTGATTTCTTCTCCTTTCTCTTCGTCGGCTTGGTACAGCAAACAGGTGGCATTGGTTCTTCCTCCGTACAAACTATCCCTCGGGTTCAGCGGGTCCATGAACTGGTAACTTTCCACGAGGCGTTTAAACTCGGGATCGGTTTTCAAACGGTGATCGTACTCGTGTTCCCACATTTCCACCACTTGGTATCCTTCCTGTTCTAACTTTAGGCGTCGCTGACAAGTGACCTGGTACAAGTCTTCCATGGTTCGTTGTAAAAACTGATTTTTAGTGTCGCGGTCAGGGTAACAGACGGGACATCCGTGAAATAAGCAACCGTTAAACTCGTACAGAAGCGATTGACCGAATGCGTTCCGATGGTCTTTTCACCTCCTCCGTTGCGGGCATGCTGAATTCATTTGTCTTCCTTGTCGCACAAGTAATGTAACCAACGTAGGGCTTTGACCGAGTATTGACGTTTGACATAGTTGGTCGTTTGAGGACTGATGACAGCCACGGTGTTTTCAGGCATGAATCGTTGCCTGTACACTAAGGAACACGCTTTGGCAATGGTGCAAGCTTCTTTCAAAGGATCGACCCCTCCGTGTTCCATGAACAGTTCTCGAAATGTTCCACAGCATCGCCGTAAAATGTCCACGTCGGAACGACAATACTTTAGCATTTCTTCCTGAAAGTCGAAAGGGTCGGAGGCGTGAGCCTGGTACCAAACGTAGAAAGCTTCTCGTTGTTCGGTACGCATGTTGTCAGGGTCGTAATAGTGAGCCTCAGGTAAATGGGGTAGAACGGCGTCTTGATTGGCTTCTGTATTGAAAAAGTGTGGAAAGTACCCTTTAGCCATTTCTGTCATTCCAAACGTTTTAGGCATTCGGCTCAAAGGCATGGCCAAGTAACTCATCGAATCTTTAAACTGTACTTGTCCCACTTGCATGAAAATGATTTTGGCTCCGTTCAAAGTCACTTTAGGACGCTCGGTGCCATGTTCCGTATCTGAGAAGAAACTGTCCATCGTATCCGGAAAAATTGTGAGCCATCACCGTGGCATAACGATGACAATCTCCGTAACGTTCGATGTCCTCTTGGCTCCACGTCTTGTCGATGGGGTCTAAGACCCATTTGGCGAAATCGGCTAGCGTGTTCGGTCCTCGAAAGATTTTTTCACGCCCTCCAGGAATCTTGCTGCAGTGAAGGCAATGACTGAAGGTAGGTTCTTGAATGCACTTCTCGCACGCTCGATGAGCCACGCAGAAATTAGGAATGTGAATGCCGGTCTCTTGCATGCATTCGAAATCGAAAAAAATGAAATTGCCTTTCTTCTTGTGTCCATCCTCTTTCTCTGGTGGGGGTTGGTATTTTTGCACGTAGCATTCGTGTTCCAAGTCCACGATGTGGTGACAAATGTGACATTTTTTCTTTCCTGAACATACGTGTCCCTTGGCACTATTGGTACATAGGCCTTGTCCACACGCGGGGCACAATCTCAGCAGTTGACAAGCGCATTTCTTCAAATGCTGTTGGTAACAGGCAGGGCTGACAAACGTGCGCAGACAAGTGAAACAATGCACTGGTTTTTGTCCTTCGCTCTGACAGGGTGGAGAGGCCAAACATCCTGAGCATTTCAATCCGCAATGCTTGTGTTGCTCTCGATTGTTATAGCCATAGTCACATTTCTCACAGTAATAACTGTATCCCAGGAATCCAGTGATAGTGGTAATGGTATCGAAATGGTCATCGTGATAATAGACATGAATGTATTTTCCGTCCTTAAAGTCTTTCCCTCGAAACAACAGAGGTCCGCGCACTTCTTGAGGGTGCACTTTCAAGGTGTAGAATGGAGCTAGGACATCTTGTAATTTTTGCATTTCAGGAATTCCGCAGGGTGTGTCTTTGGACAGTCCGGCTTGTTGCAACAGGAGTTCTGCTTATCTTCGTTGTTTGGCTCGGTTCGATTTTCGAATGTTCTCCCAATCTCTTTTCCATTCTACCGTGTCGTTCTTGTCGGCATAGGTTCGTCCCACCACGATGGCACGGGCTAAATACATCTGGTCTTGAGAATTGTGAATTTGGACGAGACTCGTTTTGGTGCTGCGAAGGTCGTTCACCAATAACACCTTATTGCGTTGTCCGGTCCCTTGAGGAGGAGAGACGTGGGTCATGTCGAGTGTGGCTTTTCCATCGGTGATGTCAAACTGATCATTGGGTTGTTGCACGTGTTGAATCTTGTCCATGACTTTGGAAGCGGTCAATTCTGCAGGGGTGCTAAACTCGATCCAAACAGGGGATTTCAAACCGTCGTGTTGTATGGAGAGTCTCAAGCGATCGTCTTCTTTGGGTTGACATTGTCGCTTGAGTGTGGTGAGCAAAGAATCCCACACCCCAGTGATGAACCCTTCTGCTTTCTCTAATGGTACTTCGGACTTGAAATCTTTAAACTTCACCGTGTATTTGTAAGCCGTGGTTCTAAATTTTCTAGAGGAGCGCTTTTCGGTCTCTCGAATGGAATAGTACTTTTCAGGGTTGACTAAGGGTAGCGAACTTTGTTTAGAGGGTTCGGATTCTGGTTCACTCATGTCCTCTTCAAAATCACTGGCATGAATTTGTGCCAAGACTTCAGCCCTGGTACGAGGCGATAGATCACGTTTCTGCCTCTTAATTTCTTCTCAAATGAATTGGATCGTTTCATCTTGAGTGAAAAACGTCAAATGACTCAAGTTTAAACACCATAGACTAATTTATAGTCATGGCAGACCAGCGTATATAAAAGGGTGTGTGTCTTGTCCTGTCACTATTCATTTCACTCTCAAACCGAGCACAACGATGGAAGAGACTACCCAGATGGAACGTTTCATCAGAGCTTTGCGAGGGGTCATTAGAAAATTCTCTTCAGACCAGCCTACGGACTACTCTCCTTCCTTTTGAGATAGAAGTCAAGATACTTGCTATATCTGTCAGAAGAAAGGGCATTGGTCTTCAGAGTGTCCAGACCGTCAAAAAAGAAAACAGGGGTTAAAAGAGACAAAGGTCAAGATACCTGTTATTATTGTCAAGAAAAAGGACATTGGTCTCCAGATTGCCCAAAAAAGAAACAAGAGGAGTCAGAAGAAAAGAGGGATTCTTCAGAAGAAGAGAGGGATTCTTCAGAGGAAGAAAGCAGCCAGGTGAAGAAAAAGAAACAGGAGAAGAAGGGAAGAAAGTGAGGAGAAAGAGGAGGAGGAAAAGACTGTGACGGTGAAGAAATTTAAAAAACAGAGAGAGTAAAAAAGGAAACAGAAGAAGTGAATGTACTTTTTAAAGTGCTCTGTTGTGAATTGTGAATTGGATTGTAACTATTGAGAAAAGAATAAATTAGGTATAAAAAAGGTAAGTGTCTTTGGGTTTTGATTTTAAAATAAGAACGTACACTCACGCACTCATATACACGTAATATAGGGGTAAAATGGGTTTGGTTTTTTTTTGAGTTATTGGCAATTGAAAAGTGTATCTCTTTTCGAGAGACGTGGGTGGCCCTGAAAAGGGCCTTTTTTGGTGTAGGGGTGAGTTTAAGCAATCAACTTTAACTGTCTTAAGCCTTTGCCACGGCCGAGGCCTACTTCTGATGATGATGATTTTGTTGAAATCACTAAGGGTGGTACGGTAGGCTTAGTCACAGGGTTGGCGTGTTTAGGTCGGGAAGGTCGTATTCTCTTCGGTCGTGATAAAGAAGTCTGATACATTTGTTTCAGACTTCTTAACTCCGCTAAAATGTCCAACAGTACCGTGACGGTTTGACTTTCACCCTCTTGTTTCTTTGCTGCTACTTCTTCTTGTTGTTGTTTTTTTTCTTACCTCTTCTTCTTGCTGCTGTTGCTGTAGGAGAAAAGCTTGTTCCGCTTCCTTTTATCGTTGTATAAATTTCTCCAATTCTTCTTTCTGTCTCTGTCTAAAATTCTCCACTTGCGGTAATGAAGAAGGTAACGAAGGTTCCGGAACAAATTCTTGCAAGGTAAGAAAATCCACAAAATCCCAATTTACCTCTTCTGAAAGTAAGTCCGGGTTCCCTTGGGTGATCTCCACTACTGGTGCACCCCAATGGATCGTTTTCTGAGTTTCCGTCATGTTGAAAAACTGTCGCATGGATTGACTACACACAGGCGCTAGCGAATCTATATAGACCACGTGACGTCACAGACTGCTCTCTTCCGATTGGACGTGGGCTGACTGAATTTTGTAACGCCTGTTTGGATTGGTCAATGAACTCAATCCGTTTCAATCCTTCCTCTACCTATAAATAAGCGCAGTTCACTGCATTGATTCACCTGTTCTCGGCACCTCGAGATGTGGACCGATGTGCAATCTTCTACGCTTGCGTCTTCAATGATGTTCCGGACGGACATACCATGTATGTCCGGTCCAAGTGGACAGTTGTCTACAGGACAGACACCAGTCTGTGGATACGTAGGATCTACGTAGAAAGACAAGGATGCCTCAAAAGAGTCCTGATTTACGGTCCTACAGTGAGACGCAGCCTAAGGACAAGAAGACCAATGCGGTGCCCTTTATGTTAATGGATACATTAACATAAACCCAAAGGCTCTTTTCAGGGCCACTCATAGGTCTCGAAAAGAGATTGACTTTCAATTGCCTACCCTTTTTTATTTTTTTATTTTTTTTTTAAAAATGCCATGTTAAATTCCCCTTGTCCCTAGACAGACCCAAACTATAGTTCCACGTTCCATTCCCCTTGTCCCTAGACAGACCCACACTCTATTCCCATGTTAATTTCCTCTTGTCCCTAGAGTGCCGCGACAATATTTCCCATGTTAAATTCCCCTTGTCCCTAGAGTGCCGCGACAATATTTCCCATGTTAAATTTACATAGTCCCCAGAGTGCCGGGACCCTGTTTTTAATGGTAAGTCTCATTGTCCCTAGATCGCCCCTATTTACTGCTATCGTGGGTTCAAAAAATAACGGATGTAACAGTGTCTCAGTAAGCCATACTGTTAAAATGTGTGCACATAAACATTTTGATTCAAAGAAGCGGGTTGGTTTGAGTCTTTTGCTGTAAAGCACAGCAACACAAGTATGTTATTTTGTGCCGAAGCTATTGGAGTAAAGCGCCGTTCCCAAGGACACACCACCGTAACGGACACAGACTGATCCGACTGTAGGATTCTAAAATACACCCATTCTGTCACGGGTTCTACACGATAACCTCTTCTGCCTCTTACGACACGCATCAAGGGGGCATCTAGCCTACTCCACATCTTCGAGCTAGGTGGAGAGAGACAGACAAAAGGCAGAGAGAGAGAGAGAGAGAGCAGCAACGATCACCATGCAAGGAAAATTAAAGACAAAAGAAGAAGAAGAAAAAAATAAGAAAAACACCTGCTGGACTACGCCGGTTCATGTGGTAAATTCCATTAATTATTGCCTCTTATTAATTGACACAAACCTTCGATGGATACCATATCCCACAAATGAAATTTGACAGTATCCAGTGTCGTGTCGCTGGGGATGGGTAGGTAAAATTCATTTAATATTTTATCTTAATATATGCAAAGAACTCATTAAACTCGACCCAATCCCACCCCCACCCCGGACCTACACTAGCTGTGATTTCTCTCGTCAGTTTCAACAATTAAGAGGAAGACAAAATTAAACGGAACAAAAATAACATTAAACTATTGCGGTTAACGTACTTTACTATTTACATGCGTATCTACATGAGTCGTCAAAGATAGCAATTAAAGAAAAAAGGAAGGAAAAGCATATAAACCTATGAGTACAGTGGTACTCAAAGGGAATGAAGAAAATTGCCAATTGTGGACCAGAACTGTTGTACAAGATCCGAAGATGAACAAGATATGATTGTCTGTAACGAGGCGCCATACCTAACACATTTCTTATCTCATCATACATGAACTCCATGCTTTGTTCTACACTCAACAAACATTATCGTTTCGTCAGATATTGAGACCTTTTGTCTCGTAATAACTTGCTCCATTCCATGCCGGGTATCATTATTTCAGTCTTAGAGAAGAAGAAAAAAAATAATGGTACAGTTCAATTAGACTTGCATTTAAACTGGAGAGAGAGAGAGAGAGAGAGAGAGAGAGAGAGAGGAGGGGGGGTATTTAGATTCACAGTAGACATCCTAAAAATGCATGAACTGACATTGACTTTTAAAATAATCGACAGTTGATCTCTCCCCAGGAGTACTATCATTCCTCAATCAGTTCGATCATGATATGACATTTACGTTACCTCTTTTGGAATCAGATGTTCAGTTTAAAAAAAAAAAAAAAAATTATAGCTGATCCCTGTTTCCCCAGTCGATACTTCTTAGTCACGAAAACGTCTGTTATAGAGATAAGAACGAAAATAATGAACTCACGTTAAAGTTTTTCAAAATTTAATCTTTAATTATTTCGTTCAGAACGAAGTTTGAATTTCCGGAGTTGCTACTGCTTTATAATTACGTATGTGCGAAAACTATTTATGGACTGAAAAACATAGTTGTTAATTTTGGAGATGGTACCCGTTGCTGATGTTCATAATAAATATACAGTAATATTTGCAATGCGATGTAGAAGAGATTATAAAGGCCGTCAGGTGTTAGTTTCTGTCAGGTGGGATATCTGTCTTAAACAAAACACGTACATACATCATAACGTTGGGATCGAGCCACGAAGAGACTAGTTTATTTAAAAGGGAACCCACAGTCCTTAGGAAATGTGAAATAATTTTAAAAATTTATTTTCTTGAACACGTTTGTTTTGTTTAATTAACTGTTGTGTATGCTTGGTTTTTGTTCTTTTGGTTGTTTTTTATTGGGGGGGGGGAATTTCTGTTGTTTTTTGGGGTTTTTTGCATGTTATTTTTGTTGTTATTTGTTTGCCATTTTTAAGAACGCGTATGCCTTTTAACTCCACGACTTAATATGGACTTTTTATATGAACGATCATTTTTTTTATTTCGTCTCTTCCTCTCTTTATCTGTCTTCTGTGGCCTGTTCATTCTTAAACTTAAAGCAGACGCATCAATTAATCTTCTTTTATTTTAATCCAACCAATCCTCATATTGCTCTAATTACTAGTTTTTACCTCCACGTACGAGTAGTTTACAGATAACGGGAAATCTAATCTTACTGATTTTCACAAACTCAGACAATGTATCTCATTAAAAAGGTGTGTGTGATTTGAATTTTTAACGTAGCTTTAACAATTTTTCAGCCATATCGCTAAGATGTTGCGGTGTGGCAGTTTATAGTGATGTCTAGCACTGGGGCATCATGCCGCAGACATGCAACATGATGCCCCACCCAGTCACATTACCCTGACAAAAGGTCAACCAGTCATAACACTAACCTCTTAACGCTGAGCGCCAAGCGAGACAGCTGTTAGTGTCATTTTTATAAGTCTTTGGTATGACTCGGCCGGGGATCGAACCCACGACCTCCCGCATCCGAGGCTGACGCTGTACATTAAAAAGGAACTATCTACAATGTCCCCAAATTATTTGTGTGTGAATCCAAGGAAGTGACTGTAACTTATGCATTGTCGTACTACGATCGACCTAGTCATAGTACTTCGGTTCAACTTATCCGAGGTATGTAAAATATGTAAATACGTTGGTCGTGGAACAAGAATTACTTTGTTTAGTATTTTTGATGCTCGATGACTAAATTTCTTAATCGTAACAGGTTTTTTCCCCTATAAATTACATCCCTTATTGGACCACTGTTAATGGGACAAAACTCAATAAGTGTATGTTACCGTTATACGCACACGGGTATTTACTTGACCGAGCGGTTGTCAAACCCTGGCGCGATTCTCGCTAGAAGTCATAAGTTTACCCCGACTAAAGACTTCCATATAACTTCAGTTGTAAATTAGAAAGCCCGACGTGTCCATTCTATACCTAAATTTTACTCTAATTAATGCAAAACCGCAGATAAAACAACCTGCCAAATACCTATCAACCGCACATCTGCATGTTTTATATTCATCATGTTTTCGTACCGCCAACCGTTCACGCCTTAGAAAATATACGAGTATCCCCTAACACTGGGAACTATTTTTAACGTCGCCACCTTAGGCCAGTCAATGTATGCTTTCAGGCACATTTTCTCCAATATAATTGTACCACATTTGCCCACATGGCGACATAAACGGTATCTGCCAAGTCACTTCTTATTTATTCCTTTGTGCAATTTACCGGTTTCCTTTTGTAAATACTGTCCTTGCAGTCAAACCACCAATGTACACCACTAGATTTTAATATGGACTATCTTACGACAGGGACATTCATTCGGTTTTGGCCGGAATTCACTACTAGTGAACCCTGGCATTATGGAAACTCACTAACACTTCACTCCGTGACGTTTGCTCCTAATAATTGGCTGATTATTTCGGGTTAGGAATATTTCCATTGCGCCGAATTCCAGTAATCACACAAGTAATCACACAAATCTAAGAATTCCTTAAAACGGGGCGCTATAACCAAATGCGCATACTCCATATTTATTACATTACTTATGCTACACTTTGTTTCCATGGGAACATACCAAGTATTGAAACTGGACAATTCGAAGTATGAAAAGACACATACACTTAAATCCATTGACATGAGTACCAGTTATTCTATAACTACATTAGACGGTTTAAGATTTATGTTCCTAAAACGAAAAGGCTTAAATAGATAAATGTACCTAGCTATATATAGCTATTATCTTGCCTGAATTGGGGAATGGTAACTGTTGAGTATGTTTCACCTTTCTACTTAGTGATTTTGCACAGCATTCCTTGCTTAAACAATTCTCGTAATTTAATGCCGTGATCTAAATACAATTATAACTCACCATTAAATTCGTTTATTCCCTGTTTCCATGACGATAGTCCATGTTAATTCAGACTGGATTGTGATGATACATACACACAATAATGTACAAGTTACATTGTATTCGAAAAATGTATGATTAAGTGAAACAGATATTCCTCAGCTTTGGTCCAGTGTTTTAATTACGTTATTGCCAGAGCCACCGTGCTTATAAATAGTATATTAACAGCGACTGTCAGTTTAATCCGTCCTTATCAATAGGGTATTGAGATCAATGACTCGTGGGCTGGATTACTGCAGAACCAACACCAAGCATTATGCCGTAGGTGTACGGTTGATCAGTTAATTAAAGTAGTGTCTGTCTACATTATCTCTACTTGCAACAATTGATACAATAAAGAGTTAAAGATTGTAGATACTAGTATTCATTATTTAGGTCTTGCAATTGAAAACTGTCCCTTCATGTTTTGAAGTTCCAAACAAATCTGGAATCTAAACACTACTTTAGCGTTGTTTAGCTGCTAGTGGAAAAATGCAAACATCAATAAGTCAACGGTGAAATAAGTTTAATTCGCTGCAAAAAGATGCAAAGGGCTATACACCTTAATTTAAGCCTCTGTGAAAACGATGTTGACTCTGTGCAGACGTTGGAAGAGGAAAGAATTTGCTTCATGTAGGAAAAGCAATATTTATATACATTGTGGTAAATCTGGTACACCCGAAGATATATTTCTTTTAAATATAAATTAAAACATAGTAGCTAATCTGCTTTTCGTAGTTGCTCCTACATCGTGTCATTATTACTAACACACATTTGCAATCTATTATCCCTATAAATCATATTCTGTGCTACACGCAAGATTCAGTACATAACTAAGTTATTGAATAATCCATTATTAATTGATCTGCTAAACACTTGCATAGATAGAGTCAGAAATGATAAACATATGCAACTCTATAATAATTGTAAGAAGGATTGTTTTACTCAATGTGCTGTTGTATGTAGCTTACTCTATATCCGTATAGTATCCTGTTACTCTATATGTCCTGTTACTCTATATCCGTATAGTATCCTGTTACTCTAACTCCGTATAGTATCATGTTAGTTGGATCTAGTGATTTCGCTATTATCTTCAATAAATACAAAATGAAATATAAAAAACAGCATGTGCAATATGTAATAAAATAGTTTTTAAAAAGTGTGCAAATGTTAATCAGCATTTGTATACCGTCGCACATGCCCTTCTGGGTGCACGCGACGTAAATCCAATCAATCAATCAAAAGCATTTGTACCTAAATAAATGTAATAAACGACACTAATAGAGACCTTTCACAATGCAGTTTACATCATCTACAACAAAAATATGGGCAATTTCTATTGTTCCAGGCAGCATCATAGCGACACCAGACATTATCAACGCTGTGAGAAAATTAAATTCATGCACAGGTTGATTGCAGCATAAACTGCAATATATAAGAAACTTTGTGCAAGCCATTAAACATTGTAATTATCTGGGGGAAAAGCTTCAAAACAAAGATGCTTCGCTGTTGCTGATTTTAACAACACGTTTAACCCGCTATTGATTATGTCAAGCCGAGTTTTTCCAAAGGACACACTGAGGTAGCCGCCCCGGGCTGGCCTGGGCGGGTATCTAACCAACGACCCTCTAATCACAAGTCCAACGCTCTAGCAACTGAGCTACTGGGGCTCCTCCCCTCATCCCCCAAAGAAGTTTTCTGAAAAGTCACGAAAATATATGTATATGGAAGTATTCCAATTGCTGTTAAACCGTGTATGATGTGTGTGTGTATATAGCACGATCAGCTATAACGATTGGTAAAAAATATAAATGAAGAATCTTCTCAATAGACACCGTAGACATTTATAAGTGAATATTTTTTATTGTATTTAAAGGAAACGTGTTATTACTATTTGGCCTGCTTCTGAAAACGTACTGCAACTTCTATTTATGATGTTCCCTCTCTCTGATATTCTGTTTTACCGAAACTCTAGCCGTTATCGAAGTTTATTCTTTGCGTGCGCACATGGGAACAAAACCTGGAAAGAGTTTATCAACAATATATTTCAGATGATGTTAATATTCCATGGGAATATTGTTATGTTTCACGTATCAGTATGTTTATTTTGTTTTGTTTGTTTGGGGTTCTGTTTTTTTGTGTGGAGGGGGTGTATTTAAGGTGCACATAAAAAGCTATAACATTTCCATCAATATGACCGCCCTTGTAGCTTAGTGGCTAGAGCTTCCGCCTCAGATGCGGGAGGTCATGGGTTCGATCCCCGGCCAGGTCATACCAAAGACTTACAAAAATGGTACTAACTTGGCGCTCAGCATTAAGAGGTTGGTGTTAGGACTGGTCGGCCTGGTGACATGATAATGTGACTGGGTGGGGCATCATGTTACATATCTGCGGAATGATGTCCCAGTGCTGGGCACTACTATAAACTGCCATACTGCAGACATCGTAGCGATATGACTGAAAAATTGTTAAAGCTACGTTAAAAATCCATATCACACACACACACACACACACACATCATATTCAATATGAATGCATACTGTAGGCTCTACATTTATACTTTCTTGATTTGAAGCTGTAATTTGTACAGTTTACTAATCAGACCATGTCTCTCTAATTGTTACCGCTGACTACCGCTACTTAGACCATGCTATTACAATTGACTAATTAGACCATGTCTCAAGTAGTTACAGTTGACTACTTTGACCATGTCCCTAGTTTGTGATGTTGACTACTTAGACCATGTCTGTAGTTGTTACATTTTACTCAGACCTTGTTTCTAGTTGTTACACTTAGCTACTTTGACCAAGTATCTAGTTTGTGATGTTGACTACTCAGAGCATGTTTCGAATTGTTACTGTTAACTACTTAGACCATATCTTTAGTTTGTGCTGTTGACTACTCAGACCATGTCTCTAGTTGTTACAGTTGACTACTTAGATCGTGTCTATACTTGTTACAGTTGACTACTTAGATCATGTATCTAGTTTGTGATGTTGACTACCGAGACCATGTGTATAGTTGCTACAGTTGACTACTCAGACAATGTCTCTAGTTGTTACAGTTAACTACTTAGACCACGTATCTAGTTTGTGCTGTTGACTACTCAGACCATATTTCTAATTGTTACAATTAACTACTTAGACCATGTCTTTAGTTTGTGCTGTTGACTACTCAGACAATGTCTCTAGTTGTTACAGTTGACTACTTAAACCATGTATCTAGTTATCACAGATTACTATGTAGACCATGTCTCAAGTTGTTACAGTTGACTACTTAGACCATGCCTCTAGTTTGTGGTGTTGACCTCTCAGACCATGTCTCTAGTTGTTACAGTTGACTACTTAGACCATGCCTCTAGTTTGTGCTGTTGACTACTCAAACCATGTTTCTAATTGTTACAATTGACTGAATACTGAGACCATATCTCTAGTTATTACAGTTTACTACTTAGACCATGTTCTAGTTGTTACAATTGACTGAATACTCAGACCATATCTCTAGTTATTACAGTTTACTACTTAGACCATGTCTCTAGTTGTTACAGTTGACTACTTAGACCATGTCTCTAGTTGTTACAATTGACTGAATACTCATACCATATCTCTAGTTGTTACAGTTGACTACTTAGACCATGTCTCTAGTTGTTACAATTGACTGAATACTCATACCATATCTCTAGTTGTTACAGTTTACTACTTAGACCATGTCTCTGGTTGTTACAGCTGACTACTTAGACCATGCCTTTAGTTTGTGGTTTTGACCACTCAGACCATGCCTCTGGTTGTTACAGCTGACTATTTAGACCATGCCTTTAGTTTGTGGTGTTGACCACTCATACCATATTTCTAGTTATTACAGTTTACTACTTAGCCCATGTCTCTAGTTGTTACAGTTGACTACTTAGACCATGCCTCTGGTTGTTACAGTTGACTACTTAGACCATGCCTTTAGTTTGTGGTGTTGACCACTCATACCATATTTCTAGTTATTACAGTTTACTACTTAGCCCATGTCTCTAGTTGTTACAGTTGACTACTTAGACCATGCCTCTGGTTGTTACAGTTGACTACTTAGACCATGCCTTTAGTTTGTGGTGTTGACCACTCATACCATATTTCTAGTTATTACAGTTTACTATTTAGCCCATGCCTCTGGTTGTTACAGTTGACTACTTAGACCATGCCTCTGGTTGTTACAGTTGACTACTTAGACCATGCCTCTAGTTTGTATGTGATTTAGGTGACACTAATAAGCAAGTTGAAAATGTATATCTGAAGTTTTTGAAACAAAGCATTTTCTTTTAGTTCTTTAAATTTCTATCATGTCCTGTATGTCCACCTCCTTTTTATATGCTTTATAATTTGTTCCAATTCCTTTTAATCCATCTTTGGACTTCTCTTTTGAAGTTTTTATTCATTTGATATTAAATTATATTCCTTCGTCATTGCAATTTTCTACCTCCTTTAGCAGCGCGTTTCTTCCTTGATCTCGTTAGGCTGTTTGCTTCCGACATGTTTTGAAAACTTGTTGACGTCCGTCGATGAGTGAGGATAAACAAAGCACTGATTAGGAATTCTTGCCTGTTTCAGAAGGGAAATGGAAGTGACTAGTACTTACTTAGACAGTCGTTAACTATTTCTCACTAAAACTGCTAATACTCACTTCTGTTAAATTATTTTTGAATATTACAGAAATTGTTAACAAATAAATACACCTGAAACAAATATACTGTATATTTCTCAGCTACGATAAGAAAGCATTGAAAAAGAAAGCAGCAAAAATGGCTTCTTGAAACTATAATAAACAAAACTTTGCACACGAAATCGAGAAAAGGCAACATACATGAACAAGATATACAAGATATTCAAATAAACAAAAAGCTAAATGGAATTGTAGGGTCAGAAGATCCAGATAAGCTGAACTAGTTCAATGCAAATACGGAAGAAATGAAAAATTTCATTAACTGGGAATTAACTTAAAAAAATAATTTAAAAAAAAACAAACGAAACTGAGCTGTAAATAAAATATCAAATACAGCTAAATAAGGCCCAACAGCATAGACAGCGAAGCTGTGAAACAGAAAAAATATAGATGCAGCGTCCAACGTCGAAGCAGGATTTGACTGTGAAGACAGTATGAGTTTTAACGACGAATAGGATGGAAACGAAATGATCATTTTAGAACAGAATTATCGAATAGAAATTATCAGATGGTAATGAGTGTTATTCAATCAATTTATAGAAAGGAGAAAAAGAAACGAAACAAATCATAAAAAAAAATACTACTTGATAGATACAAACTTTGGTTTGATAGCTGTCCTGTACAAATAGAAGATATTGACAAATTTGAAGATGAATTTGGTATATCAATCATGTGTATGAGATAGTGGAAGATAAATACATTAGGACAAAGAGAAGAAAAACAACCGAGAAGAAAAACATCTTAATACGACACTTGTGTTTAATCAAGGTTGCGACGAAGGCAGCAACAAAGAAAATAGAATGACGTTGGAATGAAAGGTCCCTTGATATTGGCGTCAAGCCAGATAATCACACGTCACCGACAAAAGCCGATCTTAAAGATGAGCTTCATATTTTCAATATATCATGGCAAAATTATTAATGCACAAAATAGAGAATGTTACAATATAGGCATTACAGTCAATATTATGTCTGAAAAAGGTTCTATCGTAAAATTAAAGTATTTTGAAAATCAATTAAAAGTTACATTCATAATTTACTGCGACTTTGAAATCATTTTGGATAATCATACAAAGGATGGATTAGAAAACACGCAAAAAAGAACCAAACAAAAGGTGAAAAAAAGCCAAGCGCATTCCGTCAGGGTTATTTTTGTCCCTCCAATCAGTACACGTGAATTATAAACCAATAGTTTCACGAATTACAGTCTGCATTCAATGCGTTAGGTAATAATACAAAACTAGTGTATGGAGAAATAACACCGAAGAATGCAAAATCTATGATCTCCACATGGAAGGATGAAAAACATTTTACCTCAGCCAACATTTGTCATATGTGAGGGACATAAATCGTCGCCCTAGGCGACTTGTTGTAAAGTAGCAACTTGGCAAAGGCAGCTAGTGCCGAAGGTACAATGATTTAATGCAGAGTAACAGTTCATGACTGGTACATTCAGAAATTCTGAACATTATAAATATTCAAAATAATACCAGTATTCATTCATTGCTTGTTATGGTATGACTGGAATCAGTTCTTTGTGCTAGTTAGAAAACATAATGATCAAAAAGTAACGATCGTACCGAACAACGAGGAGAAATACATATCATTCTGCAAGAATTTTATGGATCTTGTATAAACTCAAGAAATGAACAATAAGGTTTGTAGATAGCTTTAGATTCATTTTGGGATTGTTGGAACAATTGTCAAAAAATTGTGAGTGACACAGATTTGTATAAATATATGAGATGTTGTCAAAAGCTACAACTTAAGTAGTTGAGAAAAGACATTAACTCATAAAAATATAGAGATATCCATTGGCATTTATCAGTGTATTCATGATGTTATGACACATTTTGAAGACATATTCAGGATGTTATGACACATTTTGAAGACATATTCAGGATGTTATGACACATTTTGAAGACATATTCAGGATGTTATGACACATTTTGAAGACCTTCGTGACCTTTAATTAAAGAAAGACAATGTACCGCAAACTTGATTCTACTCGCTAATACAGTACTCCATTTTATCGCATGATGCTAGTTTGAAGCTTGTGTTGAATTTAAACTGTTAACAGATTATGACATGTTTCCAAAGACTGAGAGTTGACGACGAGGAGGAGTTAACATGATACCAAGAATTATACGAAGCTGCTGATGATAAGGGAAAAATTGAAAATGACCACGATTATAATAAATCTAAACAAAAAACATTCATATGTACGTAAACATTAAAAACTTTTAAGAAGTGTCAATGTATCCATAATACCTGTAAAAGGTCTTAGATGGTCAATTACTGAACAAATTATATGGGGAAAATTGGTAAAAATACACGAAAACAATGAAACCGGATATGTCCTAGAGTATGATTTGTGGGTACTTAAAGAGTTATATATGTTCTTCAAGGATATATATATATATATATATATATATATATATATATATATATATATATATATATATATATATATATATATATATATAATAAACAGGGAACACAATAACTGTATCAAAATGATTATCTACGTTGAAAAACGAACAAGACGATTTACGTCATTCACTACAGACATTTAAAAGTTTTACATAGAACTAGGTCAAACACTTCAAAAGGTTTACAGAGCCTTTTGTTTTGGTCAAAATCCCACACTGAGTTCAAAACGAGGTAGATATAAGAGTCATTAACGATTTCTAGAAAGAGCTTTTCAAATGTCTGAACAACTTTGTATTTTGTTATCAGACGGAGAATTTGAGAAGAAAGAACAAGTCTTAAAATGTCTTCTTGTGAAAGTCAATTTTCAAATGTAAAAAAGGATGTTTCATTCACTGAGAAAATATTTCTATATCAGAATTTTCTTAAACCAATTCACGATGGTTTCGTCGAGCATGTGTTCTGGAAGTGGTTAATGTATTAATTCTGCTACAAGAAACTGATAAACAAGTATGATGAAAGAATTAAACTTTTTATGATTGATACTGAGCCATTGTGTATCTGCGCTGAAACTGACAAATTTTACGCTGACATGAGTGAAAACATTTGACATCATGACAATAATGATACTAGAAATACAACGCGTTCAACATACTACGAGACAACAAAATGATACGGGGATTTGTACGAAGTTGCTGTTACGCGTAAATTTATTTACGTTTAAAAATATGATACAGATATTGAAATGTTTGATTTTATACTACCTGCATTCATGGGGGGGGGCGTTTCTTTTCATGTCTTTTTTTTTTTGTTTCGATGTTTTTTGTCTGGGTTTTTTGTGTGCCTTTTTTTAAAAAATTATTGCACAGCTTCTATGTTATCTATATAGCAAACCTCAGCACAAACGGCACTGCGGCAAAAACAATGTACGTAATTAAAGACTGCATACATAGGAGTCTAAATCACTCGAAGACGTGAAACTTGTTTGAGAGTATCCTACTGGTCACTAGCTTTTATAATAAGCATCTCTAAAGATCTTATTCCACTAAGAAAAAAATATAATGCCAGTACATGTACCTTAAAGTTCGAATGCCAGTACATTTACCTTAAAGTTCTAATGCTGGTACGTGTACCTTAAAGTTCTAACGCAGATACGCGTACCTTAAAGCTCTAATGCCGTTACGTTTACCTTAAAGTTATAATGACGTTACGTTTACCTTAAAGTTCTAATGCAGATACGTGTACCTTAAAGTTCTAATGCAGATACGTAATAAATATACTTATCACATTCAGAGTCATAAACTTTAACTTATCATTAGTCAGTTTCGTTGATAACCGTGTGTTTGTAGTTACATATATACATACATACATACATACATACATACATATGCAGGTAATCAAGCATGTAAAAATAGAAAACTCGCACACATGTCCATTAGGCGCACTACTTTAACCGGATGTATATGGTATTTAGTCTTTTACTTCTGGTACTATTCGGCCTGATTCTGTTTCATTACTCTGTTACAACGAGTCATGATTTTTATTGTTCTTTCCAATTCAGGCTTAATTCTATTATTTGTATATCAAATATGATCCTCAGTTCAATGTACCAATAACCGTTGTCCTAGTCAGTATCTTTACAAATATAATCATACTTTAATACTGACTGCGTGTACTAACTTTATGAACTGTGCATTGGAAGAAAATAAAAAAACTCAAGCACAATCAACATAATAACAGATAACATTTCTGAACAATGGATAGACTTTAAACGCACCATTACATCGTGGAATTCCTGACACAACCATGTATACTTACGGGTGCAATTGCAGATTGACTTTTGTCATCTAGGTTATCCACGATACGGCCCCGTCCCCCCCCCCCCCAGGACAGGATCCATCTGCAAATATGCCCATAATAAATCGTACACTGCTTAGTGATTGATCTGTATGCAGTTGGCAAATATTAGTACGATTAGAAGTATTGGAACAATTGTCATCATATGGTTGTCCTGAGAAGAAGAGAGTAATTATTGTCGTATTCATACGCCCAGGAGCTTAAACCATTTAACAAGGCAAGGTAAAACAAGACAAGCATTTAAGTTTCTAAAATACACATTTTTTCCCAAAAATATTTAAAGAAACAAAAAGTGAAAGAATTTTAAAAAAACTAACAATGAATGAATTACTAGAATGTTATCCTTAATTGGACTATGAATTTCACATCAATCCGGAAACTATCCAAAGGTATTCCAAATGAAGATTATAATGTGTTTATGTGCTAACGTGCTAGCACCACTGAAGAATCACAATTCTAATTCCAAAAGTTCTTACTGCATGGTAATCACGTGAAAGTGGAACATCACGAAAGTCCTTGACAGTTTCATATCATGAAGTAGAACTATTTAAATGTTCAAATCCTTGAATACTTTCACAAAATCCTCAAAGTACTGTCTGTTTTAAAACAAATATTTTCCAAGTCTAACGAACATATAAAAATATAACTTTTTCCTCTCACGAATCTTACACAATTGGCATATGAACTGAAGAATCCTAATGTAGTGCTTTAATTTTCTTATATAGCTTCCATGTGTGTAACAAATCAACAAAATCTGAATCACTTTGAGTGACGTTCTAAACGTATTGTACATGTACTTTTACTATAACGCAGAATTTAAAGAATTAAAATCATCACAGTCCAAAGACTGAAATAAAACTGTATTATTAATTAATATATATTACAGATATCCGTAACAACATTCACAGCAACCATCTCTCCAACGAATAGCGCGATGTTCTGTCTATAAAACCTTAAGATGAACCTTTCATTTCTACATAAGAGTGCTTAAGAATACAGCTGACATTGTGAACTAACAAATTAAAACGGATATTTATTTTTTATGTATCAAGTTTAAACAATTTAAGAATCTGATTCTACCTATTTATCACATCGATTGTATTGTCACTGAAAAAAAAATCATGTAACGCCACCTTACTTTCTTAAGGAAAAGTCAAGACTGATAGAAAAAGCATTAGAATTCACATGTTTCATCCCATGCATATTTAAAGCAAAAAAAACAAAACAAAAAAACACAAATAAAACATAAACAAATGTACCTCCTGAGAAATGAGAGCCAAACATTCCAAGTTATAGAAAATCAGTTAATAAAAAAAAATTAACTAACGGTTCAAATCGCATTCTTGTATTTGCAATCTTGAAGAGTAAAAACAGAATTGTTCGTCTTAACTGTTGAAGACACTGAACTTCTGCATTTTGTTCCCACCCATGCATAGCTAGAAAAGTCCCTTTCTGGATCTTATCGACAGAACAGTGTGTGTGTGTGTGTGTGTGTGAGAGAGAGAGAGAGAGAGAGATATTTAGATTTATGGCCACAGTATTATCAGTGGAGTGGATGGTAAAAAATATCTATCTTGGGTGTACCAGTTTTAAATACAATATAGTTCATCCGCACGCGACTAGATAGCCCATATTATTTTAAAAATATGTAATAGGTATCACAAATGTCTTTGAGCGTTTTATGATACAACCAAGCGCGCACAAGATCTACCCCACGCACAGCTTTTCCTTGCCAGGAATAGTCATATACGCTTATGCAAACCTAACCGCTCATGGACGGATACAACCCTGCCCTCCCGAATAGTTACATAATGTATCTATACCAGAACGACTGGCATAGATAGGTGATCATGTAACTGATGCCTGTAGACGAGTTTCAGTGGGGGGATCCTGTGGAAGGGTCGCTTTTCACGGACTTATGCGAGGAAGACAGTAACAATGACGTTGGGTTCGTCGTCGAGGTTGAGCCAGAGTACCCAAACGGGCTTTACCATGCACATGATGATTACCCACTGGGCCCAGAAGCGTTGTCGGTGCACCACAGGTGGTTATCCTCGTATCAGGGTAAGTTCGTGAGCGGCAAGTTCGCTGGATGCACCAAGCTGGTTCTGCACCTACAACGGAAAATCAATTTCGTCTACGTACGAAACCTTGAGCAGTTGTATCTATGGTTGGGGATGCGTGTGTGTAAAATCAATCGGGTGCTGATATCAACAAAACATTCTTGGGGAAATTGAAGGATGAATACGTGGACAAGCTCATTTGGGGAATTAGAAGGAATGCACCAAAAATGTGCTCTATCTCGGTTGGTTTTATAAAGAATATTATGAAAGTTAAATCAGTCTTATGAGTGGTTGCGCAAAGGAATCTCAGGCAAGACATGTACATGGAGTGTCTTCTGTAATTACATGAATTCATGCACGCATCAAATTTTAACTTTTGGCGGAGACTTCACATGGATGTGTATAATTGCAGAAGGGTGAGATTGTCCCTTGTGGACACAAATTGATGAATTTTTCATGACGGAATCACTGCTTAATATTACGAGCACACACAGAATCCAAACTAGATCTGGGTGAAACTGTGTATTCGTGGGAATTACTTGTTATTCTTCTCGTGTAAACGCTTTACTAGGAGGCGTTGCCGGTCTTTGCCCACTGGTGCGTTGGTTGTCCCAGAATATCAATCCAGTCCGAGATTGTGAATGAATCAACAAACCACGCCGGAAGTAGCACGACATTTTCCTCCTTCAAACTCCTCCGGGGCAAACAAATAGCAGGAAAAGAACCTTGTGTGACCGTGATGCCTTTATGCTGAATCTCATCAGGGAGATTTATACCCGTGTGTTTTCGTTGTTCAATATTCTATGACCAAAAAACCGCATCACAAATTCTAGGGAGAGCGCTTCACGATCCAATAACAATTCCTGCAGTGATTGTTAGCATATCCACGAGGGACCCGCACATGATATTTCACCAACAACACAGCAATGGCTCCGAGAAAATCTATTCATGTGTTCGCCTGTAGAATCCGCGGCCGTGTTATTGGTTCACGTGCGTAGATTCGTTTAAACGCGTCAACGACACTTGTTGAATCTTTAGATGTCAGAGGATTAGTTACCTTGTACCTGCTGGATACATATACGATGTTAGTGCTTATTTGTATAAGTGTACCCGAACAAGCGAGAGAGAGAAAAAAAAGATCAGTCTGATGAACTTCTTTGGGGGTTCTCAAGTCACTGAGTTTATATCAAGATATAGCCTCCGTATTGCACCAGCGACCACCGAGTACAATCTTGTTTCCTTTGACAAATGTCAGGCGATTCTTTATTCGATGGCCGGTGGCGCAGTCGCATTCATGTCATGTCACGTTGGCACATTTACATGCACAAGGATCATTTGATGTTTCAGATCGAGATAATCTGGCCCAGCTATGATGTTTGTTAAGGATACAGTCAGCATAGTATTACAGACGTCCAAAAGGCGATACAGTATTATCTACAGTATCTTCCGTCAGAGAAAAGTTTAAAAATGGATTCGCTGAGCTTCGAGAAGAACTTCATGGTCGTTCATTGTCGTTTCCCCCTAGGCATATATTCGGATTTTGTAGATATGTCCACAAAGCTAGTTTCGGAGTCAAACACGGAAATATTAAGTCGAAACGACAACAATAACTACGATGCAATTAGGCGTAACAATGTTGTCGCTGCTGGCAAAGTCGTATTTTCAAAATCAATGTTGTGGATGCCTCTGATTATCAGTTCGTTGACCACAGAATCGCATTTTGTTCTCGTTTATGGCGTCTCGAGGAACATCAACGTTGTCTCTGGTGAGCTCACCACAGACTCGACAGAACAATACATTCAGCAGATATCAGGCAAATAACTATCCATTAAGGTATTAGTGCACCAAGACACGTGTTTGTGGCATTTCCATCTATCAATCAGATGCGTGGCGGACATTAGACTAGTGCAATGATATTTGACAATGGTGAGTGGCTGAAGTTTTATTGTGATTATGCGGTCATCATGAACCCTAAGAAGAAATTTTTCTTGACTTAGCAAACATCATGTAGGGACCAAAAAAAAACCTAACACGATCTGCAGATTTCCCAGAAAGACTTCACCGCACTTTTCTCAAACTCGTAATTGTTTTCACAAACTTGTAACTGAATAGAACAATTAAAACTTATGTCATATCACGAAGTTACTTTTGGCCTTATCCCCCAAATCAGCTTGCGAAAATAAAAGCGTAGTAAGAAATGAGTGTATGGTCAAGTTGAAACTTTCACAATAAACCTGACCGTAGTTATCCCCGTGTTGCTAACCCAAGCACAACTTAATCAGCTAAATGCGGGAAAAAAACTTTGGTAACAATAAAGCTGTCGAAGTTAGAGGTGACGCAGATGCAAAAGAGTTGTGGAATATTATCATTCCTTTTGGCGATTCTAACATTGTTGGTGATTGAGGTTCCCGCGATCGCAAAACCGGCCGCGTTTGAAGCTGTCGAAACTGTATTCGGGAAGGCTCTGAAAAAGGCGGTCGTGGAATTAACAAATAAAAAAGGCAGCATGTCTTCCTTTATCTGGACGGACTCAACAAATGCGGTCTTCTGCTTGGGCGTTTTGTGGACTTGCTGAGGCAACAACTTGGAATGGCGGGAATTGCGGCTACAGCGACTATCATACTAAATATAGGCACGCCAATCGAATTTGTCATTGGAGCAATACCTATAATAATTGGTGTCGTAGCAAAAACAACTTTCGTTACGATTACATCAACGAGTAAGTGTTTATTCAAAACTTCTCGTGGCCGCCCAATGTAGTCACTGATACAATTAGTAAACTATAATCGGTGGCCGTCGAAGATAAAACCCTTATCACGTGCGAGTTCGAGACCGTCTTGTCGGAAATGGAAAACTTTCGAGGACTTCGAGCACATATACATAATAAGATTTTTAGCGCCCTCGAGATACAACTGAAACAAGCAAATGATCTGCTTGCAATGAAATCGAGTAAACGGTACCGAAGACGCGGACCCGTGTTTGTATTCAATAATATATTATAAGTAGCATATTTACATCGTAAATATTTGGTAGATTATATTACTCATTGTTGGAACGGAAATGACCTTCCTTTTATCTTGTTTTCAGAAAATATCTTGATATACTTTACAAAAGTGCCACGTTTTCATTGTGTGACTTATTTCAAATTGTCTGCCGTCAAGATCTCTGCGTCTGCGAAACTCTTACAGGTAAGAGATATTATTCCCATTCTATTCCAAAGCGGTTAATATGCCTGGCCTAACAACAAAATTTCATTAAATTTGTGTCTTATTCATTGTTAAGAGTCCGTTTTTGAGGGGTGGGGATAGGGCTGTATTTTCTTTTGTTTTCTATCGATATTTTCTAAAAGTGAATGTTTGCTCTAAGTAGCTACTGTTCCTAATTATCGTCCCATATTTGCGGTAAATAAAATTATGATTCTTGACAAGGAGTGAAAAGAATTTAAGCCGTCTGTGAAGAAATTCCCATTCTCCGGCGATTCCCGAAACATTTTTGGTTGATGTCTTGTTGTGTGTTATTTTTGTTGTCTGATTGCAATACGAGTAACTTAGTCCTCCAGCGTATCAGAGAACTTAAGATGGAGCCTCAATTTCTGGAGACTTTGGGTACATGACTCCCAGTATAAAAAAAAATGTACAGAGAGCTGTGGTACCTAATATATTTTCAATATTAAATATTTTCGAAAGTAAAAATAATAAATGATTGTAAACTCCATATGAACCAAGTATTCTCTTAAAGAAACGTTGATCATAAATGTTTTTTTAATTAAAAAAATATAAAAAAGCAACATTTAATATAGCGACGTTTTAAATTAAAAATCTTATATACCTGTAGATGGGATCCTAGCTAGTAAAAACTTTATAAATAATGTGTGTATCGCTGGTTCTGTGTTGCAACAGTCTTGGCAAAATGTGTTGTGATAACATCAAGGCCATCAAACATTAAATATTACTTTAAAAATTGTTTGTTTATGATGATTGCACTGTAATGGTGTGTGTGTGTGTGTGTAGAAATTTGCCATAGATCTCGAACTTATTTGCCAAAAACAACAATCTTTGATAAAACAGCAGACTTATCTGCGTGTGGTCAAATGGAATTAAGTTTTATAGCAAGTCTTATGGAAAGTAAAGGTCAAATGATAAATCCATAAGGCATTCCTTGCAACTATTTTCAAAAGTTGGCTAAGAAACAATAGCGTGGTCCTTATTTGAATTAAAACAAAGAACTCGATCACGAATCATTTCTGCTTCTCCCTTTTTTCACCATATGTTTTGTTTGCAGCACCATGATATGTCGATGTCTCTTCGTAATGACTGACCAGTGTAGTACAAGTTCATGTCCATCATGCCAAAAGTCTTACTTCCGTTTGAGACTTGTGTTTATGTCACTGTTGCGGAGAATTAGTGTTCCATGAATGCTGGTTATTGCTCCTCGTTAATGTGCGGAATAAATTAAAGTGAGAGGGCATTATAGCTGTTAGTGGGTGTGATGTGCCCCCATATATAACTGCCGTTTTTATGTTGTTGTTGTAGGTTTAACGCCATTTTCAGCACAAGATAGGCTATACATGGCGGCCAGTATTAATGGTGGAGGAAGAAACTGGGAAAACCCTGGAAAGAACCACCGACCCACGAGAATCTACTGGCAAGCTTTCTCATATACCCACATTGACCGAACCTGAGACTCGAACCTACGCAGACAGAGGCGAGATGGCAGTGACCCGTAACGGTGAGCGCTTTTGACCACTCAGCCACTCGGCCCCCCCCCCCCCGCCACTGTTTTAATGCAAATGTGCTCCAAACTCCGAAAGTGGCAAACTGACGCACTGATACACTAACATCCACATAAGCGGGTACTTTACTACAGCAGTTTCAGTAGGCTAATAAGACATCAACCTTTGAAAAGAACAGAAATAAACTGATATGTGTGTATTTTTGTATACACCAATATGACTTCAATGCTGGTACGCGCATTTACGAATCCATGTAATGCCAATCTACGACGAATTCAGAAATTTAAGAATGTATCTATATAAAAAAAAAACACGATTCAAAGTGGAATTAAATCTACATGAACTAGGGATTTTCGGCAACAACTTGAATCGCGAGGTTATTTGGCACGTAAGATAACTTCGAGTATGTTCGTGTACTTCAGAGAACTATCGACACAAATAACCTGTTTAGCATGGGCACGCAAATAAAAGACAACTGCACACAGGATTACAAGATCGTGAAAAGAAAGTCACCGTTCCCTTCTCTTGGCAGCATTAAGTAGGTTTACTTAATCAAAATCCCACACTGGGTCAACAATTACAAAAACATTATTTCCTAAAATGGAATCCATGACCTACTTTTCCTGCCCCACCCCCACCCCCGCCGCCACTTATTTTTATGTTTGTTACACCTACTTGTTTTCTTTGTGTTTGGAGCTGGTGGTCAATTTCTATTTTTTTCTCTTTCTAACCAAACAATAGTATATCGAAACCTTGACGCTTTTTGAAAGCTAATGTTTCAGTTCTATTATATAGCTAAATTACAGAATCCCCCTGCATAAATATAACTAAAACGACAAATCGCCATGAAGCCATGTTGATGGGACAGTAACACGAGGAGGTCTCTGATATTTGCAATCTTTCTTTTCGCAAGCAAAATAATGACTAATTCATTTGTATTGATTAGTATCAACTTTACTTTGCTGTCCACGAAAACCATTGAAATGACACAAAATGAAAACTGACCCCGCTGTCATTTCATGATGGACATAATACTAACCTTTGGTGTTGTGGAAGAAAGAATATAGTATCACTGAACATAGCGTTGATATGATATTAATGTACCAATGGAAACGATAGTCTCCGCAATCGCCAGGATATCAGTTCAGCGAACGGCAGATCGATATTTGCATAGACCACACACTGTTTCAGTTCATTCTTACACGTTGTGCAATTTCATCGCTTTCTTGTTCGCACAGTGAATGTTTTATATATCCATAACGATAGTTTAATTAACTTGTTGGTTGGAAATCATCAGCGTATTATTTTTTAATACACGGAATTTCATTATCAACGTTTTTTTATATGCCCCAATGCCTGCAGTTTTGTACTTGTTCGTCCGTCTGTCAGTCACATGGATCTCGTAAGCACGAATATAGACAGATTAAATTTGATCGGCATGACTGTATGCGCATGAAGATGAAATTCATCCTCCTTTCCTTACCTTCCCCTTCTGTACAAGCAGATGAGTTGCCTCCCTAAGTATGTAATGCCAACTAACCAATAGCGTATAACAGCGGTGCATTATATATCAGCCGAAAATGGTGGAGGAAATTGACTTCAAAAGGATACTTAGTACGTTTAATATCAAAAGTAAAACTAGAGAGAAGACATTACAGGTGTATTTGCTAGGAACAGTGTTCAGATTTGAACAACTTAATTTTTTATTGAATGCGTTGGCTTGCAGTCGCATCCACTGAAATTCGCAGACCTTAAGAATAGAAATATCTGCTCGATCTGCCAAGGTGTAGATAGAGTGAACATATAGAGTGTTGCTGATGTCGTTCCTACCTTAGCGGTCGAAAATGAAACAAAATGCCAAAGGTGATACCACTCACCATCGGCGCCTGGAAATTAGCATCCAGATATCGGCCCTGAATGGAACTAGCCTAGCCGAGGAAGGAAAACTCACCGAAGAAGGAACCAGGTACGCATTTTCTGGAATAGCCGAAATAAAAAAGAACGACATGAAGCTGGTCTTTGATTTTCCATTGAATCACAGCTAAACAGCAGACTCACGAATCTCCGAAAGGGCATAAATGATAGGCTGGTGCAAATGAGACATACGCTGTCTAGAAAAAGACATGCAACGATCTACAGCATCTATACACCCACCATGACCAACCTATATGAAATCTGAAACAAATTTTATGAAAACATGGAGTCGTTTATTGTAGACGTGCCGGAGAAAGATATGCTCATCATCCTCGTTAACTTAAATTCTAGAGCCTGCGCAGGTTACCAGAAATGGCTGGGCGTCATCAGCAAAATTTCTTTGGCAAACCCCGCCTGCGTTCCAAGCACTGACATCTCGTTGACTACATCATCATGAAGAGAAGATACAGACATGATGTTCCAATGACAAAGGCGAAAAGAAGTTCATAATGATGCACTGACCACGGTTCGTCATATAAGACCTCAGTATTCGGATTCAGCCTAGCAAACGACCAAAAGGCAAGAAGGCGTCTCAAAAACTTAGTCTCAACATTGAAACAGGAGATTGTGAAACGGGTTTGTTGAAGAACTCTGCAGCCAACTAGTAAAAATTGGTGTGAACTCCAAAAACATCACAAACTGGCATCAGTCGGAGACTGTGTACTTGACTGCATCAAAACCATAGGTTCCACCACACGTAAACACCAAGACAGGTTTGATGAAAATGCAGACACAAGGAGACGACGACATGAGACACATCGACTCTAAAAGCTCTTTTTAAACGAAATCACGTCATCAGCTAATAAGACAGCCTCCAACAACATCAAGTGGTCTGTTCATAGCAAACTGAAGAGTTGCAAGATGGCTGAGCATAAATCAGGTTAGATTTAGTCCTATGCAGACAGGAATGACACAAAGAACTTATATGATTCGTTGAAGATAATCTATGGGTAACGGTCATCAGGAAACAACTCTAATACTGGGTACCGATGGCACCACACTGCTCATTGACAAAGAAAACATACTATAAAAAAGGGTAGAACATTTCAAGAAGGTCCTCAATAGAAAGTCAACAATGGTAAGGAGGCAGTTAATCGATGGCCCCAAACAGAAATACACAAGTCTTTCGCTGATCCACCAACGCTAACCGCAACTGAGAAAAGCAACTGACGTGATGTCAACGCTGAACGAAACCGAGAAAGCAACTGACGTGATGTCAAATGGGAACGCAAATGGAACAGATGCTATTCTAGCAGAAGTATGCGAAGTATGAGTATCACCAAAGGCTCAAAAACTAACTGAACTCTTCCAGCAAATGTGTTCAAGGTGCTGCAGCGACCAACAGCAGGCAAAATCCTAGCCAGAATGATGCAGCATCGATTAAAGGCCCGTGCCTGTGGGTCAGTGTCGTATCATAACAGGACGAGGGAGGATATATATGTGTGGTTTGCAGCTCATCAGAAGGTGAAATGTCAACACAACTCCAACATGATACGACACGAGAATTGCTGAGGCAGTGGATAAGCGAGAGCATCGTAACTCTCGGACTTCAGCAAGTACTCGTTTGATTAAGCAACCTAAAGCCGCAGTCCCTGATCTGTCAATCTGATTAAAATCAGATCTCCCCTGTCCTACGTGAAGATCTGACGACGACCGCTTAGGGGTCATGTTCTGGTGACCTCTGAATTAGCCAGTTGAAATTCAGCCTTCAAAAATCTGAAAGTGAATCAAATCGTTCGATATACATTCATGCACTTCATTCTCACTGCTCATTCTCCAAATGCAAACATGTAAGACATCTGATTGGATGACAAAATTAGAGTTTATGGTAATAACATAGGTTACGAGAACACGACTCCTAAGCTGTCGCTGTCTGATCTTCATGTATAACAGTGGAGATCTGATTTTAATCAAATTGCTGTCCAGTGTGCCAATTTGTGCCCTGAACTGTTGTTCAGGGCACAAATTGGCACAATCACTACCCGCCTCCGAGCTTAAATAATATAAACGTCGTGGTGATTTACAAGATTACAGGCAATTATATAAACGTTATAGCGCACGGGCACCCTCGCGGTTGAGATGCAGATTTTTTTCTCCATGTGCATTTGATTATGAAACTTTACCGTAACACGGATGATGCGTTTAAATCACAAGCCCGTCGATTAAAAGCGAATCCTCTTTGATTTTAAGCCGCATAGACACTGGGGCCATCAATGATGAAAATGATAAAACGTTTGCAAGAATTTCCGAGACGTTGGAAATATTCACCAACGCAGGGTCCGCATGAACTATGGACTAATTCACCAAAGTTCAGCTTCATAATTCCCCGTTAAAGTCATTCCGTGGGTCAAATTATATTAAAACACGCATGTATTCCGCGACGAGCAATAATCAATGTGAGAAACGATGGCAAAAGATGTTTTTAATGGGCGTGCACCCCGCGATTGATAACAACAACCTTCCAAGAAAATATAAACAATACCTGGGTGAACATAACTTTGCAAACATTGAATTTTCTGTACAAGTTACAGACATCAGTAAGTTTGAGCGACTTAACCCTGACCTGGATGTAAATGTGTTTGTTTGTAATAAAGGCATGCAGTCAACTCGATTATTAAGAGCGAGAAGCTAGAGTGCAATATTTATTTGTTATTGTTGCACGGTCATGGTCGCAGTAACAGTATGCAGGTATAAAAGATTTTCCATGAATGGTATACCGGCACTGTAAGTACGAAAGTAGGAACTGCATTTCCGTACATACGTTGTATACAGGTATGTAGCACATAACCTTTGATAGCTGACCATGACTTTCTCCGCACTGGAATCAACGAAAAACGACAACTCACTGTCACGCCAGAGCGAGGCAAAACATTATAAAATTTACTGCGCCACAACAAGAATTAAAATTTATGTATGTAGTGTACGCGGACATCGAATGTATTAAGATTCATGTGGACAGTCCGATGTTCTAACAAACAGTCGAGGTTGCAGAACAAATCCCGTGCGGGTTTTGTTATACTGTTATTAGATGTGACGGGCAAACTGAGCCCCCCAATGGCGTACCGAGGCAAGATCACTGATGAAGTGTTTCTTAAATCGCTAGAGGTTATAGCGAAATAGATCCAACCCAACAGTTCTCCTCGCCCGCAGTCACAATTATCACCAAAGATGACATTTGCGAGTTTTCCATGGCCACTCATTTCTGGATTTGTGATGGTCCCTTTGCTACTGATGCCAAAGTGAGCGATCATTGCCACATTACTGGTTTATACAGAGGGAAGCAAACAGCGCATGCAAGCTACAGTCGCGAAATGTTCCAAGTGAAACAAAAAAACAAACACATCTTGTGCTTCATAACCTGTGTGGATATTATGGTCACCTGATCATGATATGGGTCTCACCAGCAGCAAAGGCACCAATAAGGGTAATTCCCCAACAAGATAGAAAATTACATGATGTTTATGCTAGGCAATCTTCAGTTTACTGATTCGCTGAGGTGTTATAATTACTCGTGAGCAACCTTACAGCGAATGGTTATGGTAGTTTTAAAAATTATTGGACGTGAGGGTGATGCCAAAGATGGAACGTTTACCTTGGTTACTCGTAAAGGAATTTACTCTTACGGGTATATGATCGATTGGAACAAATTTGCTGAAACTCAGTTTCCACCCATTGAGGCATTTCATTCGCCGTTGTCTCGCGAAGGTATTTCCACCAATGACTATAAGCAAGAGAAGAATGTCTGTTCCAATTTGGTTGTAAAAACCTTGGCGAATGTCATGATCTGTACTTTTAGATCAAATATGATTCTGTTCGCGGATGACGTTGATACTTGTAGTGATACTGCCATGCGCGTTCATAAATTACATCATTCACATAACTTTTTCTTTATTTAACGCTACCGTTGCAAGCTCGGATGGACTACCACATAGGCGTACATCTTGTTACTAAAGTACTGCATGTAATTGAACCTTCACCAGCCCCGCAAACGCCTACTGAATTTACCGTGTCACTTAGAAAGTACGTTTAAAAGTATACAAAATGCATATTAACACTTACGGACACTCAACCACCCGACGATGCGCCCACGTGGAACTGACCAGGTTTCCCACTAAAGAGGATCTGATTCAGTTTACTGGCCGGGTTGTTGTTGACATCGACCCGCAATATCTTGTGAGTTTCCAATATCAAAATGGAAAACTGAAAACATCTAACGTCGACATTCCAACGAAGTATTTTTTTGAGCTGTGAGACGCCTTCGCCAAAACTTGTCCCAAATCAATGGATTCGGGGAATTAGAAACGTTGGCGTGTCGGTGGAATTTATCAAGGCTTATGATGATGTAGTCGAGGCTGTGGTGAAAGAAATACACGAATGCAAAGATCCCTGAGTTGCATTCACCACCGCATGTAGTAAAAGCATGGGGACCGATCAACGAAATATTAATCACCGTGTTAATCACACACACGCACAACGAACGTGCTAGCCGATTCATGAGAAATTGTAGACTTGTAATCAATGATACTCTGGATGATATCGATAGATCTAAACATCACTTATCGTAATGGTACACTAGTCTGGATCGTATTTATACATCTTAAGAGTGTTTCATACCTACTGGGTTTAATAAAAATGTAAATAAATGGTATTACGTTTCATATATCATCCATAACACATGTCTGACGTGACAATAAAACATCTTTCCATGTACAATATCAGTAAAAGTAATCGCAGTAGATGACATTCAGATCGAAGGACTCTGTGTTTATCATGACAGGTACTTAACCGTCTTTGAGTTTAAGATTAGATTTATCATTGCATAAATTATCGATTCTGATCGCGGAGAAGGGGTTGCGGAATTTGCTCACGTGATGTATCGGCTGACCAGTGATGCTAACATTAATAACAATTTCTTTCTTCTTGTAGATGCATATCTGCTTGTAAAATATGGGATAAACATACCTTCGTATATGTTACAGTGTATCTTTGTTGTGCGTCAAATAAAACTCAACAGCTGGGACCACCCTAATGTACAAATACCAACTCGATGCCAGCTTGGAAATATTGCATTAGCACGCGAAAACGCCCAGTCACAGATTTCACAGCCAGGTGTCTAAATACCGGTACTCAGGGATTGTTTTTACAGCGCAGAAGTGGAGCCCACAAATACACCCCGGTTGCATTCCCGTTGATTATGTTGCACAAAAATTTACTGAACCAAGAGAAAACTCTCCACTGTTATTCAGCAAGGATGCACTTGTCTCTGTAAAAGTGTTTTGGCGATGACATTCATTCAACTGGTAATCAATATGGTTTTATATAAACGTAATGCCATGTTCCACTATCGCCGAAGATTAAAACAATTCCTATGATTGTATGACTTCTGTACCAGTAATAAATGGTAACCGATTGGAAGTGCGTGTGCGTGCTCCATCTGAAGAAGGCAAAATTGTCGAGCTATTATTCTTCGCGATAACATTATTAATATAAAAACTATGATCAGGCCTCAAACTTGTCCATGTGAAAAAATAAATGAAATCACCAAAAGAACTGTGCTACTCAAACTACAAACGTGTGTGTGTGTGTGTGTGTGTGTGTGTGTGTGTGTGTGTGTGTGTGTACTCTATTTACGGAATGACCTCTGCGACTACTGTTGTCCTTGGTGTTGCTGGAATTCTGACCATATCAGGTACATCCATCGGATTTGTTGCTGGAGGCATAACAATAATATCCTGGGTTGTGGGCGGTGTAGATAAAATAATATCTCCCCGGTTGCATTCACGAATACATATCTAATCAGAACTTCTCCCGGCACAAACTGGTATTAATACAATTACCAAACTTGACTCAGTGAATACTGGAGACACAACGACTAGCATGGCTGAGTTAAAAACTCTGTTGGCGGAAATGGAAAACCACCGGCAATTCCAAGCACAAATACAGAACCATGGCATTAACAACCCTGATTTACAGGCAGTTAAAAAATCGAGTAGATAATTTAGGCGCGCTCATAGAAACTTCACTTATGGGGCTAAACTCGTATGGTTTAGGTATTTGGAACCATTTTTTATCATCACTAGTATAGTAGTATTATGAGAGCGGTTTGTTTGGTTCCGGATCGAGGTTAAAGCCTTCTGCCTCGCACGACTTTCCTCTTGCATAAACTCCTCGTAGTAGTGAAGTGGGTCACCCTAGCGTCAATGGGAATTAGCATTACAGAGACCCCTGGGTCACTCTAGCGTCAAGGGAAAATTAACATGGAGAAAAATCGTGGGTCTCTCTAGCGTCAAGGGGAATTTAACATGGGAATAAATCGTAGGTCAATCTAGCGTCAATGGAAAATTAACATGGAGAAAAATCGTGGGTCAATCTAGCGTCAAGGGAAATTGAATATGGGATTTTTTTTATTTTTAAAATAAAAAAAAATTTAAAAAAAAAATTTAAAAAAGGGGTAGGCAATTGAAAGTCATTCTCTTTTCGAGAAATGTGGGTGGCCCTGAAAAGGGCCTTTGGGGTTTTTCTTCTTCTTCTTCTAACTCCTTAACTTCTTCCACCATCCTCTTATTTTTTCCATCATTCCTTTCTTCTTCTTCTTTTCTGTTTCCGGCATCCAGTCCGGGTGACCCATGGCTCGGAACTTCTCTTGGATTTTCATCCAGTTTGAGTTTAGTTTCACTAGTTCTTCCTTTTTCTTTCTATTTTCTTCTTCTTTTCTTTCCTTTGACCACTTTTCTTTGATCTTCTTGACCTCTTCGGTCAGCACATTCCTCATTACTTCTTCCGCTTTCTTAAGCTTGTCTAAGCCCCACTTCACAAAAGACCAATCTGTCCATTCTACAATGTCTTCTAAAAAACACCTTACACTCGTCACATAAACTATGGCTTCTTTCAACTTACCCACTTTCACATACGGTGGGTTAATTAAACCTCTGATTCTCTTCTCCTAATCCTCTATCATTTATTTTACAATATTGATGGCTAAGTGGAGGCTGGTTACTTGTCTTGAGACGAAGTCTTTTGTCACTGCATGCCTCCATTCCTGTTCAAGCCTATCTGCTACATTCAATCTATCCACCATCCAATACCAACTTCCCACAAGGTTGTTATACAAAGCTGAAGCTGCTGGCATCTTCTTGTTTGCTTATTCCGTAGAATGGGCTCCAATGGCAAACACTGTTAGTTTTATAGTTAAAGCACGGACGTGATGGAAAACATCCCCCTAAAAACATAAAATTGATCTTACCTAGATCGTGACCAAAAAACAACGCGCGGACGTGAAGGAAAACATCCCCCTACTTTCTCATTTCATATAATAAAGCCCTAACTATACTCTCCACATACGCTAAGAAACAATAAAGAAACCCATAATCTACTATTCACACTAACTTACGTGAACTGTTACAAACACATACCCACTAACACACAAACACATACACTCACACTATTTAAAAAGAGTTAGTGTTTATATTCACACTACTCTACCTACACACACATTGGCAAATGGATAGTTATTTCTTTTCTTGAGTATTGGGTAGCCCTGAAAAGGGCTGTTTTTTTTTTAACTTCATGGACACCTGATTAATGGTGGCACCTTCCAGGCCTGGCGCCACATATACATCTTGTTCCCCAGTTGCTTTTTGCTTTTTTGGGGAGAGAGCAGAGGCAGGATAAATAGCTTCAGAATCCCAATTTTCGGTCTCTGGGATTCTGAAATTTCTTCTTCTTCTCTCCTTTTCCTCCTCTTCTTTGTTTCTTCTCTCCTCCTCCTCCTCTTCTTTGTATCTTCTCTCCGCCTCTTCTTTGTATCATCTCTCCTCCTCTTCTTTGTTTCTTCTCTCCTCCTCCTCCTCTCTCATCCTTCCCTCTTCGACAATGGCCTCCGCGGCCAGTTCGTTCAACAGCCGCCTGGCATATTCCAGATGCACATGAAGTTCCAACAGTTTCGCCAGTCTCGTGTTCATTCTGGTGTTGATCAATCAACAAGGGTAGCTGGACTGCCGAGCGAGTTTCAATTTATACTAAAAGTGCGGACGTGAAGGAAAACATCCCCCTAAAAAACATAAAATTGATCTTACCTAGATCACGACCAAAAAAACAACGCGCGGACCTAAAAGAAACACTCACTCACTTTTTTATGCTACCCATTACTATTGTAAAAAATTTTCATTAATCACTTCAATAGACTATTCACATACGCAAAGCAATCCAATCTAACCACAAATCTACACCTCAAACACCAAAAGAAAGACATGATCTTAATCTACTATCCTCACCAACGTACGTGAGCACTTACAAACACACAATCTTATACAAAAACACATACCCTCACATTTTAAAAAAAGAGTTAGTGTTTATATTCACACTACTCTACCTACACACATTGGCAAATCGATGGTTATTTCTTTTCTTGAGTATTGGGTAGCCCTGAAAAGGGCTGTTTTTTTTTTGGTTTTTTTTGTTTGCTATGGCAATCTTTTAGTTTCTAAGAATGCGATGTCCTCTGAGGATAGACTTTCTGGCGATAGGTCTGCTTCTTCGGAAAGAGAAGAAGAACTCTTTGGTGTCGATACGACAATTCGACAAAGCCTCTGTCAGGTTCAGGTTGTTGCTGCTGTTGTTGCTGTTGCTGCTGTTGCTGCTGTCTCTGAAGTCTGTACTTCTCTGTCCATACTTCTTTCTCCCTGTTCACTTCTTCTCTGAAGAGCTCTTCTATCAGGTCTTCAGTGACTTTTAACATTCTCACATTCTCTATTTCTTCTGGCTTCGGTATCAGACTGTGTCTGACCCTATGCAAATTCACGTAGGCTTCGTTTAGCTTAGCTAGTTTGGAGCACATCTTCGTAGGAGGATGAGTCGACAATGGATGGTTAGTCTGGAAACAACCCGGTTCTTAAAGTCAAAGCGCGGACGTGAAGGAAAACATCCCCCACACGGTTTTCGAGCCGCAACGTTCAATGAGTGTCATGAGAGGGATAGAGAGAAGTCAAAGAGCATCAATCCAACATTCTTATAGCCAAACAAAAGACAAAGGCATTTGTTTTCAAAACACAACATTTTTTATTCAAAAATCACTTAACACTAACCAACAACAACTCTAACATTTTTTAACAATAATCCAACATTATAACATCAAACATTTTTTTAAAAAATGACAAACATTTTTTCAATTCACAGTCTACTTTAAACAGGGCTGACAACGTTGTGAATGAAATTGTGATTTCCACTGTTGGAAGTCATTAGGCCATTGATGGACACTACGTTTCCTAGCTTGAGACAAAAGATAAGCATAATGGTCACAAAACCATCGATCTACTTTCACATCGTTTCTAGAAGAAGAACGAGGATCAAAATGAGTCACTAAATGTTCTAAGGAATAGCCCAGGCTGCGATGATGCAGAAAATACACACAATATTGTCCACACACCAAGGAATCTGTGCCTTGTAATTTCACATTATTGAATCGGGTGGTTTGAGCATTTCTTCTCATAAAGTCAATGATATCGTCTTCCAAAGGAGGCAATCCGTACGAATCGAAATATTCCACACATCCTTCTTGAGGAAAGTAGACGGCTACCCAGTGGGTTCCTGGGAGATGACTGCCGTCCGTGTTGATCACGTAAGCTAGATGGTCTTGAGGTTTGCGATGAGGGAGTTCATCTTTAGCACAGACGACAGGATTCCAAGAAGCCGTATACGAACTGTGGTTCAAAAGGTAATAAAGTTCCAGGTATCCATGTTTTGTGTGTGTGTGTGTTTTCTTCTTCTTCCTCACAGGTAATAATAAGTCATCAATTCGATCCTGACTTTTTGCTTGAAAATGTCTGACAAATAACCGTTTCTTCGTTTCGTCTCCATCACTCTGATTCAGGAGAGCTTCGATACGATGGATCTCTTGAGTGGTTAATGGTGGACAAGAATGTTCACGCAAGTCTTTATACCACTGATGCAACACGTCTTCGTCCGAGATGAGACTCCAAGCTTCGTCCAGATACTCGTCCAATTTTTCTTCTTGACTCAACATCAGGCATTTATCGTGTTGAATTTGACTGGGATGATCGTTTTGACATCCATAACACTCTTTTTTGATCATTTCCGTCATTTTTTCCACCAAGTGTTTGGCAAAACAGGAGATTAAATGGGCTTCTTGTTCTGGCCATCTTGACTTCATCATGATCGCTTCTTCTTTTTCCATGGTCTCCTCACATTCCATCTCTAAAGTTTCTTCTCTAGGCAAAGAGGGATAACAATCTTCCATGACTTCTAATAATCTAGAATCACTTCTCTCAAACTGTTGATTTCTATCGTATTATCGAATTCGGCATACAGGATGACGTTCACTGTGTCGTCCAGTGGCTTTGCAAACTGAAGTTCCACACGAATTTGGCCGGATTTTATAGGGTGGAAATGTCCCTCGTCGCTGCCTTGGTCTGGAGTGAAATCAAAAGCCCACAAAACGTAGCCTCCTGCATAATCATCGTACGTAATGCCGTGACTGGTGTTGGTTCCTAACTGACCGGTGGCTTCGTCCAGGGACAAGTACGATCTCAAGTAATTCATTTTATTCGGAGAAAAGTCAGGTTCGAAAGGTCTGGTACACAAGGTCTTGCCATCGCGACTGACTTCGATTTTCTTAACGTCGAAGTGTTGAAAGTTGAAAGGATTTTCAGCGAAGGCTCCGTTGAAGGCTGAATTCAAGACCATACCAAGGATTAAACGCTTGGGTAACTGTCCTTGAAACAGATGATCTTCGATCATGGAATGATGGCTAGCGGGAATGGTGAACGTTTTCACTTCCACGCGTCGTATGGGATACTTGGCGGTCGTTCTGCTCAACGTTTGACTGATGTCATTTCCCACTTTGGGTAACACTTCCACGCGTCGTACGTAGAGTTTGGCCTCCTCGATTTTGCTTTTAGGATTGCCAGTCTTAATAGCATCACCATCTGCCAACAAATGGAAAGCGGCACTGCTGAGATTCAGTCTCAAGCGGACATTGACCCCGTTCAGCAAATATTTCTCTTGTAACCACATGTCCAAATGCAAACGATCCATCAGTTCTAAATTCTGTCCATCTTTGATTTTGTTTCGTCTTTCCTCAAAGCCGTCATTGTCAAATTTTTCAAACTTCTTCGCTTCGTCAGGTTCCCATAGCACACAAGCATTGAGATGAGTATTCTTGGCATCTATTCCGTACGTCAAGAGATTTTCCAGGTAGGCACGGTAAGGGTAAGTATCCATGCTGCTGACCAGTTTGTTATTCAAGTACAAGTCCACTGAGCTGAACAAGGAATGCATGAAATTGTTGAGGGGAGCTATATTCTAAGCAGTGGCATCTATTCCACCGTTATCCTTATCTAGAACTTTGACTTTCAAGTACAAGTAACTGCTATTCAGATCGATGTAATCTTCGGGCTGTCCCTTGATTTCAAACTCGATGGGAGCGGAATCCGTCAATGAGGAAACGGGAGGAAATTCCACCCACTGGGATTCTTGCATGGTCATCATGGTGGGGGGCATGGCAAACAGATCCAGTTCCGCCTTGGAACAAGCGCAAGACTCTCGGTGCATCATTTTGTTCTGTTCTTTCTCAATAATCGAAAACGTCTAAGTCTCGAACGGTTCTTCTTTTCTTGATCTTTCTCGCTTGAAGTTTGGTGAAAGGGTGTTTTCTTCGTCGTCTCTTTCTGCCTTGTCCTTGCTGAATGCCTGACTCGGTAGCGTGCAGGGTATTTATAGGTGTGTCTCGGCGGCCCAAAAGGTCTTTGCCCGTTTGCAGCAAGACATTTTTGCCTGCCCTCATGAAGGCTTCTTTTGGGTTTTGTTTGTCGATGATGAAATTTTGGAGAAATTCTTTGCCTTGCGTCAGTGCCGCATCTTTCTAGGCGTGCAATCCGCGTGTCACCATCAGTTTCAGCACCGGGGCCACCGAACGAAAGGCCGATTTTAACATATCTCCTAAACCGTGTCCTCGCTGTCGTGCAACCCCTCGGTACACTGGATACATGACTTACGAGTCGTGAGAGAACCGTTTTCGAAAATGGAGTTTCACCGTGACTTTTCCTTTGGTGAATGGAATATTTTGTCCCAAATCTCCTTTTATAACAATGTTGACCGTGTCCAAATACGACTTGCTGACAGGCAAATAGTGAGGATGGACAAATTCGCGGTGGACGTGATAAGTGTTTCCACCTTCCTCGTCATTGGTCGTGGTACTATCCACTTTGAAAGGAATGACACGCAGTAACGGTAAGGAGGTGTGTCCCATCACGTTATACTCCACCACATCGGAGTACACAAACATCAAATTCAGTCCTTCGTTCACTTCTACCGGGGCATGAAAATACTGGGCAAAAGTATCGTTGTCGTAAATGACTGGTAATTCTCCTTTTTCTTTTTCTACTTTCTTCCTCATTTTCATGTTCCCGCCCAACATGTCAAACAATTCAGGACAAAATACAATGGACACGATTTTACTGTCAGAAAATTTCATCAGGAAGCGACGAGCTGCTTTGTGGTATTCCAGGGTGACACGTTTTCTGGCATTCTCCAAAGCTTTCAGAAACACGACATTAAACCTGGAGGCTATGGTGCTGACCAAATGTTGACCACTAAAATAATAGCGTTCGGGAATGAACAAGTGGTAGGTCCACGTTTGAGTTTTGTCATTATAGGTTTTCTTGTCATATTTGACATTGGGGGAATTCAAGTACTTTTGCACTTGCTCGTCATGAACTTCCACATCAAAAAAGTTTTGATTCACAAGGACATTGCAGACTTGGGTTGGGTAAATGATTTCCACTAAAGCCACTTCCCAATGGGCTTCGTGATCTAAGGGGATGGCTTGAGGTAATTTGGCCGTGTAACAGCACAACGTGTTCTTGGGAAACACCTCCATGGAACTGTCACTGGGTAAGGTTAAGTAAAATTGGTTTTGGTGACTCATAATTCCAGAGTTCTGTGGCTGTCCGAGGGGTTACTGGACGGCAGAGGCGTGTCTCCGCTCAAAATGGGGTTGTTGTTCTTGTTATTGGAGTGGTGACTGACACTGGCACTGGACACTAGGTTCCCGTTGTTCCCGTTCGAAGAGAATTTCAGGGAGGGATTGGGAAGCAGGTAACCGATGCAACTGCTCAATAAAATGGTCCACAATTGTTTGTCTCCTTGTTGCAAACTCAAATTGGCAATGGCTGCCCCGATGACACAATACACCACGAAGATTTGGCAGAAAAAGACGATTTGCGTTTTAGGCACACGTTCTCCACACCACACCCACAAGGGTTGTTTTTGTAAATCTTGCACAGAAGAACTGGGTGAAGGAGTGGTCGACGTAGCTACGTCTGTGTGAAAGGGCATGATGGTCACTTCTTTTTATAGTCGATGACTTGCGAAGCGTCGATCCAAGAATCAAAACTGGGTGGATATCCTTTCCAACGTACTTTGACTTCTTTGACACGTCGTTTGCCCACTTTACGGGTTCTGCGTTCGAGAATGCTTTCGATTTCATACACGTCGTCTTCTTTTTTGGTCACACGTTGTAACTCGGGCAAATAAAACGTTCCTTTGAGCACTTCTCCGTTCATGTCTTCCAATTTATAGACGGTAGGATGACGGCCATGCACTCGTTCAGTGACACGAAACAATTCGGTCGTCCAGTTAGGTAAGTAACCTTTGTCGAAAGTGCGTTTGGTTTTGCCAATGCGCACCTAATCTCCTACGGCCAAGTCTCCACTTTTCTTGGGGACAGCCCTCGTCGGGGACGTACCAAACAGGCGCTCAAACACCAACACTTCGTTGTCGGGAGTCACGTCTTGCGGGGCACGTCCAATGCTTCGATGGTAAGATTGGTTGTACGCTTGCACCAGGTGCGGTAAGATGTCGATGTACTTCAGAGTGTGGTGATGCGTAAAATATTTCCACATGCATTCTTTCAAAGTGCGTTGAAAACGTTCCACGATGCTGGCTTTGGTTTCGGGATTCTCGGTGGTAAAAAAATGAATGTCACGTTTCTTTAATTCTTTTTGGAAAGCTTGGTTCAGAAATTCGGTGCCTTTGTCCGTTTGCCATCGAAGAGGGTGACGACCGCTTTGTTTCAACACCCGTTGCAGGGCTCGCACTAACTCGCTGCTCGATTTGGAAGTCAAGGGCACGACCCAGGCAAATTTGGAAAAGACGTCGATGACACAAAACAAATATTTGTAGCCACGATTGGAACTGGCCAAATGAGAGACATCGGCTAAATCGGCTTGCCATTGATGATCGATGCCTTCCACTCGGGTGCGACTTCTGGCAAACTTGCGTCGAATGGGTTTGTGTAAAGTGTAGGTAGCTTGTTCTTGTAACCATCGTTGCACTTGAGGTAAACGGAGACTTTTCAGTCGAGTTTTAGCAGCACGATACAATTTTTGAACTCCTGTGTAACCTGCAGGATGCGAGGGATCGTAGTAAATGCTGGCTAAGACTTTTTCCATTTTTTGTGTTGGTAGGTGTGTTAATAAGTCACCCACTCTTCGGTGATGTTACTTTGGGTGGGTCGAAAGGGTGGTTTGGAAACGGATTTACGTGTCCGATGGTCTACGGGAGTAGAAGTCGAAGGTAGTGGTGGTGGAGGTGGCAATGGAATGGCTTTGGTCTTCTTTTCTTTTTTCACTTCTGGTTTCCCTTCTTTCTTTCTCACTTCTGTCGAAGGACGATTGGACATCATCTTTTTAACCCAAGCTTTCGTTTCTTCTCGTTGGGGTGTGGGGGACGGGGTCAACAAGGATGCTGCAATCTTACTCGAAATGGGAGCTGCTGACGGTGTTTGAAACACTTCTCGCATATCTTCTTCCTCAGGTCTTCGTGTGGTAGCATCTCTGGTGACCCCTGGGGATGGTAGTAGTTGTTGTGGAGTGATAGTGATGATGGTGCTGGACTTTTCATCAAGGTCTTAAAATCTTTCAGAGTGGGTACAGCTGTTTCGTCTAAAGCTTTCTGGTGAAAGAGTTGCAGTCGTTGCAAGAGTTCACCGTACTTTTGCGATGTTTCTGTTTCGGACAAATCTTGGCGATCCATCAAGGACTGCAATTCGTGTTGTAACTGGGACATCTCGCTCAAATTGGGATTGGGAGGTAAATGCGGGGTGCGTTGTTCTTGCCAACGATGGTATTCCATCCATCGTTTGTAAGGCACTAAAGCTAGTTTTCGTCCTTCCATGGGGTTGTCAGGGGTCGATTCTGAGATCTTGGGACTTCCGAGGGTCTTTTTATCTTGCTCCCACCAGTCCTCCCAACATGGTTCCCAAGACTCCTTTCAGCAAGGGACCTAACAAGAGGGGTAAATTGCATCCACGTTGGACCAACATCTTCTTCTTTTTACGAATCGGAATTTTCTTTTGAACCATTTGGCGAAGAACGTGACGATGTTTGCTTAAGCATTGTTTCTGGTGTTTGGACAAAGGGATCGTGCCTTTCAAGACGTTCAAACAACATTCGCACACGGTATCGATGACCTCTTTGGAGGCCGATTGAATGAGTTTTTTTCGTAGAGGTGGAGACGTTTTAGACAGGACAGATAACATGTCCCCATGTTTGACTAAACGTGGCGGTAGTCCTTTCCTTTTTGTTTCCTTGGGGTTTTCTGGAGGGTGACATTTTGAGTCTTCAGGAGCACCAAAACACTGATACCCCGACTTGGTCACAGGCCTTTTTTATACTGGAACGCGTCGCCACTGATTGTCTTTACGTCGTATCAACTTCAGGACAGGCATGACACGTCGTGCAGGGGTACGCAACGGACTAAATCGAGCCAGTTCTTGCATGGACAAATCCAGTAAACTTTGTAGCATGCCCGATCTTTCTTGGACTTTGATTTTGGGAGAAGGTACTTTGTGAGCAGCAGCCACTGCCACTAAATTGGAGGGTCCTGCCACTGGGGAAGTAATTTTTGGGGTCATCAACGGAGAAGTTCTTGGTGTGATCAACGTCTCCAAGTACTCTTCAGTTCTTGGTGTCATCAACGGAGAAGTGGATGAACGTGAGGCTGCCGGAGACACAGTCACTGCCGTGGCAGGTCGTGGTTTGCGAGTGTAAGGTTGCGTCCTGGCCGAAGAAGAAGTACCTCTCTTGCGACTAGTTTTCTTCTGTGGACTTTTCTTTTTCTGGGGGCTTCTTTTCTTTTTCCGGGGTGGTGTCTGGTAAGAGGAGGGTCCCGCCACTGGAGAAGTTCTTCTTCTCCTTGGGGACCTGGTCTTTTTCTTTTTCATCTTGGGGCTTCGTTGGACTTTTTTCTTGGGTATAACTTTGGGGGTATTAGGATCCCATCTTAAGAGAGAGCGAATGATGACCCCTCCTAGAGTACCACTCCCTCCAGGTTTCAAAATGATTTGTTTTTTGGTTTGAGTGTCGATGCGGGGATCGGCCAGTTGGACCAAAGCGACTTTGTTTCGATCGAAAAAGCGTTTGGTTTGATGAGGAATCTGAATGATTCCTTGGAGTATTTGACGTGCCATCACCGTGAACCATCGTAAGACTTCTTTGAGACTAGCTTCTAAGACACGAGCTCGTATTTGTGGATTTTTTTCTCGACTGATGCCATAAAAGGCACGAATCAATTTGACGGGAAGATGCGATTGAAGGGACGTCATGTTCACACTGTGTGAAACAGACGAGAAGGGTCTGAGGTTTTTATAGATTTTTTTATGTGGAGTGAAATTAAGTCGAGGACGGAGACGTGTACAGGACAGGCTCTCCGTCTTGGCACCAGTGGTGAAACAAGTGGGTACGAAATCGCAAATCCTCGGGGGTCGTAGGTTTCAAATCGACGAGTAAATAGGCGTGTGGAGTTTAAGTGGCATCGTCGTACGCCTGAGTCGGCCAGGGAGTTCCTAACTGTTTGGCTAAGACTTGCACTTGCGATTTATCTCGAGGGCTTTTAAACAAGACCACGTAATGCGCATTGAGACTGATGGTGCGATGGGCTTTACTTTGTTGAAACAAATTTTGGGTGATGTAAACGACACTGGCATTACGGTGATGCCCTTTGCGCGTGAACCACAGTTTAATTTCTTCTTCGTCTTCTCCTAACATGTCGTCAAAAATGACCAAATGGGTTTGACGGGAGTCAGAGACGATGCCGTCGTCGTCTTTAGGAATGCCTTCCACAAACACGATGGAATCGCCTTGACTTTCTCGCAAGAGGCTGTACGCCGATTGACACTCTTTGTAACACCACACGATCCGTTGAGGTGGCCGATCAATCAAATGATGTTTATGTTCGATCAAACGTTTGACGAATTCGGTTTTGCCTGAACCGCTAGGTCCAGCAATGAGCATGTTAAAGGGATGGCGAAGATACAAAGCCTCCCAACTGGCACGATCTAAGTGTTCGTCGATGACTTTGACAGTAGAGGAAGAGGGAGCAGAAACAGCAGAGGTAGCCATTGTGTGAGAAATGTCACTTGTGGCACGAAAACAAACAAGACAAGAGTTTATATACTTTTTCAGAACACGTTTATTGAATGTTTTTTTTTCAAACATGAATACGAAAGACAAAAATACATAAAAGCCAAAGGCTTAAGTACAAGGATAAAAGGCACATGATAACCATTAACGTGGAATAAAAACAAGTGTCTGTACAACATGTTTTGGGTAATGTTCTAACCAGTTTTATAGTAGGGGGTAAGGTCACACAAGTGTCCTCCCGAAAGGGTCTTTCAGGCTTGTCCACGACAGTCCCGTCCTGGGTGACGGGTTCTTCTGGCACCGTCACTACCACAGGTTGAAAAGTAACTTTTTTCCTTGAACAACTCTCGTGCTTACTGGGCCACTTCTTGGGTCCAAGCCTCAAAATCCCATTCTTTCCAGGCACGGACATCTGTCCAATGGGGATGTAAGTCACAAGCTACACACACATCGTCATACACGTCTTGGGTAGCTAAAAGTTGACGAATCTTTTTTTCCCGTAGAGGTCGAGAAGTATCCAGATGAAAACGCAAGGCTTTGAGCAAAAGGGGTTTTTCGTGACCATTTAAGGCCATGGGGATGTGGTAAGTACTGATCGTAAAAAGTCCACAAAGAATCCGCTGATAAACGAAATCCCAGAAAACAAGTCACTAAGACACACACCACTTGTCCACCCCAATTGAATGGATACAGTTCTTGTAATAATCGATGGTAATGATCCACGGTTTGAATATGGTCATTGAGTTCCTTCGACGGAATCTGTTCAATCACTTGTGACATAAGCCGTGGCATGGATTCCTGTTTTTGTACTCTCTTTTTTTCGGAAGCAATACACGTACATTCTACCCAGACATCTTTGTTCTCCAGAAGGAAATCTAGAATACTGTAACCTACAGTTCAAACTTCGATTAGAAGTTTTCTCTTCCACTAAGTAGATTCCATGTAACATATGTTGGTAATCCTTTAACTCGTCTTCCTCAATGCGTTGCTCTAGGTGAATCTCGAAGTAACCAAAATGATGAACATTTCGTTCATTCACTAACTCACAAACAAGGTCTGACCACTGAAACAATTTCTGACGAATCAGTCCTCTTATACCATTCAGGTACCAGTGGTTAAAGATCTGGTGACGTAACGGATGCAATTGTTCTTTACGTTTGACTTGTATTTTGACCAGCTCTCGGTAAATCCTTTCTCTCAGGCAAGCCCAAAATGTTCTCTTGTAAAGTATCCATAAGTATATACACTGTTTTTGGAATCCTTGGGTGGTGGCCAATAGCCTCGTTTACCTTTGTGCCTGATGTAATATCCACTCGTAATCAGTCTTCTTATACTTTGAAACGGAGCATAATTTAAAAACGGTTGAATAACTTTGCGTTTGCGTTTCACTTGTATTTTGATCAGTTCTCGGTAAATGCGTTCTCTCAACTCCACAGGCAAAGCACGAATGTTCTCTAGCAAAGTATCCATGAATAGGTCATACTAAATCCTCTTTGGTCTGACACAAGAAATGGACTCTTTGCTCAAACATGGTTTTACTTCAGTGTCGAATTTAAATCGTATAGTCACTAATTTACACATTACAATTCGTTCAGAAGTTTCCTCTTTCACTAAGTTGACATTGTGTTCAAGATGTTGGTAATTCGTTAACTCTTCCTCTGGAGTTCGATGCAGTAAGTTTACAATGATGTAGTAGATAGAATCGTCCATAACAAACCAATCCTTTTTAAAACTAGGGAATCGTTGATCAATGTCTGTCCAATGGAACACTTTCAATTGAATCAGTCCTTGTATAGCCTTCAGGTACCAGTGGTTCAAACACCGGTGACGTAACGGATGCAATTGTTCTTTACGTTTCACTTGTATTTTGACCAGCTCTCGGTAAATGCGTCCTCTCAACTCCACAGGCAAAGCACGAATGTCCTCTTGTAAAGTATCCATGAACAGATTATGGTAAGTTACTTCAATGTCTCGGTCCCACTAAGGGTAAGTAATGACAATTCGGTGACCATCGAGCATGTTCTACGTAGGCCGAATCTTGCGGTTCCCAGTGGTGAAGTGACACACCGCAACTGAAGCACTTGAGTTTATCTTCTTGGCCCAAGTAGAAAAATCCGGCTCTGGCTAATTCTTCGGGGGTCGGTCCTCCCAGATACTTAGGCCATTTTCCTTTGAACGATTGAAGACGATTTTCAAAGTCGCAGCATTCCGACAAACGCACAGGAAACGAATATTCGTCTTTCACAGGTTCGTTTCGATGAGGGTTGGGTGACATGAACAGGAGTTTGCTCAGGGCTGGATGACACCCGTAGGGGGGTAGACGTGAAGGTGAACATTCCCCTTTAAAACGAAACCCAGTAAAATGTCCAAGAGGACGAGCGGCATCACTTTCGCATCCCTCAGGTTTGACAAGCACAGCATCACTTTCCATGATAGGGGTAGTGACACTAAAGTTCCCATGATGCTTTACGGCATTGCTAAGGTCACAGCGTACAGCATCGTACCCATCGCAAGGCTCACAATCGCATTCCACTTCAGAAGCCTCACACTTGAATTGTGCCTTTCTAAAAAACTTTTTGTTTTGTGTTTCTCTGAAAGTATTCATCTTGTTCGCTCGGTCTTGGTAGTCACAATGAACTATCGATCTTCCCTAAGGTTCCTTTTTTATATACAGACCAACACCGACGTGTCCATCCGGCAAGGTGAAATGATTGGGAAGTCGCACTCGCTTCTGGTACACGATTTGATAGACTGTTTCCAAGGGCCGACTGACGTTGTGATGAGTGGGTAAACGTACAATCTTGTTAGGTTGGTGAGTGGTCACTTTAAAGTTTCCATCCTCTCCCGATTGCAAGGCTTCTTTCAATACCCCAAAGTTGACCACTCGACTGGTACGATAATTCAGAGTCAGTCCTTTCACTTTGCACGTCGTGTGCACTTCTCCTTGTTTGTCCCGGTATTCGTAGCCGTAATTTTTGGGACCGCCACTGACGTAACTTAGAATCTTGTCTTCGGGATGCTCGTCTGTCCAGGCTCCTAAATGGTCTCCTTCGATGTCAGGGTCCTGTTGACTCGGGTGATGGATGTAAATGCAACTGTCCGTGTCAAGGTACAGGACACGTTCTCCTAACAGTTCTAAAGCTTCGTACAATTTTAAGCGAGCATGAGCTGTCACGTAAGCCGCAATGATGACATTTCCAAAAGGGTCGTCTTGTACAAAGTCCAGATCTTCTTCGTAATTGACCAAGATCAAATCCTCGCGAACGACGTCCACGTGTTTCATGTATTTGGTTTTGTCGTGAATCATCTGGAAGTAGCGGGAAGGTTCTGTCAAATATTCCGTCTTGGGTAAACACGGTCGTTGTGCCATTTTACCCCAAAAGCAATTTAACATCACTTTGGCAAACGATCGCCTGCCTTCGTTTTTCTCGATGTGGTCTAAAGTGATGCCTTCTTGTTCATTGTATTTCTCTTTGAATTGTATTTGGTCTTCGGGACTGTGACACCAGGAAGGATAGCCGCTGGCTTCTTGTTTCAGTTTCAAAAAGGCATCCACGTAGTCAGCGAAAATGCCTTTCTGACTGGGATCACCCTTGTGGTATTGTTGTGTCTTGGGAAAGTGGCAAATTTCGTACACTTCTAACAGTTGGTATCCCATGTCCAGAGCTTTGAACAATTCTACGCTGACCCAGGTTCCCGTCAAGGCACGTTCTTCCTGGGTGTGCTGACAAGGTTGGTCTTGGTTGCACGTTTCGGTACAAGTACGGCACAATGGAAACATCAGTTTGCCTTGACAATGGTGAGGTAACACGGGATGGTACAAGTCCGTGGGCGGCAAAACTTTACACTTGATGAAGCCTTCGTATTGTCGAATGTTGACCAGGTCGATGTGTTCCGTTATCAATTGCGGGTGCCCTACAGGAAAGCGACAATATTTGCACACGTAGGGATACAGTGAACACACGTCCAAGTATTTGATTTCTTCTCCTTTCTCTTCCTCGGCTTGGTACAGCAAACAGGTGGCATTGGTCCTTCCTCCGTACAAACTATCCCTCGGGTTCAGCGGGTCCATGAAATGGTAACTTTCCACGAGGCGTTTAAACTCGGGATCGGTTTTCATACGGTGATCGTACTCGTGTTCCCACATTTCCACCACTTGGTATCCTTCCTGTTCTAACTTTAGGCGCCGCTGGCAAGTGTCCTGGTACAAGTCTTCCATGGTTCGTTGTAAAAACTGATTTCTAGTGCTACCATCAGGGTAACAGACGGGACATCCGTGAAATAAGTAACCGTTAAACTCGTACACGATCTTGGGGTTTTCTAAGTCCCAGCCATCGACCGAATACGTTCCGATGGTCTTTTCACCTCCTCCGTTCCGGGCATGCTGAATCCACTTGTCTTCCTTGTCGCACAAGTAATGTAACCAGCGTAGGGCTTTGACCGAGTATTGACGTTTGACATAGTGGGTCGTTTGGGGGCTGATGACAGCTACGGTGTTTTCAGGCATGAATCGTTGTATCGTTGTCGATACACTAAGGAACACGCTTTGGCAATGGTGCAAGCTTCTTTCAAAGGATCGACCCCTCCGTGTTCCATGAACAGTTCTCGAAATTTTCCACAGCAACGCCGTAAAATGTCCACGTCGGAACGACAATACTTTAGCATTTCTTCCTGAAAGTTGAAAGGGTCCGAGGCGTTGTTCGGTACGCATGTTGTCGGGGTCGTAATAGTGAGCCTCAGGTAAATGGGGTAGAACCGCGTGTTGATTGGCTTCCGTATTGAAAAAGTGTGGAAAGTACCCTTTAGCCATTTCTGTCATTCCAAACGTTTTAGGCATTCGACTAAAAGGCATGGCCAAATAGCTCATCGAATCTTTAAACTGTACTTGTCCCACTTGCATGAAAATGATTTTGGCTCCGTTCAAAGTCACTTGAGGACGTTCGGTGCCATGTTCCGTATAGTATCTGAAAAGAAACTGTCCATCGTATCCATCGTATCCGGAGAAATTGTGAGCCATCACCGTGGCATGACGATGACAATCTCCGTAACATTCGATGTCCTCTTGGCTCCACGTCTTGTCGATGGGGTCTAAGACCCATTGGGCAAAATCGGCTAGCGTGTTCGGTCCTCGAAAGATTTTTTCACGCCCTCCAGGAATCTTGCTGCAGTGAGGGCAATGACTGTAGATAGGTTCTTGAATGCACTTCTCGCACGCTCGATGAGCCACGCAGAAATTAGGAATGTGAATGCCAGTCTCTTGCATGCATTCGAAATCGAAAAAGACGAAATTACCTTTCTTCTTGTGACCGTCCTCTTTCTCTGGTGGGGGTTGGTATTTTTGCACGTAGCATTGGTGTTCCAAGTCCACGATGTGGTGACAAATGTGACATTTTTTCTTTCCTCGACATACGTGTGCCTTGGCATTATTGGTAAGTATGCCTTGTCCACAGGTAGGGCACATTCTCAGCAGTTGACAAGCACATTTCTTCTGTGAACCTTGCGTCTTCAAATGTTGTTGGTAACAGGCAGGGCTGACAAACGTGCGCAGACAAGTTGAACAAGGCACTGGTTCTTCGCTCAGACAGGGTGGAGAGGCCAAACATCCTGAGCATTTCCATCCACAATGCTTGTGTTGCTCTCGATTGTTATAACCATAATCACATTTCTCACAATAATAAATATATCCCAAGAATCCGGTGATAGTGGTAATGGTATCGAAATGGTCATCGTGATAATAAACATGAATGTATTTTCCGTCCTTAAAATCTTGGCCTCGAAACAACAGAGGCCCGCGCACTTCTTGAGGGTGCACTTTCAAGGTGTATCGTGGAGCTAGGGCATCTTGCAATTTTTGCATCTCAGGAATGCCACAGGGTGTGTCTTTGGACAGGCCAGCTTGTTGCAACAGGAGTTCTGCTTCGTTTCGTTGTTTGGCTCGGTCCGATTGCTGAATAGTTTTCCAGGCTCTTTTCCATTCTACTGTATCGTTCTTGTTGGCATAGGTTCGTCCCACCACGATGGCACGGGCTAAACACATCTGGTCTTGAGGGTTGTTAATTCGGACGAGACTTGTTTTGGTGTTGCGAAGGTCGTCCACCAATAACATCTTTTTGCGTCCAGTCCCTTGAGGAGGAGAGACGTGCGTCATTCTGCCTCTTACTTTCTTCTTCTTTCTTCTCAAATGAATAGGATCGTTTCATCTTGAGTGCAAAACGTCAAATGACTCAAGTTTAAACACCATAGACTAATTTATAGTCATGGCAGACCAGCGTATATAAAAGGGTGTGTGTCTTGTCCTTTCACTATTCATTTCACTCTCAAGCCGAGGACAACGATGGAAGAGACTAGCCAAATCGAACGTTTCGTCAGAGCTTTGCGAGGGGTCATTAGAAAATTCTCTTCAGACCAGCCCACGGAGTACTCTCCTTCCTTTCGAGATAAAAGTCAAGATACTTGCTATATCTGTCAGAAGAAAGGGCATTGATCTTCAGAGTGTCCAGACCGTCAAAAAAGAAAAAAAAAACAGGGGCTAAAAAAGACAAAAGTAAAGATACCTGTTATTATTGTCAAGAAAAAGGACATTGGTCTCCAGATTGCCCAAAAAAGAAACAAGAGGAATCAGAATAAAAGAGTAATTCTTCAGAAGAAGAGAGGGATTCTTCAGAGGAAGAGAGGGATTCTTCAGAGGAAGAAGAGGAAGAAAGAAGACAATTCTACTTACAAGAGGCAAAGAAACAGGAGAAGAAAAGAAGAAGGGAAGAAAATGAGGAGAAAGAAGAGGAAAAGACGGTGAAGAAATTCAAAAAACAGAGAGACTAAACAAGGAGAAAGAAGAAGTCAATGAACTTTATATTAAAGTGTTCTGTTGTGAATTGTGAATTGGATTGTAACAATGGAGAAAAGAATAAATTAATTATATAAGGTAAGTGTCTTTGAGTTTTGATTTTAAAATAAGAACGGACACTCACGCACTCATACACAGACACGTACTATAGGGGGTAAAATGGGTTGTTTGTTTTTCTTTTTTTTTTTTTTTTTTTAGTTTTTGGCAAATTGAAACGCTATCTCTTTTTGAGAAATGTGGGTGGCCCTGAAAAGGGCCTTTTATTGGTGTAGGGGTGAGTTTAAGCAATCAACTTTAACTGCCTTAAGCCTTTGCCACGGCCAAGGCCTACTTCTGGACTGCGTACTGTTGATGATGATTGGGTTGAAATCACTAAGGGTGGTTCGGTAGGCTTAGTCACAGGGTTGACGTGTTTAGCTCGGGAAGGTCGTATTCTCTTCGGTCGTAATAAAGAAGTCTGATACATTTGTTTCAGACTTCTTAACTCCGCTAAAATGTCCAACAGTACCGTGACCGTTTGATTTTCACCCTCTTGTTTCTTTGCTGCTACTTCTTCTTGCTGTTGTTGCTGTTGTTTTTTTTTTCTTACCTCTTCTTCTTGCTGCTGTTGCTGTAGGAGAAAAGCTTGTTCCGCTTCCTTTTGTCGTTGTATAAATTTCTCCAATTCTTCTTTCTGTCTCTGTCTAAAATTCTCCACTTGCGGTAACGAAGAAGGTAACGAAGGTTCCGGAACAAATTCTTGCGAGGTAAGAAAATCCACAAAATCCCAATTCACCTCTTCTGAAAGTAAGTCCGGGTTCCCTTGGGTGGTCTCCCCTGCTGGTGCACCCCAATGGATCGTTTTCTGAGTTTCCGTCATGTTGAATCACTGTCGCATAGATTGACTGAACACAAGCGCTAGCGAATCTATATAGACCACGTGACGTCACAGACTGCTCTCTTCGGATTGGATGCGGGCTGACTGAATTTTGTCACGCGTGTTCGGATTGGTGAATGAACTCAATCCGTTTCAATCCTTCCACTACCTATAAATAAGCGCAGTTCACTGCATTAATTCACCTGTTCTCGTCGCTTCACGATGTGGACCACAGTCGAATCGTCCACCCTTGTGTCTTCCATGATGTTTAGGACAGACATGCTCATGTATGTCCGGTCCAAGTGGACCGTTGTCGACAAGTCAGACACCAGTCTGTGGATACGAAGAGTGTACGTAGAAAGACAAGGTTGCCTCAAGAGGACACTGATTTATGGCCCTCGAGTAAGACGCAGCTTGAGGACAAGAAGATGCCGCAGATGCCCTTTATGTTAATGGATACATTAACATAAACCCAAAGGCCCTTTTCAGGGCCACCCACATTTCTCGAAAAGAGAATGACTTTCAATTGCCTACCCCTTTTTTTTAAAATTTTTTTTTTTAAATAAAAAAAAAAATCCCATATTCAATTTCCCTTGACGCTAGATTGACCCACGATTTTTCTCCATGTTAATTTTCCATTGACGCTAGATTGACCCACGATTTATTCCCATGTTAAATTCCCCTTGACGCTAGAGTGACCCACGATTTTTCTCCATGTTAATTTTCCCTTGACGCTAGAGTGACCCAGGGGTCTCTGTAATGCTAATTCCCATTGACGCTAGGGTGACCCACTTCACTACTCCTCATGGAAGCATTGTTTGGCGGATTCTCCTTCGCATGCACTAAAGTTTGACGTGATAACAAAGTAGGGGTGGGGGACAGACGACTCTGACCTAGAGAAAAAAAAAATTAAAAAAATGCTATTAACATTCTACTCAAAGAGCAATGGATATAAACTGACCCATTGCCTTTTAATTTTATTGTTTCGCGTACAAGCTCTGTTTTCTTGGCACTATATTTACCAAAAAAAATATTGTGTATACATTTATTTATGAATAACAAAGAATTAAAACTATCTTTACCGTTATCGTTTAATTGTTATATTCCAAGCAAAAACTCGAGAGCTGCGATGGTTCAATGCTTAGCGTACCGGACTCACGACCGAAAGGGTGCAGAATGGTATCCTGCCATCGGACCAGCCTGGGCCAGCTGCCATGGTGTGTCCTTGGGCAAGGAACTTTACTCCAACTGCATCGGCACAAACTAACCTATTTGCGTTGCTGTGCCGTGAAGCATCTAATTAAACTGAACCAAAATCTGAGTAAAATGTCAACCAGTAAACCAACTTATTTTTTTCTCCATTCTTACCTTTGAAAATGTTGTAAATATTAATGAACGAAAATATTGTAAGTACGATAATAACCCCATTAAAATTTTCATATATGAAAAAGAAAAAAGATTTTATTATATTAACACATTTATAATATTACACTATTAAGTGATCTCAAAGTTGTTCAAAGTCAACATTATATTTGTTGCTCTGGAATGGGATTCAATTCAGTAAATTCGAAAATCACTTAAAAAGTCCTTTAATTGTAGCGACATTAGTAAAACAAGTTTTACAAATTGATGGTTGGGTAATTTCACATTTACTGTTTGCAATCAAATTAATTAAGGGCTTACTTATCAAGCAGAGCATTAAACAGAAGGTGAGAGCATGAGACAATTATAGCGGCATCGATCAAACAGTTATTCCATTAAACGCGAAGAAAACAAAGTTACATAATCATTCTCAAAATCTATTATAGCGATAAAACTACTATTTTCCTTTCGTTATCATTTTCTTTATTATAATTAATACAAGGTCCACTATATTAGTAGAATATTGAATTATGATATTGTATTGAAGTAAATCGTAAATTTGACAGGGTCCCTTTTTCATTATTGTAGTATAAGTTTTATTTAGAACTATTAGGATATAGGATAATAGACGGGATAAAGATAAATTACACATAAATCTAACAAAAGCATGAATATACACAGACCAATATGTACAGAGGTGAAAAAAAAGTTACTGAGTGGGCCCTGTTTTCACGAAATTTGTTTGTCAGTGTTAGTAACTATTATATCTCATTAAAATAAAGTATCTGAATTTTTTCCAAGATAAATGAACTGGTCTAGAAACATTTCACTATTAAATTGGCTTTGCAATACGAAAAGTCTTACAGTGTCAACTTGTCTGAAATCAGCATGGCTTTTGGTCCGAATCGGCCCGTAATTTGGTTCGAATAAGCTTGGTCTAAAATTAGCCACGGTCTCCAAATCAGTCTGCACCCGAGGCAAAATGCTAATGGGGGTGTTTGGAAACAGCTCCTTGTCCCCAGCGAGAATTGAACCTGAGACATTTGAAGCTAGTGTGCAAACCATCTCTGATACATGGAATGTCTTCAGATGCTCGGAATTGATATTAGATTGAGAAGTAGCATGTAAGATCGTACAGAGTTTCCTCCCTTGTTTACGATCTCTACTGATGAAAGCATAAAATTCACTTGACGAGAAAGTGAACCGGTGGATGTTCATATGGTATACTTGATTTAGCTTTTGGAAAATGTTGAGGAAAGTCAACATTTGATCACAGAATTATGGATAGAGGAAAATCAGCACCACCCAAACGCCCCATGAAGGGGAAAGGTAATATTAACGTTGTGTGATTGAACTTAATAACTGGTATGACCTGGTTCGCTATTGTGGATTGTAAGTCGAAGGGGAAGTCTCAAATCATAATTTGATAATAATAATAATAATAATAATACAAGTCTTTATTTGATGAGTGTGATAAAGTTACTGCAAAAACTAATTTCCATTGTGGCCCTTAAATATCTACATGTGTACAGGCAGATATGTAAAATACTGTTCGGAAGCAGAACATTATACAAAAAAAGTTTACTGTATTGGTGTAACTGAGCAACTAAGTGTGGATTCAACACACAGAGCATTGTGTACACCAACATGCATGATTGAAAACTTTTTCATTCACACACACACACACACACTCCCTCTATCTTCTTCTTCTTCTTCTCTCTCTGTCTCTGTCTCTCTCTCTCTCATTCACTCACACTTTATATATACATGTGCATAAACAAATACACAACAAAGATGGCCATAACTAGGTAAAGACATGATCTGGATTGCATCTATATCAAACATCTGTGATGAAAGGAAAAAACTGATAATGTACAAGTATGTTCCAGAGGAACCCAGCACATTATTGGAAGAAGATGCTTCATTAACATCTGTAGGTACTAGGTAGACAGTTCCAAATGACTGAACCTGAGAAAGCCAAACTATTTTTAAAACAGTCCAGTTTTAGCTTAGGAAGAAGAAAGTTATTAGATGACATAGAGCATTGCATCGATAAGCTGGAAACTGTATAGATATTATTTGTCTTTGTACTGAACATATCTTTTAATATACTTAAGCATAGAACCAGTAGAAACTTTATTTAAAATTTTAGCCTTTCTTAAATATTGTTTCATAGATAGTCATGATCTTCAGATCCTTCATACATTAATGTACATTATCAACAGTGTTGTCGTTGATAATTCTGATTGCTTGTTTTTGAAGTCTTTCCACTTGTATCACATTTGTTTTAGAAGCATTACACCATAGAATGTTGCAGTAGTCCAGATAAAGTTAAATATAACTTTTGTAAAACACTATCAAGTGGTTTAAGGTTAGAAATTCTTTAATTTTTTATAGTAGTCAAATATTCTTAGCCATCTTTTTGGTAATATTAATGATTTGCTCTGACCATAATATGTTGTTATCAACTTGAGTTCCTAAAAGTTTGTCTTGCACTTGCAGTTCCACATCATTAAAATGGATGCTGAGAATATATCTTTAATTCTTTTATCTCTTTATGTAGTGGTTATCAGCATCACTTTGGTTTGGCTCAATTAATGACCATTCGATTATGTCTACACCATGTAGAAAGTGTTATAAGAGCATTGTGTATATTTCTTTTTACTGTAGTTTTAGCTGAGCTAATATCATATAAGGTGATGTCATTAGCATAGAGATCAATTTCAGCATGTACCATATGCAAATACAGATCATTAGTAAATTTAATAAATAGTAGAGACCCTAAAATAGATCCTTGAGGTACTCCACATGTCACAAGTTTTTTTGTCTGACAAATGTTTATGTTAAATTTTTGTTTTTTCCTTTCCTTAAACCAATTTAAGGAGTTGCTGTTGAGCTTGTAAAGTTTTAATTTTACAGGTAAAATATCAGGATCAACAAAATCAAAACTTTCCTAAAATCAACCAGCACAACTCCCACATTCTGGCTAATCATAGTAGTGAAGGCAATTTATATTTAAAGTTAGGAAGTATATCAGATTATAGGAGGTGGGGAAAGCGTTAATGGAGATACCAGTGAGTGATTTTGAACCAAAAAATGGTGTTAAATATGAATACAATATACTTACTGGATGGGGGGGAAAAAAACAGATGGCATACCAGTCAACCCTTCATTTCAGTGGAATTTTTAAATTAAACTTAGAAAAGGCAGATAAACAAGACAAATTAAAATACTGGCAATTTAAAGGTAGAATACATTTTTCATTTATTTTCTTGACACAATTTAGCCCAGTGGGATCCAGTGCTACAAAACCATATAGCCCTATAAAGAATAAAGATATTTATTGATCAAAATACCTTTGTTTGAAGATGTAGACTATGGAATTAATGGACTTCAAATCTTAACACAGAATTATGGAATAGTCAGTTTGGCATAGTAGTCAGTAGAGTGTTAATTCAAGAATGTTAAACTTTGGCAGTGCTGTTGTTAGTGAAAAATGAGCAGAGTTATCCAGAAGACAATACCTGTGAGCTTTGAAGGGGAGCTCTCAGTACAGTTGTTGTAGTTGTTGGGTTTAACGCCATTTTTCAGCACACGATAGGCTATACATGGTGGCCATTATTAATGGTGAAGGAAGAACCCGGGAAAATCCTGGAAAGAACCACTGACCCACGAGAAGCTACTGGCAAGCTTTCTCAATACCCACATTAGCCGAATCCGAGACTCGAACCCACGCAAAGGTGAGATGGCAGTGATCTGTAACGGAGAGCATCTTAGGCCATTCGGGGCCCCCTCTCAGTACAGAATAATATTCATACACAGATAAGAAACAGATTAAGCTGAGAAACAATTAATAGATTAATCAGGGTTCCTGTGCCCTCCAGATCTTAAGGAGGTCCTGGAATCCAATTGGAATTTGAATTCAGTGAAAATATCACGGAAACCTCCTTGAAAATTATTTTTTATTATAAAATGTTTTGGAAATTGATATTAAACAGCACAGCTAAAAAATTTGTTAGAGAAAATATGCTATTTTCCCACTGCTACTCTGCAGTGAATGATTTTGTATTAGTTATCATAACATGTTGGTAGCCATGATTTAATCTGGTAACAGAGATTTTTGCAATTGTGTCTTAAACTGCAGTGTTGACTTTAATCAATGTATCTGACTTGAAAAACGACTCCTGAAATTTGTCATTTTCTCATTAAAATCCCTTGGAAAACTGGAGAAAAATAAAATTATGCTGGTGCATGAGTCCTGATTAATGCTCATACAATTAGAGGCAACATCTTTTAAAGATTTTGATTTCAGTTGGGGTCTTACAGAGTTGAGCATGAAGAAAGATTTGTTGTTGTGATAGGGTTTAACGTCATTTTTCAACAGAAGATAGGCTATACATGGTGACCATTATAAATGGTGAAGGAAGAACCTGGGAAAATCCCAGAAAGAACCACTGACCCACAAGAAAGGTGAGATGGCAGTGATCCATAAAAGCAAGTGCTTTTGATCACTTGGCCACTCTGGGCCCCCAGGAAGAAAGAAAATCAAATTTTCCTGCTGTTCTTATTTCTATGATGTTAATTTTTTTTTTATCTTTTTCGTCTGTTCTAGCTCTGCCACCACCTGGTGACTTCATTGCCCTTGGAAAGCAAGCAAGGTGTGGATCTGACCCTAATCTTCAGAAACTGGGCACTACTTCAGGTGAAAAGAAACTTCCAACAGCAGGCATTAAACGTGAATCATCTAGCATTCTTAACTCCAGCTTGGCACCAAAGAAACCAAAGCTTCAGACACAGGGTCAGACATTTACCCCTTTGGGTAGGCCTGGTGAGACAGAGCGCAGGGCCTCCCCAGCACCCAGTGTCAATTTTCTCTTTGAGGAGTCGGCAATTGAAGGTAATTTATCTGTTATGGGTAACTATACTTTTCAATGGAACAAATAAAACTATTGTCAGAGACTAAAAGATGACTGTAGTTAAGATTTACTATCTAAGCGTAGTTATGTTTTTCAAGAAGTTTGGCTAATGATAAAATTATCAAGCTTATATTAAGTAAATTATACTGGAATGTTTATGCTAACTGTATCTTATCCGCTGTGACAGAAAACACAAGATTCTTTTGCAGTAATTCATTTTCCAAATTAGACTTGCTATGCCATATTTGGATATCCTACAATATGTTATGCAATGCATATCATATTTACTATGATCTGTTTGTGTTTCCAAATAAGTTAGCAATGTCCTTATATGGCGTACAAAAAACCAGGCTGAAAACGAAAGTAGTTATTGGTTGAACTGTGGCAGACAACCCAGGTGAAGATATTGGATAAAGAAGTAAAAGATATTTTACACCTTTTTCTACAATGATATGCAGCAGTTCTGGTATTAAGCAAGAGGAATATTTAATTTCAAGTGTATGTAAGGGACATGTTTTCAAAAGTCTTGACAGTAGGCTGAAAAAGCTTTGTGTGTGAATCACACCTGCTGCTCCATTGATACACATTGGTTCATGTTAGTACCTTGTCCACAAAGTAGGGGTACTAATAATTGTACTAAATTGGTAGCTAGATCAGGGATGGTCCTGGCTTTTAAAAAGCTGTCGCCAAAATAATCGCCAACCTCAATATTTTGTCGCCAATTTTCAAAAAGTGTCGCCAAAAAAAGTAGTGTACATTTTTCCAAGTGTTAATTTAGTCTATTAATGTAACAGGCAATGAAAATTACAAAAGATGGATTAGTTAATACTTTAATTACAACAAGCATTAACAAAATGTTACAAAGTGTTACATGAAGATCCGTCGCGATTTTAGGGCTGCCCACTTGTTGAATGCAGTTTCAAAGTCTAATTTTTCACATCTGTACATGCTGATTCTCATTAAATTCTCGAGAGATGAGATGCAGAGCTTATTTCTGATGTCAGTTTTCATGAGGTTCATCTTACTGAATCCACGTTCACAGTCCTCAGTGCTGGCAGGTGACACCAGTAGTCTCTCAGCAGCCCCCCCCCCCCTTTATGGATAGCTTCACAAAGCTTGTAGCGAATTGCTTCCTAAATCCCAAGAATGATCACTGAATGCTGTATAAATTTTCTCGACAAGAAAAATAGGATCTCCATTCCCACAAATGAAACTTACACGAGTCAATAACTGGCAATATTGGACCGTATATATAAGCGTAAATTCACACCCAATTTAGGGATTCTTTCACTCCTGTATTTTGAGAAATAAATAATTATTATTAATTATGCAAAACTGTTTTTTTTTTTTTTTTTTTTTTTTTGCTATTTCTTGTTGCGGAGTTTAAGTCTCTGCAGCCGTAACACGGGACTGATGGCAAAAGGAAAAGATCAATGAGTAAAATGCTGCACTGGCGACAGATGTAATTGTGATTGAGATTTTTTCCATTTGCTTTGTATTTATACACAGTAGTCGGTACTTCAAAGGTTATCAGTTTTCTATGAAGGTTCAGCAAAACTATTGTATTGGTATATGTATAAAAAAAACAAAAACAGAAGGATTAGCCATATAATTAATTGTATCTGTTTTATTCGCGTCTTCAGAAGTGGGTCAGTTGTAGGTATAGTGCGGTAGCATGATTGACTGTATCGCAGCATACAGTACTCAGCCCAGATGTCAGCATAAGCAGCAGGGGGGGCGAATCCGACATTTTGTCCAATCGTTATTTTGCTTAATTATTACTTTCTGCACTCAGCGGATCCGGTGTAGTCAGCGCCTGGTAAAAAAAAAACGACGACGGTCCATCCTACACGACGGTGACGTCATTTGGTTTAATACACTTTTCTGCGCGCCGATCCCAGCGTCGTCAGCGTCCGGTAAACACAGCGACGACCGCGTCGATGTCATTTCCCCCCCTGCTGCTAAAAAGTTATTTACAATGATTTTACAAACAGAGTGATCACTAACTCCTCCTCTTGTAGATCAATTAGGTTATTTGACTGATCAGTAAGTCTGAAATTAATTCTCGTTAAAAACCGATTATGGCATCGCATATAGACCGGATTAATCGGGCTCTCAACGATTAAGAATCCGGGAGGGGCTGTTGGCGAAAATGAATAAAGGATATACCCCTGTTGAGCTTGATTTGATTGCTTGGTATCTACCTGGTAACTCCCTTCGATAACATCACACACTAGATTGATTGCTATCACCGATGCGATATTTACGTTGTATGGAGCAATATGCCTACCACCATCTTCGTTATCGTGTCTGAGGATAATTGATGGACCGAGAAAATCATTAAGAGACTTTCTTAGTTCTGGCGCGTTGTATCCTGGAAACTTGAAATCGGGTAAATCGGCTTCTGTGATATTATACTCGGTTAGGAATTTTTGTTTATTATCATCGTTGTTATCGGATATTATTTTAACGATTCGCTCATTAATATATTCCATGTCTGATATAAGTTGATTTAACACCTCAACGTGTTTTCGTGCCTTTGTTTTCCGTAGTTGTTCTAGTTGCAATTGGTAATTATGATTAATCTCGATAAAAACACTAGCGATATCATTTAAATTAATTGTTAATATGACTTGCGATTCAGGAGTTTCCTTATACGGAAAATACCATTGCATGGTATCCCTGTCTTGAAATATAAACTTGCTGGGTAATAACGTGCTTTTTATAATAGACAAATCATCCAGATAACTGGTAATAATTTCATGATACGATTGCGCATTCGTGTGCAAATCCGCGGGGATTTCATTAGGTGGATTCTCGGGCCAACCTAGTATGGTTCTTATTGAACTGTTATAAATATCAACCATATACCCCGGTGTGCTTATTTCAATCGTCGACGATAACGTCGGTTCATGAACCGTAATATCGATTTTTGATTCTTTTCCTGTGATCGATTTTATCCTGCGTTGAAATTCTTTATTGATTTGTTCTACTTGGTATGACCCAGTTGGTATTGTAACCTCATTCCAGTCTGGGGTCCCATCGGGTTTATTTGTCCATGCAAAAACCAGCGAGTTATTAGGTTGTTGTCCGTTAAATGCTTCCGCTCGGATATTAGGCCAACTGTGATATACTCGCAATTTTGCCAGCGCTATTTCCTACTGGAATCGGAGAAGGGAAGTTTACACTGAATTCTGGCTTCGTTGATGTTATCGATATCATATTTGTTTGTACCGGAGTGGTGTTCTCCGCGATCCGTTGAAGTAATTGCAACCCTTCGGGGTTCAGCGACATTATTATTATTCGCTGTTTCTAGTGTTTAATTTCAACACCGAATATTAACAACCTGCTTGTTTTCAGGAGGATGTTTTAAGCCCATTGAAGTGGTTTCAGCGACGTGGTTTCCAGCTTCCAGTTGAAAATCCTCGATTTTTGACATCGCGGAGTCATACAACTGGACCATCGTGGAGAATTCAGCATCGGATATAAACGAATTATCTATCGCCAACGAGATAAACCCGGATAATTTCGAGTACGCGTCGGATACTATTTGATGTTTTACTGTATACTCGTTGAGTTTTTTCTGAGAACACGATGATATCTTTCTGGTGATTGCGTTGGCGACTCCAGCAATTGTTGTCGCCGCGGAGATAGCGATTGGAACAGCGATCGGGGCCATCATGGTCACCGTGGATAAAATAACACCGGTACCGGCTACTATACCTGACACCGAGTACACGACCGCGTCGATGGTGGTTATTTTTCGACGGTATTTTTTTATTTTTACACGGTATTGTTCGGAAAGCGTTTTCAAATTCGCGGAGAATTCTTTTACGGTATTGAATCGATATTGATGTGACGTCGGTGATACCTCTGATTCAATTACCTTGGTGGTCATTTTTATTTTAAAAGAGCTAGTGTTTTTAATTACTTAGATCCGTTACAAATTCTTAAATGTTAAATGTCTATCGACGGCATAAATTGTAAACTGTTCAGTTGCGTCCTTGTCTATAATTGTTGATATTGTATTGTTAAACCCGGATGAACTCGACGATAATATATTAAACTGCATCATTGAAACCAGTGTCAATCGATAAATACCCTTAATAGTTGCGGTGATTTTTACTGTATTCTGTGTAGGAGTCCAAGCGAATGATCCATGATGAATTGTGTATACTGTGTTGATGGTGTTTTCATGAGGGATTTTTATTTTTGTCACCTCCGGTAGTCTGTCTTTAATCGATTCAACGTTAATTTTGATTGTTCCTATTTCCTGTGTATGCGCGTCTATACCCTTTTTGTTCGCTGCAACATCAGTTTTGATTGTTTCTATTATCCGTTTATGCGCGTCTACATTATTTATGTTCGTTGCAACATTAGAGCTGATTTTTTCTATTATCAGTTTATGCGCGTCTACATTATTTATGATCGTTGCAACATCAGTTTTGATTGTTCCTATTTCCTGTCCATACGCAGTGATATCATTTATAGTTATTGTAATTTCATCCGGTCTGGTATTTTTTTTACCAAAGAATTTATCAATGGTGTTATCAGCCCTGTTAAAATTTTTTCGTAACGTGTAAAATTGGCCCGACAGCGTTGTAAACTCCGAAATAGTACTTTTTATCCCCACAAGATTCGGTTCGGTTACCGTCGGGGTTCCAAAAAAACTAGCAGTAGTGAGTTGTATATCGGTGACAGACTTTTGTATCCCCTCGAACTGATTTGCTTGCGCGTCAAATTTATCATACAAATTTTTTAACGAATCCGACACGGATATATAATTGTCGCCAAGTGTACTTATTTTTCCATTTATCGTCAAAATGGATTCACCTGATTTAAGTCGTCCGTCATCGGTATACAACACGATAGTGTTCTCGGCGGCATCACGCTGTCGTATTAAAACGTCATTCAGCGACACATTACTGGATTTCAGTTTACCCTGGCGGTCTTGAAATACAACTATTTCGCCCGGGTCAACACTGGTTAAATTTAACGTATCAGCGATTTCATCCTCAATTAGTTTTTTTATGTCATCGGTGGCGAGCGTTTCCGTGGGTTTTTTCAGCGCCGAAACCGGTCGTCCCCAGATATCAATCATTATTATTGTAAAAAAAACAGTGTTTTTAATTAACCCGCCGGGCCTCTACGACCCCACTAGTGTATTCGTTTACAACCACATGAGGTGGTTTCCGCGATGATGAAATCGCCGCGAGTACGTTCAATACCTCACGGCCGCATATCGGTGGGTCACTTAATTGTTGTGTTGGCAGCGTGGAATAAAAAACCGGGGCTGAACACGCCCGGATATACCGCATGAACTCGTTTGGCGGGGCTAACCCGTATGAATCAAAATAGACGATCGCACGCGGATCAATTGCGTATGCAACCCAATGAGTTCCCGCTCCGGAGGATTTATCGAGGTTAATTATACCGGTTTCAATATTCCTTGGTTTTGTCGGTAATCGATCCCTCATAAAAACACCTCTGAAGTTTTTTATCGCTAACGCGTTTGCGGCATCTATTAAATCAAAATTAGACATAGGAGTTAATAAACGGTTTCCGGTAGTCTTAGACCCTTTCCCGAGTACCATGAATACGGGGTTCCCGGTAGTCTTAGACCCTTTCCTGCTACGGGTCGTTTTTTTTATAGCCTTTCCCGGTTGCCTTCTTCAATGCCATTCCCGCCGCGGTACCAACGGCTCCTAACGCCGCCGCCTTCGCCACTGCTGGGGCCGCCGCGGCAATCAACGCTGGAATCGCAGCTAACAACGGAAATATCCCACCGGTCTTTTCCATGTTTTTAATCGCTGCAGCCGAAAAATCTATTTGAACACCCTTTTTATTCTTCATCGCATCATTGAAATGTTTTATTTGACGCGCCGTCAACGATATCTTATGATTACCACCTGCCATCTGTGACGGCTTTAACGTTATTGTGGTTCCACATTGTTTAGCCGACTTTGATCGTAATTTCTTGACTTGACCATCGGTCAACTCTACATCGGCAACATTATACGACATTTTTATTGTAAACGCGTTTATGTTTTCAATTACATGTTTTCCACTGGTGCATCAACGATTCTCATTCGTCCACCAACACCTTCCAACAGCATTGATTTATCGCTGAGAATGACAGCAACCGCTCTATAATCGGCAATAACGCCGCGAGTTACATTAGCTCGGAAGTGTATATCAACGACGGATTGTCTTGTTAAATCAAGATGTTCCAGCGAAAAGTAATAGATCGGATATAGTTCTTTGAAATCATGTTGTGATATTTGCAAACCAGTGTCGACGTTTTGATCACGACTCATATACGACAGCAACCGATGGTACACGCGTGCAATATGGTTTTGACCGTAATTAAGTTGTATATCCTCAGATGGTTCCTGCTGGCCGTTTATTCTCAGCGAGACGTCAGTAACGCCTAATCGATCAAATATCATATGGCTGGATAGTTGATTATCAACTCTCGTCATATCCTGCAACGCAACAAATATATGACGCGGAGCCGAAATGCCTTGTTGTGATGCCAGGTTCCATGTAAATATACCATTGATATTTGATTGCTTAGTATCTGTTGTTGTTGTTAGCCAACTTAGTAATGATTTTCCTCCCTGCTCCATAAAGGATAGCAATCGTGCCTCTGTGGTAATGGATGGAGTCATTACTGGCATCCACAATAATATTTTAGTTAAAACGACTTTACCAGGGTCATTATTTGGATTCGCAAGATCCGCTGGAATTCTCCAAATTGCATTTCTATCATCACCTTTTCGCACAAGCACCACGGTATGCTTTGCTCCGTAGATAACTTTTCGCACGTTCCTACAAAATCCAAATATATGATGCAGTGGAATCACGCATGAGAAAGATCTACGCGGCCCTGTTAACATTGATATGCGTGTTGCAGCTCCGATGTTAAAATTAGGATCGCTGTTTATAATCATATTCTCAACATCAGCGTTAGCGCTATCAGCATTATTTCTTTGGTCGTCTTACCACAAATTGCGAGTTTCCAGCAGTGTTTCTAGTATCCTTTGCAAACATCATAGATGGACCCGCTGATCTTGTATAATCGTCGGAATATCTTGCTAGCCCGATTATTGTTGTAGCAACATCAACATCACGTTCTATTGATTCAATTTCTCGCCCGTCAATGAGATATTTTGCGCTCTCAAATAGCGCCATTACGCCATTATTGACTAAGCCAACTTTGGTACCATCTGGATACGGTGCTGGTACAGCAGGAGTATCGGCCTCTGTTACAAGTTCTCCTTCGATTTCAATAAACGCTTCACACGGCAAAAAATATTTACTGGTATCATGGACTTGAAGTTCAATTCGCGATCGTATGTTGGGTTGTACTGCATGATAGGAATAAAATTGATAATTACGGACAGAATCATCCTTGTGCACTGGTGCGTCCATATCAAACGCCGGGTCAGCTGTTCGTTTAAACATTTTATTTAATAATACGTTGATGCATCTAAATCATCGTCGTCGTTTTAAATTCTTCGAATTTTGTCGTGGTTTTAAACCACTTCCCGCTATTATGTTTGCGATGTCATCTTGATTATTGTTTACCAACGACGCTAGTTTTTCTTCCACGGCGTTATTTATTACTTTACTGACATTTGCAGGCATCACTGTCGTTGATGGCATCACCGGTGGTTTCTGTTTTCTTTTTCTCACCAACGACATTAGTTTGTCCTTTGCTGCAGAAAACGCCCTTCCGGCGACATCTCCAATAGCACTAATACCCCTATCACGAATAACATCAGTAGCCTTCATTCCTAATTGTTTAGCTAACGGCGCCACTTTTGGAGCCATTCTTGTAAATAACCCCGCAATGGTGCTACCGAGACCGTCTCCGTACCACGCGCGGTATACGGGCAATCGTGAGTTTACCACGTAGACGCTGACTGGTTTATCATGGTTGTAGTGTATAATCATCTTTATTATAAAAAACACCAGTGTTTTCCAATTAGTGGTTGATCACCCCCCCCCCCCCACCGAATCATAAGTTTTGTCAAAAACATCGATTTTCTCTAAATGATTTCCTGGGGTTTTCATCGGCGGTAAAAATCCGCGTTTTTTGTCAATTTTTGTCGTTTTTTGTCGGTTTTTGTCAGTTTTTGGTAAAAAATATCGATTTTCTCTAAATGATTTCCTGGGGTTTTCACCCGTAAAAACTAACCAAAAACGACCAAAAACTGACAAAAAACGACAATTTTATAATTTTTTTAATCATCCACTAACTCGTCTATGAGCGTTCGATATGCATTAATGTCCATGATACCACCGGCAAATAACCACCTGCAAATATCAGCGGCCTCATTGATTATTTCCGGAGAGTTATTTCCGGCTCGTTTTCCTCCGATTAGTATTTCTAGCCGTGATATATCACTGAGAACATTACCAGGACAAGTAACGTCTTTACCAACAGAGTATCCTTTTCCGTGCTTTGGTCTTTCACTTTTTACTTTATTGTGGAATATTATATAATTATTATCACGCGGTGGTAATTCATTTTTATGTTTATTTGCCAAATACACTATTCTTGTCCAGTCCTTTAACGACCTTATATTTTTATCGTAGCCGCTATTGATATGCTCATCTCATGAATTCTTATCAAAATTTACGGCAGTAAAATCAATCAATTCTTCATCGCTGAAGGCTCTGATTTGATCTATTGTGCTCTTTTTAAGAACATTACGGGGTATATTCCCCTCTTTCCGTATTTCTTCCGGTATTTCCTCCGGTATTTCTTCTTCTGGTTCTCTTGCGGTGGCGCCTAGTTCTTCCTCGTCGGCCATTGTAACATAAGGTTCTTGTGGGTCCGTTATAGCGAGTGGTGGCGGCCTCCGTGTTGTAGCAACCGCTATTTTCGCAGGGAGTGTTTCCAGAGACTTTTTTGTTTGCTCGGTCTGAGCCGCTATCTTTTCAAGCGCATCGAGAACGGGTACAGTTGCCGCCGTAACATCTTTGGTCGCTTTAGTTACCGGAGCAAAGAGCTGTTCGCTTCCAACAGCAAAATCAGTTTGCATTTGCTGCCGCGTTTGAAGTTGTTTTCGGACCCTGTCTCGTAACGGTATGAACTTTTTAAGCGCTGCTAGCCGCTCTCTGGCTAGCCGAGTAGTAAGTGATTCGCCTACCATTATTGCAATTGCTCCGTAATTTCTAATTTCCCGCCGAGTGTGGCGGGGGGGATATATCCCAGGGGCTCCAGGGAGTTTTCGTCTATAATCCTTCTAATGTTTTTAATTTTATTAGAGATTTCTCGACGTCATTCAAAAGCCTGTCCGAGTTTTTTTTGTACTGTCTCAACGGCAGTAAATAGTCCAATAAATGCATTTACGTCATTGCCATACAAGTTTTCATTGATCGTATATTGTAATCGCTTTATAAAAGAATACTCGCGTGGCAAGGTATATCGACCTTTCTTTGATTGCTCATTAATAATTTCATAATCGGACAATATTTTTTGGTTATCAAGCTTATCAGATAATTCAATTCCTTGATTTTTTAATTTTAAAATCTCGGTTAATATATTATTGATGTCTTCGATATTCATATTCTTATAAAACATCTTATTTCTAATATCAAAAAAAAATTATTTTACAAAATGAACCCCGCGTATCAATCCCGAGGTGTGTTAACATTCGCTGAAACATAAAACAGAATATTACAGTTGTTTGTAAAGACAATTTATTCCATCAGTTTTCTTCCGGAAGAAACAATTTATTAATTGTAATAGACTGTAGCGTTCACACTGTCGGTAACTTTGTCACTCGGTGATATACCATCACGAGTTATGTTACATATGAAAATCGAATTCTGCGCCCGGTCTTTTTTGAGATCGCTGAATTTTGTATTCCTTCTGCAACAAATTGTACTGCGGGCACACAAATATCAAAATATCTACTGGCTTCATTCATCGACTGAAAAGTTCTTTCTTCGTGCGTTATTGTATCAAATGACTTTACGGGTTTTGCTTTTTTTGAGTATTTACCGGTTCCGCCTTTTTTGGTATTCTGACTTTGCGAGATAGCTTGCAAGTTTATAAGAGAATTATCAGTCTTATTATTATTAATATGATCAATCACAACCCCATTCTCGATTAATCCGTTAAATACTTCAAATACAATCCTGTGAACATAATAGCTTTTTCCTCCCGCAGTAAACATCAAATACCCGCGATTATTTACGGTACCAACCGGCTTCTTCAGTCTGCGGTTTCTAACAACGCCGTCGCGAGATGCCTCGTAATTAACAAGCACGGGATGCTGCTGAAATTCTTGGTTCATTTGTATAATAATACTACTTGTCTAATTCATTATTTGGTTTAATTATAAACCTTGCAATGTAGTCCTGAGGAGTTTTGATGACTGAGTCAGCGGTGGGGTCAATGACGGCGTTTTTTATTCGTTTGTCATAATAGCGTTTTAACTCTCTGTATCGCTTTCCGCCACAATTGATACACAACTGCGATTTTCCTCTTACACCAACGTGGCAAACCAAGCACGGTAGGGGGCCAAGAGAACCATTATGAACGCTTTGTAAATGATACCCGCAGAATTCACCTCTACATGATTTATTGCACGGGGTTGTCGACCCAATCATCAACCATTTGCATTTATTCATTATACTATATTCTTTTATTTAAATACTTGTTTTAATTATATGGAGGAGTTCGAGAGATTAGCAGCAATTAAGCCCTGGAAAAATATTAAGTTCAATCTCGATAGAGCCCTCAAGGACGCACCAAAAGCGTCAATAAACGATAGAACCCTGTTAAATAAAATACGCGATTGTATCAATGAATTCAAGCGTGATGGTGCATCTCATAGTTGGTCAACATTTCGAATTGATGGTGTTGTTGATGCTACCATGAACGACAACCGCGCGGCAACGATAATATCACAACTTGGCTCCAGCAAGTATTTCTTCAGAGTAAAATTCATTGTCTGGGTGGAATCAGGTAATTGGATCATACGTGATAAATTTGAACCGGTTCTCAGCGACAAGAAAACAGTCATTGTTAGCCGCGACTCCAAGCCAGGGCTGTTAACCGGAATTGACAGACCATACTATGAACGAGCGTATCCTGAAACAGCAGTTGTCTATGGAATATACCCGTTAAATAAGAAACCTGATATCGGAAAACTAGCGCCGATGAAACAGTCAACGGGGATAAATTGTGTAGCAGAACGAGTAATAGAGCATTTTACAAATGCGTGTCGAGGAAATAAATTGACTGATTTACGACGTAGAAAAATAAACCAATGGGAGAAGACAGTGCGCGAGCGAGGAGCAACCATCAGCGACATAGCGAGATTAGAAACGTCGCTGAGATTTCCAATAACCGTTACAACGATAACCGGTGAAGTATTATATGAATCAAAGTATAAATCAAATGGAGCCCCAATCAAAATTATTGATCATAACGAACACGCGTGGATGCCCGCGGTCACAATATTTCCACGGGATAGAACAGTAAAGTATATCCCGGGGGAATTCCTGGGAGAGTGTGGTTTTCTCGCGGAGAGGAAACTATTTGATGCTATTGCCTGCTTGTGTAAAAACGACCCTGTATCAGTGTGGTTACTTCGCAGCGCTGAAAACGACATGGATGCCTTTGATCAGTTTGTAAGACCAAACGGTGAATTATATCGCACTGAAGCGTTTCACAACAAGATGAAAAAAACCGCCATGGAATTTGAAGAGCATGATGAACAACTGCTAACAAATTGTTTTACGATTCCATCGGTTGCGGCTCATGTTGCAGCAAGGAAAAATGCGTGGAGACCAACGCGCAAGGAATTTCTACCGGATGTACAATCCAGTTGTTTGGAATATTATCACGGTGGACTATGGAACACTGAATACAACCGCGACGCTATGATCTCGGTTGATATGGTTGCCTGTTATCCAGCGAGTTTTCTCGGGTATGGATCCGCCGCTGTGTACTTAACGATTTGGACACCCCAGACATGAAATGACTCGTGTTGCTATTAATGGACCACTGCCTGATTTTGATTTAACCGGATTCGCTCGCATAGTATCATTTGAATTCGCGGCAGGACTTCATCGCTGTTGTTATATTTGGATCGGTAGACACATGGCTGAAAAGAGATGGCTTCCAATAGCGCTGCTACGGTTTATGATTGATTGTAGCATGCTTGTATCGTTGATTGTCAGTGACGCGATTATATCATATCGGGCGCAGACTGAAGTCTGGTTACCAGAACCAGAGCGTCTAGATAGCATAATTGCCGAATCCAGAAAACACATTGATGCCGACGAGGAATATATCATCGAATGGTCCAAAAAGATATTCAACCAACGAAACTGCGAGGCAAAAGATCTCGGTAGAAGAATAATCGGTAAGTTCACACAAGGTGGAAAAAACTGCGACTACAAACGATATTGCTCACGGCTGATTATAGATGACGCAGAATATGATTTCGTAATCAAGGACGCAGTGGCGAAAAATAGATACGTGAACTGCAAAACAGCTTTCTTGTCCAATGGAACAAAGTTGGGTACAGTTGTTACCTACTTCGATGGAGACAGCCCGGCATATCCACATTTGAGGGCGTCTATGCTGGGTTACGCCGCTATCAATTTATTCTCAATGATAAATAGATTTCCCGACACCGCGGTTAGAGTAGCTGTTGATTCATTTTATATAGACGTAAAGTACAAGGGAAACATAGCCGAGTTTACTAGTCCGGACGAGAGTTGGGGTATATGGAGAATTAAAAATGAAATACGACACGATTATTCCCCGTCAGCAGATGTCACTGTTGAAAATAATTACTTACGCGGTGATAAATTATCAGAATGGTCTAATGCACCACCGTGTTCTGATCCAATTTGTAGATATAAAACAGTTTATTTAAGCGGCTGTGGCGGGTCAGGAAAGACGACTCGGGCAATTGAATTATTTCGAACGCGGGCAAGTATAATCGTGCTTACACCGACCCATAGACTAGCGCGAGAGATAAAACAACGAAATGTTGACGCCGTTACTTATCACAGCTTTTTTCGATACAGCGGCGGTGAGTGGACTCCTGATCGAATGGGGGAAAAATTTATTCCTGAGGTTATCATCTGGGATGAGATATGTACTGTTTCGTTAGATACTTTACAAATGTTTCTTGAGTGGTTGCTGCGCGCGAATACAGCGGTAATCATGTGTGGCGACCATGGTCAACCACCACCATTTGTCGGCGAGGGTCCACATGATTGGTTAAAGGGTTTTGTGGACTATTATGAAGAAACCGATACTGATTACCGAGCACTTGATGAACAACTGCGCGAGGTTAAAAAATTAATCAGATTACAGCCGGATAGAGTTCAATGTGAAATAATCCGCGAGGTGATTCCGGAAACGCCGTTAAATGAATTCTGGGAAACATGGAGACCAAACGATTTGATTGTAGCGAGTAGAAAGATAGTCAGAGACACACTTCAGCGGAAGTTGTTTGCGTTGCATAAGGAAAAGTTTCCAACGCGCCCAGTGCCGTTATGTTATAGACCCGCGGACACACGGCGGCAGAACATTGAAGTTGAAATCCCGGGCCCGACAGCGTCAGGGACAAAAAAACAAATTCTTGTGCTGAATGATATTGTGCTCGTTGATATCAGCGTCGTCGAGGACGCGCTACGTGCTGATAAATCCCCGTGGACGCTAGGATACGCAACAACAATACATTCCTCGCAGGGATTAACCATCACGGACACAATTGTTTGGATGGTTGATAATCGCATCGAATGGTCAAATCTAGTCTATCTTGCAGTGTCCAGAGTACGGAGAATGAATCAGCTTTGAAGAATTGTTATTGACGAAGCCAGTGACAACGATGACATTATTGATGCTAGCGTCATTGATAGAAAACTCTCGGGTTACCGCCAACAGGATAAAAAAAAACAGCGGCATTTTGATATTGATGCCGAATTAATACTTTCGTTACGACAACAACAGAATAATCACTGCGCGAGTTGCAATTGTGTAATGCGCTGGCGTTATTCGGATAAAGACGCTCGCCAATTTACCGTGGACAGGATCGATAACAGTCTCGGTCATGTCAAAAACAATGTGAGGTTAACTTGTCTTGAGTGCAATAGACGCAACGGCGCTAGTTAAGACCACGCGGGGGCAATTGAGTATCGTCAGGTATCACTTGTAGTTGCTCGCGTGTAAACCCCCGCTGTGGGGCAGTTGAATCCAGTCTATAGATCGGTGGTCTACCAGTTGATCGTGTTATCGTTGATATGTTATGTGTGGTAACACTCCAAATAGGATCAGTAGCTCTTTTTTTACCGCCTTCAAGCTCTCCTGGTTCATACAGATATCTAACAGTGACATCACTGAGAATCGGCTTGGAAACGCTATCTAGTTTTGATCTTCCGGGTATATACTTCTTTTTAATCGCGTCACTGGGCTTCATGTTGATTGCTTGGGTAATCTCGTTATTTAATGCTGCAATTACACCTGGCAACCTTTTGACCCATTCACGAGATCGTTTTTCTTGGATGAATTCCTTCGCGTATTGATACCCAAATAACCGTTCAGCAAGAGTCCGATTGAATCGTTCAACAATTGCCTGATCACGATGTAGCGCAGTATGACCTCGTCGTATCGCGACGCTATGATGTTTCAGCGTTGATAAAACAGCGCCGCGAAATTCACTACCAGGATCAACTTGTAATAGATTTGGCCAGCGCAGAGGACCTCTTCGATAAATCCGCTCAAACGCACCGGCTACTTCAGTTGCTGACTTTGTTTTCAAGGGCTCCGCTTGTTTGTATCGACTCGCAACATCAACTACGGTTAGCGCGTATTTGTAACCGTTGTCATGCGGCAGAAATAGTATATCAGCTTGATGAACTTCATTGGGTACGGTAACATCAAAGTCCGAGAAGTTGATTTGTTTAGGCGGTGGTAGATAGATTTGCCATATAGCCTGTTTGGATAACCAATTAGCCGCAGTGGCCTTTGTTACCTTTGCAGCGCTTGCGAGTTTACCAATTGCGGCCTTCCCCTTCCAGTATCCTCTCGGAGAATAATAGATGGATTCCATGTTGTTATTATAAACGCTAGCGTTTTCAATTACCAGCGCAAGAAGCTCCGCTTCCAATCATTAATTTACCTTTCATAGCCGATTTTACCAACCATGAAGCCAATTTTTCTTTGAATGATTTATCAGGAATAGCATTTAACGCGTGAATTAATTTTACATCCGCGATATGACGCTGTTGCAAATCACCGCTACGATAAGCTATATCATGTATCCGACATGCTTCGTCGATAGTGTTTATTGGATACTCACCGGGTCGCGGCTGATTTTGATCATTGAGTCTGATATCTAATCGTGTTCCGGGGCCACAGTAGCTATATCCTGGGAGGTGCTTTTCTCCTGGATACTTTGCCCACGGTGTTCCGGGGAGTTTTGATAACTTGGCTGCAATATCACCTCCTCGCTTTTTTTTAAAGCATCCCCGGGTCTAGCAGAAATAAATCTAAATTTCTTTGTACCGCATTGTACGCACTTACCAGTAAGCGCCGATCTGTTATTTCTTGTTGTAACGGTTGTCATATCATTTGTGCCAGTACGCACTCTACACTTCACACAATATAGATCCATAATTTATGTATAGAGATATGAATATAATTGATTTTTCGGCGACTAAAACGAGAGAACCAGTTAAGCATGTTGCAGCGTTACCAAACTCGATCCGGATGATTATCATCGGACCATCTGGATCCGGCAAGACGCAATTATTACTTAATTTAATAATGAGATGGATGAAGTGGGATAAGTTGTATTTAATCGCCCCTAGCGTAGATGATCAACGATGCTACGAGGTGTTGAAAGACTTTAACGAGAATGCATCAGCGATCGCTGAAAAAAATGTTACTGAGTTTATTACAGATATCAATGATGCACCAGGTATTGATGATATTGATGGCGACGTTAACAATCTAGTCGTGTACGATGATGTTATGTTAGACAATCAAAAAAACCCAGCTAGGATATTTTCCAGAGGCAGGCATAAAAACACCGACGTGATATATGTCACTCAACGATACACTCAGATTCCAAAAGTAATCAGAGACAACTGTAATATTCTTGCTGTATTCAACGGCGTTGATACACACACGCTACGAAATATTTGGCAGACATGGTGCGGCGGTGACATGGACTTTAATGGTTTTCGAAACTTTTTTAGTCATGCTCAGTCGACCCCACATGGATTTGTAACGATAAATTTACATGATCCTCGGACACGATATCGTATCGGACTTGACCAAATATTCGGTTAGTTTTAAATAATTTTCATTGTAAATAACTTTTTAGCAGCAGGGGGGGAAATGACATCGACGCGGTCGTCGCTGTGTTTACCGGACGCTGACGACGCTGGGATCGGCGCGCAGAAAAGTGTATTAAACCAAATGACGTCACCGTCGTGTAGGATGGACCGTCGTCGTTTTTTTTTTACCAGGCGCTGACTACACCGGATCCGCTGAGTGCAGAAAGTAATAATTAAGCAAAATAACGATTGGACAAAATGTCGGATTCGCCCCCCCTGCTGCTGCATAAGCAGATTATGATGTAACAATGTACTGTAAAGATAGGGTTGTCAATAAGAACAAAGGATCGTTTGTGTAACAGATTGATTCCAATGCATTGCTTAGTCACGTTTATGGCTTCCTTTCGTTCTGGCTTTAAATTTATTCAGTCCAAATCCATGATTGTATGTACAAATTAAATAACCAAAAAGTATGTCGCCAAAAAAATCGCCAGATGGGATATTTTTGTCGCCAATAAGGAAAAAAAATCGCAATTTGCGACATTGGCAAAGCCCAGGACTATCCCTGTAGATACTCCAGTTTCCCAAGCTGCTTTGGCTTCTAAAAATGTTCAAAATAGTCACTCAAAACATCATTCTAAACTTTGCCTTGATATGTAATGGCCTCCATCTTGTTTTTTTTGTTGTTGTAGGAATGGTATTCATATTATATATTTGTATTTTGAAACATTCATATTTTTCGGGTGAATAAAGTCCTATAAAGCATCATTAATGACATCTAAATAACCCCCAATGTTCATTGCACTTGGCCACTATGATGCATTGAATGACATAAGTTTGATGCAATTATGTAATAATTATGCCATTTACAAAGTGAATATGACACTAGCAATTAACCTCAGTACTGTTATCATGAATTCCTTGCAGTGGATCCTGTTGCTATTTTGGAGGAACTGTCAGCAGCAGAGGATGATGAAAATGATGAGCGAGTGGAGGGACTTATCTGTGGAACAGTCAAACTTCTGCGCAGCAGTCGGTCCAAGCCAGATCATGTTGTCTTCCTCAGTCTCATGTACTTGGCTAAGGCCAAGCCATCAGTGTTCAACACAGAGTTGGTGATAGAGGTGAGTCATTTCATTGTTTTGTCTCATTTGCATTAACAGGTGGCAAGACCCAGATATGTATCTGGGAGGTTTTGGGGTTTCTTTTTAAAATGGCTGCAATAGTAGCTACATATGTACCTAGTACCTAGTGAGACTCTTGACTAACACTATGCAGTGGACACTATTGTAAATGCAAACGTAAATGGATTTTCAGGCTTTGTATGTGACTTTGAAGATACTAATATATATGAACATTTAAATATAGAAATAGGATGTCAGAATGATAAAAGTAGTATGAAGACAATCTCAGTGAGTACCCCATTGCATGATGACATACATATAATTGATATGAAACTAAATACAAAAGGTTTTAACATAGGTCACTTAAATGTACAAGGTATACAAGGTATAGTGGGAAAAATAGACCAGATTAAGTTAATGTTGTCTTCCGAGGAAAATAATATACATGTTTTAGGACTCACTGAAACCAAATTAAATGCTAACCACAATGATGATCTATATCACTATCAGGGCTACAATAAACCATTACGTAGGGACAGAGAGACAGCGTGGGGGCGGGTCTTGTTGTATACATTAAGGAAGATGTAAATGTAGAAAGGCGACTTGACTTGGAGTCACATGAAATTGAGAGTATCTGGGTGGAAATTTTTTAAAATAATGCAGAATCATTCCTAGTTGGTTTCATTTATAGGCCACCTTCCTCCAAAGCAATTTGGAATGATAACTTTTTGAAACAAATGGAAAATGATCTAGCACAGGACCAGTGATAGAAAACAACTTTAATGAACTGAAAAAGTTTTGCAGCAGCAAAATCTCTAAGAAAGTATGTTTCTCTATCCCACCAGTATCAAAAAACTTTGTTAAAAAATGTCTCAGTGAACTTGATAGCAAGAAAGCTACAGGACTTGATCAGATTGGTCCATGACTCATTAAATCTTCTGCCTCTGTTATTATAGATAGCATAACATTCATAATTAATTTAAGTATTGTAACCTCATCTGTCCCTAAAATATGGAAAACTGCAAAAGTAACTCCTGTTCACAAATCTGGTTCTAAGGATGACGCTGATAACTACCGACCAATCTCAGTGCTACCAAACTTGTCAAAAATTTATTGAAAAACTTGTCTATGACTCATTCATGTCATATTTAACCAAACACTTGCTGTTACACCCTAATCCATCAGGCTTTAGACAGAAACACTTCTGTGAGACTGCCTTGATCTTCCTAACTGATAAATGGCTTCAAGCACTTGACCAAGGTAGAATAATAGGATCTGAATTTGTATATTTCAGGAAAGCTTTTGACATGGTGGATCATGAAATCCTACCAGTGTGATGAAAGAACAATTAGATGGTTTAGTTCTTACTTAAGTGAGAGAACACAACATGTTTACATAAATAATGTTCTGACTGAACCTGGAACAATTAGATATGGAGTACCACAAGGCTCAATTATTGGTCCATTACTATTCATTTTAATTATTAATGACCTACCACTTTTACTAAGAGACTCAATATCATCTACAGATCTCTATGCAGATGACACAACATTGTCAGACATCCAAAACACAAAGCATGAACTCGAAATTTTTTTACAGAATGCCCTAAACAAACTGGAAAACTGGTGCACATGCAATGGCATGGTGGTAAATACTGGTAAAACTAAAATATTACTTATCTCAACACGGCAAAGAAGGACAAATCTTGATAGTGATGAAGTATGTCTGACATGGAAGGATAAAAATTTGCAAATGGTCTGTCATGATAGACTACTTGGTGTTTTGGTAGATAATAACCTATCATGGACTGAACATATTAAACATGTCAGTAAAAAGTCAATTCAAGTTTATGGCTTCTCAGTAGGATAAGACATTTTCTCCCAGAAAGGCACAGAAAACTATTTTATAACAGTTACATGCAACCCTATTTAGACTACTGTAATACAGTATGGGGTAATTCAAATGATAAAAACATAGCAAAGCTGGCACATCTTCAAAAAAGAGCATTTGGGCTAATATCAATCTAGAAAGAAAGCAAGGAAAATTTAGCTGGTAAGTTAAAAATATTACCTATTAAAGACCGAATCTGTTTGAGAAAAGTCAAATTAATGTATAGGATATCCCATAATAGTGCTCCTGAATATTTACAATCACTATTCCAGTATAGGCTACCTGGTAATACTCCCCATCTGTGATCCATGTCTACCAAACAGTATAAAATTCCCATTGGTCTCATTACTATTAAGCCGTTCTACATGTCTTTGTAATATGAACATATCTGACATTTTGTCACAGAGAAGTGAAATGGGGAAGTAATATGGACGTTTCTTCCATTTGTCTATAAGTATAAGGATTGGAAAGATATTTTTCATCATTTATGGAGGGCTGAGCTTAAGAGGTATGGTGTAGCATATTTCCTAACATTAATTTATTTTTTTTCAATGAAGACTTGCTTTTATTGGTAAAAAATAAAATATTTGTTAAGAAATGTCTTTAAAAATTATTAGTGTAAGACATTATTTATTTAAAATTTATTGACAAACAAGTACCCTTATTCCTGGGGCCCCGAGTGGCCGAGTGGTCTAAAGCACTTTCCGTTAAGGATCACTGCCATCTCACCTCTGTCTGCGTGGGTTCGAGTCTCGGATTCGGCTAATGTGGGTATGTGAGAAAGCTTGCCAGTAGCTTCTCGTGGGTCGGTGGTTCTTTCCGGGGGTTTTCAGGGTTCTTCCTCCATCATTAATACTGGCTGCCATGTATAGCCTGTCGTGTGCTGAAAAATGGTGTTAAACCCTACAACAACAACAACAACAACAACCCTTATTCCTCGGATAATGATAATCGAATGAATCAAATAAGGAAACAGTTTGTCCCTATTACTCAATCACAATTTGGACTAAAGGAGAGAAATTAGGTTCAATGATTTTGATTGAAATCTGTAAGATTATATGAAAAGTAAAAAATAAAAGGCTGTTGATTTATTTGTCCTTTTACACTAATACCTGGAATTATAGATTGTAAGTTTTCCACAGTCAGAATGTGTGTTAGTATCAAGATAATTCCATTTTCTGCAATAGTGGTCTGTATAGCAAATGGTAATACACTTGCCATACATTTATTTAGTCCAATGTTCAACCAAAAGAAGATGAAATCTTGCATTTTTTACCAGATGACATTAACTAGTAACATTTATTTGATACTGCGAATAGCAAAAATGTGGACTTCACATTCATTGTTCAAGTGCAACTCACTGATAAGCCATCCTTCAGATGGATCTGACTTAAAAAATACACCCAGACTTATTAGATTGTTAAAGAAAAATTGGCTTTTATTAGCCTCCTCCTCCACCCCACCCCCAAAGGTCAACTTATAATTGAGTCTATACAGCATCGTTAATATGCAAACTCTCATCTCTTTCTAGTCTATACACCTCATCCTTTTAATTTTTTTCCAAAATAAGGAGAAACACAGCTGATGGAACATGTTATTTATTCTAACAAATATTTAAACTCTGGAAATCATGCTGATAGCTGGTATCATATGGGTTTTCAAATGGTCAGCTTGTTAGCAGTACATATTGATACATATTACAATACAATTTGTTATAGTGCAGTATAATTTTAGATAGCAATACTAACTTCTACTGTCTACTTTTTGTGACTTTCTAGGCCATGTGTAGCCTGCTGAAGCGAGATCTGAGCCTGAACTTCAAAGCCAAAGGCAATGCCTTGACATCAGTGATGGCCTGTAATGTGCTGACAGTGGCTTATGCAGAAGAGGAAAACTGGCCTGATGAATTTGTCAAGGTTTGTTGCTTGATAATGTGCATCAGATGCCTGCTACATTTATGAATAAATGTGAGTGCCAAAGCAGATAGTTGAAAGTGGAGATGTGAGTACACAATGATCACTGCATCTTTTGATAAAAACTATTCCTGAAATGAAAACACAGCTATTTTTGGTAGGAGACTGCTTACAATTCTTTTACATGCAGAAACTTTTTATATTGAAATAAGTTGAAGGTTGGTCTGTAGTAATTATGCCATGTTTGGAGCCAGCAAACTAGTTTTGTCACTATAGGCATCACTATGATATGGCCTTTTCAATGGAGTTTTACACTGACCGTGAGCATGAGACATTTCTTATAGTATTTTATCTTGTTCTTATATCCAGATTTTTAGAAGACTTTCAGGAGATATTTTGAAGGAGATTGGCTTTCCTTGTCTTTGTTGGCCTTTCTTTTCTCTGTTGGTATTTCTCAGTGAAATACATTACTATATCATTTATTTTCATGAGACTTAATTTTTGTGGTTTTGTACAAAAATATAATTTTGTGGTTTTGTAAAAAAATATATTTTTGTGGTTTTGTAAAAAAATATATTTTTGTGGTTTCTTAAATTCATGGTTTTGCCTGTAAAAGTTTGCATATTAGTGGTTAGTTTCATGGTTCACCTCTTCGGATACCCAAATTAAAGAATACAGAAGAGCAAATGACGGTCACTTGAATGTTTAAAATAGTACTACCACATGTTTGAGCACAAAGCATACCCAACAAGTTCAATGCTTATAATGTTTTTGTCTGAGTGAATGGAAGCTGACACAGCCAACAACACAAAAACAATACTGCCAGCTCTATGAGCATAAATAAGACAACTGTCAAGATCAGTCACTTAAAATTGTCTTCTTAGTGCTGAATAACAAAGAAAGATGAAACCACCAAAGTGTGAAGATGCTCATTAAATTGAAAGACAGTGGAATCACTCCTTTTTTTGTATCTGCCTCATGAACAAACCAACTTAAACTAGTAGACTAGTAAATAAAGAATACCAAGAAGAATTAAAATCATACTTCCACAACCAGTATGCTAAGTCATGCATGCCACCATGGAAAGGAAGATGTTACTGGTGATGATTAGTACACTGTATTAGTGAACCTTGTGACTTCATTAATCATGCCAATTCACACAGAATGGATAACTGCAGTTCATGTAACAATGAGTGAAAGATTGACGTAATTATTAGTGGTTTTGGGAAAGCTGGACTTCTTTAATTCAACATTTGGAGGTCATTTACCTTACATACATTTGTGTGTACCATGAAACTTGGGTCCCATGATGTTGATACAGTGGCTTTGTGAAAAAATTAGTGAAGTGTGAGCTCTAATACTCTGCTGTAATTAGCATACCTACATAGTATTTCACTAACAATATGTTTCAAGTTCTAGTACTTTACATTTTTGTTCTTTTGGATTAAAAATACATGAATAAAATGAAATGTGCTTTCAGGAGAATTCAAATTGTTGTTTTTTAATGAAGGATCTTTTTGTACAGTATTACCCATTTGTCTCTACGTCCTCGAGCTTGAGGTGATACTGTCGACATAAGTGGCTCTTGAAGGGGCGGGGCTGGAAAAAATTCCAAATTTAACAGACATGTGAAATTCATCTTTGAGGTGAAACTTGTCATCAGTTCATAGGATGTACACTTAGAGAAAATAAACAATATAAATTTTGATCAAATGAAGAGAAAAGATGAAACCTGTTTGAAATACACTTGTATATTGACAACTTATATTTGTATTACCTTTGTGTTATATAATCCATGCACATAAAACAGTCCATGAATTTGGATATAGGTCACATGTTAGAAAATTCCTGTATCAGTACCATCTTGTTAGAAAATATACACAGTGTGTAAACACGTTTAAATAAAGGGTAGTTTCATTTTATGTACTTTATAACCATTGTCAGTCCTCGTGTGTCACGGAACAATTAACTAGCAGTGTGAATCTATTGTTACAATATTGACATGCATGTACTTAAATTTGCCTAGATTTTGGGTTACTAACACAACAAACTTATACTTTTTATTGAGGCTACCAAGGGAAAGAGGCAACTCATAAGGAAATGAAAACTCATCACCAAGTTTCATATTAATTAAGCACAAATTAAACTTTTTCTTTCATAAAACACTCACAAAAATTCTAGAATATGCAAACATAGTAACGCATATTATTAAGATTATCTATAGCATAGTCAAAACATCAATTTAAAATGGAATTTAATTAAAATTTAAATTAATTTAAATTAAATGCTTTCAGCTATCCTTACAGTGTTATGTTAAAATGAAAATTTTTCACACGTCTTTGAGAGATGCCCCACTTTCAATTTTCTTAGCGGCCAGATATTTAGTTTCAAGAGATTGCAGATTTAATTTGGGTTTTTTTGCTGCCTTTGGTACCCATTGTAAGCATAACGTTACTTTTTTCCTGTCAATAATGAAACTTTTATGACATAGTAAATTTGTTCCAATCATCAATAACTTTGGAAGATGCAACAATCAGTCAGATTTCATTGCTTTTATACAAGTTTGGTGCTGACTTCTTTTGATATAGGGTGCATTGTTTTTTTATAAGATTGTAGCTGGCTTGTTTTGATGAAGGGTGCACATTCTGTTGAAGTCCCCACAAAAACCAACTTCCTAGTACCAAATATGCCCATTTGTTAATTCAGCGGCAGCGTTACAGCCTAGTGGCAACAAACAATTGTAGTGCAAAGTAGGAGTCTGAACTGGCAGCTTGTCGACATAAACAATAAGAAAAAAAAGAATTTTTTCAAGTTGGGACTGAGGGATTCTGTTGACATGCACAGTTATGTTTTCTCTCAACATAAGCACAACAAATTTAGTAGTAGATATAACCACAGGTCTAGGACTTGGTATTTTGGTTGACATAGGCAGGTTGTGGACATAATTGATGTGGATAATAATGGGTAGGATTGGATAGGTATTAAATTTGATTTTCATATTGATTATTCTTTCTTTCATTTTCAGTATTACTGATTTTAAATACCTTAGGGTTTTTCTCATTTCTCTCTATCCTTGTCTCAGATGTCGATTTAAGGTAATGAGTGGATATTACAGCTAACGGATCCACTGAACAAGCATTCGAGATTGCTACTATTCCATCCATGTCCAGAGATTCCCTTATTTGCTCATTGCTCCTTTCAGGGATTTGAATTGTGGGGAGGGTTGCAACAGCAGAGATCTTTCATTTTGTGACATGAAAAAGGAAATCATGTGTTGTCAATGACTGGTGTCACATCCATCATGTCCACTCACAGCACTTATTCCCAGATGGCAAACATCTTTTGCTTTCACTTTGAAGACAAGAAGTTAGCAGTTAGCCTGTGTCACATTCAAGGGATAAGACTCATGATTTCAGACACATTCATATTTCATGGATGAGATGAATTGGGCTGCCACAAAGTAATCTCTGACCATTTTTGACATATCCAGATCACACTCACTCACATTATTCCTAAGTAGAATCTCTTCTGGGTTTTGACACGGCCAAACTCATCCAAGTAGAATCTCTCCTGGTTTTGACATGGCCAAACTCATCCAAGTAGAATCTCTCCTGGGTTTTGACATGGGCAAACTCATCCACATAAAATCTCTCCTGGTTTTGACACAGCCAAACTCATCCAAGTAGAATCTCTCCTGGATTTTGACATGGCCAAACTCATCCAAGTGGATTCTCTCCTGGGTTTTGACATGGCCAAACTCATCTAAGTTTAAGACATTGTCTTCTCCACTCGCTGAAGCAGCTATCATACATGACTTAAAGTTTTTGATAACATGAACTTCAGCATGCAGGACGAATGAACTACATATGAAATCAGTAGATTCAAAGTACATGCAGATCCTTTCTGATGGATCATTTGTTGTAATGAACAGCCTGGTTCCATCTCCAGAACAGCTTGCTGTCACTAGTCGTCCAACAATAAGTGTTGGTTCCCTCTCCTTTATCGATCTGTTGAGAGACACAAAGCTACAAGACCTGACATACAGTATCCACATAATCTGTAAAAGACTATTCCTACCGCTGAATGTAGGAATGCAAGACATATCCCAACAAGCGCTGGCCACCTGGCTGGAGGGATTTGTTGAATCAGTGTACTCTTGACTTTCACAGGCTCAGGTAAACTAATGAAAACTTAAAAGCTCACAAAATATGAGTGAATTCCATGATCCTGGCCTTGAACATAATGCCTCAGTTCAAGTCATAGTGGAGTCAGCTGACTGGTATGCCCAGTCTGCCATCTCTAGGTTCCATTTGCATGGAATAGCCTTTCTATGGAGAGAACTGAGTCTCATTTGAGTTAGTGGAAGCTGCATAGACTGTGACCACTTTTCATTCATGAAAGCACAAGCTTTGACCCAGACGTGAATTTGCCACTCTCGCTGGATTTGCCTGGGAAACTTCTGATCATGAGATCATAATCAAGTGAAGAATCTCACAGGGATCTTCCATGCACTTGTATAATCAAATTGTCTCTTAACTAACATTATCTATTAAGTAGAGCTATCATGCTCTGACACGGGTAGAGGTAGGATGTGCAGAATTTCCTTCTCTTACCTATTGTATTGATATTGGATCAGATAACATAATTGAAGGAGAAATATTTTTTTCCAGTAATACTTGTATGATCACATTACAAATAATCCCCCCCCACCAAAAAAAAATCTGAGCAACTTTTAAGGTTTCACTAAAGTAAAAAGAAAAACTGGCACATCATGGTACTACAGTTGTGACCAAATGGGTAGAAAGAGGAATTAACTTATAAGAGTTGCTTCCCTTAGTCTATATAGACATGATAATGCTTTTTCGTTTATGGGAGAGCAGGATGTAATGTGATCAGGTAAGTATTATTGAAGAAAAATAGTTTACTAAAAAAAAATTGCATTAAAAAAAAAGTTACAGGTCACCATGCTTAAAATAAACCTCCAGTGGTGTGTCGAAGGATATACCAGACTTAATGGAGATAGCAAGATACAGGTTGAAATATTTCAATTTTGCCAAGCACATGTATCCCGATGAGTCATTTGTTTTAACACATTCTGTAATCAGATTTACAGATTGAAGAAATTGGATTGCAGAGTAAAAGATTTTTTGTCAAATCAACATGTTATTCAGAAAGTTGATAGTCTTGACACGGTATATTAGGTTGGTGTAAAATGACTTGCTTTACTTTGCAGACTTCTTTTAAGATATGTACGATAAAGGCGTTAGTGATCACTAATGGCAGTTAGTGTTCTCAGATGTTGTTTCATTTTAATAAAAAGAACATTTTTGAAAGTTTAGAGGCATGTGCTGTTGTCTGCAAATTGTTGTCATGAGTATTTCCACAGGTGATGTATTTTTGAAGTAGTAGAAATGAACAAAATTACTCAACAAAGGACTATGCAAAACTTTCATTAGTTTGGAAAGAAAAATTTCAGGTAAAGAGAGGAATTAATGAAAGAAAATACATGATCTTATTTGATGACTATTATATATATGAGTTGGATCCAGAATAGTAAATTTCATAGTGCATTCCCATTTCTGGTATACTAGACAATAGTACATAAATATGGAATGGGGCATGCAAAATTATCAATGGTAGCTTTTCAATTAATTGTATTATTTTGTTGTCAATGCTAAGGTAACAGACTGTTCTTTTCCATTTTTCTGATGTCATAAAAGCTGCCATAAATTGGTCATCTGCCTTAAACCAGTATCTATCTGTGACTAAAAGGAGAACAGATAGATGAGTGATGTACCAGTTTCAAAAGTGTGACAGAGAATTTTAATCCATCAGACATGTGCATAACATCACATATGAGGCTATACAGTGTGCAGTTGGCCACAAGTAATATGCATTGCACAAAAACACATATGAGGATATAAAATCAGCAGTTGGCCACAAGTCATATGCAAGAAAGTACAGATATAAACAGTTCAGTTTATTGCATTCTTTGCCAATCATATTGATAACATGCCATTTGTTTTTGCAGGTATACATAGAGGATGCTCTTGGAGAGCGTGTATGGGTGGACCGTGCAGACTGTAAGGGGTTTGCAGATAACATCCAGACAGCATTTAATACCAACATCCCCAAAGGCAGCTCTTTAATGGGGCCAGAACCCAGCAAGGGGGAACAATCAGGACCAGGTGAGAAATTAAAGATTTATGACTATTAGTATCGGTGGTATTACCTTGTTGTCAATGATACTACCTGCAGAACCATGTAGATACCATTGTGTATGCATGGAGAAAAAATGTACACTGGTATGATTATTGCCATAACTCATACCTAATGGTAATACAATTTTCAAATAACATACATTTGTATAAATGCATGTTACATACCTGCCATATTCCCAGACAGTGTTGGTGGGGTTGGGTTGGGGAATTAAAAGTGTTTTGAGGTCTCAAGGTGTGTTGGTGCCCATGATCTCAAAAAGTAACATTGTCAAATTTGAGAATAAGTTATCTTTTCATATAAGCCTATATAAACATACTGGAAATTTGGATTTGATAAAAAAAGAAGAAACTAACATTTTCTTTGAAGCATTTAATATCAAACAAACCAGAAATGGTAGACTTAGCATTGTCCAGAATCATCGCCACACACATGGAGCCCATGATCACATAAACACAATGACATTAAATATAAAAAATATACCAAGGTTTTGTCTTTAAAATCTATTGGACAGTGGAATATGTTCTTAATTAGAAGTAGTCTTTGCTGCTTTCTACAGTTCGTTTGTGAGGAGGGAGTTGATAGTAATACAGATGACATTCATCTTGACACTTATTTGAGGTAAACTTCCCCAAAGACCTTGTTGAGTTTTTCTCAGCGTAGAAAAATATCTTTCTGCATCTGCATTGCTGTGAGAGAGTGGCAAACAAGCTGGCTAGTGTTGCTATGATGTACGTACCAGAATGAATAATATCAATATAGTTTTTGCAGTGTGAGAAAAAAATAAAATTCTCTCCCTTGCTGATGTGCTTCACAAAGTCAGAATCTGTCCAGGAGTTCTGAAATTCAGTTGTGCTGCGTTTTGCTCGTTCTGCAGATGCTCATCTTTACCTAAATCAGGCTGCACTATGATATTTTGCTAAAAAAATAAACCAGACTTGCACCTATTCCAGCTATTGAAATAATCATGTTTTGTATCTTAAAAATAGAGTAAAATCCAATTTAAAAGAAATGCTACCACAGATAATAAACTTGTCAATACTATTTAATACAGATGGCTTAATCGTTATGATTGTTCCTATAAGTCAAACTAATTCTTTTGTTTCACTTAGAGTACTTTGCTTATGCAAATTAGCCTAATGGGCTCTCCCACAGCCTAATGGGCTCTCCAACAGCAATGCTCAAAAGGACTTAACATTGTATCATCCTAGCTATTATCAACCAGTCTAATTAATCTGGGAAGTAGTGTTTTTTTTTATTTATCTCTGGTCACTTGTTTCACATATGTATAGTGGTGGTCCAAAAATTGGGGATTTGGGTCCCCTAAGATTATTGAAAATGTGTTTTTCTAACCAAATGGGGTTTTGGAGTCAAAACTAGGGTTTTTCCCCCCTTTTCTTCTTGTCTGGAAATGTCTGTTGAGTACAAGTTTATATTTTTGCTATGTCCAGATAGCCCTCCATTACTTATCTGCTTTTCACTCCACCCTGTCATGGATAAATTGTCTTCCATAGGAAGCCCATCATCTGTCAGCTGGCAAGATGACGAAGATTCCAGAGCTGGTGACAGTGAAAGCAGTGAGAAGTCAAACAGTGGGGTTACTGAACAACAGAATATTAATGTGTTTCCCAGGTAGGCAGAATAAAGAATTGGTAGTTTATTAAGAGGTTTTTTTGTAAAATAACTAAAATGAATTACATCATGTGTTGTTTTTTTTAAATATAATACAAATCTGTGCATTCACGAAATATGAATAGAATCTTGTACGAGTTCTTAATTTGCAAAATAAAATCTGTAGTGTTAAAGTCTAATGATTTCTCTCAAATTCGGCACAAATAAGAAGTGGAAAATCTACATTAAAATAGACAATTAACCAAATTACCTCTGATAGAGAGGTCTTGAAGGTGAGAATGGTCTCATATTAGCTGTCTTGGATTGTAGGTTTGCAAACTGAATATAACATGTTAATTGAAATATTAATTTTAACTGTTTCTGTGATTAATTAATAATACCCATATGTGTGAAATTAATTTCCACTCTTACCCATGAAAAGGATCCAACAGGTCTCATGTAATACATTATTCAAATTTTCTTTAGCTTTAGCTGTAAGAAAGTTATTGATAGCCAACATTTTCAGTCTGAGCAAATAACCTGAGTAAATAACTTGTAAACAAAAATTGCTTAATTCAGGCCAGAATGTATGTGCTATCTTAGCCTTGAATCCCTTTATTTCCCTCTGACCAATTTAAGGATTTTGATCAGTTGCCATCAGATGCTTGTCTTTTCTTGCCTTTGTTAATCAAGCACCAGTAAATTTTGCATGTTCTTTCCTTTCAGGTACCCCTATCAACATGATAACATTGAATCCTATGTACTGGAGGTAATTAAGGACCAGATGAATAGAAGGCAAACGATGGATGCCACAGCTCGAAACCTGATCCGTTTGATGACCACGACATGTGGCTATGGGGAAGTTCGGCTACTTGCAGCTCAGAAACTGGAAATGTGGCTTCAGAATCCAAAGGTACAAACAATATATGAAATCATGATAGACATGTACTCTATAAGTATAACATTAACAATTTACAGATTAATTAAGTCAGCTTGATTTGTTTAAATCCAATTTACAGCAAACACTTCTAAAAAGTGGGTTTTATTTGCGAGTCCAAACAATATCAAAAATGTTTATTGCATTTACAACAATTTGCTATGCCGAATTTTAAAAATCTGCTTGTGCTGGTTCATATTGGCTTCTCTTGATCTGCATGTACCACATACATGGTAATTACATGTATCAGATTAATGCTTTAATTTCACAGCATGTACCACAAACATTGTAATTACATTTATCAGATTAATGCTTTAATTTCACAGCATGTACCACAGACATTGTAATTACATTTATGAGACTAGAGCTTTAATTCACAGTATGTATGGGAAGTTTATCAAAAGTAAAATAAAAAAACAAAACAGTCAAATAATTTGGTTTATATGACATTTGTTATAGCTAACTTTTGTATAAAATTAATATGATTATTTGCTGCAAGAAACAAACTGCATCAATAGTATCCCAAAGGCAGTGAAATCAGCAGTAGTCATCTGAAACGTGTCAAAATTTGAAGGTAAATCTGAATTCCAGAATAGATCCCTTGGATTGTGTTTTTTATATTTGAGGCTTAAATCAAGTGTAGATACCAATTTCACTTGTTAAGAATAACACTACATGAGTAAGATTGTATTGCCATATTTCCCTTATATAATTTGCACTTGTGTAATTGCACCCCTTTCAATCTTGTGCCTATATGTTTTGCACATCCCCATCTTTGGCATACACCATGCCATGTACCATGTAAATTTTTAAAATGTACCAGCATAGATATAGTGTTGGAATTCCACCTATTGCAAGTTAAATACGAACATAAAATATATGTGAAAAGCTGAACCAGCAAGTTTTTGGAGTTTCATGTTCTGCAGTTTTTTTTTGGCATACTAGATTTTTTATAGTGCATACCATACTGACTGTCTTGGGACACTATAAGTCATGGAACACACTTAGTAGTTTTCAAAAGTAATTTTTTATGACCTACAAATGTTGGAACATGAAATTAATGTCATTTTTTCATGTCTTTGGATACCAACTTTTTTTACTAATCTATCTTAACATTTTTAAGAAAAATGATTTGTGGTTACTAAAGGACTATCATAATGAAATATTGCTTGGAAATGTTATAAATTAATATAATTTGTTTGAAAAGTCAATAAATATATTTAATATTCATTTGTTTTCTTATTTTTACCTGATATAAATATGTATGATTTTATTGGACAATGGCAAGAAGTGAGTGTTAGTGGGATGTTGTCCCCATATTAAAAGTAGCTTCATCCTTTTGTGCAATTGTCAGAACTGTAGATTTTTTAACAGTTAATTGTTGGGGATTAATGTTGTAGAAGATATTTGTAAAGACAAAAATTCCTCTTCACCTAGGTTAGTTTCTTGATTTAAACAATTATATGGCTTGGATCGCTGTCAGGAAACAAAAGACAAATCTGCCATTATAAACATATGGAAAGGCCCAAACAACCAGCTGGCCAAAGTCAAAATTGAAATGAATACTGTGGAAAGGTCAGCTGAAACACAAAACTAAAATGGATCGATGAGGATCAGTTATGTGAATATAAGTTTTTAATATGCCGTATATTATAAGAGATTTGGGCATGCTTGATTAATTCCCTTATATTAGTAATATAGTATATATCTGGTTACAAGCAAGATGAAAACACACATTGGATAGGACATTGAAGAGGTAACAAAATAGGCTATGATGGTTTAGTAGTCGAGTTCATGTATTTTTGTTTAAACTCTTTAATAAACATGCTGTTATTGATTAAGCCAGTCAGTGACTAGGTCTTTTTGTGACTATCTACTATTCATCAGGATCTTTCATTATGCATGCTGGAATGACTGATACTGCCAGAAAAATGATATTTAGCTTTTCTTTTCCTGCATAATTTGGGCACCCCCAAGAAATGAGCAATAATTCGGGTGAAAACAGTGTTCACAATCATGAATCTGTACCTTGTTTTAAAGATTTGCATTTAGTAGGAATTGCTTTCTAAAATTGGTATGTGTTGTCACATAAAAAGGAAGAAATAGTGTTTGAGAGAAATGTTTTGAAGTGAGTAAAATGTGTAATTTCACTATATTTCTATTTCAGTTGGCTAGGGCTGCCCAGGAGTTACTGATGTCTGTATGTATGAACTGTAATCAACATGATCAAATGGATCTGGATGTCATAGCTCAGATTATAAAAATCCGTATGAAAACCAAACCTCTTATCAACCACTTTCTCAACTGTATCAGGTATGTGACCATGTTAAACTGTCCTTAACATCTAGTAGGATCTGGATCTTAAAGCGTTTTTCACAACTCCATCACCCAGGAAGTTTAATTTGATTGGTCAACTCATGACCTTTACAAGTATAGGTTATCATTCCCATTCTTATTGAAGCAAGAGAAATATCCTACAAACCCCAGTTTCTGTTTTCCACATTTCAAGCTCAGAAATTGAATTAAATTTATGAAGAGTTTTTGAAGACCATATATCTTTTTTTAACAACAATCTTGATGATTTCATAAGTTATATGTATTTGTTTCTTTTTCTCCTTCTACATATGTACATCTGGAAGCTTGATGTTGTCAATTCCATTCTTTCCAAGACCTGCATGGATGTTTTGATAGTCTTTATTGTCCTTGAACCACTCCTACTCTGTTAAACCTAGAGAAAAGCTTGGGTCCTTGATAGTCCTGTAGAAAGTAAAAACATGTTTCGAATCTTGATCTTGCCCATTGGGGTGTGGCTTGTTGGATTGTTGTCTTTTACATAAGTTTCAAATAATCTGCAAGTTTTTTGTCAGACATGTTTGAGAATTGGCATGTATGATAGTGACCCAATCATAAACACAATTCAGACTGGTACCCCATGGTTAAGCTTTCCCACCATGATCTTAGTTTATTGGGCATAAAATGACACATTTATACCCCCAGTGACCTTGCCCCTGGGTCAGAAACTTGGAGACTATTGAGATCTTCACATTATAATCATATAATCAATTACTGGTAAAGGAAAAGATGTTATACATTGATTGACTTTGAGCTAGGGTCCATGCTTATCCACCAGGTAACTTGGCACCTGGGTCATAGTTTGGAAACTATTGAGATCCCACCATGTAACAGTTGGGCATGAAAAGCCAAATGCAGACAGCCAACTGACATTTGACCTTGGTCTTAAGTGTCTCAGACCTCATTGTTGAGGTTAGTATGAGCAAATGCAGAAATTCATGTTTTACAGAATTAAAGTTTTTTAAGTAATTGAAGTATGAGCAAATGCAGAAATTCATGTTTTACAGAATTAAAGTTTTTTAAGTAATTGAAGTATGAGCAAATGCAGAAATTCATGTTTTACAAGCACAGAATTAAAGTTTTTTAAGTAATTGAAGTATGAGCAAATGCAGAAATTCATGTTTTACAAGCACAGAATTAAAGTTTTTTAAGTAATTGCATCAGCAAAACTAAAATTGAGTGTCAAAAATTATTTTTACATCCCCAAATGGTTTCAGTGATTATATATAGTTTGACATCAAAGTACTCTTAGTAAAAAAGTTTGTAATATATGTTTGTTTCATTATGAATTTGTATGTGTCCAGAGAATTGCTGAATCAGCATCCTGAGAACCTGAAGATGGTGCTGACCCATACAGTATATAATGAACTGTCCACTGCCAGAAATCCAAACAATATGTCTATTATTGGAGTCATCTTCCAAACAACACCAGAGCAAGCAGCCAAGGTAAAGTGCAATATAATGAGATAAATTTGTTAAACCAATACCTCTTTGAAGTAGTATTTTGGTAAACTTAAGTTATTTGCAGTTATCATGGCAAAAACCTGTCAGCTAGACAAGTTTTGGAAAGTAGTGCATCATATATTTAATAACATCATTGACCAATGTTTTGTATGATGATTGGTAAATCTGTTTAGTAAATTCTTCCTTTGTCTTAAACTATTGGATTAAGAAACTAAGTTAAGTGTATGATATAAAACAAAGACAGAGATCTGTAATATTAGGTTTACTATTTTCTCAATACAGATGCCTTGTTAGGGTCACATGCTCTTTGTATCAAGACAAAACGCACATGGTTGCATGAAAATAAATGGCTAGTTAGTCCTGAATGAAAATGGTTCTACTGGGACATCCTGAAAATCTTTTTATTGTAACTCCTCCTGAATGGATGGATATATCAAAATGGAGTTTTCACTAAAAGACTCTTTAGGATGTCTAGTTGGTTGATATATGAAAATGGTGCTGATCAGATGTCCAGTATGACTGACATGTTAACCATGTTGAAAATCTGTTATGTCTAATCCTCATTAGTGGAAAGTCATATTGACATGAAGTTTTTACCAGAAAACATCTTGTGATATCTAGTTGAGCCTAAATGAAAATGATTTCTATACTCAGCAGTTAAAAAGAAGAAATGGTCTTATATTTTATTCATCAAAATTGCTTTCATCACCTTTATCCAGAAGTGCTACTTGTGTTACATTCCTTATGTCTGTCATCTTAGTTGATGATGCAGTGGAATGCAGAGTTAGTATGTACATGTTGAATGGTACTTGAGTATTGAAAAACAATTGTTGTATGTGCGGCATATGGTTGCACTTTGGCCTTAAGACTTGATAATACAGGTGCAAAATGCATGGATTGAATGGTTGAAATGTGGTCATCTGTGGAGCACATGTAAAACTTTTCTGCCTTGGATTCTATTCATACCTATGTCAGTAGTTAATTAACTTTTTTTAACCTTTGAAGCCACCATAATTTAGTTATCCATAATACAGTTGTAATTATTATTGTACAAATTTATATTTGAATTGTGTTTCTTTCTGATTTCTGTTCTGTTCTTTGTTGGCATCTAAGATGGCAACTTAGTTTTATTTAAAGATACATGTTCATTGTAGTAAGTTATGACTATGTGACTCTTTGCTGGACTGATCTGCCATATTTTGCCTTATAGGCTCATGTAAGTATGACTTTACAGCAGCTTGATTATTTCTAGCACCTCTGTTTACTTGAGATCACTGTCAAATCCATAACCCATTGTGGCTTTCTAACTAACGTGTGTTGGCTCCTTGGTCATCTATTATATTGCTTCCACTTGTATATCAGGGGGGTTAGCGCCAACTTACACAGTACAACAATATTTTCACATATTACTCGCAAATTAGGCACACTGTTGTTGTAAGAACAACTGATTCTAACATTTTAGGCATTGGAGTATCAAGAAAAACTTTCACCAGAACCCCAATAAATGACTTTAAGTTTCATTTGACCTAATTCACTGATTTTGAATTTGTGTTTCATGGGATGCACTTCTTTGTTTAAAAAAAGATACATGGAGCTGAAGACTATAGATGTTAATGAATGTTAAGGAATGACACTATCAGCATGTTTATAAATTTACTTAGAATTCATTGTTTTCATGGGGTAACAATTCTCATGGATTTCATTGCTGACACAAATCATGAATTTAAAGACTTCATTAGTTTCTAGAAACACTAAGAAACATTTTTACAATCCATGAATTTAAAGACCTGATGGAAACTGTAAGAAATGTCTTTACAATCCATGAATTTCAAAACCTAATTGATACCCACAAAAATTAAAGAATTCCCAGGTTATTCAGAGGTTTAAGACATTTTTATTTGTGCCAACTGTTTATTGGCCAAAGTATGGATCTTGCTCTGCTGTTCCATTTCATTCCTTTTTAAATTCTGATAAAAAAGATTTCTGCTCTTGGTTAAGCACAGTTACAGAATTGATTTTATTGATTTCTGGTCTTTTTTCCCAGATTTTGGCAGAAATCTTCCTTGATTTGTTATCCAACAAAGAGGATTATTTACGAGCTGTCCGTGCCCTGCTCCGTGAGGTAGTGAGAACACTTAGACACGAGATAAATTTTACAGCTTTCTGCCTCGGACTGATGCAAGACAGAAGTGATAAGTTATCTGACCTGGCAACAGACATCAAGGTATGAACCATGCATCAGGACTAATGCTGTCAAGGATGCTGAGGTTTAGGCATAAAGTGTTGTGTTAAGGTTTTGAAAGTGATGTAAAATTTGTCATACTGTTGTGTGCAGGGAACTTGAGTCTTTGTTGTTTTAATTAAATCCTTTTCACATGGATACTTTTTTTTAAAAATGACACTGGGACAATGATCCTGCTGTTAATATGTGAAATATCATAAGCTACCCTTCCTCTTTTTAGTTACAGGCTTTATAAAAATATTATGTACACAAGACTTTCAAATTTAAAGTGAGATGGCCACAATTTAGGTTTTCATGCAATTTTGTTTTTTTAAATGTGTCTCAGTAATTATAATGTGAATAGGATTTATGCAAACATGTGTCTTTCATATTAAATTAGCAGTTTAAATGTGTCTCAGTAATTATAATGTGAATAGGATTTATGCAGACATGTGTCTTTCATATTAAATTAGCAGTTTAATTTCTTTATGAATACCTTGTCTCATTACTTTTATTTCAGACCATTGACAGCATATTCATTGAGCTAAAAATGATCCTATCTAATACATTCAGATGCTGGTATTTATTTCATGAAATAGTATAAACATCCAAAGGAAATTCTGATAGATTTTAGCAGTGATCTCAACAGGAATATTTTAAAACGTTGGGGGGACGTGTGTGGTAGTGTCACAAAAATATTTTAAAACATTGGGGGGACGTGTGTGGTAGTGTCACAAAAATATTTTAAAACATTGGGGGACGTGTGTGGTAGTGTCACAAAAATATTTTAAAACATTGGGGGGACGTGTGTGGTAGTGTCACAAAAATATTTTCAAAATACATGATATCATTGCTTTCTTTAAGTTATATGATGTTTTCCTGACAAAACTCATTAAGGTCTTTCCATGTAGTACTCTGTATCTTTTGTTTCTTTAATTACCCAACTCCCTCTACTGCCATGTTAAAGTCCTTTTGGTAAAGCCTTGCTACAGGGTAATTGAGCATCCAGTGTGAGAGCCTTTCCATGACACACCCTTGATCCTGTTCATGGTTTAAGTGGACTTTTCATTATCTGAAGTAAATGAAGCAAAAAGTTCATTAATGCGTATAAGAAAATGTTGAAAACAACCTGAATCCTAATTATGTGAACTACCAAGGACAAATTCATCAAAGGGTCAGGACAGCGACATGTTTTTAAGTAATGAATGAATAATATGGTGATGCATATTCCTTTCCATTAAGAACAATATGATGCTATATTTGTTATGTTTAAAGTGTTTTATTTACCTGCTGTAGATGCAGCTTTAATTGCTTATTGTTGGAAAAATATTTCATATATAAATGAACATATAATCCAAAACTTTTTCTGCAAGTTTTCAAAAGAAGTAAAATTTGAAGAAAACAAATAGTCATTATTTTACTTGGATAAACAGATACAGAGATCCCAAGGGCAGCACCCTCTTAATATGTTGTTGTGTTTGTTTTAGTTTACCAAAACCATTTTTTTGTTTCTTGCACAGAGTGTATTATGTAAATTTAAGAGCAACTCGTGCAATTTTTGATCATGAAATTGTTCTCATCACATGTTCTGAAAACTAACAAGAACAGTAACAACTACAACAGCAGTAAGAACTACTACTACAACTTTAAAAGCAAAATAATAGATTGTAATAGTGCAATAGAAATTTTATACATTCACCTAGCTCCCCTGACCCCATTGTTAAGTAGATTCAAGCAAAAAATTGTAATATGGGAGACTTACCATCTGATTCAAACATTTCATTCAGGGTGTTTCAGATCTCTATATATAGTATAACTTATAATATAGTTTTTATTTAAGTCATTTAGGTCTAGACAATTATATTTTTAATTTTATAAATCAGTGGCTGGCAAGCACTATAGTAAAGTACAGGTACACTATGATGTAGGAATCTCATTCATAGGCCAAGGCCGATTGATAGGTCAAATCAACAAATATGTCAGTCAGGTATGCCCTGCTTTAATTCGATTGGAGGTCATGAAACATCACATGAAACTAGGAGTGCATTTGCCCTGTTAGAGCTATCGTGCATGCACTAATAATTGTTGATTGGTTTGAGATCATCACATGACTGTTTGAATTATTTTGAAATAATATGAGTTAACTGTTTCAGAGTCTTTTAGTGAATCAGATTCTGTTGATTTGTTGTAAGTATTGATCAGATTTATGTGAATTTATTCAGGGACTTGAACATTTAAATAATTATGTTGGATTCTGTGAAACTTTCAAGGACTTAGTGATATATGAATTCATTGGAGTAAAAACATTTGGATTTAGAACTGATTCTTCAGGGGTGTTAGCACATAAACACATTAGGACCTCTAGTTGGAATACCTTTGGACACTTTCCATAATAGTGAGAAATTGATAATACATTTTAGGATGATATTCTAGGAATTCATAGACTAAAAGTTATTTTTAATTCTTTCTCTTTGTTTGATTTTATATTTTGGGTTTACCTTAATCTTGTTACTTAAGTTTTAACCCCTAGACTTAACACATTGATCTTAAATCTTCCATTAAGTGTTCGACCATTACTTTGCTTTCATTTCATTGGAGAAATCCTGAGGATCTTAATTGGAATCCACAAAACCTGTAGCAAATCTTCTTAGCCAGTTGGGACTAGCTTGTGCTGGGTAATTTTATGTTTGAACAGTGGTTTGTCAGTTTTACTAAATGAGCACTAAGGATTTTACTAACCTGAAAAGTAATATGTGCCACACCTATGAATTGTGTACAAAGTTTGGTCCAAAAATATTAAAAATGTAACTGTAATTACAGTTTTGTTAGATTTGACCTATCACCCCCTCAGGAACTCCATGTGAGAGGCCCAAAATCTCGTACCCCTCTCACAAATGGTTATCATGTGGGAAACTTATGTACCAAGTTCGGTAAATTTCCAATAAGTGAATTAGGGAATTGATTATAGACAGATGAATGGACACTAAAGTGGGTGCATAATTGCTATATAATGTCACTAGATTCAAGTATGATATAGTTTTTAGCTTTACTGGTGGACCAATAGATATTTTGCAATGGCCTATTGTCCATTGTTGGTCATCTGTCTGTACAAATTTATTATGATTACTACTCTAAACAAGTTGGATGATTCTCATAAAACATTCATATCAAGATCTTGTTGGTCCTCAGTGAAAATGGGTGTCACGTGGGCATCCAACAGCCGACACAGTAATCTTTAATGGGTGTCACGTGGGCATCCAACAGCCGACACAGTAATCTTGAATGGGTGTCACGTGGGCATCCAACAGCCGACACAGTAATCTTGAAAATCTCCATCTTAATCACAATATTAGATTTCACCAGTAGTTTTTTGTGTGATGTATACTTGGTTTCAAAACATACAATATGGCAACCTTGGCAGACATCTAACAGATTTCATTATTGCTACATTTGTCAAAATGTAAATATTACTTAAATTGTTCAGATATGTGAGGTACATTTAGATTATAGCTTTGGCTGACTTTTGAGATTTAGAAAGCCAGATTCAAGAGGCAACACAAAAGGTAACCTATGCATATACCTGTGAATCGACTGTCCTTCAGTCTTATGACAATAATGGTGCACAGTACCTTTGCATATACCTGTGAATACACTGTTCTTCAGTCTAATGACAATAATGGTGCACACTACACGGCCAAACCACCCAATAATTTTACTGACTTGCACATTGTTTTTTTTTAATGTACTTTAAACTTATAAATCCAATATTTAGTTTTAGATGATAGAGATTTATTAGGTACCATTTGTCACAGTACTTTTGTCTTTCTTCACAGGAGCGATTTTTAGTGTCGATTGCAGACTTGGTGACCCTTTGTATCCTACTTGGAATAACCCCAGCTATCAGAGAGGCTGCTGCTGCTAGTACACGTGGGGAGAGAAAGGGTATGTGAAATCTAAATGTACATATTTAAATGCTAGTTACGAGTGCAGATGCATTGAACCTTGTGAATGGTTTGCACTTTACTGAAAGAAGAACCCTACTGGGTTGAAAGGTCAAGGTCACTGACTGAAGGTTGCTGACTGAAAGGAGAAAATAGTTTCTGTACAATAACTCAGTAAGTCCACTGTCCACAGTTAGAAACGTTATGAATGGCTTGCACTTTGGTGAAAGAAGAACCCTACTGGGGTGAAAGGTCAAGGTCACTATGAATGAAAGAAGAAAATAGTTTCTGTACAATAGCTCAAGAGGTCCACTGTCTACAGTTAGAAACATTATGTTTGGCTTTCGTTAATAAAAGTTCATCTGTCCTGTATGAACTATTAAAGTGATAGAAACTTTACAACAGTTTTACATTTTCAACAAGAGCTGTAAATATTGGAGAACTAGACTCTGTCTGCTAATGGACCAACCATTTGGTTTTGGGGGTAGGGAGGAGTTTCTTTCAAACTGTATTTTTTTTTCTTCTATTACCTCAACATAATTAGTTCTTTTCAACATATATAATTGGTATAATAAAATTTTTGTCAACATATTAGAGTGGGAATTTTTCTAGGTATTTGAGGGCTGGAATGTTTGGGTAAAATATTCTTGGCCCCCACCCCTTCAGAAAATTAAATGGGAAATCCCTTAGTTTAATGTAACAAGGAGAAAAGTCTTTTGACTTAGTTTATCTAGCAGAATACAATTTTGTTAAAAAAATTAAAGCATGTTTCATTAACCGAATAAAATTAACTTTCATGAAAAGTAGCCCAAGAGTTGTGATTTGTCCAGAATATTTCCTTTCATACCTTTATGTCAATATTATGGCAGTAGATGGGATTTCTTGGTCTCTCTATGTGTGTAGGTTAATCTGTCATCAGTGTCCATGCTTAAACTCCTATACAGGGTCACTTGCTAACATTAAACTAACATTGAGGGTGCACTTGGGATTAGTATGTGTTTACCATATAGATAAACATATAGAGGACTCATTCTTTTATTATTTTATTTTAGGAGAGATAGAGAATGTAAACTTTCAACCAGAAACACTCTGAGATGACCACCAAAATCCAATTACTTGAGAAATTTACTTGCTTATCCACTGCTCTTAAAGTGTGTATAAAAACTGCTTTAGTTCCTGGAAAATATATTACTATGTATTTAAACTCTTTCATCCCATGGGTGTTATGAATACCTATGCTATGTGTATTATTGTTCATGATTATAGTTTTTGTAAGTGTCATTTCAATAATGACATTTTTTGAATACTAATATCCTATGAATGTAGTTTGCATTTTAAACATGAGTTATGCATTGAATGGGTATTCATTTGTATAGTTCCAAGGTTGAGTAATTCTGTTAGTATAAATAAACATGTGATATGGTAAAGACATATGTTCTTGAAAAGGCCAGGATGACCTAATTTCAGATTAGCCAAGATTAAAACAGCTGATCTTGTTTACTTATGGAGTATTTTTAAAATGCCAAGATGATTAATTCAAGCCTCATATTGCATTTTCTATTGTGGTTTAGTAGTATATAAAATATAATTATTATTTAGAATTAGGCATTCTTTTTAGTACCACCTTTCTTGAAAGATACTGAGTTATATCAAGAGGAATTCATTTAATTTAATCATTCGTTGAAATTACAGTGATCAAAATATCACAGATTGATTGGAATATTAGCTGCCATGGAAATACTGTGAATTCATTTGGAGACTATTTGGATATTTATAGCTATAACGGAATTACTGTGAATTCATTAAAAGACATTTTGGGATTGTATCATAATGATTCTTCTGTACTTTTTTTATACATCGTTATGATTCAGACCATCATGAGGAATGCCTTTGGAACTCATTTGGATTACTTGATACTTTTGGAATCGATAGAACATTTAGGACTTATGGGTTTCATTTTTAATTCTTTCAGTTTGTATTTTAGAGAAATGAACAATATCATCAGTTTCTCTAAACTTGTTGGTTTTCAGTCTTTCTTATTACTTTTTTAAGACCGTAGAGTCGTAACATGGGTTACAGCAGTAGATAAATAATATAAATTAATGAGTTAAGTGGAGGCATCTTGACAATTTCTATGTAATTTTTGGCCATAGAAGTATCTCTGACCTGCATTTCAGGTTCTGTGACTTTGTTGAAATATTGTATTAAAAGTTCCCTTCTTCTTGCTGTTTATGTTCTAGTCATGAAAATTGATAATTTGATCCCTTTCATAGTGCTACAATGCTTTAAAACCAAAGAAGGTCACTGTTACTGACATTGTATGCTTTATTATAAGGAGTTAATTATTTGTATTTATTATCACATTGATCCATTCATGCCAGACCTATATACATCCTACTCAGAAAGCCCATTGTGACCAAGATAAATGGAAGAAGGAAACACGTCCATATTAACAACTATACTTACTATACTTATGTATTATAATGTGTTACTCTCACCAGGTTAATTGTATTGTACATGTGAATGTGTTTAGAAATTATGATAGTAGACTGCACACTGTTATATGGGGCCTTACCTGTGGTAAATGAAGGTAATTATTGATGTATGAACTGTGTACTGCTGACTATCACTCCAAGGTTACTCAAAGGCTGTGACTTTCACTCAGTAATATCTGACTTCTACAGGTGGAAAATGCTAATAGCTTTTCAAGCAGATTTTAAGAACAATGATTTTTTTAAAAAAATGAATACAAAATTACCTCTTATCTGTTTGTTATCAACTTGCTATCTCTATCTTTCATATACTAGAAAAGAATATTCTTTAATTTTCTTGTATGTCCTGCCAAATTAAGTAGGGAGGCAAGAGGGCGTGGATGTAGGTATGTGGTTTCATAATATTAGTATGCACTGCAATACTGGCCATATAGTACCAATTAAAAGTTCAAATTTCAAATCTTAAAATGATTACAAGCTAAAATATTAAGATAAAATATTGCATATATATATTTTGTTGGGAAAGGGGCCAATATCATTTTATTCTAAATTTCTTTTCTGCCTGATAGTGTTTACGATGGCTACTATAGTTTAGTGTGTTGTTTAATCAGTGATTACACATTCTGGTTTTTACACTGTTTGTGTATCTGTTATGTGTAGTAATTACAACAACAAAAATAAAAAAAGAGTGCAGTTTTCATTTCTTAATTGATTCAGCACTGAGGCATCTTTTGCTACAAAACTTTGTTGACTTTAAGGATTAAGGAAGAAGCATATTGAATTTGGAGTGAAAAGGTAAAAGCCAAGGTAACAGTGAGTGAAAGAAGAAAAATGGTTTCTGCACAATATTTGTTTTTCATCACAGACCTGGACCAAACTTTGTCAATGGCTTACACTTGGGGTAAGAAAGAAGCCTGTTGATTTTAGGATCAAAGGTCAGGGGTAGTGATTTGAAGAGGAAAAGAGCTTTCTGCACAAAAATGTCAGTTATTTACATAAAGGACTATGAAACACATGGGAGGCACATAATGTGCCATTCATGGGACTCTTGTTTCATATTATTATTGTCCTTTGCCATACCATGCATGCACATTTTAAAATGGCTGGATGGGCAATCAGAAAAATGTAATTAACAAAGGTTTGTAGTGTGCATAGTGTTGAGATATAAAAAAAAACTTTTGTTTGGAACATGGAACTTGAGATGTAACATTTAGTGAACATGTACTATCTGACTTTTGTACATGCTCAGCTTTGTGCAGACTGGACTTATCGTCAAGGTTTTTGACAAGCTTTTGAAATGCTATTTTGAGAAAAATCTCAGGAGGAGAATGTGGCATAATGACTGCAAATGACAAGGGATACAACTCTCTCACTTCTATTGTAATAATTATTTAGACTTGTTTCCTCAACAGTTGATTTTGTAGTAGAATTTAAAACCATATATACTTGCTTCTAAGGTGAGCCCATCTGCAAAGTGCACAGACAAGATCTGCCATCACATAATACGTCGGCAAATCTCTTTTCTGTGCAGTTAATTAGGAGTAATCAGTAGAACAAACAACATAGACCCTGATATGCAGAAACATTATACTATGGCAGATCAGAATTTTAGTTGTTTGCAGTTTGACTCTAATTACAAGTGAGTATATATGGTAGGTTCAGCTACATTTAACAGAGATTTTAATATAATTAAATCCTCTATATCTTTACCAAATTGTTTGGATTTGTATTGGTTGTATCTCTTTCAGAGTTAGAAATGTTGTGCAAATACCAGGACATGGTTGCCATGATAGAGCGGGATGCCATTTGGTGGCTACATGTGGTGGTACCAAAGTTTGGAGAACTGAAGGCCGTAGAATATGTTCACTGGTAAGATGCTAATTATTGTAGAGTTTACCTTTTTCTACAGGACAATTTTGGCAAATTTAGCAAGACACCATGTTTAAAATTTGAATAATAATTGCATATGTAAAATAAGTATAAATGTTTTTGAGAAATAAAGCACACATTGGTCTTGATACTTTTGTGTTATTTGTATGATGTGTGTGTGCATGCATGTGTGTCAAACCTGTCAATAGCAGCCACTCATGGGATAAGGCAGAAATAACAGTTGCATACAGGTGTCCACCATAAACAGGTTTACCCTTTAAAACTGATTTTCAAACCAATTCCAGGCACTAAGTACCATTATTATTATTATTATTATTATTAAGATTGTTTTATGATCATTTTACAACAAAATCATAATTATTGGTATATGTTGTTCTCTTCCAGATTTATGTTCCACACAAGATATGAATCAGTGAAGGGTTCATTTCATAAATCTTTCCTTTTTCATTTTGAGAATGACTCCACTGATTTTGTGGATCGCTCTTTACCCATGAAATTGAATGGTTTATTCCCAAAGTTGAACGAGGCAATTTCACACCAGCTTCTGTGTTCATCTTGTATATGTTATGAGGTCAATACAGTGTAAACATTTCAATTAAAATACAGTATAACAAGCCTAAGTACAGGTTTCTTAGTAGAAACTGACAGTGTCTGATTTGGACCTTTTTTATTGGTCAAAAAATCTGTCCTTTCAGACTTGAAAAGCTTATTAATGTTTCCAAAAATACAGTGTTGTATAAGTTAGTACAAGTATATTAGCAAGAAGTTGAGCTTTTGGATTTGAATAGACTTGGACTGAAAAAAAGTGGCACAGATTTGATTGACTTAATGTTATTGATGCAGTGAGATTACTTGATAATGTTTTCTTTCATAATGTACCAATACATGGTTCTCTGAAGCAAAATTAAATGAAAAATTGTATTAATGTTTTAAATACTTTGTTACTGAAGCCTCTAGTTTTGCGCCTACCCCATTCTCTCCCCCACATCTTGTATAGCCAACATGTGCACCATTTTCTTTAATTAACAGATTTTTCTGGATATTGCTGCATAGCATGATAGCTTTCTATTGACCCTGACAATCACTTTATAAACCCTGACAATCACCTTGTAGACCCTGACAATCACTTTGTAGACCCTGACAATCACTTTATAGACCCTGACAATTACTTTGTAGACCCTGACAATCACTTTATAGACCCTGACAGACATATTATAGTGGAGATTCATGATCATTTATTTTTAGCTTGATAAATGCCCTCATTAACAATGCTTAAGGGCAGGCATGACAAGCAATTTGTGTCCTATTGTTCTTTGTTTTCTTTCTTCAGTATCCACAAAGTTTTATTTATGGAAAGTGCAGAGCATTATTATAACAAAGACAATTGGCCTCCAGAATCTGATAGAATGTAAGTACATGGTGTTGATGATGCAGGGCTTGAAAATTTCACTTTTGACTCACTGGTCCAGGACCAGTAGGACCATACATTGCCTGTTCCAACTGCATTGCCTGACATGCAGATATTTTCTGCAGTGCATTACCGTAAATGAAAGACAAGAAAAATAAAATTAATGCAGACTCAAAATTCAGACAACTATTTTATTGCTTATTATATCATGGATATGTTTTATCAAATGTTTGGTTGATGAAGATCAAGCTTAGACTGGTGATCGTTGTATTGTACACTTAATTTGAAGATTTCCTTTCCAATTTTACGCCACCACTCTTTCACTATCGATTCACTTCCACTTTCATCATTGCACTTTTATGACCTTTTTCAGATGTTTTAAGGATTAGAAAACATATTTTCTTCTTTTGTTGAGTGCTGCTTACAGATAAAAACATTTTGTAGCTGACCTCAGACCACCATGATTTTCAGGCCCTGTGATGATAATGATGATTAATCTTAAATTGTGTTGAAGGAGTTGCATCTTTTTCATACATATATGCACACATGCATGGACTGATTCACATGGCTCAGGATGGCAAGCGGGTAAACATTATGTGTAGAATTTTGATTTATTCCTTGCGGGCACAGATTGGGGACATTTTTGCAATATTATATATAATGGATGATGGTTGAGTGTGTATACTTAATTGAGTATATTCTTTAATTGCTAACTTTTATATTTTACATGAAAAGGTCAATTTCATTTAAAAAGTACCATAACTTAGATCCTATAACTTACAAATGGATTTTTGAACTGTTAGTGCTTGCAGGAGATAGAGACAGTATTTCATTTTTGACCTTGTCCATCAGATGGTTTTAGAAAACATGTCAGTTTGATAGTAATTTATGAGTAGGATCCCATAGTATTTGTCTTAGACATGAATGAATTTGCTCACAAATTTTGCAGTATGAAATTGATAATAGTGTGATCTGAAATGCAATGCAACCAGCCTACACCAGCCACTGAAAATATTGGATCTCTACCAATTGAAGACTTAATCCCACCTTGGCCTTTGAGGACTTTTGCATGACATATTCCAGTTCATTCCCCAATTAGGCAAAATGTTTTGGTCACTTTTATTACTGGCTTCATTCTGTTTCAAATAGAGATAGGGAAAACATTTTGGCCTCAAATTACCCAATAATAAATTCTTGCGTTTTGTACATACAGCCTTTTATTCTCATTATAGACCCATGTTGCGGTTGGCCTCTGAGTGTCCAGTCCAGGAAGACACTCTGATGAGGATCCTGGTGATAGGGCTGTCCAGAGAACTCCCTCTTGGCCCTAATGATGCTCTCGAGATGGCAGATCAGCTGATGAAGCGGGCAGCAAGCCTTTATACCAGTGGTAGCTATATGTCATTTCATGCAAAGGAAATCTGATCATAAAAGACAATATTTATGAATCTCTTTTCTTAAATTTATATGAATATTTTATCTTTTTATAAGAGATTGACACCTGTCTTCAAAGGACATAATTGTCTGGACTTTTCACCAGGTCTGTCAACCATTCCTTCATTTTTTGTCCCTATATTTTTTTCGCTATAATTTGTCCAAAACCTTGTGACAGCTATATTTGTGGATGAACAGTTCTTTTATTGGAATGGAGTAAAGCGAGCTGTATGGAAACTTTTGGAACAAAATAAAACATTAGTCAAGTACATGAAGAGAATATGGTTCTATACTTTTTGCAAGAATTTTAAGTCAATTGCATTTTGTATGAAATCAAGAGGACCATGAGAACGGAACAGCGGAAGTTCATATCAAACAAAACCTGACTGAAAGGTGACAACAGATGATAACCTAGTCTATCAAGCTGGATGAACAGACAGATTGTTAGATAGATGTATAGATAGATGATAATATATATGTGCCTGAATATGCATGATGCAGTTATTACAAGAAACTTACCTTCTTATTCCAGGTAGGGCAGTGTTACATGTTGAGAGATTTGAGCTTGTGGATGCCCTTTTCAATTTGTGTACATACAGACACCCTGATAACATTGTTCTTCCTAAAGGGTAAGATAAATATGTGTTTTCTTATGTTTCAAAGTTTGATTTGTTTCTGTAATATTTGTTTCTGCAGAGCAATTTTTTTACTACTTTGATCACTCTAGTAATGTGAAAATAGGAAAGTTTAAAATTTCAGAATTATTTTGTATACTGTTATGACTCTTTGGTCATAAACTAAGTAACAGAAATGAGCAAAAACCAACAAGTTCTGTAAAATTCAACAAATAATGTATTTGCATGGAATACAAAGTGAAAATTTAAAAAGAACTGATAGCATTGTGAATTAAATCCTATATAATCCTAACAATTCAATCACAAGTCCAAAAGTATAGTGTTCCAAATGAATTCCAGTTTTAAAAGTCCTGATGTATTAATAGCCTCAAATATGATAATGTGCCAACAGTCTTGATGTATCACAGTGATATAATTCATAATGATCTTGAATGAAATAAAAATAATCCCAAAACAGTGATTTAGTCCAAGAAGTATTAATGAGCATTTTTTTAAATTCCAGTGAATAATTTAAATCAAATAATTCCTCTCAAGTAAAACCTGAGCACAACATTAAGACTGATTCCACTTAGAATGTATAGGTAGGAATGAGTAATCCTGAAGAAAAGAACTTAGATACCCCTCTGCTTGACCTAGGTCACAATTACCATTTTCTGAATAATACTCTGTCATCATAATGGAAAATTGCTCCAAACTAAACAAAATTCACTTCTGAAACCATTTAAAGTCATAATCAAGACTGTATCTATAATTCAAACTGAAGTAAACATTTTTAAAATTAATAATGATCTTAATACACAACTTATAATGGTAGACATGTATTAGCTACATAATATGTTGCTCACAGAATAAATATCACTGCTCATGTATACCCTTACAATCTATAGTCATGAATAAAACAAATCAAACATACAATACAAATTAAATATACATAACAATAAACATAATGTAAGGCAGCCCATATTATGATATTATTTGTTCATCCATTAGCAGTTTTGATTCTTCACAGTAACTTAGATCTCCACCATCTAAAATTACCAAACTTTGTGGAAGCTTGCAGTTGGGATAAGGAAGAAGCCTATGAATTTCAGTCAAAATTCAAGGTTATGGAAAGAAGTAAAATGGTTTCAGCAAATTAAAGTTAGTTCTACATCACAGACATGGATCAAACTTTGTGGCTGGCTTGCATTTTGTTCAAAGAAGAAGCCTGTTAAGTTTGGGATCAAAGGTTAAGATAATTGCAACTGAAAGAGGAAAATAAAATTGCACTAGAAATTTCAGTTCTTGGTAATTAGCCTTTACCAAATTTTATGGATGAATTACCTATTGATTTTGGAGTTAAAATATTAAAAGTCAAGGTCACAGAAGGAAAAGAGATGTTTTTATACTTAATAACTTTAGTTCTGGACCATATACCTAGGCCAGAGTTTGTCGAGTGGCGGGCTTGTGCTTAAGGTATGAAAGAGGCCTTTTGATTTGGGGGTCAAGATGTCAGAGGTTGAGGTCATGAAGGCTCAGAGACAAGTACATAGAGTTAGTACATAAAAGAAACCTATAAATCTTGAGGTCTAAAAGTCAGAGATCATGATCATGGTCAACCTAATAAGAAAATAATGGTTTCAGCACTGTAAGTTAGTTCAAGACTGCTTAGCATGACCAAAGGTCCAGGTAATTAGACATCTTGGTCAATAATCTTGAGAGTCGACTATGTTCTACTAGTGCCTACCTAGAGGACTGTTAAACTTGGAGTAGTTACATTCACAGTAATCCTGTTTTCTGAATTGTTGACCAAGTGCCATAGAGCCTCATTTGGTATTGTTTCATGAAGGTGTTAATCACAGTTTGGGTAAAAGGACAGTGTGAAATGTAGTGAAGCATGTCTACATTTTACAGAGGAGATATCATAGCATGGTATCCAGTAGCATCAATTTTGTTGCTGTCAGTGTTAAAAAGTGAAATTAGACGGGATCTTTTAACAGTATCTTGTATTCCATACATATTTTGCAGTTAAGCTTTGTATATGTTTCCCATTTATACTTTATATACTTGTACACATGCTTGAGCATGTATAGTTTATGTGCATACATATTTTCTTCTTTCAGGTACAATCCACCAACTTTAGCTATATCAGCATTGTACTGGAAAGCGTGGATCATGCTTCTCATTCTAACAGCCTTTAATCCATCAACATTTGGTAAGCTTTCTTTCATTTTACAGTTCTGTTATAGCAAAACACCTGCATTAAAAGACCACCTCAGTTGGTACCACATTATTTCTGCAATAATTTAATTTGTATGGTAATGTTTTGAGTAATAAATAAGGCCTATATTGGTCCAAAATTTACCATTTTTTATTCATGAAAATGTGTATATGGTAAGTTTTTTTACTTTTGTTGGAACAATTTTTAATGGTACATTTTCAGAACTTGTTGCTGGCACTATGTAGCTATTATTGTGCTTGTGAGCCATTAAACACTAATACATACATTGTAAAACAGCATTTGATGGTCTCAATAATGCTTACATTGTTAATCAGCTGCTGTGCTTCAGACTGATTCTTTAATTCTCATTAACTGGATAACAAAATTATACACTTGGTTCCAGTCCAATAATATTAATGGACCAGTTTAAGATGGATGACTCTGCAACCATATATTAATTTTGGGTGCAACATTTATGTTGCAACATGATGTGCTTTGGGGGTGTCAAATGATTTTGCAATAAGGTAGACCACAAACCATGCACCTTCATCTCTCCAGTCCTGGATCAAAAAGCCTGGGTCATGGATACTTTATCTTTTTGGATTGGTTTGGGGTTTTAAGCCACACCTCCTCTCCAGATATTTAGGTACTAAGGACCATACAGAAAATTACAGGCCAGAACAGTAAAATGGTTCTGAATTGACAAATCCTGTGTGAATTTTCTGCTCAGTTTTGTTAAGACATTTCCAGAAAAATCCTGGCAAAACCCAATCTGCTCATGCAACCCCAATTGTGGGTGTTTGATCCTTTTGCAGACAGGCTTCTTCTTGCCAGGATCAGGAAAATCATGGGTGGAAAGAAATTTGAATCTTCAGTTGTTGAGAGAATCTTTCAGGCCGGAATGCTTTTCACTTTAAGTCTTATGAGGGAGTGTGGTGTGTTTTCAAATTCTCATGAAGGGGTATCAGCATCATCCCTAAGAGTGCCTTAGTTTTGCAGATGATTAACTTTTCACTGGTTTGTTAGGAGAAAAGGTTAGCTTTTATTAATGTCAAGCTCTACTACTCCATAATTTCCAGTACAATCAGGCATAATAAGATCAAGGTCTGCATTGTTTGTTCTACTGATTTCTTTTAACAAACTAGGGTACCTACCCATTCGTAATTACCTGGGTAATCAAATTAGCCCATTTAGTTAAAACAAAAAATAACATGTTTACAAGTTCAGAAGTGAACAAGGCACAGAATACTAAGTACAGTTCAAGACTCGTGTCATGTGACATTGATCCGTCGTAGACCTCCATATGCACCCCTTTTCGCTATGTATGTCAAACATTTTCCTTATTTTCTATTTTTAGTATCTGTACATGACACATTTTGAAGAAAGCAGATGGGTTTCTTGAATTTGAAACAGTGTGTCACAAATTCTTTATAGCTTGATACACACTTATGTAACAGAGCAATCTATACTGAAAAAAGATGGTGCCAAAAAGTAAATGAAATGGGCTTTATCGATGTGACTCTTGGATGTTAGATGATTAAAAATGTTAGAGGAGAGGGATTTTACTAAACTGAAGACATGTTACATCAGCAAAAAGACAAATCAATAGCACTTTAAAAAAATTTTGAATGAGGCATTCGACAACGATGTAATGGAGCATTCAGTGTTGGTGGACTTGACTTTATGACCTTTCAGCTAAAATTGAACATGTAGACTAGTTAAGGTGTATAATGTGAATAAATAATTGATCATATTGTTTTGTGTCTGTATAAATATACTAATCTATATGGAGTTAGCTGATTTGTGACAAGAATTTTAACTAACTGCAGATCCCATTAAATAGTAAAAATAGATGTATGCTTTTCATACGCATTTTGGTAATTATGGCATATAATATATAGATTACTCTTTTTAAGTTCAGATTGCACTTTTATGCCACTCATATTAGTAATAATTATGATTACACCTCTCAATGGTGTTGACATGTATGAACTTACAACAAAGTAGTTCAGATTCACATTTAATTTAATTTCCCTTTGACTGGTTACCTGGGTAACTGATCATTAGGATTGATGGGTGCCTGTATGACTTTTCTAAACTTTTGACATCATTTAATTGAACTTACAAGTTAGTATATATGGTAACAAAGGAATAATTGGTGTGCAAAACTCAACTACCAAAAAAATTACAATAAAAAAGGTCACATTCATATTGCTGTTTGTTTCATCATCAAGTAATTTTTATTGCTGTTGTGATTAATGGGGTCAAGTTGAACACTAAAGGAATAGCAGTTAAACTCTTAACATCACAGAAAGTAAATTAGTTTTTGACTGAAAGGACAATAATTACTTTGGCAGTTTCTGTTTAGATGTATTGACATTCAGTTTTTTGCATTTACTATTTTGAAATAAACTACCAAATATATTTAACTTGAAGTTTCAGTCCATTTTAAGTATGTTGAAAAATAAATACTACAGTTTATATCATGCTAATGATTGAATGCCTTACAATGTTTTGTTCATTTATGGCAGGATTTGCAGCCTGGGAAAATTATCCAACACTGAAATGTTTGATGGAAATGGTTATGACAAAGTATGTTCTGATGATCTCTCTCTCTTCTCTCTCTCTCTCTCTCTCTCTCTCTCTCTCTCTCTCTCTCTCTCTCTCTCTCTCCACCTCCCTCAACAGACAGTTAAGCCCTGTTTCATCTATCATTCAGAAAATGTCAATCTGTCAGTGTCAGCTGTCTGTCTCAACAGCACTATTTAGCCTTGCTTACATTTGCATATGGTATTTTTTTTTCAGAGTTAGTTGCTTTCATCAGTGTAAATTCAAATTTTGAAAGCTGATGTTATCCAAAACTAAGTATGCTATGTATATGTGGTGACCACACACTTGGTCATTTAATTTGGTAAATTCTACCTTTTACAGGTTTATTAAATCTTAATGTAGTATTGCAACTTGATCAGATATAGCTTTCACTTGATGAATAAAATTGAATAACAATGTATCCAAATACCACAAATCTAATTTAAACAAATCTGAAGTAAATTGGGGGCCTTCGTTATAGTAGCACTGTTCCATAGTCACAGGGCTCCCTTCACTTAGTTTGGGCCATTACCAAGTTTTATGCATTCACAACTTTGCTTTTGACCCCCAATTTGTGTTAGTACTTAAATGTACTCAGTCAACTGTTATGTCCATATACTTCATACATGCTTCTTCCGGTGCATGTATGGAGTATCGGCTGATGATTGTTATCATAGCAGTCCTCGGGATCAGACATATCAGCCCCTTGCAGCTCCATATACAGGTGTTGGACACTCTTCACAGCCTTACAGACTCTTCCAGGTCTTTCTTCCTGAGGTATTCCCATAGAAAAATTTCAGAGCTCAGCTGGTGCAGTGTGCTGTGACAGGATTTGCCCCCATTATGCCAAAGAGTATTTATATTTGCAATAAAGTTTATGTTGAACCTATGTATTGTGCGTTATTAAAATTATAATTTAATTGATTAAATGTAGTTTAAGTAATACACAGTACATCCTTCTCTGGCCCCTTGCTGGGCCCCTCTTTGTCTACTATGGTTTCTCTGCCCAGACAATATATGTTAATAAGCTAATAACTAAATTTAGATACGTTGTCGTGTTGAACCAATCAGATGACTGGGTTGGAACATGTGATCAAACATTGTGTCAGTTAAGGCATCAGTCATATAGCAGCTAGGATGCCTGTACAGATGCATTCCTTTCAGTGCAGATGCTGCATTTAAATCTTTAACATTATTTGCGGAAAGAACCACCCTCCTCCCCATCTTCCGCCATGATGTTTATTTGGTACAAGACCAAATTTTACCAGTACCAATACTAATAAGCCATTCTCGTCAATGCATGTTTTATCACTTGCACAAAGTGTAGAAAATTATCTTGTAAACAATCCTTTAGAGTAAAGATATTGAATGAATGTACTTTCTACCTTTACAGAAGCTGCATTCAAAATGGACATTATCACATGTCAACACCACAACAATACAGTTCATCCCACACAGCATCGCGAATTTGTTCTTGTCTGTAACTTGGAAAATTATCTGGTTAACATCATTAAATGTAGCTAAAAATACCTAATTTGTTTACACAATATATTTAAATCATAATAGTTATAGTGTTTCCATGCTAGTTGCGAGTGTAAGCCTTCAACTTTAGCATCGCTAGATACTTGACTCACAATAATATATAAATAGAAACCCATAACATTCTAAACCAAGCTGGTACACCCCAGCTGGTACACCCCCTTTACCCCTCCCCACAATCACTTGATGATTCATTTGTTTTGAACAAGATGAAATAAAAGCACCAATGGCATTGTAAAATCAAATCCATAGTGCCCAATATTTTTTTTTAATGACATCGATTACTGTGCCATGATTATATATTCTTCAACACAACAGAATGAAGCAGAAAGTGACTGATAGGAGTAACATCTATGAACAGAAAGGGGAGTGCTTTCATTTTTATTATTTTTAGCTTGAATATTAAAGTCTTGCAATCCATCAAAGAGATATAGCCGACTCTCCTTCTGGTGCTGTGTTCTTGCTGATGGTCACTGATCAGAGTCTGGAGGGATATGGGACTACAACTGTATGAATGGAATAAGTTGGCTTCTTACAGATTTTGATGTTGAGACAGTTAACTTTAAAGACTTGAAATACATTTTACATGAATACTGACAGCCTAGTCTCTTTCTGGTACAGAGGCAAATTTTATCAGTAAAAACCAGCATATATGGCTGTAAAGAAGCCTCTGATGATCAACAAAAAGGATTGATTTTCATGCACAATATTGGTCAGTTACAATTTGCTCCTAGTCACAAGTCAACTCTAACAAAAGAAATTTTTTTTTTTAAAGTATAGTCCTACATGTACATGTACTTAAATTGGCCTAGATTTTAGACAGCAAGATGAAAAAATTATTTTCTTGCTGAGGCTACCAATTGGATGTCGCTATTTACAGTGAAATAAAAACAACTTTAAATCACTGACATTGTTAAAATAACTTAAGTGTTGTAAAAATGTGTGACTTGTTAATTAATTGCATTTAAAAGACCTCCTATCTTCTTTTTTTGGGTCTGCAACCAGGCATGAGTAGATTTGTCTGATATCTCGGGACCTGGTGATTTTTTGACACCCCAACATAATTGAGATAACCAGGTTTGACTGTATAAACACTGATAGTTCTGGACCATAGGGTACTAACAGTATAAATAATTATAGTTCCAGGCTATAAGATACTAGTGCTGGACCATAGGATACTAACATTACTAGTATACGCACTGATAGTGCTGGAGCATTGGGTACTAACATTAGTAGTATAAACTTTTAAGAGTTTTGGACTATAGGGTAGATTCATTACGATATCTCCATATATCAGCATTAGATGGGGGAGGGTGAGAGGTCATCTCTAGATGACTGTTGTTACATTTTGTGTTTAGGTTAGAAATTCACATTCTGTATTGTAAAACTGGTTTGGTTGGCAGTTATTTTCTTTGAACATGTCTTTTTTATTTTATCTAGATCTCATCACATTTTCTAATGTACAAATTCAAATAGACTGTGACATTTAGTCAAATCTGTATGAATTAAATCATTATTAAAATAATTTCAATTCATTTTTCAGTAATAACAGGTTTCCTCCACCTACCACAGCTACAGATGAAAACATGATTGAAGAAATTAGGAGTCGAGAAAGACAGGTAAAATAAATAGTAACAAAAAGCATTGATATTGGTCCATGCAATTACAATTTGTTATGTTGGAAACTAGTAATTCCTTAAGCCACTGATGTGGTACAAGGCTTTTCTGATTAGACAAAAAAGGTGAGTATGGGATGGCCTGTGGTCATTCATCTGTCATCTGTTTTCCATCAGTCATTCAGTGTCCATCCTTCTCTTAGCACAAATTTATTGCCACTACTTCTCATATTTTGTTTGGAGGATTGTCATGAAACCTTAAACACTCATTCACCCCATTGTCAAGTTGGAGGATTGTCATGAAACCTTACTCATTCACCCCATTGTCGAGTTGGAGGATTGCCATGAATCCTAACACACTCATTCACCCCATTGTCAAGTTGGAGGATTGCCATGAAACCTTACACACTCATTCCAGGGTTCCCACGCTATCAGGAAATTGGGGAAAAAGTGGGGAGAAATGATAATTTTTTCCTGACCGTGAAAAGTATTGATGAAAGTCGGGAAAAACATGGAATTTTCCACCACCACATTTACACCCGAAACACTCACGTAATTGAATCGTAACTAAACTGATCATGAGTTAAATTTATCAAGTTCTAACCAGAGGATACAGTATGGATCATTTGTTTGCTTGCCCAGTGGATTAGATTCATCTATAAGACTTTTATTTTCAAAGTCAGCTTGATATCCGTATCTTTCCTTACATGGAAGGTATGAAAACCAGTCAAGCATCACAAGAGGCCAACATGGTGGTGGCAAAATATAGCGGCTTACCGGATGGCCTAGCAAACTTTAAACGTTGTTAGATCGAGTGATACATGCATGAAATAGATATGAAAAGTGCTTATTTTCTCAGAAATTGTGAGTATTAAAATAATTATGTCGTCAATCTGCTGAAAGAGGAGATAAAACTGCATCGTTGATGAAATGTGACCTGGTAATCGCGATTTGCACTGCTAATCACATGAGTACACAGATCTAACAACCCACATTTTCAAATGTTGTAGAGAAGGAAAAAAAATATTAACTGGTTGTAATAAAAATACAAAAACAAAAGATCACAAAATTCTCCATATTTATATGTTCCGAGAACAACTTCTGGAGTTTTGTTGTATCATGTGACTGCCACGTTGACGTGTGCTCTCTGCTTGATAAATCAGACTGGCCAGATTGCTGGCTTTTACAAAAAGTATCTGCCTTTCATTTAATATAATTGAATTTCTGTACAACAACATTATAAAGGAGTTTGTTGCTGATATCACGTGACTATTGGACTTCCGATGTTGCCATTTGAGATTTGTGAAGTCATGTGATTAGTAATGCAAATACTGGATCAGGTTTCATTTACGCTGTAGTTTCGTCTTGTCTGTCAGCAGATTAACCATACAACGATTATAATACTTGCCATTTATGAGAAAATAAATCATTTTCCTTTCGATTTCATGCAGATATGAGTCGATGTAACATAAGTTCAGAGTTTTTAGGCCTGCTGGTAAGTGACTACCATATGTTGCTACTGCACGGTGGTGGCAAAATCCAAGCTTTCGATATGCAGTTGCAGTGACCCCACACACGTAAATAAATGTCCAAATACAAAAACTGGGGTGGGAATATTCGGAGAAACTCAGATTGGAAAACGGACTGCTATTCGTTTTAAGCCAAATTTGTAGTCGAAGTTGTTGAATCTCAGAGCTGAAATAAGACATTGTCGTCCCTTGTATTATATGTTTAAAAACAATACGAGCCCCTGTAGCAATACAGGTTTGGGGACTGGTTTAACGAATTACAAGTTGATTTTACAGAAAATTCAGTCCTTGTTTCTACAACAGTATATAATTTTGAAGGTCTTTTGTGAAAATTTAAATCAACTTTTTTGAAAATGTTTTTTAAATGATGGATTTTTAACAGAATTGTCTTAAGGAGATTAGGTTGTTTGAAAAATCTTGTTTGGGATTTTATTGGCACAGATAAATTTAAGCTCAAACTCTTTTTGTTACAAGACAAGATTCAGATTATATGCGTTTATTGTTTTATTTCTACTGTAATAGGAAATGTTACTTTCTATACAATGCACACACACACATATATATATATATATATATACACACACACACACATTGCTATAGAATTCTTTAGAATTAAAGGTTTGAAAGGAAACAAAACATAATTTATGCTAATTATATTGATCCCACTTAGCAACATAATGCAGCAAAATAAAGTTAGAATTTTTATTCAGTACACTGAAATGATTTTACATGCCAATTTATAGGACTAAAATCAAACTTGTTTCATGTGATACATTTTGTGGTTTTGTACATGATCATCTTTTCTGACTTCAATGTTTTTGGAGAGCCTTGACAGAGAAACACCTTTAGATTTAGAAAATGCATGTTTTATAATCTAAAATGTTCTTTAATTCCATTCAGTAATGGTTATATGTGAACTATAAAAATAAGTAATTTCATCCTGGAAATGACCTGGAAATTTATCTTTAGAAAAGCGTGGGAACGATGTCATTTACCCCATTGTCAAGTTGGAGGATTGCCATGAAACCTTACACACTCATTCACCCCATTGTTGAGTTGGAGGATCACCATGAAACCTTACACACTCATTCACCCCATTGTCGAGTTGGAGGATTGCCATGAAACCTTACACAATCATTCACCCCATTTTCGAATTGGAGGATTGCCATGAAACCTTACTCACTCATTCACCCCATTGTCGAGTTGGAGGACTGACATGAAACATTACATACTCATTCACCCCATTGTGGAGTTGGAGGATTGCCATGAAACCTTACACACTCACTCACCCCATTGTCGAGTTGGAGGATTGCCATGAAACCTTACACACTTATTCACCCCAATGTCATGTTGGTCCTAAAATATGGTGATGCTCTGACTTCCACAGCAGCCATCTTAAAAGACACCACTACTCCTTCAGAATGGATGGTCATATCAACATGGGATTTTAACAAAAATAGGTCTATGACGTGAAGGTGGTCCTAAATAAAAATGGTTCTGGTCTGATATCCAACATGGCTTCCTATGTAACCCTCCTGGAAATCGTATCACTGCTCAAAATAATGAAAAGTCATAGTGAAATAGGGTTTTCACCAGAAGATTCCTTATGACTTGTGGTTGATTCTAGATGAAAGTGGTACTTCTAGGACATCCAGTATGGCCACAACAGTGGCCATTTTGAAAATATTGTTATCATTACTTCCTGAATGGATAATCATATCAACATATGGTTTTCGCTAAAAATTTGTCATGGTGTCTAGTTGGTGCCAAGTGAAAATGGTGCTGATTTGATGTCCAATATGGCTATCACAGCAGCCAGCTTTAGATTCTTATCTCTGTTTCTCCTGAATGTAAAGTTATATTGACATTGCATTCTCACCAAAAGATTATTTATGATATTTAGTTGGTCCTAAATAAAAATGGTGCTGCTCATATATCCAGTATTGCTGGCTTCTACAGTTAGCATCTTGAATATCTTGTTGATGCTACTACTCCTGATTGGAAGGTCAATTGATACTGTGCTTTCCAATGAAGACTTTAATGATGTCTTGTAAGTCCTAAATGAAAATAGTGCCATTTGCACATACAGTATGGCCTCCGCAATGGTAATTTTGACAATATTGTTATGGCTACTCCTTCTGAATGGCTGGTCATATCAACATAAAGTTTTCACTACAAGATGTTTTATGATGGCTAGTGAGTTAGTCATAAATAAAAATGGTGCCAGTCTGACATCCAATATGTCCACCACAGCAGCGGCAAATTTGAAGTCTTTTTATCATTTAAGAATATTAGAGATGGTTTCAACACTAAGCAGTTGAAAGGAAGGCATGATCTTAGCTTGAATTCCTTGAAATTTTTTTGGCTATTTGATCATCAGTCCCATGAAGGGACTCATGTTTTTAAAAAGGTCTGGAATTCCATTATCATTTTATAATGGCAAGTCTTGTAGTTTTTGTTCCAAGTTCTGTATTTCTTTCATTGACCTGCTATGGCTCACATTATCTTAAATGAAATAGTAAATCAAAGAAAGTCCGGATTAATAAAAAAAAAAAAATGAAATATGAATTAAATATGTATAGTCTTTTTCCATGAAAGTCATGTCTCACAATATATGTGTATGTCACTTGGTGTCTTTTCTTTAAATTGGTAGGTGGCAGAACAAGAAAAACAGGAAATTTTGGAATTTGAGAGCTACCTGGCAGCATCTACCACCAAAGTGACCATAACAGAAGCCAACAGTCATCTCATTTCACAGTTGACGACACTGGATCCTAAGTTAGAATTACATCATATATTTAATTATTTTCAATATATGAACTAGAGTGAAGTACTCCCAGAGGCTGTCTGACACAAATGTTGCATAATGGTCAATACATTATCTTATTTTTATCCAACATTCATCAAGTGTTAACTTTTGATGAAAATTATTTTCCTTACTCCCTCTCTTTCATACTTCCTGCTTGTTTCCTTTCTTTTTCTTTCTTTCTAAACTATGTAGTACATCTAATGTCCTGACAGTGGTTTAGGTATACGTTCCCTTTGCAGTACTAATCTTGATCCCGAATAGCAGCTTCTGCAACAGCCAGTAGTTGCTTATAAATAGGTGTGTTTTCCTCATCTTCCAATAGACCTTTCCAACATGTCAGTCCACCTTAATTTGCATCACCTCACCTCATTACCTGTAGCCAGTGGGAGGTTATATTTGGCCATGGTCTGAATAAACAGTGTTATATATATAATGGGCATTCTTTCCTCAAACAGTACTTTAATAAGTTATATATACATCAGCTTTGAGCTGGAATTACTTGAAAATTATTGCTTGAGTCAGATTTGAAAGTTATATTTTAATTTCAGAGTTACAAGACTGTAAATTGTGCATTATTGTTTATGTATTACAAAATTATCATGAAAGTTCCTTTAAATTCCACATAATGCTAAGACTGTTAAGAGTAAAGATGGAGCTTTTTAATGATTGAAGTTAAGTTTTTAAAGTTGAATTTTACCCAAAGACTGTTGCTTTAAGTACAAAAATTTTTCATTAATTTTTGTGGCATGAAATATTTCCATTTCATATCTTCTTTACATTCATTTAATTGTTCTAGCAATGTATGCTCTAATGTCTATTCATTTGTTCCAAGAAATTAAATATTTTACTTTCATTCAAATGGTATTAAGTTATATATTTGACATTTTTTATAGTGGAATAGCACGGCGACCACCTCAACAAGTTCTGGATCAACTAAAGGCTTTGAATGAAAGTCTTAAAATTGGGCAGATGCTTTGTCGCAGCAGAAGTCCAGACTTTTTGTTGGATATTATTCAGAGACAGGTACGTGAGAAAATCCAAGATATATCTAATATTAAAAAATATAAGTTACTTAAAATTCCAAAATGTAATTGTTCATGATTGCTGTAATATTTGTGTATCAGAGTTGTTAATTATCATAAGCTGTACCTTAATTTGATACATTCACTGTAATAGGGTTCATTTTATAATATGACATTGTTCATTTACTTCTTGATCCATATGTCAGTTTTCTTTTTCCACACAATACATTTATTTGTCAACCATATACATTGCCCAGAGTTTATGAATGGCTTGCAATGGGGGTAAGAGAAGACACCTGTTGATTTTAGTTCAGAGAATGAAAATTTCAAAGGTCAGGGTTATAGTAATGCAAAGAAGAAAAATATTTGCTGCACAAAAACTTCATTTATGGATAGTGTTCCTTGACTTTACTTCATGGACAGCTTGTAATGGGTTTAGAAAGAAATCAGTTGATTGTATGGTAAAGAGGTCAATAGTTTAATATCACTGTTAACTTAAAGAAGTAAATGGTCTTCAGATGATATTTTTAGGTTAGACCACATACCTCACCTGATCACACTTGTAGCAGGGAAGAAATCTATAGATATTTAGGTTAAAAGATCAAAGGTCAAGGTCAGTGTCATACAATAAGATATTCTGTTTTGAGATTTTTAAATCTAGGTCAACTACTGTTTCCTGAAAGGGATGGAGCTGTGTGTGTGTGTGAGAGAGAGAGAGAGAGAGAGAGAGAGAGGGAGAGGGAGAGAGACAAAGAGAGAGAGCACTTTATAATACTATGATCTATAAATCTTTCCAGGATTTTGAACATATAAATTGAATAACACATTTCTCGAATAATTGCTTGTGTAATGCACAAGAAATATGACTCTACAGAAGCAGAGACCTTTCCAGTGAAGATCTCTTACATACCTTCACAAATGAATCTTCATTAAAAAAATTGCCATTTTTCCCTCTTCAGGGCACATCACAATCAATGCCTTGGTTGGCAGAACTGGTGGAATCAAGTGAGGGGTCACTGGATGTCCTTCCTGTACAGTGTCTTTGTGAATTTCTCCTCCATGAACCCCAGGACACTGTTAAGGATACTATGGATGATGAGACTGCCAAGTTTGAGAGACATAAAAAAAGACAGGTAGGTGATCTATGATTGCTGTCTAAATGAGACTGCCAAGTTTGAGAGGCATGAAAAAAGACAGGTAGGTGATCTATGATTGCTGTCTAAATTGATGAGGAGACTGCCAGGTTTGAGAGGCATAAAAAAAGACAGGTAGGTGATCTATGATTGCTGTCTAAATTGGATGATGAGAATGCCAAGTTTGAGAGGCATAAAAAAGACAGGTAGGTGATCTATGATTGCTGTCTAAATTGGACAATAAGACTGCCAAGTTTGAGAGGCATGAAAAGAGACAGGTGGGTTATTTACGATTGCAGTCTAAATTGATTTGGAGCCAACAGTGAAGTTAACATTTTTGATGTTATGAAAAATTCCTAATTTTATTCAGTCTAAATTGTTTTAACTTGCTAATCAGAAGTATGTACATTCTGCCAAATATACTTTGATGTGAATGAGATTGCCTGTCTTTCTTCCTTCCTAAGGGTTTGCACAGTTTATGACTTGAAGAAATTTTGGCCTGCAGAGATACAGATTAAGTTTAGAACAGCAGTGGTATCTTGTTCCTTTTGATGTTGGAAATAGTCATTCATCTATCTTCTGTCTATTGAGTTAAAATGTCACACATATGGTCTGAATTGCAAGTGGTGTATCTGTATAATTTTACTGTTCAAAACAGTTCCTACAGGTATTTCATGTGAATTTTTAGGACATGCCTGCAGTTTAAGTAAGAAAAGCATGATATATCATTAAGTGTTTTATCTGTGAACATCTAATTAGAAATTTGGTTGAGTTTCTAAAAATATATCTCTAAATACATTACCCAATCATAATATGTTAGAATTTGTCCACTATATTTCAAATCCAACCACCACCACCCCAAACCCAACCCCTCAAGTTAAAATAAGCAGTACAGTTTAAATGCTGTCTATTGATGGAGACAAGTTTTCTGGCTATAGGAAAGTATATACTCTGTTTTGTACTGTTTTCATGCTCCACTTTTATTTTGAATGAATAATGTATCATCTCATTTGCTAATATCGTTATGCAACAAATTCAGTTGGCACCATTTTAACTGCTGACATGGCGATCACAAGTACTTGCGGACCATTTCAGCACTGACTAAATAACGGTGGAGGATAGACACCCCACTTGCATCAGCTGTATGGGTTGCAATTCAGACCATATGTGTGACATTTTAACTCAATAGACAGAAGATAGATGAATGACTATTTCCGTAAAAAAAAACTATTGCATCCTTGTGGGAGCTAAGTAATGTAACAATTAGAGACTTTAATGCTATCGGCATTGCTGCTGCCACAAACATGGTAGAAAACATTCTCTCGACAGTCTTTGAAGCTGAAAAGTGCACTGATTAAGACTCACCTGGTGCCATTTTCATGGACCACTTGCACTGTTCCAGTTCACTGTCACCCTTGGAGATAAAGCCAGACTTGCGTCTTATGGTGCAACATTTGGGACCAGTACTCACATGATACAGTTGCCTTGCTGGGTCAGACACAAAACTTCCCAATACTGGTTAGTGATCTTTACAAGGATAACCAGTACTGGAGCCCATCCCAGGACTTCATCCAGCACTGGATGGTTCATATTTTGATTTGGACATGGTCAAGGTTGGGATTGGTTATGATAATCACTACAAAATCTAATCATCCTAAGATCATCTTGACTTGAGCAGTCTTAACACATGACCACTGCTTCCAGTGAGCTCCATTATACCAAGTGCTGGCTTGTTGATATTAATAATGCCATGCATCCACTGTTTGTGATAACCAGCCCAGCTCTGCCACGGACACAGTGTTTCTCACATTTACAAACATACCAGTTTCAGATGGCTCTTTATATTGATACAACAGATATGGTACCAGGACTATCATCAGGCCCAACCTGGTACCAAGCCAGTACTGGCTACAGGAACAGTCCAGTCACAGATGCTTGACACCAGCACAGTTTGATGGAAGACACTTAGTGAATGCATGGAGCTTACCATATCCTAACAAGGACAGATTCCTGTCCTTGTCAAACTGTTCAGATGGCTTTCATGACACCCTTGTTAAACCTATCAATGCCTAAGTATCAACAGGCCTTAATTCTCCAAGTGCCATATACTGCTCATTTACTGTGTCCCAAGCTTATACAAATCACATTTGGATTTTGCAGTCTTTTAGTAAGAGGTCCCAGCCCTAGACAGCAGCATTTTAGGAATAAATAAACCCATTTATGTATGCATAAACCATAGGTCCTTTGTGAACATTAAGCAGTTGATTACTAAATGTCTTAGCAATTGGGTCTATGCTTGATTAAGTCGGTTTCCATTTTCCAGCAGGTCAAGTTGAAGTTCAACTTTCCATTGGAGATACCTGCTGAATGTTATGCTTTGGAATTTGGGATCCCAAATAGCACACATTCTTAATAGAGCAGCACAATGCATGCCTCTAACAATTTAGCATTCTCAGTGAGCATGCAGTTAGCATACAGGAATGCATTCATCACAACTTTTACTTTTCTAAAGGACCACAATAAGACAATCATTAAGTCACAACTACTCTTGTCAAATCTGATCTACCATGGCCTGTTAGAAGAAGTCAGAAGACAGGCAACCAAAAAGGCTGACCCCTCACAAGTTAAGCATCGAGACCATATATTTTATTTTCCAGGAGAGATCACGGAATCTTGAAAGAACCTTTTCAGCCATGACTGAAAGATAAACCTTTCTACATGCTTCTCCAACTTTTCACTTGTTGAGGACTCAGTTTCCAAAGCACACAGACAACCAAAATGAGGGAGATTAAAACCCAATCCCTCTTCCCAGCAGCCATGTCAAAGAATAGTATAATCTGCTCATGCTGCGCTTCTCAGACATCCAATGGGGGGGGGGGGGGGCTTCAGTATTTTGCTATAGAATGGGAGAATCTATGCCATGGTTATATATGGGTCCATTTTGGAGAGCCTTCAACTTACTTCCTATGTTAAGGTATCCTTTTGATGCTAATGTTTCAGGAGACCCATACAATGCTGTGAGACTTCAGTAGAATCATGGACAGCATCATGTTTATTTTTCCAGACCAGCTCCATTTCCACTACCTGCAGTTACCTTAATGACATCCTGTAAAAACATCAGATGAGTTTTACCCTGCTTCAAGACATGCATGCTCTTGATCCATCTTGGATTCCTTGTCAACAAGGAAAAATCCTATTTGACAGTGTTTACTTAGGTATTGAATTCTTTTTACACTGTGTCTCCACCTCAAGAATGTGCATTCAGCAGCATCTTGACAGTGACATCCATTCACTCAGGGAGTCACACACCAGCCCTAACCTTTTGCACTTCTAAGGCATTCTTATTGAGACAGCAGACCTTCTTTTCCTAGGCCATTTGTTTATGAGACCACTTTAGATGATCCTTCTTTCATAGTGGCAGACCAGGCACTGCCGACAAGGTCTTGGATAGCATGAAGTCCCATCTCAGCAAATTGGAGGACCTTGACTGGCTTGTGTTGGGCATGCCACTTCAGGACCAGCTTCCAGAAAAAATTGTTTCCATTGATGCCAGCTCATTTGGGATGGAATACCCAACTCATGCCCTCCTTCCTAGAAGTACTTGGCACCTTAATTAGCAGTCATTGCACATCATTCTCCAGGAGGAAAGGCCATGGGAGGAGACAGTATTTGGCAAGGGTGTTCTAATTCAGTCTATCAACTTGACTGTTGTCAATTGCATCAGGAGGCAATGGCAAATGTGAACCAAATCCTCAGACAAAATCATTCAAACTAGAAGGCCCACTGAAAGTTTATAAAGACTTGTGGATGTTTTTCTACCAACACTTTGAATGAAAGCACAGCAATCTTTTTTTAAACATTTGTACAAATTTCCTCCTTAGGCTATTCAGAGAGAGAAAGCCCCACTTCAAGGGCTAACATTGCAAAGACATTTTCAACTTTCTGGTTGACTTTGATTTCTCCACACTGAAATCTCTTGTTCTCTGCCTGAAATGGAACCTGCAATGGATTATGACTTGGCTGAACAAGACTCCATTTGAACCCTTTCGTGAGCTTCAATAGCTATTTCTTGTATAAAACCTGATTTCTAGTTGCCTCGGCTATGGCAGGTAGAATAAGCAAGCTATATGTTCTTTCAGTTGACCCACACTATCACAGTTCTGTCAAATGGCCTCAGTTGGCTCCTAGTCAGATGCAATTAATCCTGTTTGTTAATTCCACTTTCTTTCTTGGCCCCTTCATCCTGTTGGTGCCCACAGGGCTTTAAAATGGTACCAAAAGTGAACTGAGAAATTCAGGAAAGGGAGGTTTTCCTACTGATTATGTAGGTTTATTCTTGCAACTTTTAAGGAAATTAACCCAAACCCAGATCAATTTCTTACAGATTTCAGGTCATTGTGGTATCCATGAGCTTAGCTGTTGAGTGGAATCGCTCCCTTACCTCAGTACTACAGATTGTGGGTTGAAGGTCAGAGTCAACCATTTGTAGTTTTGCCACAGATATGTCCCAGCCCAAAAGAACTCAGTTTGATCTGGTAGGTCTAATATCACTCAACCCATTCTGGACCATCATAGGAATATGGTCATTTGACTTCCACTGCAGTATTTTTCACTGTCACATTTTCCCAATATACCAAGGCAAACTCTAGCTTCTGGGCTATTGGTCTAAAGCTGCTTCACATTTACTAGAGTCTGGGACAGCTCTTGAGTATTGGGTTGTAACTCCTTCCTCCTCACACCCATTCTTATATCATATTGAAATCAGATAACATATTTGAATAAGAAACTGATATTTTGAAGGTTAAATAAGATTCTTTGATAAGACTTGTTGTGTCCAGATATGTGCACATCCTCTGAAACCCTCCCCACACTTAATCCCTGTAGAGTGTGTATCACTCCAATATTAACTGATGACTAATCCCTATATCCAAATGGAGACTACTCTTGTCTGACTTCATTCCTAGGCAAGGAGATAAAAAATTAGCACAATTGTTGCTGACCAAGTCAAAAAGCAGTTATAATCTTTTGTTGGGGGAGGGTAAGCTCAATTTGTGAGCAAATGGATGTACTCCAAACATTGCGATAGGTTCGGCATTATTGATGAAAAAATATTTTTTCTTTGAAAAACTTGCATTTTATCCCTCTCCTATATTCAATGCAGGGTACATGCATTTGTTCCCCTAAGTAGCTTCAAGAAGACTTGATAGATTGTTGTAACAGCACATTTAAAATATACTAGATAAAGCCATTTTTTATTTCAGCATCATAGTTTCAGGGCATCTGAGTTAATTAAAATAACTTTTTAGAGTTTCATTACATCTGGGCTATGCAGGATTTCAGACCATTTTTCCTGCAAAGTTTTACAGGGTTATATCCCTTTTGTATTGATTTTTTTTGTTATAGTAAGAGTATGTATGTAGTAGTGTTTTAGGGCACATTAGCACTTTTGGCTGTATGATGTCATTACTTACCTTGAATTACCCATATTTATACGATGATGCTTGATGATAAGTCCACCCCTGATTTACAACATTTTGGCAGATATCATAATTTGATAAATAATTCCAACACCAACTTTTTTTGATAAATTCCCAGCCCCCAGGACTTATCATGGGAGACATACTGTAGATATATAAAGTTGCACTATAGCAAAAAGATGGATTACCTTCAGTAATTATCAATTATAAATGACTGGAACTCCTGTCTGCATTATTTAAGTGTCAAAAATAGAAGATAGGTATGGGGAAGATGTGGAAGTTTGTGGGCAAGATGATGCATAAATAAGCTTACAAAAGTTAGGATGTTGAGGTGGGATGATGTAGTACATAAATAAGCTTACAAAAGTTAGGATGTTGAGGTGGGATGATGTAGTACATAAATAAGCTTACAAAAGTTAGGATGTTAAGGTGGGATGATGTAGTACATAAATAAGCTTACAAAAGTTAGGATGTTGAGGTGGGATGATGTAGTACATAAATAAGCTTACAAAAGTTAGGATGTTGAGGTGGGATGATGTAGTACATAAATAAGCTTACAAAAGTTAGGATGTTGAGGTGGGATGATGTAGTACATAAATAAGCTTACAAAAGTTAGGATGTTGAGGTGGGATGATGTAGTACATAAATAAGCTTACAAAAGTTAGGATGTTGAGGTGGGATGATGTAGTACATAAATAAGCTTACAAAAGTTAGGATATTGAGGTGGGATGATGTAGTACATAAATAAGCTTACAAAAGTTAGGATGTTGAGGTGGGATGATGTAGTACATAAATAAGCTTACAAAAGTTAGGATGTTGAGGTGGGATGATGTAGTACATAAATAAGCTTACAAAAGTTAGGATGTTGAGGTGGGATGATGTAGTACATAAATAAGCTTACAAAAGTTAGGATGTTGAGGTGGGATGATGTAGTACATAAATAAGCTTACAAAAGTTAGGATGTTGAGGTGGGATGATGTAGTACATAAATAAGCTTACAAAAGTTAGGATGTTGAGGTGGGATGATGTAGTACATAAATAAGCTTACAAAAGTTAGGATGTTGAGGTGGGATGATGTAGTACATAAATAAGCTTACAAAAGTTAGGATGTTGAGGTGGGATGATGTAGTACATAAATAAGCTTACAAAAGTTAGGATGTTGAGGTGGGATGATGTAGTACATAAATAAGCTTACAAAAGTTAGGATGTTGAGGTGGGATGATGTAGTACATAAATAAGCTTACAAAAGTTAGGATGTTGAGGTGGGATGATGTAGTACATAAATAAGCTTACAAAAGTTAGGATGTTGAGGTGGGATGATGTAGTACATAAATAAGCTTACAAAAGTTAGGATGTTGAGGTGGGATGATGTAGTACATAAATAAGCTTACAAAAGTTAGGATGTTGAGGTGGGATGATGTAGTACATAAATAAGCTTACAAAAGTTAGGATGTTAAGGTGGGATGATGTAGTACATAAATAAGCTTACAAAAGTTAGGATGTTGAGGTGGGATGATGTAGTACATAAATAAGCTTACAAAAGTTAGGATGTTGAGGTGGGATGATGTAGTACATAAATAAGCTTACAAAAGTTAGGATGTTGAGGTGGGATGATGTAGTACATAAATAAGCTTACAAAAGTTAGGATGTTGAGGTGGGATGATGTAGTACATAAATAAGCTTACAAAAGTTAGGATGTTGAGGTGGGATGATGTAGTACATAAATAAGCTTACAAAAGTTAGGATGTTGAGGTGGGATGATGTAGTACATAAATAAGCTTACAAAAGTTAGGATGTTGAGGTGGGATGATGTAGTACATAAATAAGCTTACAAAAGTTAGGATGTTGAGGTGGGATGATGTAGTACATAAATAAGCTTACAAAAGTTAGGATGTTGAGGTGGGATGATGTAGTACATAAATAAGCTTACAAAAGTTAGGATGTTGAGGTGGGATGATGTAGTACATAAATAAGCTTACAAAAGTTAGGATGTTGAGGTGGGATGATGTAGTACATAAATAAGCTTACAAAAGTTAGGATGTTGAGGTGGGATGATGTAGTACATAAATAAGCTTACAAAAGTTAGGATGTTGAGGTGGGATGATGTAGTACATAAATAAGCTTACAAAAGTTAGGATGTTGAGGTGGGATGATGTAGTACATAAATAAGCTTACAAAAGTTAGGATGTTGAGGTGGGATGATGTAGTACATAAATAAGCTTACAAAAGTTAGGATGTTGAGGTGGGATGATGTAGTACATAAATAAGCTTACAAAAGTTAGGATGTTGAGGTGGGATGATGTAGTACATAAATAAGCTTACAAAAGTTAGGATGTTAAGGTGGGATGATGTAGTACATAAATAAGCTTACAAAAGTTAGGATGTTGAGGTGGGATGATGTAGTACATAAATAAGCTTACAAAAGTTAGGATGTTGAGGTGGGATGATGTAGTACATAAATAAGCTTACAAAAGTTAGGATGTTATGGTGGGATGATGTAGTACATAAATAAGCTTACAAAAGTTACGAGGGGGCCCCGAGTGGCCGAGTGGTCCAAAGCGTTCTTCGTTACGGATCACTGCCATCTCACCGCTGTCTGCGTGGGTTCGAGTCTCGGATTCGGCTAATGTGGGTATGTGAGAAAGCTTGCCAGTAGCTTCTCGTGGGTCGGTGGTTCTTTCCCAGGTTTTCCCGGGTTCTTCCTCCACCATTAATACTGGTCGCCATGTTTAGCCAATCGCGTGCTGAAAAATGGCGTTAAACCCAACAACAACAACAAAAGTTACGATGTTGAGGTGGGATGATGTAGTACATAAATAAGCTTACAAAAGTTAGGATGTTGAGGTGGGATGATGTAGTACATAAATAAGCTTACAAAAGTTAGGATGTTGAGGTGGGATGATGTAGTACATAAATAAGCTTACAAAAGTTAGGATGTTGAGGTGGGATGATGTAGTACATAAATAAGCTTACAAACGTTAGGATGTTGAGGTGGGATGATGTAGTACATAAATAAGCTTACAAAAGTTAGGATGTTGAGGTGGGATGATGTAGTACATAAATAAGCTTACAAAAGTTAGGATGTTGAGGTGGGATGATGTAGTACATAAATAAGCTTACAAAAGTTACGATGTTGAGGTGGGATGATGTAGTACTTTACAAGCAGGTCTGTGATTTTGAAGACTTTGTAACAGCTAAAATTGGTGTTCATGTTTTATCTTTGGTATTGTTTCCAATTTTAGATACAAGTTATTTGTTATCCATGCATATCTCTTTAGAGCTGAAAAGAATCATAAAGTGCTGTGCATATTAGAAAAATATGTTGTTGATTGATACGTAGGTTATATTAATTGGTGTTTAAATTCCTATTTATACATCTTGTCTATTTAAGAAACTGCATAAACAGGAACAGTTGTTGACAAGGCTGCAGAACCTGGTGCACAGTGCAGAGGCAGACAGCAGGACAACATACGAGGTTCTGGACTATTTCTTGAAAAGACTTTCTTCTCATCAGATTGCCAGCAGAGCACAAGCAACGAAGGTACAGGAAATTGACTTCATTATATATGGTGCTAGGCAAGAACTGTTATATTGAAACATGTTTTTTTTATGGAAGCCTTTCTGTGTCATTGCCATTCTGACTGTCTCTGGCATTATCTTTCTGTCTATCTGTCTCTTGGTGGAAACCTTTCTGTGTCGTTATCTTTCTGTCTCTGTCATTGTTATTCTGTCAGTTTGTCTTTAGATGGAAACCTTTCTGTGTCAGTGTCATTCTGTCTGTCTCTGATGGCATTGAATATATTTGAGACTGACAGATTGACTGACATATACATAGACACACAAGCAGGCACAAAAACAACTAATGTATATATTCGCTTATAAGTCAAATTCAACTGCAAACTGCACAGACCCAGATCTGCTGTTGATGAATAAGCCACCCAGTCTTGGTCTATCCAGTTTGTTAAGAGTAATTAGTAGAAAAACAACATAGACCCTGATCTGCAGGCATATTATGCTACAGTAGATCAAGATCTTTATTGTTTGCCCTTTGATTTGACTTACAAGCGAGTATAAATGGTATGTGTGGTGTGCTGTTGTATTATTAAGGGTCACATGATTTAATCAAGGTGGTTCATGCATCCAAGGAAAGCTTATGTTGACAATATGTAGTATAGCCAGATTAAGTGATAATCATTATCAGTAATCATGTATTAAAGATAGTGTCTTTTTTATAAGACAGGTTTTCATGATGAACCAAAATTTATGTAATTCATTATTTATAGTTGATCCTTTAAAAAAGACCTTCAGCATAAATTGTTTCTGACTGTGATTGCAGTTAGTGACTCATATAAGTCACATGCAAATTTCCAGCAAATGCCGAATTTAAGTATAGGTCTGTTATATATAGGTGATTACATGCCAGAAGAAGCAAAATTTATATCTGACCTACTTCTTAGATTTTTCAAAGTGGTTGCTTATTTCATATTTTGTGATATATGTTTGCTTTTTTTCATCATAAATATTGGTAATGATTTGCACTCAGCAGATGTAATGGCTGTCAGCTTCAAAAAACTATGAAACTAAGTTGGAATTTCACTTAAAGTATGTTAGTCTTAACCAACCCTCCATGTGTCCCTTATTTCATTTCAAAGCACAAAATTGGGGCTTATATTTAAGTATCATGGTTTGAAAGTAAGTTGTGTAGAGGTGCATATTCTAGCAGGCAGAGCTAAATATAGGTAGCAAAATTACCAGTTAGGTAGAAAACTTGCATGCTAAATCCCAACCATTGTTCTTTTCAGTAAATGTTCATAACACTTTGTTGTTAGAGTCCATGCATCTAAAAATCTTGCCTTCATTTCTTTTTCTTGTCCCCCAGTCGCAGATTTAAAACTTTGAAAGATTTGGTAAAAAATGTTTGCCAATTCTAACACAGGTAGCACACTTAAATTTTGGTTGACAGATTTCTGCCTACTCCAGATAATTTTGCATTCTGAGTAAGTACAGTGAAATAGCGTTGCTAATACTGCTGTTGCAGGGTCTGTGCATGGTGGTGTCCAAGTCCCAAGTGAAAGTGAGTGATGAGGACAAAATGGATGCTGACCAAGGAGAAGTAGAAGAAGACGGACCCTATACCTGGCTTCTCAAGGACTTGCCATCCCTCCCCATGTTCTCTCAAGTCAAAATTCAGACATGTACAGCGTTGAGACAGGTAATTTGGTAGAAAATCAGTCATTAGAGCTGAAATGAATATCTGAACATTTGAATTAGTATACTTTGTGCAAATATTTCAATAGAAAACTGGTATTGAATATTTATTTGTTTACCCAGCAAGTTTGACAGCAAAAGAAACAAACAAGGCAAAAAGCTAACTATGCAGCATTGAAATTAATAGTTTACTAGAAATAACTTCAAACCTGCTAAATCACTTGAAATTCAAAACCTTGAATCACAAGATAATCATACATTAAAAATTATGAATTGTCACATTGCTCACACCATCACCATTTCTGTTCATTAACGTGTAATATGGCAAGTTGGTGAAAACCATGATATAGTAAAGAAGTCACATCAAAATCAAATCCTTTTCACATCAGTGAGACAGAACTCCAAAATATTTATGAACAGTTTTTGGCATTTTTTCAGTTGGGAACAGTTGTAGTTAATCCTTCAAACAATTACCAATCTCTGACCCCCTATCATCTTACCATGACAAGTTAACTCTGGTATAGTTCTGCATTGGGTCTTTCATTAAAGTTCTGAAGTCATTACACAGCTATTGAATTGTCAGTATGCTTAAAATTTGTCACTGTCCTTTTGTTTTCTTAATGATGCAGATGTCAGTTTCATTTCAGTAAGATGTGCCATTTTACATGGAACCAAATCATTTAGATTGTAGGGGTGACGATTTTGCTTTTACAACAATGCTTTGCTATTCATTTTTTTCTGTGCATATTAGTACAAAGCCCTCATTCTATGTCTATTTTGAAAATGACCAAATTGTCTGTTGGGAACCACTCTTTATTCACAAAACCCATGTATGGGTTTCAGTTCAACATTTATTTATGGAGTCTGAATATGAGTTTCTTATGACTTAGCAGGAAACCCCAATGTCCGATTCTGATATTTTAAAGTAAGTCCAAAAGCCAGTACTGTCAGATATATCAGGCATGTACTAGTATGACAGATATATCAGGCATGTACTAGTTTGACTAATTCCAGATATACCAGGCATGTACTAATATGACAGATATATCGGGCATGTACTAGTTTGACTAATTCCAGATATACCAGGCATGTACTAGTATGACAGATTCCAGAGGCTTGCAGTCAGCATATCCATCTTTAAGTATTTAAATTGGCCATGTGTTTGTTTGATTTTGATTGTGGATGAATCACTTCCCAAAGCAATATTTTATATCACCTAAAATTTAACTGAAGATGTAATCAGATTTTTGCATAGTAAAGACCATTTATCTTTGTACTGAATTCAGACATGATTTTTCTCCATTTAAAGGGGAATTCTGCTTTTCTCATGACTTGAAACAGATTTTTCTTGATTGGTCCGTTTTTTATATCATCTCCAATCTTTTTTAAAAAATGGTCTTTCCAGTCCCAATCCACAACGACCCTTGTAAATTATTTGTTCCATATACATGTATTAGTTAGCACACCTCACTCATAAAGCATATTCTGATTGGTCAAAGGTTTAAATTCATCAAATGAATCTTTGTGTAATGGAAACTGATGGCAATGGAAAGAAGAAGCATGCTTGCAAAACATTTCATCCTGAGTTGTTAAGAATGAGCATGACACAAAAAGTTTAGATAAAGGTTTAAAAAACATATTGAAATGGGAATGGCTGGAGCAAAAAGTTGATGGAAATTTAATTGGTCAGTTTATAAGAAAACTGAATGCTAGAAGACTGGCATTTTGTGACCTCTGCAAGAAATATCTGAATTATGGTAATTGCAGTTGGAAGAGTTTATAACAGCACCTACAAAACAAGCTGCAAACAGAAAAACTGATGCTCAAAAGGCATCTGGAAAAAGTGCAATTAATTACTATAAGAAGAAAGATTTCTTGATTGAGGGAACAGATGTAGCCCTCTGTCAGAATATGCACACTGCATGTCGCCAATACAAGCACTTGAAAGGAAAAAGGCTTTCATTGAGAAGGAAAAGGACTGATTGCACATTGAGCCAAAAAAGTCATTGGTGACAAAAAGGAAAGCTAAAGAAATCGTTGCCAAAGCTGCAAAAAGAGCTTGACTGGCATATCAACAGGTTGTATCCATTGGAGAAAATGACAAGTGAATGTATGTGATTAGTTGTATACAGTTGATGTACTTGGGTGTTTATTTTACAGATTTGTTATGAAAAGAGAGAAGTATAATATATTGGCTGCAAAAATTGACAAATTATTGTGACTTAATTATGATGTGAACACTGACATGCACATGAAATAACTTAATAGTATTGGAGAACAAATTCATTTGACTATAAATATTGTGAAATTATTGAAGTAAAGTTTAACATTTTTGGTAAGTTTATTAGTTTTTCAAATGGTTGTTTTGGTTTATTTTATGATCTTAAGTTTTACCAGGAACAGTTTTTTATGAGTGTAAAATGTGTTGCTACCCCTCGAGACCCCACTGGGGGAGGATCCCCAAACCCCCTTACAATTTTTTCAGCTTTTTTTTATGGAAGACCACAGTCATGTATGTGGATTTAAAGGCAAACAGGGAATATAACACCTACATTGAATTGATTTCATTTGAATCATCAAGAAATGGATTAAATATAATGTCATTAAATGACATTTAGATACCTTTCTTCACATTGTTTTCACTGCAGCTTAGGCAAGGGGAGGGGGTGTCAACAAATGCCAAAGTAGACAGTGAAAGATATTGCATTAAATAATTTATTAATAGTATTCAATTTTCAAAATCATATTTCAGCAAATATTCAAATAGAAAAATGTAATAATTTCAGCTATAGTGATCATGCAGGAATTACTTCCCTACAATATACTATAGTGGTGTCAATCCATCACAGACTATACCTCTTAAAACTTTCAGGTAAACACAAGTATTGGGCAAGACATTTTAAGTCCTGATGTATGCCCATTGTCTAAAAGCTGTATTTGGAAGCTGAATTAATGAGATCAGACTGGATATACATATTACTTTAATGCATATATAAGTTTATCAACAATTAAGTGAATTCACAATAAAGGCTATAATTCAGAAATCAAATATTTTATATAAAAAGAAGAAAGAAAAGGAAGTGCCCGTTTTATTTTATCTTCACTGTTTTTTCCCCCCTGTAGGCTTGTCAGATTGAGACAGATCCAGCCCTTGTCAGTGCCTACATCATATTTCTATCCCAGTATGCAATGGATCAGAACTTGCATGAACTCGATGACCTAGCTCTGGTAAGCAAGATTCTCCTATTATTTGTATAGATTTCTCAGCTTTACATCTCCTTGCTTCAGCCAAAACTGAGGTTTAACATTTTGTTAATCGCTATGTATTTTTTATTAGTATAACAGACTGACAGTTGAGAGAGAGAGAGAGAGAGAGAGAGAGAGAACATGACAGTAATTTGAGCAACATTTTGTAAACATGATAATTTGTAAACATGGTTGGCTTTTAACTGCACTTTCAGCACTTTATTATAACTTAAAAGAATTTGTGTTAAGAGTTAACGTAAATCTTTGTGAGAATTAATGTATCTTTGTGTTAAACGTTAATGTAAATTGGTGTTAGGAATTAATGTATATTTGTGTTAAGAGTTAATGTAAAACTGTGCTAATAATCAATGTATATTTGTGTTAAGAGTTAATGTAAATCTGTGCTAATAATCAATGTATATTTGTGTTAAGAGTTAATATAAATCTGTGCTAAGAATTAATGTATATTTGTGTTAAGAGTTAATGTAAATCTGTGTTAAGAATTAATGTATTTTTTTTTGTTATGTAAATTTGTGCTAAGAATTGATTTATATTTGTGTTAAGAGTTAATGTAAATCTGTTAATAATTAATGTATATTTGTGTTAGGAGTTAATGTAAATCTGTGTTAAGAATTAATGTATTTTTTTTGTTATGTAAGTCTGTGCTAAGAGTTAATGTAAATCTGTGTTAATAATTAATATATATTTGTGTTAAAGAGTTAATGTGAATCTGTGTTAAAAGTTAGGGTAGATATGTGGTAAGAATTAATGTATATTTGTGTTAAGAGTTAATGTATATTTGTGGTAAGAATTATTGTATATTTGTGGTAAGAGTTAATATTTATTTGTGGTAAGAAAAGTTAATATATATTCATGGTAAGAAAAGTGAATCTACATTTGTGTTAAGAGTACATGTATATTTGCTGAGAAAAAAAAACTGTTACTTACACAGCATGTAGCCCCAACTATGTTCTCTATATTCTGAAAGTACTTTGTGATGTTGGTGATAACATAGACCCAATACCATTGTGACTATTAATTCTGCAAGTCCAAAAAGACCCCAAATGTCCATGACTTTTTACTTTTATTTTGAGGTCTGTGCGAGAATCAACTTAAAAAATTTGCAGAAATATTTTATTTTATCATTTAAATGACTTGCAGTATTCAAAGAAGAACATATCCATATTGAAAGTAAATTTTGTGTGATTTTCTGATTTACGCTTTGAATGGTTACAAACAGGGGTCCCTTGCTATGATGTATGATTTTATGGTGGACAAATTGATCATTATAGCTAAACATTCATATAAAGAATTCTTTTTAATGTACACTAGAGTGATATGGGGTTCACTTAATGTTCAGTAAAGTAGTACTGGGTTCACTTATTAATGCTCACTATAGTACTGTTGGGTTCACTTAATACACACTAGGGGACTGTTATGTTCACTTTATGTACACTCAGGTATCACTGGGTTCACTTAATGCACATGAGACTGATATTGGGTTCACTTCTTAATGCATGCTAGAGTACTATTGAGTTCACTTAATGCACACTGTAGTCCTGTTTGATTCACTTCATACACACTTGAGTACCATGGGTTCACTTAGTGCACATGAGACTAATATTGGATTCACATATTAATGCACACTAGGGTACTATTGTGTTCACTCACTTTATGTACATTTGAGTACTGTTGGGTTCACTTAATGCAGACCGCTCCGTTGGCCTTGTGGTTAGAGCATCTGCCTCGGATGGCTTCATACCCTGGCCGAGTCATACCAAAGACATATAAAAATGGTACTAACAGCTGCATTGCTAGGTGCTCACCATTAAGAAGTTAGTGTTAGGACTGGTTGGCCTGGTGTCAGGATCATGTGACTAGGTGGGACATCATGCTACATGTCTGCAGCATGATGCCCCATTGTTAGACATCACTGTAAACTGCCATACCACAGACATCAAAGCAATATGACTGAAAAATTGATAAAGCTACATTTAAAAAATCCATATCACACACACACAGACACTTAATGCAGATGAGAGTAATATTGGGTTCACTTCTTAATGCACACTAGCATAATATTAGGTTCACTTAATGCACACATGAGTAATATTGATTCACTTTTTAATGCACACATGAGTAATATTGGTTCACTTTTTAATGCACTCTTGAGTGATGTTTGGTTCACCTTGTAATGCACACTAGAGTAATATTGTGTTCAAAATGAGTGTATTATCCAGAAATTTGTGGTTGAAATGTTGGTCTTAGTTAGGGCCACTGTTGGAAATCAGGCAGCTATATTAAAAAGTAAAATCCTACTGTTGTCGTTGCTTCTGTTGCAGGACATAGCCCAGCTTATTGTGGAGAGGACAACAGTCATCAACTATATTCTTCCACAAGAGGGCTTCACCAGTAAGTCAGCAATGGCTAATCAGACACTGGAGGCTCTTATTTCACTTTTCATCAGCTATCTCAGAAAGGGCAGGGAACCAAACAAGGAAATTTATCCATGGGTGAGTTCTCTTACAGCTTATCTCCAAACTTGATTTGCACAGTTGATACCCACACAAAATTCTTTTGGACTTATATGTTGACACTATGTTAATTCTATAGACATAAAAACCATTATGGAATCAAAACAATAATGGCACTTGGAGCTTTTTATATAAATAAAAAGTCAACTCTTTCATATTTTCTTTTTTGTAGATATTACAGTCAAGACCAGTTTGTCTCATTGTGAATTCATTTAAGTAAACAAATAAATTTGCTGTAATGCCTACATTCTTGCTAGTCTGCTTTGCCATTCTGAATTTGTGAAAGTGATATTGATATACACCATTGAGGGGTTGAATAGCTATTGCGTTGCACCATGAAGACATGCACCAAGGCGTTTTGTTTAGCTATCAAGTTGCACCAGGAAGACATGCACCAGGGTGGGGTGTATAGCTATTGAGTTGCACCAAGGAGGGGTGTGTAGTTATTGAGTTGCACCAGGAAGGCATGCACCAAGGAAGGGTGTATATCTGTTGAGTTGCACCAGAAAGACATGCACCAAGGAGTGGTGTATATCTATTGAGTTGCACCAGGAACACATGCACCAAGGAGTGGTGTATATCTATTGATTTGCACCAGGAAGACTTGCACCAAGGAGGGGTTGACATGCATGAAGGTGAGCCTGTATAACTAATGACATGCACTGAGAAGGGGCTGTATACCTATTGGCATGCATCAGGGAGGGGCTGTATAGCAGTCAACATGCACCAGGGTGGGGCTGTATAGCTTTCATAAATCATCATGCATTATTTGATTTATCAAAAGTTTGCATGCAAGTATGTTATGATTTTTGCTAATTCTTAATGGAACCAGGCACTTTAACCCTTTACCTCATAGAGCATAGTGACAAAGTGCAATGTGCTATAAATAGAACACCTATTACCTAGTCGACCACATATGCATAGGCCTGCCTGTGAACTGTTAAGCAATGTAGTGTATGTTACGTTTTACAGCAATTTTAACAATTTTACATTTTTGTTACACATCAATTATATGTGGAAAAATTTAATAGTAAAGTCCGATTGTTATAGCTGTGTAATTATTTTTCACGGAAGAATTTTTTATGTGCTTTAAAGTCTTGAGAGAACTCGTTTACCGTCATGTCAGTGAGGCAGTGTGACCAACTGTAGCTGCCATTTCCCATACTCGAAATTTATGTTTTTCGTCTGTGTCTACATCACTAAGTCATCTGAATTTGATAATTTATAAAAACTTATTGCTGCCTACATCAATATTGGAGCCTTTACCTAAGTTATTGAATTTTTCGTAGTTGTGATTCTAATCGTGAAAACTTTGTAAGTACTGAATGAAATTCGCGACCGCCATTTTGGTGAGTGGAGATTACGACCCAGTTACTTTAAATAGCAGATATTGACCAGTGCATAAACAGCGACCACGTTATCTAACATAATTGTCATTCACAGAAATGAATGTAGCATCTAATGGGGGTTTTCCCCGAAGGTGGCACTACAAAAACCAGCTCAAAATGGCTGATGTTTACAGCAGGCATCAAAAGGCACTTCCATGCAAATGGAGTAGAGGCGTCAAAAGGCGTTTCCATGCGAATGGAGTAGAGGTGTCCAAAGACGCCTGCATGAGGTAAAGGGATAAAGCTCAAGGACTTGTTTTCAGAAGAGTTAATACTAGGGTTAGTGCCAATGCTTGCTTAAGGTCATTGGAGGCACATCTGTTTCATAGGGCTTTATACATATTCATTTTTGACATGACTGCCTCTTTGTGAATACATTTTTCAGTAACACTTACGTTAACATAATATATTTTTCAAGAAGAGATCATTAGATCTTTGTTAGTTTTTATCATGTAAAGAAAAAAAATTGGATCCTAGGCTCTATGCACACATGCCACCTGTGCCAGCCCTAAAATTTCAGACACATCTTACTAAACACATTAACCTCCCAGATGAATGGGTCAAACCTGAATAGAGTCAGAAGATCAAAAACAGGACCATGTTATTTACTTTTATTATTGTTTTATTATTATTATTATTGTAACTCATATCAGACAAATGGCAGCTTTATAGTGAATTGAACTGGGATTAGTAGGGTCTTTTTTATTATGGTGCTTAATGTTTCAGTTCAATACCCAGGACCAGATCATTCTGCAGTGGGAATGTGGTGAATCAGCAACAATGCATATTCTGGTTGTTCATGCCATGATCATACTGTTGACATATGGGTCACCCGAAGGTACGTAGTTTTTGTCCAGACAAGAGAGAAAGAAAATTGTTTTACCTCCATTTTGTTGATAAAACTGTTGGTACTAATGAAAAAACTGAATTTTTAATTTCTTATTATAGTTCCCCACTAAAGTTTATGGTGTTACAGATAGTTTGCATCCTTTATGTACCTTCAAATATATAATTTTAATTGCAGGAATTATTAGTTTTCAGAGATTTCTGAAATGTTTCATGTCCAGTTTATGTATTTTTACAACCATAGGTATTCCATGTACATGTTACTTTCCATTTTGTAAACTGTTGTAATACATCAAAAATGTTCTGTGGCAAGAAGGGTGAAAATTAAAGATATGTCTTTCTCTTTTTCACATTATGAGATTGATATCAGAAAAACATTCATATTTGACCATCTGGTACATTCACAGACCTGTAAACCCAGCCAAGCAAAGGTCATAGAATCAGACCAGTCTGATGGTAGCACTGTGATTGAAATTTGATTAATATTCAACCCTATCTGTATTAGCAGTTCTCATATTCATCTTTATCTGTATTAACAATTCTCTGACAACATGAATTTGAGTCTGAAATTCAACCTTATTTGTATTAACAATTCTCTGACAGTATGAATTTGAGTTTGAAATTTGACCTTATTTGTATTAACAATTCTCTGACAACATAAATTTGAGTTTGATATTCAGCCTTGTCTGTATTAACATTTCTCTGACAACATGATTTTAGTTTGATATTCAACCTTACCTGTTTTACCATTAATCTGACAACATGATTTTAGTTTGATATTCAACCTTATCAGTATTAATAGTTCTCTGAGAAAATAATTTTTGATGTTCAGCCTTATCTGTATTAATAATTCTCTGATAACATGATTTTAGTTTGATACTTATCTAAACCGCTTTGGTGGCCTAGTGGTTAGAGCATCTGCCTTATATGCAGGAGGTCATGGGTTCGATCCCATACCGAGTCATACCAAAGAGTTACAAAAATGGTACTAACAGCTGCCTCGCTTGACGCTCAGCATTAAGAGGTTAGTGTTAGGACTGGTCGGACTGGTGTCAGGATAATGTGACTAGGTAGGACATCATGCTACATATCAGCGGCATGATGCCCCAGTGCTAGACATCACTATAAACTGCCACACTGCAGACATTGTAGCGATATGACTGAAAAATTGTTAAAGCTACATTAAAAATCAAAATCACACACGGCCTTATCTGTACTAACATTTTAGTTTGATTTTCAACCTGTTTTTCTTAGCACATCTCATGGTTTTGGTTTAGCTTATTCTGTGACCAAGAGTACCAAGTTGTTTTTATTTTATGCTCTCACTGCTTGCAGAGTGGGCATTTTGGTTTGCTCATGTACATCTGTATATTCATCCATATTCCTTTCTAATGAATTTGTTAGCAAGATTGCACAAAAGAAAATCAGCATAGACATGTGAAATTTAATATTGATATGTTGATGTATATGCTATAATATTGATATGTATATGTAAATGTATATGCTGTAATATTTATATGTATATGTAAATGTATATGCTGTAATATTTATATTTATATGTAAATGTATATGCTATAATATTTATATTTATATGTAAATGTATATGCTATAATATTTATATTTATATGTAAATGTATATGCTATAATATTTATATTTATATGTAAATGTATATGCTATAATATTTATATTTATATGTAAATGTATATGCTATAATATTTATATTTATATGTAAATGTATATGCTATAATATTTATATTTATATGTAAATGTATATGCTATAATATTTATATTTATATGTAAATGTATATGCTATAATATTTATATTTATATGTAAATGTATATGCTATAATATTGATATGTATATGTAAATGTATATGCTGTAATATTTATATGTATATGTAAATGTATATGCTTTAATATTTATGCTGTAATATTTATATTTATATGTAAATGTATATGCTGTAATATTTATATGTATATGTAAATGTATATGCTTTAATATTTATGCTGTAATATTTATATTTATATGTAAATGTATATGCTATAATATTTATATGTATATGTAAATGTATATGCTGTAATATTTATATGTATATGTAAATGTATATGCTGTAATATTTATATTTATATGTAAATGTATATGCTATAATATTTATATTTATATGTAAATGTATATGCTATAATATTGATATGTATATGTAAATGTATATGCTGTAATATTTATATGTATATGTAAATGTATATGCTTTAATATTTATGCTGTAATATTTATATTTATATGTAAATGTATATGCTATAATATTGATATGTATATGAAGTTGACATGGTAGATGATCAGGCCATTACAATATAATCACATTTTTACACTTTTAGGACCAGGCACTTTTTTTAAAAGAAAAAAACCCACATTTTTTTTTAACAAAACCTGATTGAGTTAACAAATGAAATTTAATAGGCTTATTTGTTTTCCTATGAAGATGACGTGATTAGTTTTTGGGGCTTTTGCATTATATTTTTTTTTATTTTGTACCCATTTTTTGCTCTTTTTGAACCTGGTTATTTGTACACAAAGCTTGGTAGCATGCTTAAGTAAAAACCATTTGAAATAGACAAATGAAATTTGATGGGCATTAATCTGTAATTGTCCTGATTAAAGTTTCCTACCAATACAGCACCTTTTCAAATTTTATTATACATTTTTAAAACATTTTGGATTTTGTTTTGGATAAAAACCTTTCAAGCAGTTTAAAAACAACAACAACAAAAAAACACTTGTGGTAGACAAATGAAATTTGGTATGCTTGTTTTGAGGCCATCAGGTCAAAGATTAATGTCGCTGAGTGGAATAAGAATAATGTTTAGGTTTACATCATAGACCTGAACCAACCATTGTGGATGCTTGTACTTGTAGGAAAAACTCTATTTATTTTGGGGTTGAAAGGCTGAAGGTCAGAGTTGCTAAGAGAAGAAACATGCTTTCTATAAACAAACTTTTAGTTATCTAAATAAAAGATTATTAGACGTGTTGCAGGCATATATTGTGTCATTCATGGTACTCTTATTGCACATCTATTCAGGTCATAAGCACATGTTGGTATTATTTCACTATTTTAAAAAATGAAAACCCTACATTTTTCACTCACAGTTGGTGAAAAAAGTAAATGGCTTAATTCAGTGTTGTAAAAATAGCAGATAAGATTTTATGTCTGAAACTTCTATCCCATTTCAGATTTTAGCAAAAATTACCAGGAATTGTTAGACACATGGTTTCCAGAGTCAGGCTCTCCCCCATCTGCTTACCTTCAAGACACATCAGAGGAAGCACTGCTTCTTCCAGACTGGCTTAAGCTTCGCATGATCAGATCCCGTGTCCAAATCCTAGTTGATGCAGGTAATATCACAACTACAAGATCAGTCTGGAATTCATAGATCTGGTTCATGCATTAAAATAACAATATTGTTACTTACCTTCTTTGTCATCCCATGCTACTTAGGTACACAATTTTGACTTGAAATAATGTAATTGTAGCTCTTTGGCTACATTGCAGTTTGGAACATTTTGAGAACAAAAAGATGAGTTTCATTTTAGAAGAAGTTGCAGATTGGATGATATTCTGGTTTTGATTCATTTAAATTCCTGTTAAGTTATCTATGTTTGTTAAATACCAGTACCCTGAGTGCCTTGATATTAAAGACATGTAATAAGTTTTGTCAGTGCACAGTTGAGATGTATAGCTGGCATTTTGGATAAAAAGTTCTCCAAAATACAAAGTGGAATCTTTATTTTATAATAGAGAATTTCACTCAGTTAAAGTGAAAACTATATACAAAATTTCAGAAATTGATCGTCTTTAGTTTCTCCAAACACTAAGCAACTTGCAGATATGTTCTGAGAAGCAACAATGAATTATCTTTTTTGTACTTTTGAGATTTTGTAAGAAATAAGCTTTACATAAAAGACTATTCATGTAACATAATTGACAACAAATTTGACAGCATATATAGCATGTAACACAAATATATTTAGAGAATGTAAGGTTCTGTTATGGGAGCATTTCATTTTTCAAAATTTTATATAGTGATCATTACATTTATCTTTAATTACAGTAGACTTAAGGTATCATGCCATCTTAGAGAATCATCAGATCATAGTAACAAAACTTGTATTAAAAAAATACATTAGATAATATATAGGATGTAAGCGACTGTAGTACAAGTCACATGGGTCATGTAAGCACATTTACCAACTTAAATTTAAAAAATAATTTTATTTTTCAAATCTAATTGTAATATAATTATAACAAAATTTATTCATTCATGATTATGTGTGATCTACACATTAGTTGTCATGTTTAAAAATTCCAGACGAAAATTATCGATTTCTATGGACTTTTACAATGGCATTTTGGCATTACACTGGTTCAAGAAAGTCAATACTGGATTGAACTGTTACTAGTGCAAGGTGAATCAAGGTACCGTTGCATGAAAAAGAAGTAGCCCACATCTTCATCTCCTGTATGGATGTTCAGCTATGAATAGGAGAGAGGAGTAACATACAATAAGTTTAATTCTTAGCTTGTACATGTAACATTTCTTAAAAATAATAATTTAGCATGATGTAAATTTAATTAAATCTGAATTGACAGCCATGTTTCTAGTCTTTTACATGTATGAAAGCACATATTTATATTGGAAAATAGGTATTATGTACAAATTTAAATAAAAGACATGATACCATACAGAAGATATATATGAAGTTACATAATATATTGCCTCCAATTTAATGGACTTTTGTGCCAAATATTTTCTTCCTGCAGGTGTTTCCCCATGCTTTGTTTGTAAAAGATGACATGTTATGTCTCTGATTATGTTTGTAGTACAACTTTTTCCCTTCCATGGGTGCATTCCCTCTTACATCACAGTGCGCAAAAAAAACGGTTTAAACGAGATCACCTTACTTGCTTGATTGTGCCAAAAATGTTGAAGTACGTTATCACTGAATTTGTCGTTAAGCATTTTTCGATGAATTGATACAATAATCTTCAATGGAATTTTGATGGACAAGGCACAAAATAAAGTGAATAAACACCATTTAAAGGTATGTGTTATCAAATTCTCCAAAATGACAAATGTAGCTGCAAAAAGTGATTTCGAGTGCTTACATGAGCTATGTGACTTGTACTATAGAAGAATCTGTTTGATGTCGATCATAAATTGTTAAGTGTGTCATTTATGTAAGTAGAGTTAATTGTCTCTTATTATGTTCATAGCCCTACAAGACCTGGAGCCAGCCCAGCTGTTGCTGTTTGTGCAGTCTTTTGGAATTCCAGTTCACAGCATGAGCAAACTATTACAGTGCCTGGACAATGCGGTCACCTTGGATCCAGCTACACTTGAGGAGGCTGTGGTGGATAAAGCCTACATGGCTCAGCTGATAGAGGTCCAGCATCGCCGGGGTGCCCAAGGTGGAAACAAGTTTTACCAGCTTTTGTCAGATTCCCCATCATCACAAGAAGTTACAAGTAAGTCAGCATCTGACAACAAAAAGATTGTTCTCAGACATACCAGTGAATCTACATTTTGATAAACAAAAGCTTTTCATCTCATTGTACCAAAGATTTAGGTCTAATATATTTGTTTAGTCCATCTACTCTAGGACCACCAGGAGGGAGAAAACAAGTCCTACCAAGTAATTTGAGTCCCTACTAGGCCACTAAGAAGGAAAAAATGTCCAGCTTGCTTTTAGCCAATTTTGCTAACTTCATATAGCCCAGCTGTGATAGGTCTTGCTGGAATGCCCAAAATGCTGTAATATCACTAATTTTCATGGGTTACCAATTACCATGGATTTTGTTGTTGCCCTGAACCTCAGATTTTAAAACCCAATGAAAAATAGCCACATACAATAAAGAAGCCTCCCCCACCTCTTTATACAGTTTTTCATTCCTAAAGATCATTAAAGCTATTTGATAAATGAATGTTATTTCTGTAATCTGGTTAAAAAAATATTAGGTTTGAGACATTTCTGTTTTATTTTCTACCTTTTAAAAAAAGAATTATAAATCATTTTATATTAGTTCAATGCACACATATCCATACAGTTTCAAGTAGCTGTCAATTTTGCTCAGTGCCTTATATTGATATGTTGTGAAATAAATAAGGATATAAAGAAAAGAGTTAAAGTATAAATGAAAGAAAGAATAGGGAATGGTACTATAAATGAAACTTAAATTTATTACTTAATCAAATCAGTTCTCATTCAAGTGAAACCTTTGTTTGAAAAATTTAAATCCTTGTTAAAGCATGTATTATTTTATCCATGCATGCTTACTCCAATGAACAACATGGCTGTAAAATGCTAAAACTATTGCTTGAGGCGCAATTGCTAATGAAACACTTCACTGATTTTTGTACAAAACCATTGAATAACATTGCATCACTCAAGTCAGTTGGTACACACAAGCTATATATAATTAGGTCCGATCTTTTGCACATTTCTGTGTGAGCCACAATTATACAATCAGTATCAATCTGTTTCACTGGCAGTGTTTTAAATAAAATCTTGTGGTTGAGGTTGGTTCATACATGGGGCAAGATCACACAAAGGAGCAATTTGATTGTTTTTATTTTTCAATTTAGTTAGTGTCTTCACACTTGGATTCGCTCAGAACACCTCAGATGTTGACACAGCTGGCTAATTGCATTGAGCAAAGGGTAGCTTGTCACATGTTTGGATCACATGTGGAATGATGACATTATCCAAACCAAGGAAGATATAAATTGATTTTTACCACTCTTAAGACACTTTGTTGACACCATGGTGATTGGAAGGTAATTGATGATGCAACTTTATGGACAGTGTTTTAAGGAAGAAATCATACACACATACTTTAATAAACAGTTAGTAGCTGAGTACCTTTTGTCTTCATTGGCTCCCTTTAATGTTGAGTGTTAGTGATTTATCTTGACAGGTGTTTGATTTGTGCTCATACAGATGGTAGTACTGTTTTAACCACTGAAGCATCTATTTGTTGTCTTCATAGTTTCGTTTCTTTTTATTCTTTATATGAGATGTTTGGTGAGGTTAATCAATAAACATGCAAACTTTGACAGGCAAAACCATGAATTTAAGTATCCATGGAACTTTTCCAAAACCATGAAAAATTGAAAATAACAAAAATAAATTATACTACAAGAGATAACATTCCTTTACTGTCTACCATTATAGTGATACCTGTGTTCTTCCAAGGGCCTTTTAAGATAGGAGGCCCAGTTGAAGATAACAAGCTACCCTTTCAAAGATGCTGGTATGCTTCTAGTCCATACCACTATACATCCATGATGGTCTGCTAAGATGTACAGGACAGCATGTTGGTTTTGTTAGTAGATGTGCTAGTTACCTTTTTTTTTTGTACCCTTATGGAATCTTGTCACTTATTATGTTTTGATTGTGAGTCTCATTTACTATGAAAGCACGATAATTCACCCATTCATTAGGATGTAAGACCTAGTTTAAATACTATTATATAGGTTTTTGGCTTGATAACCATGTTGTATAGGCTTGGTGCTTGATACCATGTTGTATAGGCTTTGTGCTTGATACCATGTTATATAGGCTTTGTACTTGATACCGTGTTGTATAGGCATTGTGCTTGATACCATGTTATATAGGCTTTGTACTTGATACCGTGTTGTATAGGCTTTGTACTTGATAACCATGTTGTATAGGCTTGTACTTGATAGCCATGTTTTATAGGCTTTCTGCTTGATAATCATGTTATATAGGCTTTGTACTCAATAACCATGTTTTATAGGCTCTGTGCTTGATAACCATGTTGTATTGGCTTTGTACTTGATAACCATGTTGTATAGGCTTTGTGATTGATGACCATGTTGTATAGGCTCTGTGCTTATCAGTAGTATTTAGTAAACTTAAAGTGTTGTGGTCACATGGCAGCAAACTTGAATTGCAGTATTTCAGGTAATTTCACAGCAAACACAAAATTCATCACTTATTCACCATAGGAAAAAAATCAAGAGTTTTGTTTAACTTCAAAATGAAGTACTTTTTGGGATAAAAGAAACTGATATTATTAAAGAAACACACCACCACCCCTCAGTGGTTGAGAGGACCCTTGCAAGTTTACAAGTTATGAGGAGTGGTGGTGGAGGAAGGTTTGAGTCACACAAAAGATATGAAATGCAATATATTTGATATAATGGTGTTCAGTAATTATAAGAAATATGTAATACATGAAGTGGTTTTATCTTTGTTTCTAAACATATCACAGTCTCCTATCTGTAAACCAGTACCAGTCTGCACAGTTCCCTGGAAATTAACCAGTTTGTGTGCTTATTTAATAGTGCCTGGAGGGTTATTGCAAAATTTGGGACAAAACCAGTAGCATTATAACATTATATCTTGTTCAGTGCAGTTAATAACTGATTTAAATCCTTTTGTTAATGTTGACATCAAGCGCAGATGCACTGGCCAGAAATGTTAAGTTGAACTGGAAACAACTAAGGTGGAGACTGCTGCTGAAGCATATAAACTTGGAAATAAAGTTCTTATCACCGAAAAAACAGGATGATTGCCCAGTCAAAAGATGCAAATATGATACCATTTTTCAATTATCTTGGACCAAAACATTTTCATGCTATAAATTGAACAAAAATGTTGGCATCACATGCAATTTTTGTATGAAATCCAGAAAGAGACATCTCTCTACATCAAGGAGGGTTGTGTAAATTTCAGAAGTAATGTGCTTGATAGTTGATAGAGAGATAAGAAAGTAGAATATTTGCCCATAAGTAATGTGCTTGATAGAGAGAAAAGAAAGTATACTATTCACCCAGAACTCTTTTTAAATGGTAAGTTAGGTGAACTGGTAGCTATATGATGAGTAACCCCCTCCCCATTAGCAAGCAGTGGTACTCTCCCATTTTGGACAATAGAAGGAGAGTTCAGCATTTTTTTAAAATTCCTGGATGTAGCACTGCATACTACTTTAAATCATGGAAATTCTCCGATGTTGCATGTAAGAATAATGAATATTATTAACAAGAATACAAATGCAGAAGTTCAAGAGTCATTCTAAAAATGTCAGCAATTCAAAAAAAGAAAAATTCCTTGTTGATTTACAACCAATTTTTACATCATCAGGTGTTAATTACGGCATCCATTGTTTCCACACTTAGAGTCTGGTACCATGCTCAATTTATAATTAGTGGTCTGATTCTTTTAATATGCAGATAATGCCAAAAATTCTCTGTATTATCTAGAATGAAACATCCAGAATTCCAACTCTAAAGACTGCAACTCGAAGGAAGAGTAAAATATCTGTTGGTTGGTAACTTGCCATTAATTGATTAAATAAAAGTAAACTTAATTATTTAATACTTTTCAAATCAGCATGACCAATGTATGTGTGTTTGTTCTAATGTCTATTGAGTGGGATTCCTTCAGGAACTCGCAAACCTCTCAAAATTATATTGGTAGATCACCTGCTACAAAGGCATCACTTACGTTTGATAACACTGATCTGTAGCATCACATATTAGGTCATGACAATTGAGAAGACACAGCAGGAGCTCAGTGTTGGGAAAAGTTTTATTTTGAGCAGGTACAATCATGATTAATGAATGATGCAAAGCTGGAAACTTTCCATCTTACAAGTAACCTAGCAATGGATTTTCAAAGCTTGCAGGTTGTACCTAAATTTTTTAGATCCCAGATCTCAGCAATGAGGATTGCATTAGTAATGATCAGACACTTTTGGTTGCCCTGTATGGTATTTACTGGCATTCCCTACCATCTCTGGATTGCATATTTTTGGGCACCTGCCACTAGGGCAAGATAGATGGAATTAGCACCTCTCTGTCCATCTGTGTACAGTCTTGTGAACACTGTAAAATTCACATTTTTTATTTTATTTTAGCAATGTTTACTTTGAATCTTTATCTTATGAAGAATATGGATTAGATCAGTGATTAGTGTATTTTGCTGCTATTTCTAAATGCTAATGCCATATACAGTAAAAACTGTCTTGAAAGGCCATCTGTCATGAAAACCAGATTTGTTGCTTTACTGGTCAAAAACCAGAAGAACATATGGAATGGCCTGTTGTCCATTTTTTGTCATCCAGTGTTTGTCGATCCATTAACACATTATTGCTGCAGCTCCTAACCTACTCAAAGGATTGCAATGAAAGTTTGAACACACATTCAGCCCAAGATCAAGTTAGTCCTAAATGAAAATTTTGCTGCTCAGACATCGCTTACGGCTACCACTGCAACCGTCTTGAAAATATGGTTATTAAAACTCCCCCTGAATCAATGGCAATATCAACATTGGTGCATTACTGAAAGACTTCTTAAGAAAATGGTGCCACAGCAGCCATCTTGAAAATCTTTTTGTTGCTACTCTTCCTGCATGGAAAGTCACATTGGATTTTTACCATATTGATATGTTGATTTTTTATGATAGCTACCTGGTCCTAAATGAAAATGGTTCCATTTGGACATCAGCATTCTTGAAACTTTTGTTATCACTACTCAACCTGAATCAACATGTGGTTTTCATTAAAAGACTTTTTATGTCTAGTTCATCTCAACAGAAATGGTTCTACTCTGAAATCCAATATTGCTGCCATGGCAGCTTTCTTAAAAATCTTGTTATTGATACTCCTTCAGAATGGAAAGGTATATTGGCATGTTGTTTTCACCAGAAGACTTCTTATGATGTCTGTTTGGTCCTAAATTAATTTTGGTGCCACCTGGACATCCATTGTGGTCACCACAGTGGTCATATTTAAATGTTATCACTACTCCACCAGCATGGATGGCCAAATCAGTATGGGGTTTCCTCTAAAAGATTAACGATAATGTCTTTCTGGTTCAAAATGACAATGGTACTGATTTGACACCGATATGGTCACCATGGCAGCCATCTAAATCTTATAATTGCTAGTTCACCTAATGGAATATTTTACAGAATTAGGATTGGCCCAAGTGGCCGAGTGGTCTAAAGTGCTTGCCTTTACTGATCACTGCCATATCTCTAGTTAGGGCCCTTGATCAGTTTAGAACTGCATCCCACTAGCTTGTGAATTATCTTGCATTATTTGTTTGAATTAAACTAGATGTACACAGAAGCTTCCATTCAGCAAAGTCTAGGATAAATTTAATGATGAGTAGATTATGACTATTTACAGAGTTATGGTTCTTGGTGAACATAGCATATGCATAGAATAGGAATCCCACTTGCTTGTGAACACTTTATTATTTACAGTTTTTGTTTCATTTCATCCAGATTTTCATCCAGATTTCCCGAAAAGCTTTATTTTAACAAGGTCCAGTTCTAACCAATGATTGACTTAGAGCATCCTAATGGCATGTGAAATGTCTAGCATATTTCTATTTTTAAGTATATTGTTACGAAATTTCATATTATCAAGATCTTGATTTCATTTTCAAGATGGAATTTTGACCATATTTAACATAAATATTGCCTGTGAATGGCATAGTAAGCTTTCATACATCTAGTTCAATCAGTTTCAGCAGTTTGTTGGTTGGCAGAGGAGGATTGTGGCAACTTTTTGTTGTTGCAACACATTACAGTTTATATCTCAGCCTCATAAATATAAAAATATTCACACCTATATATCAGACTCAAGTGAGTGTTTAAATAATGAAAGCAGTATCCATATGAAAATCTTAATTTTGATACTTGTGATACTGAATTATCAGAATGCCATTTAGCATGTGATATTTTTTATTATGTTATGGCCTTTGAACTGTGACATATTTTTAAAATATACTATGGTGTGTAATAAATTTCATAAATCTCTGGCTGGCAGAGGAGGATTGTGACTGCTGTCATTATGATAGAGTTTCCAGTTTAAACCAGTAGACAGGGTAGACTGCTGTCATTATGATAGAGTTTCCAGTTTAAACCAGTAGACAGGGTAGACTTCTGTCATTTTTTTCCAGTTTACATTTTGTGAAGAAATCAAAATGAGGAGTAATAAACGTAATCAAAATTACTTTTACATGGAATAAAAATACTCATTTTTGAATATGTGACATGATTACTTTTCAGTCGAGGAAGATATGACTGATGTTAGAGAGGACACAATGTGGAGGACAGCAGGGGTCAAGGACACAGGGTCACAGCAACTAAGCCACTCTGAGGTCATGGATATATTGTTGAAGGTACAATATTGAAGGTTGAAATATTATTGAAATAGAGTAAAACTGTAATTCTTTCTTATATTACCATAGAGTATATGAATGGTAAACTCTACAAGACTTATTCAACTCACATTTTTGCCAAAATAGCAAAACCTTTTTGAGATTTTGTTAGTAATGTGCAGCTAGATTACAGTTTTAACTGATTCCTTTTAAAGCTATGGAAAGAAATAGTTTACTGCTTCTTTCCTATCCCCAAGCAAAAAGGAACTACCTGCTGATAATTATTTTCTGTCTTAAACTCTTGTAGATATTTGACACCAGAGGACAGAAAGCTTCTGATGTAGAGACTCAGTTTCAGCAGTTGCTGCAGGTAAGAATACAGCTTAAGACACAAATCAAGTCTCAACAAAATTGATCCTCCTGTCTAATTATGCATAGATACTTTGGGAATATAAAATTTATGATATAATGTTCATAAATCTGTCTGGCCATTAGAGTCTAATTATGCGGTTGATACTTTGGGAATATAAAATTTATGATATTATGTTCATAAATATGTCTGGCCATTAGAGTCTAATATAAAATTTATGATATAATGTTCATAAATATATCTGGCCATTAGAGTCAAATTATGTGGTTGATACTTTGGGAATATAAAATTTATGATATTATGTTCATAAATCTGTCTGTCCATTAGAGTCTAATATAAAATTTATGATATAATGTTCATAAATATGTCTGGCCGTTAGAGTCTAATATAAAGTGGTAGCTTTACAAAAGGTTATGGCAAATTCTGTAACTCTGAAATGTCAATCAAATATTGACCGTAATTATTAGGGACCACATTTTCAATGGGAAAACAAATGTCATTAATGCTAGGTCTGGCTTTAAATCTGAAGGGTTGTACTTTGTAATATTCTTAATTGTGAAGAAGAAAATTGGATATCCGTAAAAACCACCAGTTGTCCTTTATACTATTCAGATAAATGTTGTGACCTTTAAATGAAAATTTACTTAGAAGCATAAGATCCTGGCTGGGATAGCATCATGATAATGGACTTGATTTACACCTATGTAGTCCTGGTGCTGTAGTCAAGGTAGCAAAAGGTAGTTGATTCTGTCTAAAGTTTTGTCTTGCATAGGTGAGACATGGCATCACTTTTCTGATGACATCATTGTGGTAGGCAAGCAATGATGATGTTAATTTTTTATATGCCAGCTAAAAGAGATGGTACATATTATGTTATGATGCTGTCTTTTTTCCATCTATTAGCAATTTCATTTCTGCACAATAACTCAAGTTGTCTGACAACTTACGTTACCAAACATTTTGGCTGGTTTGCAGTTCGGGTTTAGAAGAATATTATTATTTTGGGGGTCCAAAGGTCAAAGTTAAAGTTAAGAGAAGAAAAATATGTTTCTTTTCAGATACATTACCTTATCATAATAAACAAAAATACATCAATTATCTTGCAAATCTAACACTCCCAAGCTTGTCTTTGGCAACAAAATTGCTAAAAATTGTTTGCATTGCTTATCTAGTGTGAAGTAGAAAAGAGTGATCTCCCCTTGTATAGTGTGATTGGTACATTCATACTTCAGTTACTACTTCTGCTCATGCAAGAAAGCATGCTTTCCACTTTTCACTCTCTGAACAGTTTGAAGGAGTTTCTCAAATAGGGAAGTGTACTCCAGCTATATTTCCCTCTATAGTTTTACTTGGTAGTACTTGAAGAATTCACACTTTATTTGTCTAAATTTGTCTTTGACATGGTATGAATTGTGTCAGTTAACTGTCTAGTATTACATGCTGCATGAGTGTTCATTTAAATATTTTAGACATTGTGTTCATCATTTACATCTTATTTACAGCAAGTCCAGTATACCCTTCAATCATTTATGAATCAGATTCTTGTCGGATGTTGAGACAGAAGATTTTATGTGAACTAAATAGAGAAGCTTTTTGATGTACCACCAGAGAAGAACTTGGGCTTTTTGAGGGAATACAGCTTATTTAACAAATATTTACCAAATGTTTTAAGGACATTTGATGGGCCATCAAGCTAGAAAGTAGCAAATTCAGTATTTGCTTCAGAAACTGTCACGGATCAGATTCACTAATTGACATGTATTCTTATATCAGAGTTAGAACTGTATGTTTATATCAGAGTTAGAACTGTATTTTTCTATCAGAGTTAGAACTGTATTTTTATATCAGAGTTAGAACTGTATTTTTATATCAGAGTTAGAAAGTAGCATACATTCAGTATTTGCTTCAGAAACTGTCATGGATCAGGTTCACTAATTGACCTGTATTTATATATCAGAGTTAGAAATTAGCATACATTCTATATTTGCTTCAGAAAACTGTCATGGATCAGGTTCACTAATTGACCTGTATTTATATATCAGAGTTAGAAATTAGCATACATTCTATATTTGCTTCAGAAAACTGTCAGGGATCAGATGACGGCTGTCGAGATCCTTCAAGCTCTTCAAAAGGTGAGCCAGCCAGATTTCTTTTTATCTACATCTTTGCTCACTGTCATAGTGTATCCATGCCTCATACAAAAAATATTACGAGATTGAAACAACTATTTAAGATATATCAAAGTTGTACAAAAAGTCTGCAGGATTTATACACAATACACTTGCTGAGATATCAGTGTTTTACCTGAAACCTACAGTATTTATAAGTAATACCTTTGCTGAGATATCATTGTTGTACAAAATGCCTGTAGTATTCATTCATCATGCACTTGCTTAACGAAGAGATGAAAAACATTTGGCAATTTTTAAGTTTCGTAAATAATAAATATTGAACATAATTAATTATCTGTTACATTTGTAAATTTAGGTTATTCCTTATCTTTTTTCTTTAAATTTCTGAGAATAATAAAGTGCATATACCTTATGTAGTAACATGTACATCACTTCAACCCAATTAGTAACTCAGCAATGTTTGGTTTCGATATTATTTCTGCTGTTATTTTTAAATTGTATTATTAAGAGTATGAACATGTAAAAAGGCTTTTTGGAAGAACCCTCAGCAGTAGAGTTCTAGAACTTTTGCTGTTATCAGAAGTAAAAGAAATTATTCAAATCACATTTAATTGATAATGCCTTTAAAAACTGATTCTAACCAAGTCTTGTCTAGTTAAGGTTTTGATATTTATGTTTTTTTGTTTTAGATCATAACTAATCCAGGCACAACACAGCTCTGTCAAAGTATTGCCCAGTCTGCCAGGGCTTGTTCCCTATATAAAGTTCTTGTTTCAAAGCATGTGAGTTGCTTTAAAAGGTGACCAACAAATACAGTGAAACCCCTCAAAACAGAATCCCCAATATCCCAAATTACCCACAAGATCAAAAGTTTTCTTTGGTCCTGAATTATATTTTTAATATCATAATTGTGGGTTTTTTCTTCAGTAAACAGAAAATCCTATACTTTAAAAACTGAAACAAATTTTTGGTCCCACATTTCAATTTTACACTAACCTCTGCCCTCCTCTCCAGAAAAGTTAGATTCACATGACTGATTTTCAAAGGAGGCAAACCATTACATGCATTTAAGTAACCATGACTGTTATTTGACTTTATATGGATGTAAAGATGTCAGAATAACCCACTGAAGTCACATAAGCACTTTTCCAATTTTCCACCTGCACAGACAAAACAAAATTCATTCTCATTTCCTCTGAGATCACCTGTTTTTTTGTTTAGAAATTTAATGGATTTTTTCCTTAAAAATCAAGGCTGGTATTGATGATGCTTTGCATGTACTTCTGTTTTTGTATACAAAATATATATTTTTTCATATCTGCAATGCCATCAGTTAACTGAAAATATCTCAAAACCCAAAATTAAATTTGGTGGTTGTTTTTGAGGGCTTTCACTGTACATTATAATAACTGTTTCAAGATTTTATAGATTCATATATTAGGGCTTTTGATAAATCGGTACATAGTTCTTAACATATTCTTGTGAAGGTTTTAGGAATTACTAATGGTTTTCTTGCATTTTTTTTTACTTAAATTTTTAAAAATTTGAATTATGAAATTATAATATTACAATTTAGGTGACTATTATCTACTTTACAAAGAAAGTATTGAAATTATATCATATTAAATGGAGAAAAAAAAAAGTAAGTTTAGTTCCATTTATCACATGGTCAACACAAAGGGGAAATTTTGAACATATTTCTTCTACAAGTCACATTTTACACATGAAAAAATGTGTCAGGAATCAAAGCCTTTTTGAAAGACACATTCTTACCAAATTCTGAGTGTGCTCCAATAATTTAAAACCAGAAATCAAAAGATATACAGTTCATATTATTCCATTAGAAAGAAGAACTTTTGATAATAATAATATTACATTTCTGATTATAATGTCCATTTGGTTCTTGCTTAAGGGAGACACTTTTCAGTGTTTCAAACAGTAACTAAAAATTTCCATGGTGTCAGATCAAATTAAACTTACTTATATTCCATACTTATTGGATGACACATACTTATTGTATGCCATAGACAGCAATGATAATTTGATTAATCACTGATTTTGATCTTGTTGCCTTTTTTCAGTATACTAACATTTATTAAATTGCAACAAGAATCATCATACTGTATGCCTGGGACAAAAGATTTGGATCTGGGCTTATAAAATATTTGTATTTTATTTCTTGAGACTCCTCTTTGCTGTTATTTAATGTTCATCCATCAGTAATTGTTGAAAGTTATCTCACCTTGATTTGTTGTCCTTGATGGTAAATAAAGTGATAGATTGTATTGTATTTTATGGTATCACATTTACAGTCAAGAATCGGGTTCTGCAGTCATACATTTAAGAATAACTTTTTATGGGTGCTTTTTGTTGCCGTCAAAGACATTCCCATCCTTTGATGATAATAATAGCAAGCAGTTGATAGAGCTTTTGCAATTACAATTTAATTAGTTAAAAAAAACAAGAAAAGGCAAAGATAGACTCAAGATTTACAAAACAGAGGTTTAACATGTTTCTTTTTATCTCTATCAGTCAGCAATCAGTGAACCCCTGCTGCATCACATGAGAACACTGTCTCAGTCTCTGGCGACCCAGAAGTCACAGCTGGCTGCAATTGTACAGCAGTACCTTAAATCCCATGGCAACCTGGGACAACAGAAAATGGATCAAAGTCCTGTATTCTTGAACACAAGCAACAAGGATTTTCTTGAAGGTATATATGGTGTGATGATGCAACACTTTACTAAAATATGCACAATGCACATATGTTTTGATACCAACACAAGCTCATTTTTCACATGACAGTTTTCAATGTATCATTATGTGACCTTGACATTTACCTTTCGAGTTTAAAATGGTCGTTCATTATAATTCCCAGAGTTTTCAAAGAAAAGTGGGAGAGATAGTATCTCCATTTTAGTCACTCTGTCCAGCCAACCATCATAATTTTGTTTTTGCTCAATAATCCATTTATGATGAAGGAATGAAATTTAGTATACTTAATACAGAATCATTAGATCTGTTTCACATTGGCATCCTATCATCAAGGTTAAGGTAACATCAAATTATTTTACATTTTCCATGACCATTTCCCTTCAACTTTGTAACTTTCAACTGTTTGAGATTAAGGGATGAAATTTGATATACTTCTTCATCATCACTAAAAGGTGTATTGCATACCACACTGAGATCCTATCTTGAAGGTCAAGGTCATGGCTCAATATTTCACATTTTTGACCCTTTTGTTTCTTCCCTTTAACTTCAAAGCTGGTTGTGATTGGAATACAGTTCTAGGTGCTGTCAAATTTTCCTGAATTGGAAGGCAGGGCTGAGGACTGAAAGCTAGTTCAGGAGAGGACGGGTGAGATTTGATATGAATAACTATAAAATGTGGGGGGAAACATACTGCTTGACTCTAACTACCAAGTTATGTATCACATATTTAATCTCAAATTTATTTTTCTCATCTAGACATCAGTAACCTGGTTCTGTCAGATTTGGTATTCAAAATATGTTGGTCAAAATATGCAAACTGTAGGAAAATACATTTACACCTTATTTTGCTTGTAAAGCAAAGACACAGTGTAAGTTTCACTCTCCTATGTCTCCCTTAAATTGTTTTGCATTTAGCTATATTTTGTTGAAGCTTTTTCAAGTAGTCATGAAAAATACTTTTCTGTAAATGTGTTACCCAATCATAATACCTTAGGAGAACTGCTATTACCTAACTAATCCAGTCCTCCCAGATACAACTTTTAGCTGAATGGCGCTACCAGTTGTCTGCCAACCTGGGTGGTGGTCAGGCAGAGTGATCTCCTCATAGGTATAAGGATTGGCAGCAAAACTTGCGAACCTGTCAGTTACCACTGCCAAGGAGCATGCTGTCATCACAAGAAACCTCACAAAAGCCAGAATACTCCATCTATATTTCCAACATTTTTTCCCTCCTGTTCTGCCTGTTCAATTTGTTAACTCTTTGTCATCATCATCATGCATTAGGTACTTACACAGGGAGCCTAAGTGAATTCACATTATGTTCATGCTATAATTATTTTAGTACTTCCAAGTCTCAAGCACTTGTATTAAAAAACTACTAATGTATATGCAATTCCAGTACAGTTGAGGTATATATTGGTGAGTTTCTATTCCAAGGAATTTTTAATGTCTAGGTGCCAAGCTTCAGTTTGTTTACTTGTACAGGCAGTTTATGAGCCTTTCCCTACAGGCATAATTGCCTCATAATGGTGTTGCCACAGTTCCTTTTTATGTGCATGCTTTTGTGTGTAATATAGACAAATGGAGCTCATGCATGTTACTATAAATGATGCTGAAGTCATGTTTCTGTACATAAGTATTCCATCATATTTAAAGAGCACTTAGGCATTCACCTGTGCAACTTCACATGATAGGTTTGGGCTACAATATGTTTAGATGCATGCATATCTTTATGCCCTTAGGAAACTCACTATACATGATTCTGTCATTATTTGTGCATACAGGTGAGTTTCCTTTACCATATCATCCTTAATTGGAACACCATGCTTCAATGGTTTGACCTGTTCATGCCATCCTTGATCTTCCCTGCAGGTAGTATTGTAATATAGATTACTATCACTGTTTTCCAGATAACCATCATTTGGTCATTTGGTATAGATCTGTGCCCGCTCTGTATTCAGACAAGGCAGGTGCAGGCCCACAGGTTGTTACTTCTCCCTACAGCTGGTATTGTCATTACCTTTTACCTGTACACTTCATTGCTTTATAAGACTGTTATCAATTCCAGGTCAACCTTTTAAGATTTTGCTCTGCACCAACATTGTTTTAAAGACAGGTGCAGGGCTATACAGTTTTATAGATTTTGCTTTTTTTTTCTTACAGATAGAAGCTAGACCTGCTTTCGTCATCAGTTCATCTGTGGTTCTACCTTTCCCATACACCAGTATTTCATTTTGAAAAAGCCAGCAGTCAAGGGTGATATTGCAGCTTTGGTGATGACACTTGGCCATTAGTGGACAATGTCATTGCCATGACTTTGATGGCGGGCTTCATCTGTGGCTCTCTTCTAGCGGGCGGAACATAGCCTTATGTTCTTCCACTTCAAGTACCTCAAGGCTAGCATGGGAATTGGTCTCTAGAACAGCCCAAGTACTGAACAGAGCCACTCAACACACCTTGGTCAATGTCGTAACCACAGCTACAAATTTATAATTGGCCGAATGTAACTAAGTGATCTCTGCTTGCACTTTCCTGAAGGACCATAATGAGGCCAAGCTACAAGCACAGTCTTTATCCTCAAACCTTCTATTTAATGGCCAGATTGAGGAAGTCCACAAACAAGCCACCAAGGAGACCAATTCCTACCGCAAACACTGCATCAATACAGGGATAGTACGGGAAATCAACAAAAGGACCCAAGGGCGACACATAGGACACAAACCTCTGAAAACCATCAATTTGAAGCTCCATCCAGCAAAAGCCACAGTTCTCACAAACCAAAGTGAATAAACACAGAGATGGACCTATTGTTTGCTCCAGCATTTCTCCTTCAGACGGTTTCCTCTCCTAAAAAAGGATATCATCTCCACTCTGCCCCCTTCAACACATCCTAATTGGTGGAAGGCCCCAGTTCTTCACTGCCAGATGGGACAAGATTTACCATGGTGATCCATGGACTTGACCAGTGGTTTCTGAAGGACTCTGCATTTCTTTTTACACTCTTTGTCTGCTCAGAGCCCCAACAGTTTTACAAACATCTCAATTCAAAGCCACCACCTTGCAGCAAGAAATAAACTTCTCCTTAGAAGGGTGGTAGAACATTCTCAACAAAAATGCTCTGGGGTTTAATTCCACACTTTTCTTGATCCCAGAGGCAAATGGCACACTGTGTCTGGTCATTGACCTAAGTGCCCTCATTCAATTCATTCATGCCCTTTGGTTCTCAATGGAATTACCATGGTGCATTTGGAATGCCATCCAAGAGGGAGACTTTGCCATCAGTCTGAACTTAAAAGACGCATACCTTCATGTCCCTATTCACCTTCCAGGACATTCCTACGATTTGCCTACAACATCATATACTAATTCAGGGCTCTCCCATTTGGATTCAACATCAGCACCTATATCTTCACTCATCTGATGAATCGAGTAATAGCATACAGTGCTCCCCCTCTTATATAGCCACCCCTTCTGCAGGAAATTGGCCTTATTAGACAGGTGACCTTTCCTAAGGGGGACTCAATTTTTAGTGAGAAATATATGTAATGTATGTAGTAAAAAAAGCTGCATATAAAGCATTTAATATCTTCATAACATTAATTATTAAAAGGTTCTTCTTGTCTTAAGAATAGACTTATTTCAACTGAATATACATAAATATTTCTTATTCTTGATGTAAGCATGATATGTGAGCAGGTATTGCTGTCATGCACATTGCAAAACCATTCAAAAACACCATTTAAATTTTGGTACATACATAATTCTTTTTCCATTTGCTCTATTTTCCCACTGCTGCTGAATGATCTCCTTATCAGTTATGATGTTTATTTGAGTCTTTTCAGCACAAAATTGTTTTATTCTAGTCTTTTCTACATAAAATTGCTCGGCAGTTCTCCCTCCACACCCCACCTGATGTCGTCGAGTAGAATAGCCAACTTTCTTCTATGATAATACGTTTTCATTTACGTGATGACATGTTTATGTTTTGTAATGATTTATTTGGATGTTGCTAACTATGCGATTTAATTATGCAGACGAAACTTTTGTCAAGTGGACAAAATGCCTCCTTCATAAATGAAGCGATACATGCATTGTCACATTATCTTTTCGGTCTTTATCTGGTACCCTGTTTTATATAAATTTAATTTCTCTGTTTGTTAATCCACAAAATCTATTTTTAGCCTATGCTGACCATGTTATGATCTTGACAATTATGTGTGGTTGTAATCATCAAAGATAAGAACTCGACAGAAATGAAGCCCAAAACACTCTCACAACATTGTTGAACCTATTTCGTGTAAACGTTGGCTTTTATAGAAAAGGATATAATATTAATCTTAGTATTACATGTACTTCAATCAACACTTCTTTCAGTAATGGAAACCTGACATTGGGAGACAGGTATCAGTAGTAGAGACAATCTGATTACTTACCTTACGATATAAATTAATAATTGGTTCTGGAAGGATTTGAAATAAAAAGTGGCCTGTTTGTGATGGGAACATTTTACATTTTCGTACTAATATGCTGGTCACATTAGAGGGATGGCCATTCTTGAAGGGTACTTTTGAAGACAAACTCGTTGTTGCCAAGGGATTCTGGCAGTAAGTGGGTGGCCGCTGGTCAGAAGGGCTGTTCAAGAGGGGGACTACTCTATGTCCAGACCATTTCTATGGTGGCAACGTCAAGTTATCTGGATGACATCCTGCAGAAATATTAGGTGAGTTATAAACTAAACACGACATGATAACCCTTGTGATAGCCTTTCACTGTTGGAAAGAATATTTATATGGCAAGGGGGTTCTCATTCTGTCCGACAACTGTACAGAGGTGACTTATCTCAATCGACAAGGAGGAACCAAGTCCCATACCTTTGCATCCTGATGTGAGACATTTTAAAGTGGTGTTGTCAACAACAAATACAAGTACAAGTCTTGGTCCTGGAACATTCCTGGAACAATCAGCTATTACAGTCTGAATGGTCTCTTCATCCCTCGGATTTCATTCAGATATATACCTGGTGGGACTGACCATTGACGAACCTGTTTGCAACAAGGTAGAATGCCAAACTCACAACCTCTTTATCTCGAGTCCAGAACTTGAAAGCCTCAGCAGTCAATACACTATCAATCGATTGGAACAGCCTGGATGCATATGCCTACCTTCCAACACTTCTGATTCCAAAAGTGATACAGAAAGCAAGAGAATCAGAGTGTTGCCTTATCCTTATTACAATACTCAGATGGGAAATTGTAGATGAACAAACTCATCAATCTCACAATGAAAACTCCTTGGAAAATTCATTTTTTTCCCTCATCTACTCAAACATCGTGATGGCAGTTGTTTCATTCCTACCCAGAGCTGCTTAACCTGCACATCTTGATCACATTAAACAGGCCCTCAGAAATAAACAATTCTCACAACCAGTTGTGGAGAGATTCACTCTAGCAAGAAGGCCCACTACTTTGAAAGCATATGAAGACAAATGGCACATTTTCAACCAGTGGTACATAAACACATCATTCCCCTCCAGGTATCTATACCACAAATAGCTAACTACATCTGGCTTTTCGAAGAGAAAATGTTCATACCAAGTATGATAAAAGGTTATCAGTCCACAATTACTGACACCTTTCATCATCATGGAAGAGAGGATATCAGATAAAACAAGGACTTATCTGACCTTTTCTCAAACTTTGAATATATACAACCAAAAACGTTAGCCTAAAGTGGAACCTATCTTGGGCATTAACCTAGCTGAACAAGACACCTTTTGAACCACTTTCAAGGGCATCCTGGTGCACAAGTCCTTCTTTCCCATGGCATTAGTGACAGTAGGCAGAATTAGAGAATACATGCTCCATAAGCAGACCCATTCAATCTGGTAGGACCTATACCCGCAGCTGAACAGATCAATCTTCCAGGTCGACTAACAGCTTCTTAAGACCCGGCTTCACAATTTCTGCTGGATTTGCAGGAGGAAATATTTTCCCTGTTTGAAGCTGCTACCTGACATGGAATCCCCACTCCAGTCAGGTTACCTTGAAGCTGTCTGACATACCTTAGGGAGCTAGAGATGATATCTTCGGGGGAAAGGCAATGTACCTCCCTCCACCTCTTAAGTGTTCTTCCAAGGTATTATGATTGGGCCACCTGAAGAAGAAACCAATTATTCTAGTAAAATTTGTTTCATCAAGAATATTTACCCAATCATAATACACAAACACTCTCCCAACCTACCTGCAGTTACATCCATAGAGAATATGCCTGACACTCCAGTAGTAACTGACAGGTTCACAGGTTTTGCTACTAATCCTTATACCTAAGGGGAGATCACTCTGCCTAACCATAACCTAGGCCGGCAGACAACTTTTAGATCTCTTTAGCTAAAAGTAGTATCTGGGAGGACTATATTTGCATGGTAGTAGTAGTTCTTATAAGGTATTATGATTGGATAAGTATTCTCAAAGAAACATATTTTACTTCAAAAAATTGTTTTACTTGGGGGGTAGTACTATTAGTAAAAGTATGTCACAGTGACCTACTTCTGACACTCCAGTGATTCTTGCATTTTGCTTGATTTGTCTGAAGCAGTTGCTTGAACAGTCGAGCAGTATGATAAGGGCACTTGTTAAATAATTTATATTTACCTTTATGAGCACCGGTCACTGACACATTTTTCTTGATCCCCTGAAACACGGCATGCAGCAGACCATCTTATTCCAGTATCTTTGTTCTTTACTGTTAGATTTAAAGACCATGGATCAAGATTTGGAGGCAAGACTTGAGTGTTTTGTTGAAGAAAAGATGACATCATTGTCCGACAGATGCTTGGATACAAGATCTAATATAGCCTGCTCAGTTCTTTTAGAGAGTCAAGATCATCCAGAGTAAGTGTAAAACATGATTATCTTAAGCCTATAGGGACATTTTAATACAAAATACATATTTATTGAGGTTTCTTTTGTATATACCAGGCCCTTTTATTATAAAAAACTTTCTTGACCATAAAACTGAAGCTTTATTATTGTGCAACAAAAATATTAATTATTCATTATGGTTGTTTTCCCGTGTTAACTTTATACTTTTTTAACCATGGAGGATAGCAATGTTTTAACATTTTATCTTTAACAAAGTTGGCAGGGTATATAGAAATCAGTTCTATCCATCCTTTGTGCTTTTGTTTTCAAAACAAAACCACAAAACTGTAAACTTGGTACACATATTAGACTACTGGTATGTATGTCTTTTGTTTTTGTACGCTTTCACTGTTTCTAATGTTTATTTTTATTTTTATGTCTAACCATTATCCACAGATTTATTTCCAGGGCAAACATTCCACAACTGTTCAAGATATTTCTTTGAAATTTGGTACACATATTTGACTAGTAGTTTAGATTTTAGATTTTAGTTTCATAATTCACCATTTTTCTTTTCATTCATTCATCCATTATTCATACTTTATTTTCTTGAGCAAAACTCCCAAAATATCTTATTGAGACTTAGTACACATATTAGACTGGTGGTTTAGATGTTTTTTGCCTGTAGTTTCAGTAGTTTTAGGTTTGATCCATTTCTTCCTATACATTTCCACCATTTAAAATTTTGTTCTGAACAAAACTCCAGAACCATTCAAGATATCTCCATGATATTTGGTACATATATTAGACTTATGAACCAGATTGTCCTTTACAACTCTTCAATTTCAGTATGTTTTAATTCTTTTGTCGATTTATCTGTCCTTCCATCCAGGGTTACTGCAACTTTGTGCTTGATAAAATGGCACCCTTGGTGAATTTTGCCTTCATTGCCTCCCCTCCTCAAACTCTGCAAAATGGTTCACTCCATACTTGTATCACCCACCTTTGACAATGTCCCTACCACCATGCATCAGTCACACATTGTTTTCTTTTCAAAACTCTAAAACCACTGAAAATATCTCTGAATTTTTTAATCACATTTTTGATAGTGGTGTAGATGTGCTCTTCTTCATCTGTTAATTTATCCATCCATCATTTACACTTTCTTTTCCTGAGCATAGCTTCAAAACCATCAAATATTTGAAAAAGTGTTTGAATATTTTGTTATAACTTTTTGTATTTCTTTGAACCTGTCAGTAAATTTAGCACAGATTGATAGACAAAATGTTCTAATTTATCCGTAGCTGCAGATTTAGACTTGATATGTAACACAGGTAAATGACAGTGACCTAAAAATGTCAGGAGGATAACAATTCTGCTAAAGAGGAGAAGCATACTGTAAAATCTGGGTACTCTTAGGACCCCCTTCTCCTGGTATCAAGGCTGATTTGGATATGGATGTAATTCTGACAATTGTAATTCTCTATCACGTTCTTCACTTTTGTTGAAGATAATTGTACATCCACTTTTTGAAAGACCATTGTCTGTGATTGGTGAGTGGTGAGTGGCTCCTGTGACGGCAGCAGTGGATGAAGATGCTGTTTACTTAGTGGAAGATATTTCTATTATTACCAGATTTAATTTGTAACCCATTTTTAATACATTGAAAAATCATTTTAAAGCTGTGAAAGGCTCTATGCAATATGGGTCCCACATTTGTTGATAATTGATCAGAAATAGTTGGGTTGAAATCACCGCTTCTCACCAAATATGAAATGACTGACTTGAACCCAACTTGAGAGAAAATGAAAAAGTTTAAATTGGAGAAAACGAGTAGCAACCACAATTGTTTATTGTAGTCAGACTTTCAAGAGAGTTTTATCTGCATTATTTTCTATGCTAAAGGCCCATTCTTCAAGGTACCTGGTAGTTTCATATGACATTTTTTTTAATGCCTCCAATATGTTACAGGAAGTTGTGGAACACTGTAGAACCACCCATCCATACACTATTACCTGAGGTATCCATTAACTCCATCACAATGCAGTCATGTTATCAGTGATTTGCAGATGATTTGACAGTAAATAGTTTTCTAGTGTATGAACAACATGTCGTAAAGTGAATACAAAATGGCATTTAAATAGTGGATAATCAGGCTGAAAAAGTGTATAGATTTGCATGCACTATTGTCAGAGGCTATTAAATGTAATAATGTTACATTACACAGACATGTAGCATCATGTCTCACTCAGTTACATTATCCTTAATCCAGGCCAACCAGTCCTAACACTGACCTCTTAATGGTGAGTGCCAACCGAGTCAGCTGCTAGTACCATTTTTATAAGTCTTTGGTATGACTCAATGGGGGTTTGAACCCAAGGATGCTCTGACCACTTAGGCCACTGTAGCATTCCTATAAGATGTAATAATGTACATATATTACACTATTGCCAAAGTCTATAAGATGTAATAATGTACATAAATTATACTATTGGCAGAGTCACTAAAATGTAATATGTACATGTATTTCACTATTGCCAAAGTCACTGAAACATTATATGTACATATATTAGACTAATTTACAGTATTATATGTCAGCCATATTGAATTGTTGCCTTGATCTTTTTTGGAACAAGAACAGTCTAGAATCTAGAAAACAGTTGTGCATCTTAAATGCATGGTATTGCAGGATTATTTGACATTCTGTCTGCATAATGTGAGTACATCATAATACCTATTTCTTGGTTGGGCATAGCCCTAAATATTATTATAGTGTGTGTGTGGGTGTGCATGTGTAGGTGTGGGTGTGTGTGCTGGGTGTGTGTTTTAATGGCACATCAGCATATATTACCTTTAAAAAGCTTAGTTCCAAGAATGTACTGGTACAATTTGAAGGAAAGTTCTAATGGGTATGTCATGTTCATGGAGTTTTATAGTACATGTTATGCTACATTTCAGGAGCAACATGCTGCTGTCAACAGCTATTCTTTTCATTGATTGGCTGGCACTGCTTGACCCAGAAGTCATAAGGTCAGCCCCTGATCTTCAGCAAAAGCTCATATTTGCCAAGAAAAGAGTACCATCTGCCAAGTTGTCAGAGCACCATAGCAATTACAAGCCCTACTTACTGGCCCTACTTACTCATCAGAGTAGTTGGGCAACACTTCACAGGTGTATTGACTGTTTGCTTAGGAGGACAGATGGTTTCAGGTTAATATCAAAGTTTCTTTTCTCATTTACCCATTGTTTATTTCCAACCGTTGCTGACATTTATAAGGCCTAGCTTTTTATATGCCTGCCATAAGACAGATATGTAATGTTACGATGCTGTCCATCCATCTGCTTGCTTGCGATTTCATTTCAACACAATAACTAAAGTTATCCACCAAACTATGCATAAACCATGCACCTGAGGTAAAGAAAACAAACTTTCAGTTTGGGTTTCAAAAGGTCAGATGTCAAAGTCATTATAACAAAGAAGAAAAAAAAATTCTGCACAGTTAACTAAATGTCCTCACCCATTGCCATTTACCAGAATTTGTGAATGGCATGCACTTGGGGTAGGGAAGAACCTTCTTGATTTGGACTAGTAGGGTCAGAGGTGAAGGTCACTGTGAGTCACAGTAGGAATGGTCTTTGCACAGTGACTTAAGTTCTTCACCATCTACAGTTACCAAACTTTTTGGATGGCTTGACCTTCAGGTATAGAAGAACTCTATCAGTTTTGTGGTCAGAAGATCAAAAGTGACTGACAAAAAGAAGAAAAATGGTTTCATCATAAAAACGAGATTTCCCATCCATCTGTAGTTACCAATCTTTATGGATAGGATGTACTTGGGATACAAAGCCCCTATCAAGGGGTCAAAGGTCAATGTCACCTTTCCTCAAAGAATAAAAACGGTTTCTGCACAATATTGGTCTATATCACATAATTGGTAAAAATGTTTTTTATGGCTTTCACTTGGGGTAAGTTAGAAGCCTCTTGATTTGGTGCCAAAAGGTCAAAGGTCACATTATCTCAAAGAAGAAGAATTTTTTCCACACAATAATATTAGTTCTACATCACAGACCTGATCCAACCTTTGTGGATGGCTTGCATTTGGGATAAGAATGAAGCATACTGATTTGGCGATCAAAATATCTAAGTAATTATAGCTATGACAGAAAGAAGAAAAATAGTTTGCTAGTGTTTGTAGGTGACTTAGATGTTGGTTACAAAAAAAGCCCATTACTTTTGGGGTACAAAGGTAAAAAGTCAAGTCCGCCATAATTAAAAAAAGAAAAATGTGTTATGCATAATAACTTTTGTTCTAGATAAAGTACCATTTCCAAAATTAGTGGAAGGTTTGCATTCAGTATATGAAAGAAGCCTATTGATTTTGGGGTCAGGAATTTATCCAACCACTGCATATTTACGTGGTAAATATGTGATGCAATTTCAATACAAAATGAAATTTGTTTAACTTACATATTCTGTAGTCTGTTGTTACAAGTCATGTACTGCAAATATCCGGTCACAAATACATTACAGTAAATATGGGAATTTCTGCATCCAGGAAACCTTCTTTCAAATGAATATTGCAATAATGTAACGTTTAGTTGTGAAAGTGACATGTTAGGTAATGTAAACATGGACCCTCTACTGCATTCTAACTGGTACTGTATAAAACAATGTGACATCATGAGCATTTGACATTTTGTTGAAAAAATATTTTGTTTGTGTAAAATGCTATGTTTATTTGGAAGGATGCTTGTTCTTTGACTTACAGATTGTAAGAAAGTTATAGTCTGTTTTTGAATGTTAATGCTAGTTCAGCTTAGTTTGGGACTATCTTATACGTACAACAAATGAAAGGTGCAATGTCTGTCAGAATGAACAAAATTATTCATTCTTTCTATCTAAATAATTTCCACTGAAATAAAAACTATGCGATAAAAAGAATCTCAAAAGGGTAATGATTTAATATTAAATTTATGAAACTTGTTGAATAATGCTCACAAAGGCTTGCAAAAGCTGGACATTATTTAACTCATTGAATAAATTCATTATTATAAAATCAGTACATATTTGAGATCCTCTATATCACAGTCTAGCATTGTGTTTTAATATGTCATGATGTAGGATTGTATTTTGATACATCTGTGCCTTTATGTCATTGCAGTAATTATGACCCATCATCAGTATTGGATTTCTTGTGGGCATGCATTCACATTCCTAAAATCTGGCAAGGTAGAGAAAGAAAAGTACAAAAGGTTAGTATTCATAAAAATCTTTTTTTATTGTATCACTGCAAAACACTCCATCAAAAGCAAGAAAATAAACATTTTCTTTGTATATATGCAGATGGATGCAACTCTTACAGGTTATCTCGGGGCCCCGAGTGGCCGAGTGGTCTAAAGCGCTCTTCGTTACGGATCACTGCCATCTCACCTCTGTCTGCGGCGGTTCGAGTCTAAGATTCAGCCAATGTGGGTATGTGAGAAAGCTTGCCAGTAGCTTCTCGAGGGTCGGTGGTTCTTTCCGGGGTTTTCCCGGGTTCTTCCTCCACCATTAATACTGGCCGCCATGTATAGCCTATCGTGTGCTGAAAAATGGCGTTAAACCCCACAACAACAACAGGTTATCTCCCTTATCTACCTGTTATGTAGTGATCATTATATTTTTTTTTACATTTACTGTCATGCTGTACAGATGTCCTTCATAGAATCCATTTAATTTTAAATTTCAAATCTTCCGTCTTTAATTTTCATTGATATAGTAAGTCAAAATGTTTTATATGGTGCATTTCGGTTAATTCTTATGAGTATATTCAGATATTGGCACATGATTGTGCTGTATTTCATAACATGGTTTAAAATATTTCAGTTCATATATATGTATTGTATGCACTTGTTTGTTCCACTACCTCATTACAGAGATGACAGCCATGAAATGTGAACTATTTAGGCTGTGGAGGATGGACATTAGATGTGTCAATGCATATAATTTATATTTGGTCCAGACATGCAATGTGTATACACTTTAGAATGAAAATACTTTGTCCACTGTTTTGAAAAAGCAGCTCAAGGATCACAAAAACAAGAATGCTCCAATGCATAGTAGCAAGGCTTTTAACATACACCTTATGTCTCAATCAATGATTGCTTACAGCACCAGAACAAACCATCCTTGAATACATTAGAATAGTTGATTACTCTCATGGTTGATGTCAAAATTCCCTCTCCACCCCATCAACCCCATGAAGATGCTGAATAGTGGCAAAATATATTGCACATGTGAGTGCAGTAATTAATTACTGGTTGATGTTAAAATGCCCTATCCACCTCCTATGCAGATGCAGAAACAGAGCCAGAATATTCTTTTTCTCTGAATTCGGTTGAAAGCACAGGCGATTCCAATCGATCATTGGAATCACATTGATACAGTATGACTCAAAAGGCTTTGTTGCCAATATGTCTATGAGTAGAAATGGCATTTGCATATTATCATCCCATTATAAATGGATAAGCCTAGGATTCTGCCACTGATGCATGAATTAGGCTCACAAACAAATAGGACTGTGCCCATCAGGTATGAAGGCTTGCAGTCATGTAGCCCATCCATGTATGAAAGTACTAATAAAATGAGCCCAACATTAAGATTTGCATTTTATCCAATATGATATGGATGGACAGTCCTTACCAACCATACCATACCAGCCAGCCAGACTGCAAGATACATGTCATCTTTGGTACACTGTTCCAGTCCTGCTGTACAAACAAGCTCTGTACAGTTACAGTGGTCAAGAGTCTGTTATCTCAGACTGGCAAGTTGGCCATACAGGCAGGCAACGTAGCCTCCCAGCTGTATTGATCACACTGCACCAACCAGCCAAACCACAAGGCATAGATTTTCTTTGGCACACCATTTTGAATGCTGTCCAAACCAGAAGAGCCATATGAACAAGCTGTTAATTCTACCTACAGTGCACACAAACTGACACTGAACAGGGATGGGGGCCGTTATAACCTGCCGCATATCTGGGACAATCTGTTAACATTGCTCACCATTCCATCGAGTGATGTTAACAGTCAGTAGAGATTAAATCAGTCTGCTGATGAAGTCCTTAGTGTGAGGACGAAAGCTTCAGGTTAGCTTCTCTGATTGAACAGTTAAAATATCAAATATGTATGAGAAGGAACAATTATTGATAGGGAATCTGCTGTGGCAGTTCTCAACAGAGACAGGTTTATCTTTTTTCTCCTGGCCAAGTGAATAATAAGTCATTATATGCCCTGATTTTCTTAGGCAGGCAGTGAGGAGAGAGAGAGAAAAAGTTTCTCTTTCCCCAGGCCTACCATCAATCATCAGCAATACACCATCAACCATGCCTTTTGGTCTACTACTTTGTCTTCTCCAGTTTTGGGCCTTCAACGATATGCTTTTGGTGTTGGTGTGCCACAGAGATGGTGACGTTTCTGCATGACAGACTTCCTTACTTCTTTGTGTGGTGGATAATCAATTCCAAGAAGGCAGACCTTGTCCCTTCTCAACATTATGGTCCATCAAGATATGGAACCCATAACACTTGGCGTCTTTCTCCAAACATATTGAAAGAATCATACATTGGAGAAGGCATCAACCAAGTTGTTGAAGTTGGACCTTCAGTAATACATTAGACCAAGTCATATCCCATTTCAGGACCTCCCATTTCAGGACATTCTTTGCAGAGAGGATTGAGTTCCTGAACAACACACTGCAAACCGTTTGATAAGCATGGTTTTTGATTCATGACATGACCAACCTTACTTGTTTGCAGTTCATATTGCATATATAGTACAGATAAGTCTGACTTTATATCCCTTATTTAGGACAGAGAAGTCAGACCTTATCCCTTATTTAGTACAGAGAAGTCAGACCTTATATCCCTTATTTAATACAGAGAAGTCAGACCTTATATTCCATATTTAGTATAGAAAAGTCAGACCTTATCCCTTATTTAGTATAGAGAAGTCAGACCTTATATCCCTTATTTAGTATAGAGAAGTCAGACCTTATATCCCTTATTTAATACAGAGAAGTCAGACCTTATATCCCTTATTTAATACAGAAAAGTCAGACCTTATATCCCTTATTTAGTATAGAGAAGTCAGACCTTATATCCCTTATTTAATACAGAAAAGTCAGACCTTATATCCCTTATTTAGTATAGAGAAGTCAGACCTTATATCCCTTATTTAGTATAGAGAAGTCAGACCTTATATCCCTTATTTAATACAGAAAAGTCAGACCTTATATCCCTTATTTAGTATAGAGAAGTCAGACCTTATATCCCTTATTTAATACAGAGAAGTCAGACCTTATATCCCTTATTTAGTATAGAGAAGTCAGACCTTATATCCCTTATTTAGTATAGAGAAGTCAGACCTTATATCCCTTATTTAGTATAGAGAAGTCAGACATTATATCCCTTATTTAATACAGAAAAGTCAGACCTTATATCCCTTATTTAGTATAGAGAAGTCAGACCTTATATCCCTTATTTAATACAGAAAAGTCAGACCTTATATCCCTTATTTAGTATAGAGAAGTCAGACCTTATATCCCTTATTTAATACAGAAAAGTCAGACCTTATATCCCTTATTTAGTATAGAAAAGTCAGACCTTATCCCTTATTTAGTACAGAGAAGTCAGACCTTATATCCCTTATTTAATACAGAGAAGTCAGACCTTATATTCCATATTTAGTATAGAAAAGTCAGACCTTATCCCTTATTTAGTATAGAGAAGTCAGACCTTATATCCCTTATTTAATACAGAGAAGTCAGACCTTATATTCCATATTTAGTATAGAAAAGTCAGACCTTATATCCCTTATTTAGTATAGAGAAGTCAGACATTATATCCCTTATTTAGTATAGAGAAGTCAGACTGTGTCTCTTATTTAGTACAGAGAAATCAAACCGTATATCCCTTATTTAATACAGAGAAGTCAGACCTTATATCCCTTATTTAATACAGAAAAGTCAGACTTTATATCCCTTATTTAGTATAGAGAAGTCAGACCTTATCTCTTATTCAGTACAGAGAAGTCAGACCTTATATCCCTTATTTAGTATAGAGAAGTCAGACCTTATCTCTTATTTAGTACAGAGAAGTCAGACATTATATCCCTTATTTAGTATTGAGAAGTCAGACCATATATCCCTTATTTAGGACAGAGAAGTCAGACCGTATATCCCTTATTTAATACAGAGAAGTCAGACCTTATATCCCTTATTTAGTATAGAGAAGTCAGACCTTATTTCTTATTTAGTACAGAGAAGTTAGACCTTATCCCTTATTTAAGACAGAGAAGTCAGACATTATATCCCTTATTTAGTATAGAGAAGTCAGACTGTGTCTCTTATTTAGTACAGAGAAATCAAACCGTATATCCCTTATTTAGGACAGAGAAGTCAGACATTATATCCCTTATTTAGTATTGAGAAGTCAGACCATATATCCCTTATTTAGGACAGAGAAGTCAGACCGTATATCCCTTATTTAGTACAGAGAAGTCAGACCTTATCTCTTATTTAGTATAGAGAAGTCAGACCTTATCCCTTATTTAGTACAGAAAAGTCAGACCTTATATCCCTTATTTAGGACAGAGAAGTCAGACATTATATCCCTTATTTAGTATAGAGAAGTCAGACTGTATATCCCTTATTTAGGACAGAGAAGTCAGGCATTATATCCCTTATTTAGTATAGAGAAGTCAGACTGTATATCCCTTATTTAGGACAGAGAAGTCAAGCCATATATCCCTTATTTAGTATAGAGAAGTCAGACCTTATATCATTTCTCAACTTTTTGTCCTTCAAGATATGGAACTCTTAAGACTTATCAACTTGATATCTTTCTCAAAAACACATGCATTGGAGAAAGCATCAAACAAACAAAAATCAGAAAATTTAATACAATGCCAAATTAATACAAGTGTTTGTCCATGGCCGATTGAGGTTATTAACCTTCTGTACTAAATGTACCAGACACCCGTGAACACTGGCTTCTGGAGTTGGACAATAATAATATCTTCTATAACAGTTTTAGGAACAATAATTTGGAGTTCTCTGACTGTTATGAATTGTGATTGTACTTTGATATCATGGAATAAAATGTTATTTTTTATCATATGGTGTCTCTTATACCTTGTCAAAGGAGGCAAAATTTTATAGATCAAAATCACTTGAACCAAATTGAATTTCTCTATTTGATAATTAATGTTTACAATTGCTGCTTTGTAATCATTAATTACATTAAAGTTTTTAAGCATCTATGCAAAAATGCTTTGTCTAACATGTCAGACAGATTGATTTCTTCCAGTTACCCCTGTCTTGTAAAACTTAATGTCCAAACCATTGGTGGTCTGCAGTCTGCAGTCACCGTTTGTTTTAATAAGCAGTGTATGATAATTGGTTCATTATAACTATTCTCAAGGATGTAAAGTGATACTGTTTGACAATAGACATTTAGTGTTGGTGTGCCTTGCATGACAAGTAAATCAATGCTTTTGGTGTTGGTGTGCCATGCAAGTCAAACAAATCAATGCTTTTGGTGTTGATGTGCCATGCAAGTCAAGCAAATCAATGCTTTTGGTGTTGGTGTGCCATGCAAGTCAAGCAAATCAATGCTTTTGGTGTTGGTGTGCCATGCAAGTCAGGCAAATCAATGCTTTTGGTGTTGGTGTGCCATGCAAGTCAGGCAAATCAATGCTTTTGGTGTTGGTGTGCCATGCAAGTCAAGCAGATCAATGCTTTTGGTGTTTGTGTGCCATGCAAGTCAAGCAAATCAATGCTTTTGGTGTTGGTGTGCCATGCAAGTCAAGCAAATCAATACTTTGTGTGTTGGTGTGCCATGCAAGTCAAGCAAATCTATGCTTTTGGTGTTGGTGTGCCATGCAAGTCAAGTAAATCAATGCTTTTGGTGTTGGTGTGCCTTGCATGACAAACAGATCAATGTGACCAAGTTCTCACAAACAGGCTAAGCATTACAATAAATTCTGTATTTCATCATTTGCATTTCAGAATCAGGCAAAAGATGATGTTTTAGCACTGACAGATGTACAGCTTGTATCTCTCATCCAGTTTATTGTTGAAGAGGCCAGTAATACTAACAGTGAAATAGCAGTTGAAAATAGAAAGGAAAGTTTGGCTTCCCGTGGTACACCTGTCACTGTTAGTAACAGGATGGAACTCTTAACATGTTGTCTTTGTGATAAGAAGGAAAAGGTGAAGGTTGTCGTCAAGCACATACATGATGTACTAAAAAATAAAAGGTATGGGAAGAGTTTTGTACCAATCTATTTATTTGCCTCACCATGAGAGTAGCAGTGGCATACAGTGTTACCCTCAACTGTTCATCCATCTCTCCAGTTAGGTTTTGCATTAAGGTCAGTTTTCAGGCACTGTAATTTCAGATTTATAGCTCTGCTGGTCATAGACTCAAAGAGCCAATAGGATGGCCTGTTGTCTCTTGTCCAACTGTATCCATCCTTTAACACAAGTTTGTTATCTCTACTCCTAAACTACTTAGAGGATTACCTGAAAGAAAATTTACACGCACATTCATCTTGAGGTTTTGCTGCTGAGCCATCCGATATGTCCACCGTAGCAACCATCTTTAAAATCTTGTTATCGTTACTTCTGAATGGAACGTCATATCAGTATGTTGTACTAATCAGAAGACTTCTTATGATGTCTAGTTGGTCCTGAATGAAAATGGTGCCACTTTGGTGTCCAGTATGGTAGTAATTGCAAAAATCTTGAAAACCTTGTAATTGCTACTCCACTAGAATGAATGGTTATATCAGCATGGGGTTTTCACTGAAAGATATTTTGATATACCTAAATGAAAATGGTGCTCATCTGATGTCAAATATGGCCATCACAACAGTCATCTTGAAATATTTTTGTTGCCCTTCCTCCTGAATGGAAAGTCATAAAAGCATTAGTTTTCACCCAAAACCTTTATATGGTGCATACCTGCCGTAACATGCTGTGTAGCACAAAAACACGATTTTGGACACCCATATGCTCCAACACAGCCGTGTTTTGAAAAACATGATTTTCAGGAATCTTAGCCCCGAAATATTTTCAACAACAATGAAAAAAACTTTATTTCTTGACCACCATGATCTGTAGTATGAACAGTCCTTCTTAAAGCTGAGCTAAACCTATCCTTGTGGTGTACATGCTGATACAAGGCAATTAAAAATTAAGGCAGTCCGAGGTAGACAACCACCTTTCAAAGATTACTTAATTGGCTGACAATAGCTATGTTGAAGTGTTGTTTTGTGTTAGAATGAGAAAGTCCATTTAGCTAATTCACATAGGTTAAAAAAGTACACAAAATAGAACAACCCATTTCATCTCGCTGTTAAGTACTTCAAACAGATGTGCTGAAGAACAGATGTTATTACACACTGAATTGAATGAGAATGTTGATGTTATCCTTAATAAAGTTTGTGATCAGTGGCATCGTTTCTTTGAAGTAAGATTTTTACTCCATATATAAACTGCTAAACAAGATTATTTCATTTGTAAGAATTGTGTTCAGGTGTGATTCATTTTTTAAGAGTGTGATTCGGAAAGCAATATGCTATAAGAAAAAATTTGCTTCAAAACTCCAGCATGACAGAATTTTACATTGTCAGGCCCACCAACAAAGTGGATTATTTAATTCTTTGCACATACTGTAAAAATCATGTCAAAATGAAGTTGAAATAAGAGACCACCTGTATGTAGCATATTTGACACACTGAATTGATATTCATATTATATTATTCTCTTTACTGTTATTCATTATCTTGTTAAAATACTAACTATTAATTGATCCTCAAGCTCCCTATTAAACTTTAGAAACTAGCAAATTTTATGCATATATTTTGCCATCCAGTGGATTTTAAAGACAAAAACTTGATGTATGTTTTTATTTAATATCAGTGTGGTTGTGATTTTGTTGGTGTGTGCATATGTGTATGTATATGGCATTGATATGTGACAAAGATAAGTCTACCAACTATATCATTCTTTGTAAGTATTAAATGCTTTGAAAAAACAGACAAATTAATTTATTTATTCAGATTTGAATTTCCATTTCTGTAGGCTTATATGAAAATTGAATAACATTGCTTTTTGTTGGTCACATACACAGACTCCTCTTAAGACCTCAAAAGACTCTTTTTGAGCCTCAAAAACCTCGCAACACTGTCAGGGAATACGGCAGGTATGATGGTGTCTAATCAGTCTTAAATAAAAATTGTTGTTGTAGGGTTTAACACCATTTTTCAGCACAAGATATGCTATACATGGCGGCCAGTATAACTGGTGGAGGAAGAACCCTGGAAAACCCCATGAAGAACCAATGAACCATGAAAAGCTACTGGCAAGCTTTCTCACATACCCATGTTAAATAAAAATTGTGATGATCTTGTATCCCATATTGCCACCACAGCAATGACAGTCTTATTGTTATCCCTCCAAAATGGAAAGTCATATCAACATTCTGCCCAGCAGACACCCAATATGGCTGCCACAATAAACATATTGATTATGTTGTCACTTATTTTCCTGAATGGATGGTCACATCAGCATGGGGCATAAGTCTTCTAATATCTAGTTTGTCCTTGATGATATTGATGCCATTCTTACACACAGTATGCTGCCACAGTGCCTAACTTATAATCTTATTGCTAAAGAATATCAGAGATGGCTTCAACAGACAACAGTGAAAAGAAGGAATGGTTTTATTTTAAATATTTGTTTTGTTCTTTTTCTTCTCTTAGAGCTTCAAAATAGAATCAGAATGGTACTTTGATCATAACACAGAAATCACAAGATCTGGAAACTTTCCAGCCATTCCATTTGTGAGGTACCCCACTGATCTTAATTTACCAACAACTTCATTGCAGGTTTTATATAACCTGAGTTTCGCATCTTGATCATTTAGTTTTTGTTGATATGTTTATTATCTCCTACAAAACTTTAACAAATTAGAAGGACCACTCTGGTGGCCTAAGTGGCTGGAGCATTAACCTCAGAAGTGGGAGGTCATAGGTTCAGTCCCCGGCTGAGTTGTACCAAAAACTAACAAAAATGGTACAAGTAGCTGCCTTGCTTGGCACTAAGTGTTAAGACGTTAGTGTTAGGACTGGTCAGCCTAGTGTCAGGATAATGTGACTGGGTGGAACATGATGCTAAATGTCTACGGTATGATGCCCCGGTGCTAGACGCCACTATAAACTGCCACTGTAGACATCATAGCGAATTGACTGAAAAATTGTTAAAGTTGTGTTAAAAATGTAAATCAAACAAATCACACAGATAAGTATATATGAATACCACATGGGATGAGCACTTTTCAAGGCTTAAGTTAGAATGATAAGTATCTAGTGCAGTCGTATTCTAGGATTAATTATTGATTCACAATCTGCAGTTTCCCTTTTTTAGAAACCACATATTGCTATCATCAGTGCCCATTATGTTCATTACTAATATAATAACTTTAACATTCAAAGAAAAAAATGTAGTTATAGTGTTAAATGTTTATGATGATTATACTTCTTTTTACAGCATTAAGTCGGAGCAGAGCCTGTACCAGGCTTTACTTATGGAATTGTACTTAAGGCATCCCTACCTTCTCACATGGGTGTCCAGCCTGAAGTATCTGATGACAGACGGACAGATGCACACTAGCATCTCATTGGTAAAAGAGCATTTTCAAACTATCACACCCTTTTTGGTTTTTGGTAGGCTGAATATTGTCGGTCTGAATATATATATATGTGTGTGTGTGTGTGTGTGTGTGTGTATATATATATATATATATATATATATATATATATATGTCTCTCTCTCTCTCTCTCTGCATCTTGGCTTGACTTTCTTGTTTCCTTCATTCCTTTTTTGTCTCATATATGTCACAGTCATACATCTATCACTTTCTATCCCATTGCATTTGTTTTGATCTCTAACTTCTGTATATCAGTGTAACTTTTATGTTTCATTTTATCTTCAGTTGCTTCGTGTAAGTCAGTCCATTAGTATCTTTTTCTGAATTTCTTTAAGATGACTTACCAACATTTTCAAACTACAAAAATTATCACTTTAAAATCCTTCCTGCTGGAAGTTCCCTCATCCATAGCTGTACATATAGAAAGACTTATGAGCTAACAGGATGCATTGATAAAGAATGAATTTCAGATAACTGATGCATGATTATTTCAGGTTTATATGAATTCAACATTAAAAAAATGTAAAAGGACCAAGGCCTAAGGATTGTCAATTACAATTCTTTGCAGGTGTATGACAGCAAAATAGATGTCTTTTTTTAATATTTTATGCCCCTACTTTATGTCTATCAGTCCATCCTTCCATCCCAACTGATTGACTGAGAAGCTGGCTAGCAATATTGTACAAAAACCACTCAATGAAGCAAAGAAATTTGGAAAGCAGATTTGTATGCATATGTAGATGACATGATAAGATTTTCATGTCATTACAGCGATTTTACACAATATTTAACTTTGTTAGCTCAGTGAAGTAAAACCGCTTGAGACAAACATGAAATTTGGCAGGCTTATTAAATTTTTACAGTAATAGCTGCATCTGCCATCAAAGGTAGACACTTCTGTCGGAAATAGACATTATGTTACCTGCGCAAATAACTTAGATCCTGTGTTGTCATGGTTTGAAGTCATCATTTTTTATTTGGTGAAGTTTTTTTCTTATTCAGAAAATGGAGTGGTATAACCATTAAACAGAGTTGAAATGGACTTTGTCTGCCATCACTTAATCTGCCAGCACATCAGGGTTTTCATTATGACATAAATAGAACAAAGAGACCCTGACCCAGTTTCACTAAATTTCTGCAAGCATTTCCTCAAACTGAGATTTTCCATTATTTTGCTTATAATATTTCCGACAATATTGGGATTTTGTGAGAGGTGGAGATAGTAGCACGATTAACTCCTTAGACATAAAATTGTACATCAAGGAGTCTTATTCATGAAAATTGTATTGCAAAATTCCTCAAAGTTGAGAAAATCCTCGATTTTTCAACAAAGATAAAAAAATTTTAAAAATCTGGAAAATACAGGATATTTTGATCCTTAAGGCCTTCTTAATATTCAATGATAAACTTATAATTCCAAATCAAGAAGTAAGAAATATAATGGGGTTGGTTGTGGTTTAATGGCACTTTGAGTACATGATTGGCTACATCATGTTGAAATAATGGGATCTAAATGCCTTTCACAAAGACACTGAGACAGCCGACCCGAGCTGGCCTGGGTGGGTATCAGACCCTCGAGTCTGTTTCTATACCAGCTGAGCTGCCATGACTTCCCCTAGAAAGATTTTGAAAAATCCCAATTTGTTTAGGAAAGTTTGAGATGTTTAGTGAACTGGGATTTGATCTTTAGACGTATTAATTGAGGTTCTGAACTTGAAGCTGTTCTCAGGTTTGGGAATACAATAGCTCATACACTATCCTGTGAACTTATGTTTTTTCTTCATAGGTATCAATGTTCTTAGTTTTATGAAAGTGACACTTCATTGGTACTTAATTTCAAGGACTGGGTAAAGAGAGCTTCTATTCCTTCCACAGAAAAATTGTTTTTTGTCTATGTCTTTAAATTCTTTGATGGTATCAGTCACAAAATCCATAGATATTGGTACCCACAAAATCCATGAAAATTGGCACTCCATAAAATCCATGAAAACTGGTACTGCACAAAAAAATAGAGAATTCATATTATCATTATATTTCAGATGGACACAGTATCCCATCGTTTGCTGGTTAGCATTGGTAATCCTGGCAGAGGAAAGAAAGCTGACACGAAAATGTGGGATGCAAATCTGGCATGTAGAAAACTTGCATCTGAACACCCCATTCTCATACTCAGGTATTTCTTTTTAACCAAAAGTACTTCATCTCTCTTAAAATAGGTATGAGTTGACACCCAAGGTCTCTTGCAGAATAGCTTATTAGAATATATTATTCCAACTTTACCATCACCTGAACCAAGGTAACTCATTTGATAGAGTATCAGACTTGCAATCCAAGGGCAATTAACTCCAATTTCCTCACCATGATATAGTCAGTATGGTGTTTAATGTGCTTTTATAAGCCAACTAACCAACTTCATGCAGGCTTAAGTAAATTCTGGATCAGTCTATAAGTTTAGCTCTGTAGGTTTATTTATTAATATTATGCTTATAAGAGTTACCTTTCATCCAGGCCTGCCATTGTTGTGCTTGAAAGTCATTAAAATTCCTTTCAACCCAGCCTGCCATAGTAGTGCTAGAAAGACATCAAAACACCTTTCATCCAGCCCTACCATGTTAGTGCTAGAAAGACATTAAAATACCTGTCATCCATTCCTTCCATGTTATTGCTAAAACAACATTAAAATACCTATCATCCAGGCCTGCCAATGTAGTGCTAGAAAGACATTAAAGTATCTTTCATCCAGGCCTGCCATGTCAGTACTAAAAGGCACGAAAATACCTTTTTTCTGGGCCTACCATGTTTGTGCTAGAAAGACATTAAAGTACCTTTCATCCAGGCCTGCCACAGTTCCATTGTGTTAACCCTATCTATACCTTGGCAGATCACAAATATTTCAGAGATTTGTTCTAGCAAAAACTATTGGATTTCACAATCTGTCTCCCAATTAATCAATTGCATGTAACACAGACCTGCCAACTCTTATGATTTTTCCATAAGTCTTACGAAAATTACCTTTAAAATATAGACTTATGGCATAAAAGCAAAAACTACAGAAAAATGATCATTGCCAAAAAATCTGGAAATTTTTTTCAGCCATATTTGATTTGGATCTGGGTTTCATACTTAGAATTAGTGAAATTAGTCAGGGAACCAGACTAACTTTACAGCAGCACCTTATATGCTTTGAACTGCACCTATTTGTTCATGCGAAGCGTCTGCATGATCAAACTGTTGATTATAGAATTTTTTTATATAAAAATGGCATGCAGCAAGTGATGCATGTTTAAGAGAAAAGGGAAAATAAGCCTCTTGAAAAGTGTAATAATCAACACAGAAGAATAAAAAGGAATATTCAGAGTATTGTGAATACAAGTTGGAAGGGACACAATTACATTTTTTGGACATCACATGCCATTTTGAGTATGACTTACGGCAGGAGATATGATTGCCGTCATCATGTGAAATGGAAAAAGAAATTCCAAGAATTACGTCAAGTTGAGAGATAACAACAAGCCATAGGGTTTGGAACTAGAGTTTGTGCAACTGTACTAGTGGTACATAAAGTCTACACATATTTTACAAACTTTTCATTTTAACATAATGTTTATCTTCACTGCATGTTTCAAATACCGAAATTTTAATTACATTTTCCAGTTTTTCAATAGCAGTTAATGATATTTTTTTTACACCTTACTGAAAACTGGTCAAACTTACAGAAAAAAATCAACTGTCTTACTGAGATGGACTCATCAGGGTTGGCAGGCCTGTGTAACAGTGGTGCATTGTATGTCTGCTGAAAACGGTGGAGGCAATTCACTTCATAAGGATACTTTTTAAGTTTAACATCCAAAGTATGACTATATACCAGAAAGAAGCCATTACATGTGTATTTGAGGGAAAGGATGTATTTGTACAAACACGGACCAGCAGTGGAAAATTGCTTATTTATGAGTCCATTCCAGTTGTTTGCTCAACTTGTCTCGCCCTTGTAGGAACAGTGTTCAAATTTGAACAGCTTGATTTTCATTGGATATGATGGCTTGCTGCCTCATCAAATGAAATTCACAGACCCAAAGCACCAAAATATTGGAACAATCTGCTAAGTCGTAGGTAGGCTTAACACATCATAACCTTGGCTAGTGAAGATGGGCCTACCACGGTATTGCTAGAAAGACATTCAGATACCTTTCATCCAGCCCTTCCATGGTATTACTAGAAAGACATTAAAATATTACTTGAGCAAATTAAAATAACACAGATTCAACACAAAATAAATTCAAAACAAGTTTCTGTAGCAAAAAATAAAAACGTATGTTTGGTGTTGTATGCAGCTTAGAACACATTAAGACTTGAATTGTGGATAAAGTTCTAGAACTAGGTTAAAACTAGGCTATTTTGAACTTCCTCCTCCCTGTGTATGGTGAGTTTGGGGCTTTATAGATGGTTCTAAATGAAAATGATGCCTACAATATGACCAGCCTGGTGACCATCTTGAAAATCACTACTCTTCCTGAACAGGTGTTCATATTAACTTTGGGTTTTCATTAAACACTTCCGGTGATGTATAGATGATACTCAATGAAAATGATGCTGCTCTGGCATGGACACAATGGTTTCTTGAAGGCTTCTTATGATATGGAGTTGGTTCTGAATGAAAATGTTGATATGATCAGTATGGTTTCCTCCGCGGTTATCGTGAATTTATTTTATGATTACTCCTTTAATATATGGTTGTAATGACATGGGGTTTTCACTAAAATACTTCTTGTGGTTAAAAGACACTGATCTACCCCTAAATTGGTTTGATGATCACTTTGACAATTTTATTATGGCTAATTCTCCTGAATTGATGGTGCTATTGACATGGACTTTTCACATAAACACTATAGCGATATGTAGCAGGCTTTTTATGATGTCTGGTTGGTCTAAATGAAAATAAAGTTGATCTGTCCTCCAGTATGGAAGCCATGGTGGCCATCTTGAACATTTTGTTTTATCTACTACTCCTAACTGGATTAAAATGGTACTGCTCTTAGATCCAATATGGCTATCACAACCACCTACTTGAAAATCGTATCGCTTCATTTCTTAAGGAGATGGTCATATTGACATGAAATTTTTAACTAAATAACTTCTTATGAACGTCTAAATGGTCCAAAATCAAAATGGTGCTGACTTGACATCCAACATGTCCACCAAGGACACAGGGTTTTCACGAAAAACTTTTAAAAATGGTGCTGCTCAGACATCCAGTATGTTTGCCATAGCAGCTGTCTTAAAAATCTTGTTATTGCTACTGCTTCAGAATGGTTGATCTTATTATTAGGTTTTTTAGTAAAGACTTCTTATGATGTCTAGTTAATCATAAAGCAGAGTGATGTCCCTTGGACATCCACTAGGGTCGTTATGGTGGCCATCCTGAAAATCTTGTTGTCATTAGTCCTCCCAAGCAGAGGGTCATTCTTATTATAATATGTAGTTGGTTCTAATTGAGAGTGATGCTAGTGCAACATCATAACATTTAAAAAATCTTGTAACTGCTACTTATCAAAAAACGATGGCCTTCCCAACATTAAAAAAACAAACCTCTTTCTTAAAATATATAGTTATTCCTGTATAAAATGATGCTGATCTCACTTCCATAATAGCAGTCTTGACAGTCATCCGGAAAATCTTGATATGGTTACTTGTTCTGAATGGTCATAATTATTTCGCATTTCCCCTTCAAATATGTTCCCCAATCACATTACATTAGAAATGTTAGCCTGCTATCTAGCAAATCAATCCCTACTAAAAGACGAAAATAGTCAATTCCTATTTAAAAAAAACACAAAAACAAAACACAGTAACTCTTGCCCATTACCTCCCCATGGCACTGCCAGGTGTTGCCAGTTTTTAGCTTTGCTGCTGCACAGAGCTTGTGTTGTACAGTTCATCCTTCGACAATCCAGCCATTTTTATGTTTCCATAGGCCCATCCAATGTTCCTTTCATGCTGTTTTGATAGAATTGTGGTTTAATTATTAACTAAGCATTATGCATAAGTTTATAACAGGGCCATAGGTTTCTGATATGACACCTTTAATTCTCTTTTAGTTACAACAGTGTTGTAGCGACTTAGAAATGTCATAAATATTACTAGTTTCTGCTTTAATTTTTGTTTTTGTGTTGTTTCACTGGAATGTCTTTCAAATATTTGAAGTGCAAGAAATTCAAGGCAAGAGGGGATACTGATGATCCCTGCATTGTCTGTATGAAACGAACTCCAGTGTCACCCTACAACATATACAGCATGTGGTCAGAGAACACCTGGAGAGCAGTACTCTAAAAAGCAGCCACATTGAAAGAAAGGAGGTCAAAGTCAAGGAAGACAGATCCAACATCCTCAGCCTTCACCCAAAATCCACTTCTTTCGCAAGCCTTGTGGGGGACCTTGTGTGGAGGACACTGGGGTTCCTCCCTTCAAAATTTGTCAGGTGCAACCCATGGCTACAGGGAACTGAGGGGATACAGGAGGGGTCAGTTATCATTAGAACATATGCATCTTCTGGCACAGGAGAGGACGATGCAACTCTTTACATCTGTGAACATTTTGCCCATTTTCCATCGCCTGCAGACACATTGAGTGAGTATTTGCCCAATTTTAGGCAGCCCAGTGGGGTAAGTCCCCCCTCCACATGTCAGGCGCATAGGGTTCATGCCAGAACCATTGGATCCAACTCTTAATACTGCTGCACCATCATTGGCTGTCCTGACATCACCAGCCATCCAGTCATCCCAGCATGGGGACCTTTCATTGAAATGGTCCAGCCAAATAGTGCATATGGGATTCCTAGTGATAGATCTCTCTATCTAGCCATGCCATTGGCTTCTTATCACTGCTATACTGGGGATTTCAACAAGAAATCTGTCCATTCAGTGAGGCATTTGGAACGGCCTGTAACAGCAATTGCCAGATGATCTTATATACCACCAGCATCCAGGCTGACCACACGCTATTCACACCAGCTGGCAATGCTGGTTATCTTTGACTTTCGATTACTCGCTGCCTGTCCTCAAGGGAGAGCTAGTGACATTGCCAAATACCACTGGCTAGAGTCATTGATTCCACCCGGCATGACTTATACAGAGTTACAAGCTGACCCAGACCAGGACCTGGTACACAGAGAATGCGATGAGACACCAGCAAATCCATCTTATTCAGATCCAACTATGGAGTTCAGCTTTCATCGAGGAAATTAATTGGGTGTTGGCGATTTCAGAATGCCCTCCACCCCATACCACTACCCTGGATTACAAAAGTCAAGGCATTTGTTGATTTTGGGGAGGAGGAAGAGACGCTTTCTGGCTCATTCCCCAATCAGCAACGATTTAAGAGATTAACAACTGGCTTTTGGATTGGATTGATGACCTGTGCAACTTTAAGGCATTTTTCTAGGAAAGCCTGATTCCAGTAGCTTTCTCCTCTTGCTTGTATCATATGCACTTCAAAGACTTCAGTGTGGACTGTCCCACTCTTAACAAGAATTTGGCAGATGTCCACATGTCAGCTTCATTGTACTACAAAGTGGATAAGAACGTGTTCCATACCATGTCTAAACTGGTTCGGAACATCATGGCGACATCATCTATGTTAGATTTGGCCTCATTTGCAATCTTATGGCTCGCCAATCAATCCAAGAATAGCCATGCCTGATGTTGTTTTAGGGTTTAACTCCATTTTTCAGCACACGATATGCTATACATGGCGTCCAGTATTAATGGTGGAGGAAGAACCTGGGAAAACCCCAGAAAGAACCACCGACCCACAAGAAGCTACTGCCAAGCTTTCTCACATACCCACATTGGCTGAATCTGAGACTCGAACCCACGCAGACAGAGGTGAGATGGCAGTGATCCGTAATGGACAGTGCTTTAGACCACTCGGCCACTCGGGGCCCCAGCCATGCCTGAGACACGATGTCCAGGAAGGCTCTGGTCTTAACCCATACTATGGCCAGTGCCTTGAATGCTTCAGCCAATTTAGACCAAATCTAATGGGACAAATGTCTGTGATCAGTATCGCTTAAACCATACCATACTTTTGCTTTACCGATGACCCTGTTAGGGTCTCCGTTTCTGTTTGGAGGACAAATCGAAGTTCAGAGGCAGGCAGCTCAAAAACTGCCACTCCAACTTACTGCTCACCCACACACATATTTGGACCCTCTCATTCCCAACAGTGTGAAGGAATGCTCAGCGGCCCCAAGACAGGGTTTGATATACACCAATACCAATCCCAACCTAATTCTAGGAGACCATGGCCTAACCAACATAGTAGGCAACAGTGCAGAGGTGAGAATAAACAGATATTTTCTGCCTTCAAGCCTCCAAACCATAAGCATTGACATACCCTCCCCTCCGCCTACAGGCAGTCTACCTGTGGGCAGCCAACTCCTGTGTTTTCAGCTCACTGATTTCCCTCTTCCCTCAAAATGGGTGGGTGATCCAGTTTATTTTGGAGGGGCTTCATGATTTGTTCATCCAACCCAACCCCCTCTCCTCTTCACGGAAATCCCGGCAGATCGAGAGAAGGATTCCTTCCTTCAACAGAGATATGGTTGCTCATCTAAAAACAGGCAGTGCAGATTCCCTGGGGTTTCATTCACAGCTGTTTTTTATTTGGAAAGCAAATGGCAAGTTGAAGTCCATCATTGACTAGAGTCACCTCAACCGATTCATTGCACCTCCAAAGTTCATGATGGAGATGGTGAGGTCAAAAAGGACGATTATGCCATCAGTCTCAACCTGACCAACTGTCACATCCCTATCCACCCCATCTCCCACAAGTTTCTCCATTTTGATGACCACAATACTGTTTATCAATTCACTGTTCTTCTATTCAATATCAGCCCCTGGGCATTTACCCATGTTATGGATTGCATTGTCTCCCTGGTCTGGTTGACATCATCTACAGTGATGGCAGCATACTTGGTTGACATCGTCCACAACACATGGTAAGTTCTATCCTACTCCACGGCAGAAATTATTAATTTTCTCTATTAGATTTTCATGGCATTTTAGTGAACCAGGAAAAAGCCAGTCCTCTGTCCATGCCAGAACTTTGTCCATCTGGGTATGAGTTCTCAACCAACTGGAATCTGATGCAGCTTCCTTGTGTTCGGGTAACCAGAATTGTTGAACTCAAGTCCATTTCCATCAAGACTTAGATTTCAGCAAGAGAGTCCTTGCAACTCCTCAGTTTATTCAATGCAGCAGTGGATCTGATCCCACTCAACAGTGGCAGCCCTTTTCAAGTCCTCTTGATCAAACAATCATGATCACACCTGAGATTTCATCATTACTGTGTCATTGGCACAACCCAGGTTGGCTGACCTAGGAATCCCACTGGGGAAGTCCCAAGCGGAAATAAGAGTATGCACCAATGCCAGTGCATATGGTTGGGGGTGCCCACCTGTTGCCAGACTTAACTACCATCAGCAGCATGTGGGAGCCAGGGGAATTGCCTCTGCACATCATCATCCTCAAAATAAAGGATATCAATGCCTTTCACTTCTGGGAAATTGACTCTCGAGGAAAACAGTTGTCATTACATCCAGCAACTCGCACCAAATCACCCAACCTGTGTGTTGTGATTTGGCAGTTTCTGTGTTGGTGCAGCAACCTCCAACTAACATACAAATCAGATACATTCCATGCAGACTCATTGTCTTGGCTGACACTGTATCCAGGAGAAGTCAGGTCCTTCACACCATATGGTCTCTCAGTCAGTTGGTTTTCAGTCTGATATGCGCACTTTGGCAATGTCACAAGTTACCCATGCACCACTCCGGTGGCCTAGTGGTTAGAGCGTCCGCCTCAGATGCGGGAGGTCATGGGTTCAATCCCCAGCCAAGTCACACCAAAGACTTACAAAAATGGTACTAACAGCTGCCTCGCTTGGTGCTCAGCATTAAGAGACTAGTGTTAGGACTGGTCAGCCTAGTGTCAGGATAATGTGGCTGGGTGGGACATCATGCTACATGTCTGCGGCATGATGCCCCAGTGCTATACATCACTATAAACTGTCACACTGCAGACGTCATAGCGATATGACTGAAAAATTGTTAAAGCTACGTTAAAAATCCAAATCATACACACACAAGTTACCCACCTTTGTCTCTCCCATTCCAGACCCAGAAGCTTGGCCTTTGGATGTGCTATCAATAATTTGGGAGGGGTTGTGGGCCTTTTTCTACCCTCCCACGGTCCAGATGCTGAAAATAATCCAGAAGTTACAGGTCAGAATTGCAAGATGATTCTGATAGCTCTTCTCAGATGGGACAAAATCTGGATCACCAATCTGCTCAATCTAGCGATAGATCTGCCCAGGAAGATCCTGGCCAACTCGAATCTCCTCTAGCAACTCCGGCCTGGACCGCCTTCTTCTGCACACTTGGCTAGCCTTGCAAGACAAATAATTTAAACCTCCAATTCTGGAGAGAATCTTGAGAGCAAGAAGGCACTCTACTCTGAAAGTGTGTGAGGGAAAGTGGTACATTTTCAAGGACTGGTGCCAGACCAATAACATTGTCCCTTTCAGTGCCTCAATCCCTCAACTGGCTGACCTTTTTTTCTGGCTCTTTAACGAGAAACAGCTGGCAGCCATCATGATCAAATGTTACTGCTCTATGATATTGGACACATTCCAGCATCATGGTACATATGTTATTGGGAATGATAAAGACCTTTCAGACATTTTAGCTTATTTTGATCTCAGTCGACCAAATACCCTCATCTTGTTTCCAAAATGGAACCTGCCTTGGGTTTTAACATGGGTCAGTTCAAGTAAATTTGAGCCTCTAGCCCCCACTTAACTTAAGTTTCTATCATGCAAGACACTGATAGCTTTAAGCTACATGGCCTTTCCCTCAACCTGAGCTATCTTCAGGTCAGATCGGATGGTTCGGTGGTCCTCTTGACACAAACAGGTTTTGTAGCCAAAAACACGTTACTATTGTCAGTAACCAAAGAGTTGTCATTCGTTCCCTCTCTTTCATTGACAAGACAAGAGAAGCAACCATTCAATATCCTGTTTGTGCAGTCAAGCGCTACTTAAAACACACTAACAAGTCATGGCATGCGCAAACTTTTCCTCCTGGTGAAAACTGGGAAACAGGATATCACCCCTCAAGCCCTTGCTTCGTGACTGAAGTGGGTTATACGCTCAGCATCACACAAGATCAGAAGCACCTCATGAAGATTACAGCTCATGAGATTCAAGCCATCTCAGCAAGCCTTACATTTGAACATAACATTTCAGATATAGTGGAAGCTGTTGGCTAGCATGGATCTAATTGGACCAGTGGCAGCAGCACAGATAGCCACCAGACCTACCTAAATTGATCAACACAGCCTTTTAGCTTCACTGGATTCACCGGTGAAATTTTATAGCTAAGAAGATTTCAACATCATCTTAACTGTGGATAAGTGTCAAGGGTCCCCAGGCTGTGTTGCTTATGTAATTAGGAGAACGGGCTATTGTTCACATGGGGAATCCATCTGTTCTTTCTCAGAAGGATACTAGAAGTAGAGGTTGGATGCTCAGCATCCCCTCCTCCTGTTACTTAGTCTTTTAATGTAATGTGATTTGGGAACATATTCAAAGGAGAAAGCAAATTTTTAAGTAATTTATGTTTCTTCGAGAATATTTACCCAATCACATTACTTAAACACCCTCCCAACCACTCTGCCATGTGAGCATCCTTGTTAGCATCTCGCTCAGCTAAAAACTAGCAACACCTATAAGTACCAAGGGGAGGTAATGGCCAAGAGCTACTGCCCTTTGTTTGAAATAGGATAAGATGATTTTCATCTTTTAGTACGGCTGGATTTGTGAGGTTGCAGGCTAATATTCCTAACATAATGTGATTGGATAAGTATTCTTGGAGAAATATAAATTACTAAAAAATTTGCTTTTCTTTCAAACACTTATAGCAGGGTAAAGCAGGTTCTGAATGAAGAAGTGTGTTCATCTGAACAAAAATCTTATTACTCCTCCTCTTGGATGAAGAAAGATATTGACATGGTGTTAAAAGAATTTCTGCAGTATTTAATTATTCAGGTCTGACCACCAACATTCTTCACTTTTGTGTAGGAGTTTTGAAAGCCTGACCTAATTGACTTTGGAGTCAAGTCAAAGTTAATTGCTTGCATGTTTGTACTTCGTTGTACTTATGAACACATGGCCCTATATACATGCAAGTGAGTTTTGACCAGATTTTGTACTTTTTAGTTCCATTGAACAAACAAAGTTTTTGTCAAAAGATAATTTAGATTTAATCAACTTAGTATATGAATATATCTTGACATTGTCTTGAGAAGTTTAACGGTTATCTATCAATGATATTGGGTTCAAAAATGATCATGACAAACAATTTTACCCTGTACTTACAGGTATCTTTTGAATATGTCAACTCCAACAATGAAGAAAATATATTTGTTACCAAATCTGAAATGTCAGAGATGGTTCCATTACTGTTGTTAAGGTTATGCTCTACAGTTTCATATTTTGCATTGTGTTAGAATTTTAAAGGAAAATAATTTCCCCAGGCTACCTCACTCGTTATACTGGCTATTTAAAAAAGACCTTTTATATCTTAGGTATTGTTCAAAGAACCTTTAATTCCCGTTATTTGGTGTATGATTGATGGGTGTAATATGGGTTATAGAGTATGCACCTTTAAAAAAACTGTTAGCTCCACCTGGTCATTTTCACTTCCTGATCTTCAGAGGTAAATTTTTAAAACAAAGAGCCAATATTTTTTATACATTTTATATATTTAGTAATTCGTTCATGCACTTTCAGAAGCTGGTATTGTCTAGTCTGGCAAAATTTCTTTTCCCTATTGTAATAGCTGCTACAGATAGTGTACTTTAGACTAATTCAGGCTGATTTTTTCAGCACAAGGGAGCAGTCATTATAGTTAGCAGTGTGCTTAGATTATGTTCAATTTCCATAAGTACAATATCCAAAGATATGTCAGCCACATTACATCAAAGTAGCATAGATGTGTGCCAACATTCTCTCCACTGTGCATGTTTTAAATGCAAACAACTTCACTTACATATGTCACTCTCTCAAAAGTACATAATAACTGGTGAGCGCCCCTTAAGATATAGAAATTGTCTTTTCTCAAATTCCTATATGTTTATTATCATATTTTCCAGTGCAGAAGAAAACCCTGCTTCGTGATATATCCCTTTTCTTGTTTCTACATATGTTGACAAAATTGTTTGTGACACAGCTTTATGTAACAATAAGCCCATCCTTACAAGTTAAGCTCATGGGCATGTTAGAGGGGAAATACTGTCAATAATCAAATTAACCAACTGTGAGATAGACCAATAAGACAGATATGATTTGTAATGACAAACAAAACAGTACTTCTCATTTTTGTGTTACATTTTTTGGAGTAATCAGATAAGTAAAAGTTTGATTTACTGGACTTGACTATATATTACTTTTTGTCCTGCAGACAGTTGCCTGTGATTGCAGCATTTCTAAAGGGAAAATCACAGTTCAGCTTTGCAGAAATGCGTCACCGTAACTACCTGATGACCTTCACTCATGTCCTTGGGCTTCTGGAGCTTCTGGAGCCCCAGATCTTCCAACAAGAGAACCAAGCCTTGGAAGATGTCCTGGACCCCTTCTTTTCTTTGATACAGGTTATTTATGTGCCACAGATAGTTACGTTTAATAATTTCATTATTACATGTAGCTAATATCACATGATGCTTGTATTATTTATGTATGTAAATGTCTAACATTAGGAGGTTGTCATAGATGCCTTCTGGTCTTGAATACAGTAATGTGCTCATGAGTGCCAGAAATGTCATAATGCCATAATATGCCATAGAGTGCTAGAGGGTATATTAGATTTCCAGGATACAGTAATGTGCCCATGATACGAGATAAACTTTATCATCAATAAACATAAATATAATATTGTTCATATTACACACAGGAAATATAGCCCTTGATTTAATGGATCTTTAGCTAGATACATGGGCATTCAGTATCATCTGTGTCTCATTTGCTTTTTCACTCCTTTGAAATATTTGTCCACCAAATATTTAAAATATGTGCCAGTTAACAGTCTGAGTAGCAGCTCAGTTTTGTGCCCTTCAGCCAGCTGTTATAAAAATTACGTAGTTTGTTTTGTTTTCTTAACTCACCTGGCCATAAGGTCTAGTGGCTAGTAGTTCAGCTACATATCAGTCATCCATTTTATGTCCATTTTTTTTCTTGGTCAGCATTTGCTTGTTAATACACCGGAGGCAGTGCTTTTGATCCAAGTTTGATTAGGCTTAGAATGTAGGTTTTTATGCTATAATTCATAATGAGATACTGAAATTTATCATGGGGGAAAAAATTATATTGCCACATGGGTGATACCACTTGACAGTGATGAAATCACTTTTGGAACTGTATTCTTTTTCATTTAAGAAATATATATGTCTTTATGCTTTTTATTGAGACCTGTATTTCCGTATTTAAGGGAGGAGGGAAGCTTGAAGATTATGTTAATTTGCTTTTTAGTAAAGAGCCTTGCTCAGTGGTTAATGTGCCAGTCTCGTAACCAGCATGTGAGGGTGAGAATCCTTATGATTTAATCAGCCCAGGTTGGTCACCATGGCCTGTCCTGGGGAAAGGCACTTTATTCTAATGGCTTGGACCTAATTACCTACTTGTGTTATTATGTTGTAAAATACCATGGTAAAACCAAACCAAGCCTTTCAGTGTTTTTGTGCAATTGTTTTGTGTGTGTGTCTATATATATATATATATATATATATATACATACATATATATATATATATATATATATATATATATATATATATATATATATATATATATATATATATATATATATATATATATATATATATATATATATTCACAATTCATTAGCATCATTTTAAGACCTTAAATTGTGGGGTATGATTTGAGGGTGATTTGTAAATTTGCACAGTGGTCTTGAAGCTATGAGCCAGCCTTCCCAGTCGATAGGTCTGGTGAGGATTTGAGTGGTGGGAAAGGATGTGAATCAAAACTGAGCAAAACAGTCAGACAATAGAGCTGCACTAGAACTGTGGAAATGGGGTGGGTGGGTGAGTGCTTATTTTACGATACTGCATAATGCTTAGTTTTCCATGTTGTTAATATTATATTAATCATAATCTCAGAACTTAAGTATATGATTGGATGTGTTTCAGAAGGTTTGAACATAAAGTTAACATTTATGATTGAAATATACATATATTCCTCTAAGATCAGATATCAATATTTTCTGCATTTTTCGCATGTGAAAATATATTAGTACCAATATTAGCATTAATGCAGTTCTTACCTTTATCTTTATTCACTCATTAGAAACAACATCATTGTTTTCATCATTATTCTTCAAGGTGCATGGTTTAGAACAGAAGCAGTTAGCTCCCCTTATCATGAAGTTTGTCATCTTTCTGCACAAGTTTAGCAGTTATGAAGCTCAGAGAGGTGCAGCATTTCTTCAAAAACATGTCGGCTTACTAGGGTGAGTTCATGTTGTTCGTAGGTAAGATCTAGAGTTTTTTTAGAACAAAACAAAATCCAAAATTATTTTGAGTTAAAGTGACACTAAATCCTAAAAATAAGTGAAATTAAAATGAAATCTGTTAATAAGTAACATTGAACATTCCATTGAATACTTTTATGTTAATAAAAGGTTAAACATTTTCGTTGAGGTCAGGCTAATTAATATTCATGAGCTTTAATGATATAGTTGAGGATGAATATTTTCGAAAAAAATTATATATCGCTTTTAAGACAAATTAATGGTCATTTGGTTTTTTATTACTGAAGTGAAAAGATGTGAAAAATATTTATAAATAAGATTTACATATAATTTGTTTTATAATTATGACCATTGTGAAAAAATTTCAAATTTAAACAGTATGCTTGACAGATGATTCTTATTTTTCTGTAAGAATGTTGAGATTATGATAGACATAGATTTTCTTCTGTCATCTGTGCAGGAGTCTTAATTTATGTATAAAAAAAAGACCCAGAGAATTTTAGTTTAAATTCCTTAGTAATATAAATTGGTTCTTTTTCTCTTTACATAACAGTGTGTTTAGCAGTATATTGTTATCAGTTTAGTTTTACCATATTGTAAAATAAAAGAAAATTTTGTGGTTTTTATACCTTTCAGATGAATTAAATTTTTTATAGCTCTGGTTATTTTCATTGGTAACATCATCAGAATCAGGAAAAGATAATTAGTTTCCAATAAGTTATATCAACTGCTCTGGTGACCTAGTGGTTAGAGCGTAACCTCAGAAGCAGGAGGTCGTAGGTTTGATCCCCAGCCAAGTCATACCAAACACTTACAAAAATATTACTAACATCTGCCTTGCTAGGCGCTCAGCATTAGTGTTAGGACTGGTCGGCCAGGTGTCAGGATAATGTGACTGGATGGGACATCATGCTACATGTCTGCGGCATGATGCCCCAGTGCTAGACATCACTGTTAACTGCCACACTGCAGACATCGTAGCAGTATGACTGAATTTTTTTTTAAAGCTGCATTAAAAATCCAAATCACACACACACACACACACACACACACACACACCAATAAGTTATCTACCTTGATGAATTTCTATATGCTTATAACATTAAAACTTCATGTCCTCTCCATTTTTTAGTTGGTTTATTTCTTGATTGCTGTATCACTAACTAGGTCGAGAGCATAAAGATCTAGTTCTGATTTATATTCATGTTGGAGTGGGAAACATTCTTCTTTTACATTTCCTATTTATAACAGCAAAATAGATGAAAACCAAGAGTTTTGAGGCAAATGGAAGATTGCTTATATTCATTAACATTTTATACTATGATGTATATCAGTTACCAGTTTTATTCTGTACTGTAAGTCGACTAGTCCACAGTCAGCATTTACCAAACTTTATAGATAGTTTGCACTTTGGGTAAGGAAGAACCTTATTAACTTTGAGGTCAAAACATTAAAGTTCAAGGTCATTGCAACTGAAAGAAAATAAATGGTTTCCGTACATTGACTTGACATTATCTACATCTGAAGTCACAAAGTTTCATGAATGGCTTGCATTTTGGGGTAAGGAATCTGTCTTGGAGTCAGAAAGTAAAATGCCACAGTCACTGTGACTGTAACTAAACAAAAAATTGTCTAAATAAAACAAAGATAGCATTGCATCACATACATTGGCCAAAATTGGTGGATGACGTGCACTTTAAGCCAATCAGTTGAAGGGTCAAATGGTAAAAGTCACTGTGACTGAGAGAAGAAAAATGTTTTCTGCACAATAACATTTTTTCTTTATAACAGATTTGGACTGAACTTTGTGGATGGCTTCCACTTTGTGTGAGGAAGAAGTCAGTTGATTGTTGCTTCCAAAGGTTAGAGTTAAAGGCCACTGTGACTGAAACAAACAAAAATTCTGCTTAAAATTTTTTCATTCTCAACAGTGTGCCTTTACCAGCATTTGTAGATGACTGACTCATTCGGTAAGAAGGAAGCCTTTTGATTTGAGGGTCAAAACGTCAATGTCACTAGCTGAAGGAAGGAAAATGGTTTATGCATACTACTTTAGATTTAGATCATGTACTTTGCTCAAAGTTGTGAAGGGGTTGCATTTAGGTAAAGAGGAGGCCTATTGATTTGGGGGTTAAAGGGTCAATGGTTGCTCATTTTGGCTTAAAGACAAACTGGCTGTTACAGAATAGCTTTGTTTCTGAGTAAGTTTCTTGACCAAACTTTGTGTATGGTTTGCACAAAGGGTAATAAAAAACCTGTAGATTCTGAGTCTGAAGGTCAGAGTGGTCATGGTCATAGGTTTTTGCACAAGAGCTTTAGTTTTAAACTACTTAAAAGGGCTCTCATTTCGATCACCTGAGTAAACTGTACCCCACTTATAACTACATAGAGAACTATTAAATATGGTGCAGGCATATATTATACCAAATCATGGTACTCTTTTTGTGTATTTTCAGTTGGGTTTTTTGTTTTGTTGTCAGTTGCATGTACTGTATGTAATCCTTGTTTTCATTTCTGAAAAAAAGTTGGTTTTAAGAAAAAAGACAGCTCATTAAAAGATTTCCAATTGGTGCAAATTTCACACTGCAGATGTTCTTGACATTTGCTCCCGTGAATGACATTACCTGAATGATTATAATGCAGTTAATTTCCATTAAAACATTTAGTAAAACTGTTCAATTTGAAAACTGAGTTCATGGGGTTTTTGTACTGCTGTAATTTGATTTAGTATTCAATAATATAACCTATATGATCAGGACAAGTTCTGTGCATGTTTGATATGATAGTGAATAACACTGAATGCACTCGCTATAATAAAGCAATATATTAGAGTGGCCACTGATTGAGACTTGGTCACTAGTACATTTTGATGCATTCCCATGATAAAAATCATAATTTGCAAATCATTCAGTTATTTTCATTTTATTTTGTGCTGTGTTTACTAAATAATCAATCCAGATTTTAAAAACAAAGGTAGTTTAAAACCAGGAGTAAAATTCCCAGTCTATTAATATTTATTAAAATTAATTATCAGAACTTAAATTACTGAACCACACTCACTTACGACAAGTTAGGATTATCATAGTTGTACTCAATAAAGTGACGTTTGTGATCAGTAAGAAAAATCAGTACAGAAATATCCATCTTTGTTGTCAAATTTATTAAATTGTAAGCCCACATAAATGGAACTTGTCACTTTGTTGTCTTGCGCACAAAAATGAAGCAGATTTTAGTAACTGGTATTTGTTTGGTTTTTTTAAGCTCGTAACAATAACTTTTATTTTATCTTGTACCCAAGGTTTTGGGCAGCCACTCGTGTACCACTTTCAGGTCAGCCTCATTGCTTTTTGCTGTTGTGTATTTGTGGCATTTAACAACAAAAAGCATTTATGAAATACCTAATACAGAGGTCTCTTACTATAAAGCCAATCAATTTACTCCCACCCCTCTTGTATCATAAGTGTGGATCCCATGAAATTGGTTAAATTACATTTTATTGTTGCTACTTTGTTGTTTTTACTTAAATTTAATTCTTGGCAGATGAGAAACATTGCATTATTAATTAAATTGCCTATGTTTTGTTACTGTGCACTGTTATGACACATCCTTGTTAAAACATACTTTAGTATAATTTGGCTGAATTTGTAGTATATATCTGTTTTATGGCATAATACAGAGAAAGTATTTTGCATGTGCAAACTTCTTACCTGCAATCATACGTACTGAAGGTTTATTTCTATGTCTAACAAATGTCTTTTTAGGGCTATCTCTTCACAGTATCCGGACTTCTCTATTCTAAAGTCTCTGTTGGCTGGACTCACTTTAAGAAGGCAGAACCAGGAGGAGGCAACTCCCACAGTGTCAGGTGACAGCACCCCAATTCTTCCTGCCACACGACCCACCTCACCTTGGACTGTCAACCAGCTTATGCCCTTCATACAAAGAATTAAAAAAGAATCGTGTCCTGAAGGTAAGACCTTTTTGTCTTCCTCTCATACCTGAAAAGCATTCTTTGCTTACCAAAGGTCATTAAGCCACTTCTGTTCTATATCAACCCATGGCATTTGTAGCTAGCTGAAACCATATTTAATACTCTGCTGTCTGATTGGATGCAACTGAAAGAAACTGATCCAATCATTTTACTTGTTACATATACTGAGAAAGACAGTTGGAAATGATAACTGTGATATTCATAGATGTCACATGTTGCAGTTCAGCTTCTCTAGTTTAAGTCATTCATGTTTCTTTTGAGTCTAGGCATGAGGACATCACTGAATTTGCCATATTCAGCACATAACAAGTTCTCTCTCGCTGACCAGTTGCTTTCACTTACTAAGAGAAGTAACTCCATCACGTGCAAGATGTCATTGATCTGTCTGTTTTGGCTAGCTGCGTAGGCTAAGTGTCAGAGTGGAAGAAAGCAGAGTGATGACCCGTGACTGAAAAGATACCGGAAAGCATGCCCTAAAAGATTGTACTGCTCTTACACATCTGTTTGATCTAGAGTGCATTTATATCTCAGCCCCACTTCTAGACATTTAGTTTGTAGCAACTTAATAATTAAAAAATACCTCTTATATTGTGATTGCTAAATTCATACAAGAGATGGGGTGGGGGTTTACCACCAAAATTATTTATTTGTGATGTGATTATAGTCTTTTTGTAAATAGAGTAAGCCCTTTGAAATGAATGAAATTTATGAGCAACACATTTTTGTATCACAGCCTAGATCAGCAATATAAGTTTATAATAGCAAGTAAGAGACAGGTTTTCAAGATAAAGAAAATGGAAGCTGCTCAACTAAATACTTTTGACAGTACCAGTTTGTGACTGCCATTGAATAAGATTGAATTGATCACATGCACATTCTGTGTGAAGTGATTTATTTTTTACAGCTCCTATGTCACAATTTTTTCCCCTGCACATGGTCAAAGTCAGAAGGACTTTGTAAGTTTCCACCAAATTTGATGCAAGACTTGATCTCGTACGTATATCAAATACGAGTTATGTCCCCTGTTTGACTAAAACATTTGCCTTTGCATCCTGAAGCATGGTTTCTTTCCAACAAACCATATTTGTGTGGAATTCATGACTAAATTAAACTTCCAGTGAATGAAGTTGGTGGGGTGGGGAGGGGTAATATACTGTAGTCAACTTGAATATCCAACTGTCCACTTTTGTTTCGTTAATGTCTCGAAATCTTTGGAATATCCTGATGAAACTTGGAATGCCTTTGTTTCATGACTGAAATCACTGAACCAGTTTCAGAAGTTTTCTGCTCTTGAGGCCTTCCCAGTTTGCACAATAATGCCAAACAGCTATCAAATAATAATGATAAAATTACATAAAATGTAATGACTTCTCAAAAACTGTTGAACAGACTTTGACGAAATGTGACAGAAAGCACCCTTGCATGATGGCTGCAAGTTTTACAAAAATTCTACCAATCCACCATCAGATATGGCCAATATTACATAAAAAAGTTATTTAATGACTTTTTAACAAACAAACAAATCAATACAATTTAACCAAATTTGAGAAAATATATCCTTGCATGAAAGTCTCATATAGTAGAAATTATGCTTATCTGCCAACCAATAAAGCCACCAATACCGAAAGTAGAAAAACAACTTTAATGAACTTCCCAAGAAGAATAACGCTTTTTCATTAAATTATATTGACAGCATCCAGGCATGAAGTCCGTTCAGTTTTGGACAAATGGTGCCAATCTGCCATCCAATATAGTTGCAGATTACAAAAATATATAAACCTTCAAACAACTGTCAAAAATGACTATCAGAATTCATCCAAATTTAGCAGAAAGCATCCTGGTCTGAAGGCTGGTCAGTTCTCCAATCAGTCATCAGATTTGTCCACAGTTTTTTAAAAGACTTTAAACAGCTTCTGAAATTAACCTTGCTCAACAGAACTTGACCAAAGTCACAGCATTCTGGCAGGAAGGCCTTAGAGTTCACAGAATGATGATTATTCACAATTGAAATAGTGCACAATACTTACAATAGAAAGACCTTTAAATGATGTTCTGAATAGTTGCTTCAGAGAACTTGACCATTGTCAGCAGGAAGCATCCCCGCACTGCAGTTTTTGCAAGTTTTCACAGACCATGCAGATCAGCCATCAAATGTGGCTGCAAAGACTTCAAATAGAAATGATAACAACACACCGTCCAGTTAGGTCAACATTACTTCAAAATAACTTCTTTTCAATAATTCTGAACAGAAATTATATAATAAGAAACATACAAGCGTGCAAACATTTAAAGTTTGCACAAATAACACTGGTCTGCCATTACCAAAAATAGAAGAATTTTTAAATGTCATATTTAACATTTCACATTTCAGTTTGACAGGAAGGTCTTTAAAATGCTTACAAACGATCTGCTTTCCAATACAGTAATTATTGCACAAACTAAATTGCCTATATATATATATATACACACACACACTCTTCCATCAGGTTGTTAATGTTTTATTACTAAAAAGTCAAAGAGTTCATCGTTTCTTTATGTGGGATTTGTAGCAGACCCATCACCCACTCCCTTGTTCAGTTTGCTGACGTATCAGTTTCTAGGTCCTGTTTGGATAAAGACATCAGGCAGCTCTCTCAATGATATCTTGTCTGTCCCAGAAATGATGGAAGATAGGATGGTACTTTGTCATATTGCCATTTCTATTTGTAGCATGATATAGACTTGTTTATTCACCCACTTGTATTGTTTCAGGTCTTAATTTAGAAAACAATTGGGTATTTTAGGTCTTCATATCAGATAAAGGATGTTCAAGTATTTGAACAGATTAGTGGTCTGAGCCTCCCAGTTATTTGACCTCGATTTTCCTTTAGAATTGACAGATAATGTAAGCCACCATTTCCTTGGTATAAACAATATTATTAGGTTTTATCTTAATTAAATTCAGCAAATTTTTGTTAGACACACCAGTACATAAAGAATTGAGTACTTTATATACTCACTTATAAGATTAGCCCAACTGCAAACTGCACAGACCCAGATCTGCAATGACATGATGCACTGGCAGATCTAGGTCTGTGCAGTTTTTTAGGAGTTCTCAGTAGAATAAATGGTATAGGCCCTGATCTGCAGGTGCATTATGCTATGTCAGGTCAGGATCTTTGTTGTTTGCATTTTGACACAACTTATAAGTGAGTATATAAGGCAACAAGCAAATATCAGATATACTTGCTTATAAGTTGGGTCCAACTGCAAACTGCATGGATCCAGATATGATGTTGCATAATGCATTAGCAGATCTGGGTCTGTTTAATTTGTTAGGAGTACTTAGTAGAATAAATGACAGGCCCTGATCTGCTGGTACATTATACAATGGCAGATCAGAGTCAATACAAAGGGTTTGAAACTGAAGAATAGTGTGTACTTGTTCATACATGTATCATGAACCGAAGGTCATGTGATACTTCCAAGAACTTGTTCACAATATTTTTAAGTATCAAACCATTAACTGTTAAATATTGAATAGATAAAATGAAAGGATAATATCAGGACACATGATTGGTAACTGTCAGAAAGGATACTATTTAAAGGTGTATGTGTTGATGCTGATGGAATGATTTGGTTTGGTTGGGTTTGGTTTCATGAGATTTAATGCCATTTTTCGGTGCAGTGAATGTTAGGAATTGAAATCTAGTATTCAAAAGCCACTCATGTCATTGACATCAGTTATGTATAGCTGTTGTTCCCTTTAGGGAATTCATAAAATGGCAGATCAGACATTATCCAATTTTTTTTATTGAAAACCCCAAAAATCAAAATACAAGTTTTTTTCCAGTATATAAATTTAAATAAGAAATTGTGTACAAGTGTTTTTACATATGAATTAACAGTAGTTGAATTTTGATGGACTTTTGTTGTCCTATACACATGCTGATTTATACACATGTGGCCAAAGGCATACAAAAAAATGGACCAATCCAAGCATGTTTTAGATGTGATGGGGGAGGGGATATTAATGGAGTAACCTGGAAGCTGAACATGTCTAAACCGTACCACTGACAATGTTTCCAACCCAATTACAATTTCTTACTACACAACAAAAGCCAGGTTTAAAAATATGACCTTAAGTGTGGACAACAGTTCTTGTATTGCAAGTGTCATGTGATATTATTGATCTTTAAAAAGTGCAGTTCTTGTATCACGGGTGTTGTGTGATTTTATTGATCTTTAACGAGCTCAGCTCTTGTAGCACGGGTGTTGTATGATTTTATTGATCTTTAACGAGCTCAGCTCTTGTATCACGGGTGTCATATGATTTTATTGATCTTTAACGAGCTCAGTTCTTGTATCATGGGTGTCGTGTGATTTTATTGATCTTTAACGAGCTCAGCTCTTGTATCACAGGTGTCATGTGATTTTATTGAGCTTTAACAAGTGCAACTCTTGTGTTACGGGTGTCATGTTATCTTATTGATCTTTAACGAGCTCATCTCTTTGCATTGTGGGTGTCGTATGATTTTATTGATCTTTAACGAGCTCAGTTCTTGTATCACGGGTGTCGTGTGATTTTATTGATCTTTAACGAGCTCAGCTCTTGTATCACTGGTGTTGTATGATTTTATTGATCTTTAACGAGCTCAGCTCTTGTATCATGGGTGTCGTATGATTTTATTGATCTCTAACGAGCTCAGTTCTTGTATCATGGCTGTCATGTGATTTTATTGAGCTTTAACAAGTGCAACTCTTGTGTTACGGGTGTCATGTTATTTTATTGATCTTTAATGAGCTCATCTCTTTGCATTGTGGGTGTCGTATGATTTTATTGATCTTTAACGAGCTCAGTTCTTGTATCACGGGTGTCGTGTGATTTTATTGATCTTTAACGAGCTCAGCTCTTGTATCATGGGTGTCGTATGATTTTATTGATCTTTAACGAGCTCAGCTCTTGTATCACGGGTGTCGTATGATTTTATTGAACTTTAACGAGCTCTGCTCTTGTATCTCGGGTGTCGTATGATTTTATTGATCTTTAACGAGCTCAGTTCTTGTATCACGGGTGTCATGTGATTTTATTGATCTTTAACGAGCTCAGCTCTTGTATCATGGGTGTCGTATGATTTTATTGAGCTTTAACAAGTGCAACTCTTGTGTTACGGGTGTCATGTTATTTTATTGATCTTTAACGAGCTCATCTCTTTGCATTGTGGGTGTCATGTGATTTTATTGGTCTTTAATGAGCACAGCTCTTGTATTACCAGTGGCATGTGATTTTATTGATCTTTAACGAGCACAGCTCTTGTGTTACGGGTGTCATTGATTTTATTGATCTTTAATGAGTACAGCTCTTATAATATGGGTGTCGTGTGATTTTATTGATCTTTAACAAGTGCTTCACAGGCCAGCATTAGGCTGATAATACTGATTTACACATGCTCAGCCTCTCGCTTTCTCCAAAATGTCCCCCACCCCCTTATGTCTAAAGTATGCTGGAGGGTGTTCTATTTTCAATGAGTCATACTGGGACAAGAATCAGGACAGATTGAATTATCTATGGACACTGACAGTTAGCTGCACACACACACACACACACACTCTATTTGTCAGTTTATTTTTATTGTATTACATGAGTTCTTGAGACATGCTTTTTCATTGGTTTGGTTTTGGATTTGTGGGGTTTAAGGCCATTTTTCATAGTGGTCAGAATTTTTGGTGGAGGAAAAACCCAGGGAGAACCACTGACCTACAAGAAGCTACTGCAAACTTTCTCACATACCCACAGTGGTTTAACTCAGAACTCAGATGGACATATGTTGTTGTTGTTGTTGTTGTGGGGTTTAACGCCATTTTTCAGCACGATAGGGCTATACATGGCGGCCAGTATTAATGGTGGAGGAAGAACCCGGAAAACCCCGGAAAGAACCACCGACCCACGAGAAGCTACTGGCAAGCTTTCTCACATGTCCACATTGGCTGAATCTTAGACTCGAACCGCCACAGACATAGGTGAGATGGCAGTGATCCGTAATGAAGAGCGCTTTAGACCACTCGGCCACTCCGGGCCCCCAGATGGACATAAGTGAGATGCATGAGTAATCTGTACAGACCACTTGGTCACTAGAGTCCCTGTTTTTCATTGCATTATGTGATATATTATTAGTAATAATCACATTGCGCAGTCATAATATTTACTCTAAAGATTTCATCATATCTTTTGTTGTTTGAATTGTTATTTGCACTTTTTAGAAGTTTGCACTAAATCATGTAATGCTTCATTTAAAAGCCATTGATGAGGTGAATATGAACTTTGATGGACACATAAAGTTGTATTACCTTTGCTTTGTGTTGGTCAGTATAAGGTTTACTATTAAATAAACATTTATAATCATTTCATCAGAGGTCTGTGATTGTATAATATTTAACAAAGATTTAAATAATTAATGTCAACATCATGCAAGCTACCTGTATATTATCAATACTAAAATGTATCAGTTGTACCAGAGTCCATTATGGTTGCCAATGACATAATCAGAAAAGCCCATTATTCAAGGATTATGGCAGAGCATATTCCTGACACTTGGGTCACATTCTCAGGATTTTAATAAGCAATGGACCTTTCCAAAATTTGCACAAAGTCTCTACACAAACATTTGTATAAGAAAATCTTTTCTAATGCACCAAAAATAAATAACATTTTATAGCCTTGTCACTTAAACTATAAAATAACCTTCTGCAAAATTTGAGGAAAATTCGAGCAGTAGTTTCTGTCATATCTTGAATCAGAGTTACTATAGTAGTTCCTTGAGTTGTGAGAAACATTTACCATAGCCAGTAAAATAGCTCCAATGTCACAGGATTCATACGGTCTTTGAAGGTCTTTGATAGTTTGGGAAAAATGAGGTAGCATTTTCAAGGCCTTGAAAGTTTGGGAAAATTGAGAAGATTACCCTGAGGTCTTTAAAAGTCTTTGAAAATTGAAATAAACCCAAATTTTTTTATTTCTTTCCATAATCACAAATAAATTATCCAAGGTTGTTAGATTCGGATGTAGTCGAGTTTTCCTGTTTTTTTATTTTGATGACTGATTCAGTTTCATTTCATCATTAAACAATATTGCAGTATTTTGCATTCGTTGTTTGCTCATATAACATAACTTGTATACTAAATGTTAGCAAAAATAGGTCTTGGAAATCTATATTTGTGGTCTTTGAAAGTTTGGAAAAAGTCTTTGAATTTATCATTAAGAATTCTGTATGAACCTTGAATGAGCTAACATTTCTTACTGTGAAATGACCCAGTTACAGACTTCACATAGTTATTTCAATAGACAGACAATTCCTAATCAACCTTGCTTAGCACATAATCAGTACTTGTCTAATTATCCATGGCCAATCAAAGAGCTATCAAGCTTGTGAGTAGTTGCATAGTGTTGCATAATGTTAGACAACACATGGTAGACATAATCATGGACATAGACAAATTTTATTTTAGAGTTGGAATTGTGTTTCCATAATATTAATAATAACGAACTGGTATTGTCGTATTATATTAGCATAGTAATTTTTTACATACAGCAGTACAGGTCTAACAGAATTAATATTTATTTTCTTATTCTTCTTCTTATTGTGGATCTTGGAACTCATTTCTTCAGTAAGACATTAAAGAATGAACAAAAGTCATTGTCATGTGACCTCAAACCCATGACCATTGCATTCAGAGGTAGTTTTTCTCAACCAGTGCTCTTGGCAGTCAGTTGTTCCCATGTCAGCAGGTAACAGTTATATACTGTTCACATGTCAATAGGTGACAATTATGTATTGTTCACATGTCAGCAGATGACTTGTACTGTTAACATGTCAGCAGGTGACAATTATATACTGTTCACATGTCAGCAGGTGACAATTATATACCGTTCACATGTCAGTGGGTGACAGTTATCTCATGACCAAGGTTCCTGTAAATGATAACATGATATGTGCATTTAATGATGCTGTACATTTAATCAGTTTACATTTAATGATGCTGTACAGTGTACTTACATTTAATTCTGTGATACAGGGTGTATATATTTAATGATGATGTACAAGATATGTAAATTTAATGATACTGTACAGGATGTATACTTTTAATGACCCTGTACAGGATGTATACTTTTAATGATCCTGTACAGGATGTATACTTTTAATGATACTTTACATGATGAATACTTTTAATGATCCTGTACAGGATGTATACTTTTAATGATCCTGTACAGGATGTATACTTTTAATGATACTGTACAGAATGTATACTTTTAATGATCCTGTACAGGATGTATACTTTTAATGATCCTGTACAGGATGTATACTTTTAATGATCCTGTACAGGATGTATACTTTTAATGATACTGTACAGGATGTATACTTTTAATGATCCTGTACAGGGTGTGTACATTAATAGTTATGGTTTTATTTGTAGATGTATTGGGAGTTCTCCAAGACTTGGATGAAACCTCCAAGAGAAAGATTGATATCCTGGACCACTTTGTGGTAAGTATACATATAGCTTAGACAAGATACTTTTTTCTGTGGACTTTTTCATGTACCAAATTTTCCCTCTATTGTATTTTTTCTTTATGAATTTTTATAATTTTTGATCATGTTATTGACCTAATGTTTTTGAAAGTATGAAAATATCTAAATTCTCTATCAGATTACTCCATTCGCATACAAGTGCCTTTGGACACCTCTACCCGATTTGCATACAAGCACCTTTGGACGCCTCTACCCAATTTTCATACAATTGCCTTTTAACGCCTGTTGTAAACATCAGCCATTTTTAGCGGGTTTTCATAGCGCCACCTTCTGAGAAAACCCTCTATTAGACACCTCATTGATTGCTGTAAATGACCATTACATCAGATCACATTGTTGCTGTTTATGCTCTGGTCGAAATCGGCTATTTAAAGTGACTGGGTCATATTATCCACTTTCCAAAATAGAGGTTGCGGATTTCGTTCAGTACTTTTCACGATTAGAGTCACAACTATTAAAACTTAAAAAACTTAGGTAAAGGCTCTGATGTTGATGTAGGTAGCAATTAGTTTTTTAAATTATCAAATTCAGATGACTTAGTGATGTAGACGCAGACAAAGAACTTGTAAAATTTGAGTATGAGAAATGGCAGCTACGGTTAAAAAATTCTTCCATGAAAAATAATTAGACAGCTATAACAATTTGACTTTACTCTTAAAGTTTTTGGTACATAATAGATGTGTACCAAAAATGAAGATGGTTAATATCGATGTTAAACGTAACATATACTACACTGCTTAACAGTTAACAGGCAGGCCTTTGTGTATGGAGTCAAATAGGTAACAGGTGTTCTATTTATAGCACACTGCACTGGGTAACTTTGCTACATGTGTATCAAAGGGCTAAAAAGCCATACACTCTATGAGGTAAAGAGTTAACTGGACCAGGTTAAGATTTCAGGATCTTCACAATGGTCTGCTTATGGCATATGTTCAACTAGCCTTGTACAGTACTGTGCTTTTTTGGGTCCAGTTTTTTTACCACAACACACAGAATTTTATAATGATTAGATGTTCTTTTACAAACATTCTTTCTTTTATAGGTGGACCTAAAGAGACTTATGCTGATTAGTAATGACCAGTGCCGTAACACAGCACATGCCCTTGTCATGAGGTTCATTAGGCAGAATCCCAAGTAAGAATGGTTCATTTGAAAATTTCACAGTAAACTGACACTTGGCCAGCATTCAGAATATATGCCTGCAATCCTAAAACCACCATTTTCAGAAAGAATCAGTAAATAGTTAAAGAAAATTTAGCAGGTCTGAAAGCGAATTTCGAAAGCTTATTTCATTTAATTATATTACATTGTAATATTCTTATCCTTTTTACTACCCCAAAGATACTCTACAGGACAGTTTGCATATCTCACAGATACCTCTGCTAATTACATTTAAGGGAACCCAGGTGGTCAAGTTGTCTAATAATATGGGGCCCAGGGGGCCAAGTTGTCTAATAATATGGGACCATGGGGCCAAGTTGTCTAAGATGCTTGCCTTTACAGATCACTGACATCACGGACATCTCACTGCTGTCCACATGGATTCTAGTCTCAGCTTAGCTAATATGGGTATATGAGAAAGCTTGCCAGTAGCTTCCAGTTGGTGGGTGGTTCTTCCCAGGGTTTTTCTGGGTTCTTCCGCCAAATATCCAGGATGCCATGTATAGCTTATCATGTGCTGAAAAATGGCATTAAACACACACAAAAACAGACAAGAAAAACTTATCAAATTCATTGAACTATTTGGTGTTGTTGGGGATGGGAATAATCATAAGTGTCAATCCATTTGCTCATGAGTGAGATCAACTTTTTGAAATGTGTCAAGTCCACAATTCAGCCTTAAGAGCTGAACAGTATAAGTTAGTGTCATGTCTGCAATTTCAATTTAGAATTGTTCAGTTCTATTTGCATTTTTTTATTTAAGTGTAAAAAAATGGCAAGAATGTTATAACCCTTGCAAACAGTACTTGTATCAGGTTAAGTTGGCTTCCATGGTGTATCACCTGGCAAGGTACTTTACTCCAGTTGTATTAGTACAATTTAATCTTTTATGTTTTGGTTTGCCATTAAACACCAAAAGAAGAAAAGCCTTTTTTAAATACAAAAGCAAGCCATGTCAGAGCTTCCCCAGCTCATAATCACATTGTCTAATTATCAGCATCAACCAGTTGCTAATTAAATGTTGTATATTTTTAAAATTTAATGAGTGAGAGCCATGCATATTTATTAGGTGATTTTGAGTGTGATTGACAAAGCTATTTCCACTCAGAAAGCCATGATTCTGATCTGATTTTCATCAAAACTGGAATATGGGCTTGTATAAAAAGGGATCTGGGTGACTGAGTGCTCTAAGGCAGATCACTCACCTCTTTCTGTAATGGTTCAAGTCTCAGCCTGACCAGCAAGAGTGCATGAAGCTTGCCATGAGCTTCTAACAGGTTGGGGGTTCTTTCCTCCACAAAATATACTGGCTGCCATATATAGCCTATCACGTATCTTAAAATGGTGTTAAACCCACAAAGAAATAATAATGTTCAAGATTTTGGGCAATTAAAAAAATTAGTGGGATCCACGCATATTAATGAGCTGATCTTGCATCTGATTTGCTAACTTTGTTACCAGTTTTGAAGCCATATTATGGATATGTTTATCATTAACAAAATCTGGATGATATCACTTATGAGCAAGAGACTGTACATAGTAATATTTTAAATGTACCTTAATTTTATACATACATTTTATCAAGTTATAGTAAAAACATAAAATCAACATGATATTAAGTTCTGAAGATTGTTTACGTAAAATATGTTTTTAGAATACTACGCAAGACTGCTTAGTGTAATGGTGAACTGTTAAGTTATGAAAGCAGGTAAGTGGTATCAGGCCCACATGGGTTTCTTGTTTAATGTGACTTTTACACTTTTCGGTTCCATACTTCATGTCTTTATGGCATCACTCATCAATATCCATTATTCAGATCACTTCACTATTTAGCATGGGTCTTTTAAAATCTTCATCTGTATCTATTTATGCAGTGATGAACAAGATAGCATAGGGAGAAAGTTCAATATTTCAAAGAAAAAAATACTGCTTGTAAAGTTTTAGAAGTCCTTGAATACTTGTAAAGTCATTTAACAAGACTTTCCAGGGCTGTACAAACCGTGTTCTGATCTTTACCGCCACTTACCATTATGATGTAGCTACAGTTGAAGAAGACTGAAATAATTTGTAATTGACAAATAATTAATTTTTGGATCATTTTATTTCAATCTTTGATATGGAAACATAATTTCTAAATTTTAATTTTTCAGACAAGGGGTAGACTTTGTATCCACTTTCCTGCAATGTCTGGACAGTAAAAGCCCAGATATTGTTAATTCAGCCCTACGGAACCTGCCTGAATTTACTGTTTTGTGCCAAGGTAGGTATCATTCTTACATTAAAGCCATTTTATCCAGCCAGTTATCTGAATGTATTGAAATCTGAACAGATTTCCTCTATTAATCTTTCAGAAATTTTATCTGTCCAGATTCTTTGTTAATCTGTTTGAAAACAAGTTGGGACCAAAAGTTCCAAATTAATAGGCTTTACTGGTTGTAATTGTCAGTAGCATTAGAGAGTTTGTTCTATAGAATTGTATAAAGATATGCAAAAATTGATTTTTCATTCTTAATTACATAAGATCTTTTTTGGGGGGGGACAGTTTCTTCATACTTTACAAAAAAAGGTATTCATATATTTATGTCAGTTAATGTTAATGTGAATGCTGATTATTCATTTCTCTTTTTTATTATTTCACTTCCTTTATATTAGTTTTTTGGGGGTTGGCTGAGTGGTCTAAAGCACTCACCTTTAAAGATTGCTACCATCTCGGCCTATGTGGGTATGTGAGAAAGCTGCCAGTAGCTTCCCATGGATTGGTGTTTCTAATTGGGGTTTTCCTGGGTTCTTCCTCCTCCACTTATTCTGGCTGCCATGTATAGCCTATCTTGCACTGAGAAATGGCTTTATACCTCAAATTAACAACAACTTTAGGTTTTTCTTTACATTTACATGCTAGAATATGGATATAAGGTTTCCTTGAACTGTTTTTTTTTTCATAAATATCCAAACAGTAAAGAGGTCTTATGCTATAATGAACAATTTTGGGTCCTTACAAATTGCTCATTATAAACAAGGCATTTGTTATAACAAAGTAATCTCGCTCTGTTTTTATGCTATCTGGTGTCCTATGTTTGTGTTTGTTAGATCAAGGAATTCATATTATCAGGGTTTTTATAGATAGGATTTACTGCACTAATGTGTGAGCTATCTTGATTATTTGGATAATACTGCACTCATTATAACACTTTGCATAGGAACTATAGGTTTTATCACATTGTATTCTGAATGTATTACAATCAGGTACAGCACCCCCACATTATAATGCTGTCAGTAGGAACTATAGGTTTGTCACATTGTATTTTGAATGTGGTAAAATCAAGTACAGCACACCCCACATTATAATGCTGTCAGTAGGAACTATAGGTTTTATCACATTGTATTCTGAATGTATTACAATCAAGTACAGCACCCCCACATTATAATGCTGTCAATAGGAACTATAGGTTTTATCACATTGTATTCTGAATGTATTACAGTCAAGTACAGCACTCCCACATTATAATGCTGTCAATAGGAACTATAGGTTTTATCGCGTTGTATTCTGAATGTATTACAATCAAGTACAGCACCCCCACATTATAATGCTGTCAATAGGAACTATAGGTTTTCTCACATTGTATTCCGAATGTATTACAATCAAGTACAGCAGTCCCACATTATAATGCTGTCATTAGGAACTATAGGTTTTATCACATTGTATTCTGAATGTATTACAATCAAGTACAGCACCCCCACATTATAATGCTGTCATTAGGAACTATAGGATTTATCGCATTGTATTCCAAATTTATTACAATCAAGTACAGCAGTCCCTCGTTATAATGCTGTCATTTGGAACTATAGGTTTTATCACATTGTATTCTGAATGTATTGCAGTCAGGTACAGCACCCCCACATTATAATGCTGTCATTAGGAACTATAGGTTTTATCACATTGTATTCTGAATGTATTGTAGTCAAGTACAACACTCCCTCGTTATAATGCTGTCCATAGGAACTATAGATTTTATCACATTGTATTCCAAATTTATTATGATCAAGTACAACACTCCCTCATTATAATGCTCTTCATAGGAACTATAGGTTTTTTCACATTGTATTCTGAATTTATTACAATCAAGTACAACACCCCCACATTATAATGCTGTCCATAGGAACTGTAGGTTTTATCATATTGTATTTTGAATGTACTGCAATCAAATACAGCACTTCCTCATTATAATACCATCCATGAGAGCCATAAAGTTTAATGCTTTATAGTACACCACCTTATAATGATGTAAATGATACATGTAATTCTCCTAATGAATAATGAAATGGGATCGATGACACCACTCACCTTATAACAGGACTTGTGCTACAATGAAGGGCCTTATAGTGAGGGAGTACAGTAATTTTAATTTTGTACAATTTTCAGATTAATAGCTGTAGGATGACAATATATTGGATACATTTTTCAGGTTTCTTTTTCTTGAAAGATTTTTTTACAATTAAGACAATGGTACACGTTTTCTCAATTTATTTCTTTTATTTTTGCTTCTGTATAATGAGTACCAAGCTGTGTACAGCATTGACCCAGATGTGCTTTCTTGTAAAAAAAGAAAAGAAATAGCACTGGTGGATCAGTCTGCCCTCTTCACACTACTGTTCTTTTCTTCCTTGTGGACTGTTCACTTATACTCTATCAGAGAACATTGTATGAAAACACAACAATAGTGCCCACTGCAACAGATATTATTACCACAGTATTTTGTTTCTGGATGAACAGGAAATACATATAAGCCTTCAAGAATTTATTGTGATGTTCATGTACCATTACTAATTGTGATTCAAAGTACACATCATTAAGCTGGATCTACCAGCACAAATTTGGATCTATGCTCACAGTTGGTTGAGGGTTATACACAGATAAATAAATTATTTGGTACTCTTGATAGCTGCTCTAATGTTGATATGAAGTGGTCCTCTCAGTTGAGCTTCATTTGCTAAATGGTCCTGATGATAACTTCAGTGTTGATATAAAGTGGTCTTTAGGCTGGAGATAGCTGGAAAAAAACATTAAAAATATTCACAAGCTTCAAATTGGTCACGATATAACGTTGTATGCGTCACTTCAGATAGAATCCAATAGTACAATAATCTATTGAGTTTTGTTTCCTTTTAGCTTTGTGGGTTGTAAATAATTATGTAAAGAGAAAAATGGTAAGTTTTTTAATCTCCTATTTACCACTTTGTTAGCAGTTTGCAGCAATGTACTTTATAATTTTTTTTATAGAAAAAGCTGACGTTATTCTGCAGAAAGCTTTTACAGTGGGGATCAACAGCTCCATCGAGACCAGCACATACATTAGCGAGACTCTTCAGCTGCTAAATCTGGACACCTCATGAAAGTCATTCTTACATATTCTCTGTTTCCAAAATGGAAAACCACCATTTTAGCGTGCCTAAGCCTTAGGGGTGCTGATATGATGACATTCATGTGTCAAACTATTAGGTAAATCCCAAAGGAGTGAAGTCTCTATACAGATGATGCACAAAAGCAAAATCTGCAGGTGACCATGTGTGATATTTTGGTCAGCATATATCAGGCAAGATGAAGAGTTCTCCTAAAGCTAAATATATGAGTTTATGGATAATGTACAGTTTGCTCTGAGCAAATATTTGCCAGAACATAGAAAGAGTTTGAGTCCATTAGCTCAAAAATATTCTTTCAAGAGCTTCAACCAACATTTGTAAATAAAAAGCATGAATTATTGTTATTCTTACATAATTCAGATGCTGTGTGTATAAACTCAATACCAGATAGCCACAAAAAGTGATTTTAATGACACCAGGCTCTACTCAAGCAACATTATGAAATTCCAATGTACCATTAGAGTTGACATCACAAAAATGCACGTTGTCAGAAAACCCTGAACAAGCCCAATCATGTAAGAATGGAGTGTAAATGCAGATCCATGATGAATGAAATTAATATGCTGATGGCGAAAGAAAATTACTTTATAAGTTGTTGTAAAAATGAAATCAGTCTACAGTTTGTTGAAACAAGTTCACATTTAAGATAGTGAGTCAATAGGCAGCTGTTATAATAAAATTGTTGGGAACATCAGGTGCAAATCCTTTAGTGGATGCATTCTAAGATGTCAAGACAAAAAACTAGTATGCCCACCCATATATATATATATATATATATATATATATATATATATATATATATATTATTTTTGTTCCTTCAGTTTTTGATTATTGTCTCCCTGTATGCAAGATCAGATCATAAACAAATTCAATTTTAATTTCACTTTCCATTTTTGGAGAGAGTGAGAGAGGGGAGATTGTTTTTTAGAGGTAAATAAAATCAGATTTAAAAGTTTGCAATTGTCTTTATTTTTTTTAAACAATATGTCAGTACTAAACAGGCTTTAATAGGAATATGTATTTCCCCTGACAACTTGTGTTGTAATAGAATTTTTGCACCTTAAATTTGACTTTGATTTACAAAGTCTACAAATTGTTTATTTATATGGAAATCTGCATATAATGGGTCAAGTATATTTTCCACTCACATAAAATGAATTAAAGTTTAGAACAATGTAACTAATACTGAACTAGAGAATAGTCTTTAGAGTTGTCTCTCTTTGTTGCAATGGGTCCTGCACAAGGAAGTTATGACTGTTAACACTAATTTTATTACCTTGATTTTCACAAATTTCTAACATCCTCTTTGATTTTGTTTCAAGGCATTTTTTATATTTTGTTTGCCTGGCATTAATGCCAAATGAGCATGTAGTATGGTTCAGCATCTATTATGCATCATATTTCAGTATTTACTACTATGAACTTTCCCAAAACCACTCAGTTAGTTTTGACTAAATTTCACAGGCACCATCTAATCATTTAGTCGCACATAGCTGTGAACATTATGCTGATCCACCATCAAATATGGCTGCTGTGAACAAAAAAATGTAACTACTTTTGAATGATTTCCCCAATACAGCTCAGCAGAATTCAACCAAAGTTTACAGAAAGCTTCCAAGTATTAATGCCTTTCAGATTTTTTAAAATGATGCTGACCCATACAATATATTGCTGCCATTACTGAGAATAAAAGTCCATAAAATAATTTCTCAATAATTATTTAATAGACCATTCTGGTATAATGACCTTTTAGAGTTGTTAAAATTTATGCTGATTTCACACTGTTATTAAAATTTTAAAAACCTGTAAACCAATTCCTCTCAAACCTGCTCGATAGAATTCAAACAAATTTGACACAACTTCCTGTGTAAAGACCTTTCAGTTTTTTTTTACAGATGATGCCAGTCCACCATAAAATTAGGCTGTCATTGCTAAAATAGAAACATCTTTAAAACAACATCTAAAACTACTTGACAAAACTCAACCAAATTTGATAATGCTTTCTGTGATTGAGGATCTTTCATGTCTGTATAGACAATGTTGTTCCACTACCAAATATGGCCACTTTTACTAAAATAGAAAAACCTTTGAGGTTCTTTTCCACAGTTTTTTACTTTTCATAGGTTAGATTTTTAAAGAAGAACGATCTCCCATGTTTTCCTCACTAGATATTTTGTTTATTTAAAAATGAACTTGTATAATGTATGTATTGTTAAAATAAATGTTAATTCCCTTTATTTTAATGTATGATGGATTGGGGTAATTTGTTATAGAGCATACACCTGGGCCTTGCTTCAGATGTGTACCTCTTAAAAGACTACATGCACCACTTGGTCATTTTTACTTCATGGGCTTCAAAGGTAAATTGGAAAAAACAAGTCAATGACATTTTTTTATATAGTTATTTTGTAATTTCTTTATTGCACTTTCAGATGCTGGTATTGTCTAATCTGGCAAAATCCATTTTCCCTAATTTTATAGCTATTTAAGTTAATGCACTTCAGACGGGCATATGCTTATGTTTTTAGCCATTTTGATCAGCTGACTGCTTTAGATAGTGCATAGTTTCCATAGTTACCATATGTAATGAAATGTCAGTCCATTAAAGTAGCATAGAGGTATGCCAACATTATCTCCAACGTGCATGTTGCCAATGCAACACTGATTGTCTCTATTTCTTTGTATAAATAAGATGAACTTGTATCTACCTAACCACTTCTGTTGCTGGATATGGTTTTTCTTTCAGTATGAATGAAACATTTCAACTCACTAGAGTTGCATCGAGTAATGAAAGCTGAAAAATCGGCTTAAAAGGAATGTGGATGTAGCGCTATGACATGAGAGAGATGATCTATATCAATAGGTTACTCTGTTCAGTTTGTGGGGTATGTAATGGTACAGTATTTAGTTTGTTGGGTTTGTGATGGTACAGTATTCAGTTATTGCATTATATCTTTTTGTGTAAATGAGAAAGAAATTCCAGTGAAGGAAATGCTCTTCTACTTAAAGAACATAAAAACAGCCCAGAAACACCTGGTTGCCAAAACACAAATCTGATGAAGAAGATGCCTGTCCTGTAATATTTCAAGGTAACAAACAAAATAACAGGGTAATGTCCCTTAAGAAAAGGGTAATGTCCCTCAAGAAAGAGGTAGGGATGCTGAGAGGGTATGCTATCAAAGTGTCACACGAGGTTGACAGACATAAAAAAAAAGAGTCTCATGAAACAAAGGCACACCAAAATTTGTAATACAAGAAACAGAAAAATGAGGGGTGACATATGTATATACTAAAAATTGTGAATCAAAATATGCATGCTATTCATACACTCAGTACAAGAAACAAATTTTTACTTTCTTCTTAAATACTTTTTGTCATTTGCATATATATATATATATATATATATATAGGATTGATAAATAAGCAACTCATAACAGATTTGATGTAAAGAAATACCAGTCCTGAAATATACATATGTTAAAGGGATAAATGTACTTTTTCATTTTGACAGCAAATGTAGTACAGTTTGTAAAAATTAAAGGACAATAAAAATCAGACCATGGCAAAGGATCACATTGGGTGAGGAAACAAGCCAAAAGATGTAATGACTAAGGATGGGACTATAAGCATGTTTTGGAATAAAATTTTGGCTCAGAGATGGAATGAATGGAGAACTGGCAGTGGGAATCTAAACATGAATATCCCCATGAAAAGGACAAAATGAAACCCAAGCAAAATAAAGATTATTTTTTTCTTTCTTTTATCATAAACCTGTTTGTATTTCTTATTTCTATTTCCTTCATATTGCCCAAAATATAGATCAGAAAGAGGGGAATAGACACGAGAAAAAAAGCATTTTAACATTTGGACATCCGACAAAGGTGGTGGGGGGTAACCTCATAGGCTTGGTAGTTTATCATCATAGTACTCTGAAGGTGCTACCACCACCCACACCGAAATATATAAATTAAAAAATATATAAAGTATCAAAGAAAATAATTAACAAAAATAACACACTATATAATAGGTTTAATTTTTTTTAAATAGTTTTGAAAATGTGGTGATGTAAGTGCTTTGAAGCAGCCCAGGTCAGCTAGAGGACACCTGACAGCCAAGGTCAGCTAGAGGGCTCAAGGTCAACTAGAGGTCTCCTTACAGCCGAGGTCATGTAGAGGACATAGGAACTGGTCTTGTATTAAGTGCATGCATTGAATGCCTTGTGACACAATGGCAAATAGGTAAAAAGAGCAAATGAAACATGTGTATGAATATAGCAGTCCAGAAAAGCACTTAGAAGGTTTTGATCCCATGTACAACTTACACAAAGAGCAACACAAAAGTCCAAATTGAGAACAAAGTACTGTCGTGTAGGAATACAATCAGCAATATAAACTGCCCCAGGTGGTAATAACTATTTCGTTTCTGTGGACTACACCCAGAAGCAGTGGCTTGGGTATTGGGGACTATGCATTTTGAACAAATGTATGGCAGGGTGTAGTAAAATAAACTGAGATTTATTTAGTTAAATAAAACAAAATGTAGTAAAATATACACTGAAATTTGGTAACTTACATAATTCAGAAAAGAAGACTTAAATAGTTGATTAACCTATTCCAAAATGACATTTAATGCTCCATTAATAAGTTTCTAAAGTTGTAAAGAATTAGCCCACACAGGATGGAGAGACAGCTGAACACAGGGGATGTTATCACAAATTAAGACTTAGGTACATAAATGTCATATAATGTTAATTCAGCATTTGACATGCCAGGAAATAAGTGAAAGTACAAGGTTGATGTTTGATAGGGATGAATATTTAACTGCATGTAGACGGGTTTTAATCAATATGAGTAAGATTATATAGAGGCAAAGCATGCTGTGTATAGTTACCATTATCATATACTATCCAATACAACCATCATGCTGTGACATCTACTAACACCCAAGCTATATCATCAACATGTTTGATTTTAGTGACCTACTGACAAGTGGCTATATATGCATTTTGTATGTATCGTCACCTATATCTTGGATCATGTTGGAGGGACATATAAATTTGTGAATATTATACTGATGCTATAAATATCTAATATCAGGGGAACCAACTCCTAATGAGACTAAAATGGACGTTACTAACAATTGTACTAAAATTTCTCAATTGTACTGGAATTGAGTTGAGACTCAAAAAAATCCAGGAAAGTGAAAAAACTGGGCTTGCCTAAAAGTAATACTAACATTCTGAAACTGGACGGGACTTCATGAGAGAGTGAAATAATTCAGGAAAAATGTTTTAAAACATTGGCGTAACCTAAAAGTATTACAAACTGTACAGGAAAACATACCTTTAGGAAAAACTTCAAATGTTGACAGAGAGAATATGAAAGAGCTTGTCAGAAAATATTTTCTTTCTATATAACAAAACACTATTTTTTTCCTGAATCAACAGTTTTTTAATCAGCCCTACCAACCAAATTTCAACTATGAAGATGGAAAATACAGGCATGTCCCTTCCTCCTAATTTACAAATACATTAAACATTAACATATTTACAATGTTAACATCATTGTGCAGTCCGAATAGACCTCCAGTTATGTCATACTGATACACGCTACATTTCTGTGCTAAGGAAAATAGATAAATGTTCACAAAAGTTCCTTTTTATTTTATCATCACGGTCAAAACAGGTAATTAAATGTCCCAAGGGAAATGAAAGTCTTGATGAAGAAAACATACAATATTATCTACCTTGTAATCTCACATTATTGAATTGAGTAGATACACTATGTCTTCTTATAAAGTCAATGATTTTGACTTCCACTTGAGGCAATCCAACAGAATCAAAATATTCCACACTGGTCGTTTGAGAATATAGACGGATACCTATTGGGTTCTTGAACGATGACTGTCGTCCATGTTGATGATGTCTTTAGGGTTTTAAGGAGGAAATTCATCATTTATACACGCCTCTAAATTCCAGTAAGTTGTGTACGAACAGTGAATCTAAAGACAATGAAGTTACTAGGTATCCATTTTTTTTTCAATCACGTTCTCGGTTATTCATTATTTTCACGGGTAATGATAAGTCATCAGTTCACACTTTTCTTTTTCCTTGAAAATATGTCTAGTGGCTCATTGAACGGACAGTCTTTGTTCTCTATTGCTAGAGACCTTTGATGTTTTTATCTCCAGATAAGTCATTGAAGGTAAGGAACGGCTATGCAAGTCTTTATACCACTTTCTCAAAAGCAGTCTCTTCTGAGATAGGAGTCATTACTTCTTGCTGTTGTTGTTGTAGGGTTTAACGCCATTTTTCAGCACACGATAGGCTATACATGGCGGCGAGTATTAACGGTGGAGGAAGATCCCGGAAAGAACCACCGACCCTTGAGAAGCTACTGGCAAGCTTTCTCACATACTCACATTGGCCGAATCCGAGACTCGAACCTACGCAGACAGAGGTGAGATGGCAGTGATCCGTAACGGAGAGGGCTTTAGACCACTCGGCCACTAGGGGCCCCATTTTACTTTTTGTAAATACTCTTTCAACGTTTCTTCTTGACTCGTCATGCAATATTTGTCTTGTAGTTTCTGACTAGGATGATTGATTTGACATCTAAAACAATGTTCTCTTGCTAGGCCTGTAATGTGTTCAGCCATGTCACGAGCTAAACAGGCTAAATGTTCTTGTTCTGATCATATTAACATTTTGTCTTCTTCACTTGTGGTTTGTGACTTGTTATCGTTCTTCTTGGTCTTTTTCTGGATGATAAACATCCACATTGTCTTTCTCCATATGTGCGTGTTTTATTGATTCTTTTATTTTTCTTTCTTGTAAGACTCTAAGATCACCTCTCTTTTACTATTGATTTCTAGAGTATTGTCTTCAGTGTAGCAGTTCATAGTGATGTCTAGCACTAAGGCATCGTGCCGCAGACATGTGGCGTCATATCCCACCCAGTCACATTGTCCTGACACCAGGCCAACAAGTCCTAACACTAACCTCATGATGCTGAGGGCCAAGCTAGGCATCTGCAAGTACCATTTTTATAAGTCTTTGGTATGACTCGGCCTAGGTTAGAACACGTGACCTCCCGCATCAGATGTGGACGTTCTTACCACTTAGGCGACCGGAGCGATCATCAAAAGGTCTAGTACACGTCTGTTATCTAGGTGACATCTGTCGTCGACACGCTGAAGTGTTGGAACTAACAAGGATTTTGATCTGTGGTTCCGTTAAGGGCCACATTGCTGACGATGCCAGTGAGCAAACATTTTGATAGCTTTCCTTGGAAAATATTATATCCGACCCTGAATCGGAGTCCTGAGGCAATCATTTCCCAAATTGCATAATTATCTTGATTTACTTTTGGCGGTCGTAAAATCCAATATTGTGAGTATCGTCATACACAGTCAACTCTGTGCCGTTGAATTTGCCCAAAGTGTCAGGTTTCCATACCACTGAAGCATACAGATGTGTTCTTGGATTCTTTTCCATTAATCAGGATATTTTCTAGGTACGCTCGGTAAGGTTACGTGACCATACTGCTGCTCACCACTTTTCTATTTTAGTACAGTTGTTGTTGTTATAGGGTTTAACGCCATTTTCAGCACAAGATAGGCTATCCATGGCAGCCAGTGTAAATGGTGGAGGAAGAACCTGGGAAAACCACGAAAAACGACACCGACCCATGAGAAGCTACCGGTGAATTGGCAGTGCTTCGTAACGGTGAGCGCTCTAGACCACTCTGTCACTCGGTGTCCCCATTCTAGTACAGATCCATTTTGCTGAACAATGAATGCATGGAAGCTACTCTGGCATCGGTGCATTGGTTGATGTTGTCTACATTGAGAACTTCGACTTTCAAGTAAAAGTAACTTTTATTCAGATCAAATCCGATAGTTAATGAGGTAGTCAAAGACTACACTGGATGAAATTCCACCCGTTATAATTTCCTCACAGTAGCATGACACACAGATCAAATTTTGACATGGAACATGTGGAAGAATTTTGGTGCGTCCTCTTTTTTCAGTTAGTACTCAACAGTGTCAAAATCTCTGCAAGTAGCTCTTCTTTTCTAATTAATTTCCTTTGGGGTTTTGACGTTTCTTTCTGCTTTGCCCTTGTAGAGGAGGAATTATTTACATTGCAATAAGCTTCGAGCGAATTTGTACCGAGGTTTTTTTCTGTTTGAATCAACACATTTATTCCTGCTTTAGTCAATGCTTCTATAGGACTTTCCTTGTCGATGATGAGTCCGTTTTTTAGAAATGTTTTCTTCCAAGCTGCATCTTTTTCCAGTTTTCACTTTCAAAACTATTACCTGTACAGTTTGTAAATGTTTTGTTCTACCATTTTCACATTTTGGGAGAACTTTTGTTTCAATCTAAGACACATTCCTTACCAGTTTAGAAATTTCAGCATACTTTAAGTCATATTTTAAAATTTTCCGGACTTTTTCGGTCTATGCTAAAGTCCGGTACAGTTTCGGAATTTTCGTACCATTTTAGTCTATGCCAAATTTTTAAATCCCTTTTACATGACAATTTTCTGTCAACGCGAAAGTCCGCTACAATTTAGGATTGTTTGTACTACCTTGTGCCTAAGTCTCCGCTTTAGTCCAGTAGAGTTTAGAAACTTTAGTACTACTGTTAGTCACAAAATGTTACTTGTATTATGAGTTGGTTCCCACTGAGTATACAGTACTTGTTTATATGATCAGTAAAATATATGCAAATTTGATGACACCTCTAACATAATTTTAGGTATACGTAATGCTTTATACTTAAATCTCCGAGATTCATTTACAGCCACTGGGTATGAGGTAACTGCACATGGCGTGTTGGTGGTATAACGGGGGTGTTGGATGGATTAATGATTGGGTGTTGGTCATTACACCAGCATGTTGATGGTATATTGTCGGGTGTTGTATCGTACATAACTGGAATTTGGTCACTAAACACGATATGTATGAATAGTATATGTGGGGTTTGTTTCGCTACACATGATGTATTGGAGAGTATGTGCGTGGTATTGGTCAGTACAAATGACATGTTGGATAGTAGATGACTGTGTGTTGGATCGTACGCAGGGTGTTGGTTACTACATAAACACTACTACCCTTTGCTTGTGTGTGCTTGTATATTTTATTCACCTTTTACATTCTGTCGCTTCTTGTGTGAGGGTATAGTTTGTGTCTATAAATACTCATACAATTGTGTGATAGTATGCTTGTATGTACGTACATAGAGCGTATGTCTATAAATACTCCTACAATTTTCGTTAAGTAGTGGGTATGGGTGCTGGATAGTAATAAGAATAGTTTAGCATTACATTTCCCGTAGATCAATATAATAACACCCACGTGTTAAACTTTTAACAATTTTAACATGGGATTTTCCGTAGACCCCTATAAATTTTCAAACAAGAAAATGTTATTTAAAACTTCTCGGGTGAACATTACATTTCGCGTAGAACCTTAAAATAGCTCCCATATTATACCTAGGGACAATTTTAAAACGGGATTTCCTTTACGTACCTAAAAAGTGGCGTATATTGAGGACAACTCTAACAATGTTATTATGTAATCCTATTGGAAGTCAACAACTTTCAGTACTGTTACCATTTACCCTCGGTGTTAAACTTATGGAAAATTTCAACGTAGGATTCCCAATAGACCCCTATCCGGACCTGAACATGTAAACCTACGGGTGTAATGTTACCCCCACCCCCTACCCACCCATACTCCCTTCAGTGGCCCCATACAACTAATATTATCAACATAATACTCTTTGCTCGATTATGTGTATCTACGTGGTATCATGCTTATACTACCTCTAATTCTGTTATAATCAGCATAAATGTGTGATAATCTGTCATAAGTTCAAGTTTTGTACCTGATATCTTTAAAATGGAATCATTTGCTGACCTTGTTCCCTGTACTACTAGTACACTGGGTCAAGTTTTGTAGTTTGCCATACGTGTATTTAGAAGCATCTTGAAAACGTCGAACAAGATCAAAACATTTTTGTTGAGTCGTAATCGCAAAGATCAAGTTAGTTCGACTTGAAGTGCGAAATAACACCGTCCACATAAATATCAGATGATAGGTTTAGTGTCTGAATCTTGACTACAAGTTTTCTATTGATGGTATATCAGTTTAATTGATTATGTCATAGATATCCATTTATTCCTACGGGTAAATGTCTCTCCTTGAACATTTAGGTTGTATCACTTAAAATTCTTCAGTGTTTCTGTAAAGTTTGTCATTTGCATTTATAGCCAGCTGTTGTCATGACTGTCACAAGAACCAAAAGCTAACTGCAGATCTAATCGTTCTTTTAATTGTTATTTCCTTGGCATCCTTCATTAACCTGATGAAATTTTTCATCGTTGTTTGGTGTTAGTTTTACCTCATTGTCTGGGTCATTTCTTATAAGTATTTTGAGGAGCAGATGACTATCATAACCTGATATGATATGAATTAATAGTGGAATGCCCTTGGTGAATCTAAAATTCAAACTACACTTTCTCTGAGCACCATTGTACTTTCCTAGCGTGATCATGGCTGCAATCCTTGACTTTTAATATTTTACACTCACATATATGACATGTACTCGTAGAGTGAAAATGTTTCTCGTCTTCATTCATGAATACCGTAGGTTTGCATTTTTCATTTCGTTGTAGACTGGTCTGATTATCGTACCCGACCAGTTATAAAACACCTGTATGCAATCGTCAATCTACTTAGCTGTTTGCACTGTCCAGGATGTACTGCCTTGATTTATTACAATTTTGTGGTAAGCAGCTAGTACACTTCATTTATGATATCATAGTTTCAGAGTTGCAATAAACTGCATATGGGGCTTTCAACTGATGAAGATTTCAAAATTTGACAATTATCTCTAGTCAGGCATACTTTGTATAAAGTTGTCTACTTTTAAACTGTCTATATGGTTTGATAACTTTTCTGGTGCATTGGAAAACTGTAAACTTTGTAAAAATAACTATATCTTCCCATCATTCTTGCTTTCTGTGCTGATGCCGATCTACATGAATGTTGTGTCCCACCATAATGGTATTTTTCATTACTACAAATAGAATGAACTTAACACTATACTAGTTATTTTCTGTTGCTGTAATTGCTCTAATATAATCTTCAGCTATTTTTACACATTTACGGTGACGTGATATTAGTGTTTAATGTTTGGTACATTCTAATATTTTCACAGAATATATATCATACCAATGACTGCATCTAACCATCTTATATTTGATGACCTCTAATGGTGATTTTTTGTAACGGAGTATTTAGCACTTTTTAAATGTCGCCCAAAAAAACAAAAAAAAAACAACATTTATTATCTGTTTTAGTCACATTCATAAAAACCATGTTATTTTTAAGCCACTGGGGCAAATCTGTATATAATCTTCCTCGTGTCGATTGAAACCTGTCTACATGTAGCTAAACATTCATTCCTATCAAACATCTGCCTCATGTGTTCGATTATATCCTGAGCAAAATGCCGAATTAACGTTATATGACACCTTCCATTTCACCTGTGTTCAATATATTCATCTGACTTAAAGAAAAGCTCTACTGCATAAGTGTAAAAAAAATAACTTTGCTTTCGTTTTTTCTTCTGTTTGATTCGAAATGTCGAAAAATGTTGAAATAAAGCGTATGACCACTTGACAAATTAAAATGGTCATATACGGTGTAAACAGTGTGGGAGTGGATGTTGATGTGCTTTCACATTAATTTATGTGACAGTATAAAATGTGTTGCCGCTGGGATGAAATAGTTTGAATACACAGTGATGAACTATCTTTTAAGTATATCAGTTTTAATATGCAGTTTTACATCTTGGATAAAGCAAGTAGTTTTTTTGTTGTGTAATATGATCAAGAGGTCATCTCTAAGTTTTATCTTTTGAAAGTTTACTTTGTATCCACCCCACACCACACCACCACCCACCCACCCACCCTCTCTCTCTCTCTCTCTTCTCTTTCTCTCTCTCTCTCTTAAAATAATAAAAGGACGAACCCTCTATATGTTTGTTTATATGGTACACAAACATACTCATCCCAAATTCACAGTGCAAGTTTAATGTTAATAAGTGAAGCTTTATAGGAGATATATCATGGATAGATAAGACAGATTCTGTGTGATTCAAAATGGATTTGCATCACAATTTTTTGTTTATATTGGATGTGGTAGTCGTCAAGGGGATCCTGTCTCTCCTTGTTTGTTTTTATTAATAGTAGAAATTTCAGGTATTATGGTTCGAAACAATAATGATATTTTAGGCATATTCATAAATGGATATGAAATAAACTGGGACAATATGCTGATGATACATAGTTCCTTTTAGATGAATCGGAGAATTATTTGTATGCCTCAGTAGAAACGTTAGACGCATTTGCATCAATGACTAGAATTGAATATCAACATACTAAAAATAATAAGAATAGGGGCATTAAAGAATTCACAGCAAAGATGTGTACACATTTAGGTTTTGATTGGGTTTCAAATTTCTCTGTATTAGGAGTTGAATTATCCGTGAATACAGAAGACATTGTGGAAATTAATTGTGAAAAAGAAAATTAAAGATGTACAAAAACTTGTAGGGAAATGGAATCGAAGAAAATGAGTAATATATGGGAAAATTGTTGTTCTGGAATGAATGGCCTTACCGTAACTGACACATTTATTCTTTTTGTAACCAAATCCAACAGCATGTGTTCTAAAACGAATCGAAAAACTTGGGTTTAAAAAAAAATATTTAGAATAACAGTCCTATTAAAATAAGTGTAGCAACACTTATTAATAAGCTTGAAGACAATGGATTGTACATGAAACATCAAGCATCTTTCATCAGATCTTTAAAATATGTATTGGGTAAACTGTTTGCTGACTAATCATTCTGAATGGCAAAATATAATCGACAACTTTCTTAATAAGTACAATCTGTCCCATTTCACACCTTTTCACTTAAATGATTTGCAGATATCGAGATTTTCCAAACATATTTTTTTAAAATTCGTTTTGGAAGAATTATTTTTTGTTTTTTTTTTAATCATGTGCAGAATTTATAACAATAGAAAATGGCAGAAACTTCCTTGAAATTTCACAGGATGGTGTCTGGATCGTAACTGTCGAAGGGTGTAACATTTATATATCATTTCTAGGATCAACAAGGTTTATACTAATCATATGAAGGGTTTTGTGATCTACATAAATTTTCACCCAGATTACACAATATTACTATATTATACGTGCACAATATTACTGTATAATACGTGTACTGTATTATATGTGCAATAAATTTGCAACATGAGAAAAAAAATCTCCCCGAAGAATATTGAAGTTCTATTCAGGAATCAAACAGGGATGCAGATATATATATATATATATATATATATATATATATATATATATATATATATATATATATATATATATATATATATATATATATATATATATATATATATAGATAGATAGATAGATAGATAGATAGATAGATAGATAGATAGATAGAAAGACAGTATTATATTATTATTTATATAAAATAATACTATCATACCGGTTAGAGAATTTTTTAATTCATACTCAGAATGACTGTGTAGATAGATGCATGAGAATTAATTACTAGGTTGTAATGCGAGTGTGTCTGCTACGCACGAGTGCATATAACACCGAATGAGTAACATCATGTTTGGGTGATGTGTGCTTAGAGGTGAGGGAATATGGGTTCGTGTGCACAGGCAAGGCGATGGGTGCCGTTTACTGGTGGATCTGGGTTCGAATCTCCGTAGAGTACGAATTACAAATTCTCTAACCTGTATGATGGTATTATTTGTATTAAAATATTACTTCTGCCTACTATTGTCAAGCATTTTTCTATAGGAATCCAGGGATAGCACTTTTCTTTCTGTTTGGCATATATTCATAATTCTCTCTCTCTCTCTCTCTCTCTCTCTCTCTCTCAATATATAATGTACCAAAGCTCAAGAAACATTTTTAACAAAATTAAAATTCAAAATTCAAAAAGATAAGGATTGGTGGAATAAGGTATATGTGATTCCCTATAAAATTACTTCGAATACAAAATTAAGCTGGCTCCAGTTAAGATTTCACTATAACATACTGACTACGAATAGTTTGTTTTTTAATTCAAAATTTGTTTTGTAGCGGATAAAATGTGTTATTTCTGTAGTAATGAGGAATACGCAATGAAACATTTATTTTACAACTGTTTTGTTGTGAAACGTTTTTGTGTTCGGGTTTTAAATTTTTTGTAGAGTTGAGTGAATTTCGAGATTTCTGTAAATCTTATTTCATTTAGAGGTTTAAATGAAACTTGACAATCAAATTTTGTAAATCTCGTACTTGCAAAATATGTTATATTTAGATCGAAATTTCAACAAAAAAAAAAACAACACAACAACAAAACGCAAGAACTATACTTTTAGATTTGATATTTCGTTTTAAATTTGAAGCTAATAAGTCTGACCTGTGTGATCCATGAGGACAATATTCCTTTAGAATTTCCTGAAAGTTTTTTTCTTCATAATATGAAGTGGTGATCTTTAGTGATGATTCTGTTTACTACACTGTTTTAATGAGCTACTTTATTATTTCAGTGTATATTTTACTACACTCTGCCATACATTTGTTCAAAATGCCCTGTCCCCAATACCCAAGCCACTGCTTCTGGGTGTAGTCCACAGAAAGGAAACAGTTATTAGCACCTGGGACAGTTTATATTGACAATTGTATTCCTACATGACAGTACTTTGTTCTCGATTAAGACTTATGTTGTTCTTTATGCAGGTTACACATGGGATCAAAACCTTCCAAGTGCTTTTCTGAGCTGCACACTCATTTACCCTTGTTACCTATTTGCCATTGTGTCACAAGGCATTTAATGCATGCGCTAAATGCAAGACCAGCTCCATTCAACTGCCCTCTAGCAGACATTGATTGTCAGGTACCCTCTAGCAGACCTTGATTGTCAGGTTCCCTCTAGCAGACCAAGATTGTCAGGTACCCTCATGCTGGCCTAGATTTTCAGGTACCCTCTAGCAGACCTAGATTGTCAGGTGCCCTCTAGCAGACCTAGTCTGTTTCAAAGCACTTACATCGCAAGCTTTTTCAAAAAATATTGTTTAAATTGAATCTTTTTCATAATGTTTTTTTTTTCATTTATTTTTTAATTTTAATTTTTTCGATTTATTTTTTGTCAGAAATTTTTATTTTTGGGATGCTGGGTGGTGAGGGTGGCAACTACAGACCATTAGCAATGATAAACTAGCAGACCTATGAGGTGTCTCCTGTCCAAATGTTAAAATTTGTACGTATTTGTTTGTAATCCCATCTTCCGATCTCTATTATTGGTAGTATGAAGAAAAAATATGTACAAAAAAAAGAAGAAAAAAAGGAAGTATTTTTAGACATTGGTTCATCTTTTAATATTAGTTGGGGTGTCCTTGTTTAGACTCACGTTGCCATATCACCATTCCTTCTGTCTCCGAGCTTAAATTATATTCCAAAATTTGCTCGTTTTCCCCTTCTCATTTATTACATCTTTTTCTCACCCACTCTTTCTTATACTTTGTGTGTGTATGATTTGCTTACTTTGATTCACAATTTTAGTATATGTCACCCCATGTTTTTCTGTTTGTCACGATACCAATTATGTATGCCCTCGTTTTAGTATATGTCACCCCACGTTTTTTTTTTTTTTTTTTTTTTTTGTCACGATGCCAATTATGTATGCCCTCGTTTTAGTATATGTCACCCCACGTTTTTCTGTTTGTCACGATGCCAATTTTGTATGCCCTCGTTTTTCTGTTTGTCACGGTGCCAATTTTGAATGCCCTCGTTTCTTAGGACTATTATGTAAGTCTGTCTACCACGTGTGACATCTTGATAGCATAGCCTCTCAGCATCCTTACCTCTTACCTAAGGGACATAGCCTTGTTATTTGTTTGTTACACTGAAAATGTTAGAGGAAAAACATCCTCTTTATTAGATTTCGTTTCTCGGCATCCAGGTGTTTTGGGGCTGTTTATTTTTTTTTTTTTTTTTTTATTTTTTATTTTTTTTTCTTCTTAAAGTTGAAGAGTACTTTTTTTTGACTTACTTTCTTATTTACACAAAAAGAATGAAGGCAATAACTAAATACTCTACCCGGCACACATCCCATAAATTAAATAAATTATCCTGTCTAATAGATATCAAACAGCTTATCTCCACGGGTGTTAAACAACTTGATTCGCTTCAGTTTTCTTCGCTGAATGCGATCTGCTGAGCATACGCAGTTTGCTGAGGTCTTTCTTTCATGTTGAAAATAAAAATATACCCCGCAACTGAAGTGCTGTTTAGGTAGATACAAGTACTTCTTATTTATAGTTAAAACGTTATAAAGACATAAAAACAAACAGTTTTATTTCCTTTTTTTATAATTATTCAATGAAGATTATAAATATTCTTAAACTCAGAGCTTTTCGGATACGTCTATCGATATTCAAACAATGAATCGAATGTTTCTTTTAACAGACGTCTCATTTCAGAATAAATGTTAAAGTATGCCCGTTTGTGCAATTATTGTATAAAGATTTTTTTTAAGATTGCAATTTTTGTTATCAGATTTGAAAGTTATGAGTACGATTCGGAAAATATTTTGTAATATTTTTTAATATAAATATAGTTTTCAAGAAGGAGCATATAGAGGAGTGTACATGTATAAATTACACAATATTTTTGTACTGATATTTTTGTCAATTTTCGACAAATATTAAATTTATAAATTTAAACTCCTTTTGTATGAGTTAGGAAATGTTTATCATAAGTGACAGATCTCACTGCAAATAACACTCACTCCAAAAGCACTGAATGAAAAGAGATACGAAAGAAAAACCTGGCAAGCAACAGTGCAAAACTGATGAGAAACCAGTATAAGCGCTTTAAGAATCTACCAGACCCTGCAGGGCCGGATTTGGGGGATATTTGAGGTTTCTGGACCAACCCACCCCAGGCTAAAAAAAAATACACACAGAAAACTAATCACTCGAAATTTTACCATCGTTTCCCCCCACCCACCCCCCCCCCCCCCCCCGCTTCAAATGATCTGGCCCTGCCCTTTTTCGAAAAAACAATTGGTAGATTTCTAAAGCTCTTGGACTAGTTTCACACTAGTTTTTCAGTTCTTCCTTATATATATATATATATATATATATATATATATATATATATATATATATATATATATATATATATATATATATATATATAATGCAAATGTGTTTTGTGTATTTATATCGGGTGTTCGCATTTTTCCACGATTATACGTTACATATGTCTGTATTATGTGACTGACCACGGTCAGTAATTGAGTTTAGATCCTACCTGACTACTCATATCTCTTGTTTTTTTATAAGCAACATAGTACATAGCTATTATTTGTCTATGATTTCGATTATATATTAGGATCATTATTAATTGGAGGAAAACATGTTTACGGATGTTGAGTTCAAGGACTATGTTTATTAGAAATTAAGAATACATTATAGAACACAAGCAAGTTGTTTACGAATTTGATGTAAAAATTGCATTCGTCTGGTTCTGTTATTGTGTCTTAACATTTTACATAAATGGTGTTTACTTCAGAATTATTCATTCCAGTCTTATCTTAACATCAGACTTTAGAGGTGTCAATGTTAAGTTGTGTTCAGCTGTGAGGATTTAATTTATTTATTTAAATTATTGATTGGAGTTGCAAGGTGCTCTGGGACTAAATTATCTTGAAATTATTGTGAATTCATTAAATGAAATTTTTGGATAAGACTGTAAGCACATAAACTTCATTCCAGGCCATTGGCACATAAGCGCATTAAATGTCGGAATTCATTTGGATTACCACTTGAATTCAAGTGGAACTCAGTACTTTTGAACTTGTGATTGAACTTTTAGAACTATTTCGGATTTAATTTGACGACACATTAAGTACTTTTTTCAAGTTTCACTTGATACTTACTTAAAGGAAATTAATTTACAAAACTGTTTGGTTTTCGCACTTTTCTGTGAAATAGTTTAATGCCAGCGAGTCATAACATATGACAGTACAATTTTATAAACAAATAAAAAAAGGAAAAATCATCTGCGTTGTATGTGTTTTTTTTGAGAAGTAGAAATACTTCATAACATTGTTTGCAAAATATTTTAAGGTGGGTTCAGCCCAACCAATCCAGATATTGAGAATGTGTTTCTGACCCAAACTAATAACAATAGACCTGACCAAATACAAAAAAATTTACCAATCAAGTTCATATATAATCTTACAATTTAAATCTTTGGATAGATATAGTATCCAGACGGTGAAAACAATATATTTCTTTTTAACAGACCTTATCTTTGAAATCGTGCAAGCCTTTTATTTGGAACAAGATTTTCCAAATCCTAAAGTCAAACTACTGTAAACAAAGGAAGCAACTCGTGCAAGCGGAAATCACGCATTAAGATTTACCTCCCTTATCATTGTGATTTTTTTTTTTTTTTTTTTTTCCTTCGTTTCCGTACCATACCTATCTTGGGTAATTTCATATTAATATATAGCAAGTGGTTCTGTAATCAGTAGCATAAATCAGTAGAATCATAAATTATCAACACTTTTGCCCTCTGTACTGTTACGAGTCTATGCTCTTAAACTAATTAACAGAAAAGAATGAGAAGCAACAAGCTTTGTGAAATTCAAATAATAATTTATTTCCATAGAATACAGAGTGAAAATGTAAAGAAAAGGAACTCATGGAATTGCGAATTAAATCCCAAATATTAATAGAATTACAGAAACAAGTCATAATGATTAAAGTTATGAATAAACTTTAGTGGAAATCCAAATTAAATAGAACGCTGAAGGTGTTGATGTACCTGTGGTGGTTTGTATCGTAGTTTTGTACCAGTATTTTTTTGTTGGGTTTTTTTGTTGGGTTTTTTTGTTGAATCACAGTAATACAATTCCAGATTTTAATTCACTATAAATCCCAGTGAACGTCTTTGTCCAAGAATATCTTTTTTTTATGAGAACTCTGTATTTCCCAAGTAAAACACTTGATTTAACTGATTTGAAGAAATAAACTCCAGCCTAAATGAATTACTGGACGCAATAATAATACAGTTGATTCTGCTAGATCTTAAAGCATGAATTAATACTTCTTCCAGTAACAAGATTATATAGTACTCTACTTGACTTCATTTCACAATTATCATTTTCTAATTTTTTAAAAAAAAACAACTATTACCTAATGAAAATTTTTAATCTGGAAAGTTCTAAATGTTTACAATATACAATGTTAGTTATAATTAGAAGGTCTGTTACTAATGTTATAATATAGAACCTGGAATATATCAGGAATACCAATAAATTAGACCCAGACACAAATAAACATGTTTACTTCTAGTAATGAAGATCCTAATATTAAACCCATACACATAGAGAATATTGTAGCCATGTATTAGTTTTTTACAGAAGAAAAAAGTAAATAATTCAGGTCATGTATAAAATAAACTTCATTTTGGACAATGTTAAGTCCAACATAAACGTTTACATTACAATGGCATACAGTGCAATTAAAAAAATTAAAAATAATAATGCAAGTTATGTGTGTGTGTGTGTGTGTGTGTGTGTAGGTGATTAGAATTTTTAACGTAGCTTTAACAATGTTTCAGTCATATCGTTACGATGTCTGCAGTGTGGCAGTTTATGGTAATGTCTTGCACTGGGGCATCGTGCCTCAGGCATGTAGCGAGGCATCTGTTAGACCATTTTTGTTAGTCTTTGGTATGACTCGAACCCACGACCTCCCGCTTCCGAGGCGGACGTTCTAACCACTAGGCCACCGGAGCGGTCACAGTGCAAATTAAATATGCATAGCAGTACACGGTATAGAGACTCGTTTGCTCTGGCTTATTGACAACATGATTCACTTTTTTAATTATTTCTATCCTGTTTTGAATGTATAATTCTTTTGCTTGTTCAGATTCTATGTGTATTCTCGTTTTATATGCGGATGTAACATCCGTTGTTATGGTCCTACTAGCATAGGTCCTTTCATCGCCTAATAAAGCTGTTTGTTAAATTAACACTTTCAGCACTGCTGGTGTCGAATATGTCTACACTCCATCTTGCTTTGTTGATTATTCAATACCACATTTGTATCATTCCGTCAACTCCAGTTATCCCATTAGCCACGTTTCTACAGTATTTGTGTGTTCTGTAGAAAGTAATGTTCATGTTGTAAGGTCTAGGAAAATATTTGTTTATGTTCCTGTTGTAAGGTCTAGGAACATAGGGTGTTTATGTTCCTGTTGTAAGGTCTAGGACATAGGGTTTTATGTTCATGTTGTAAGGTCTAGGAAAATAGGTGTTTATGTTCCTGTTGTAAGGTCTAGGAAAATAGGGTGTTTATGTTCCTGTTGTAAGGTCTTGGAAAATAGGGTGTTTATATTCCTGTTGTAAGGTCCAGGAACATAAGGTTTTTATGTTCCTGTTGTAAGGTCTGTGAACATAGGGTGTTTATGTTCCTGTTGTAAGGTCTAGGAACATAGGGTGTTTATGTTCCTGTTGTAAGTTCTAGGAACGTAGGGTGTTTATGTTCCTGTTGTAAGGTCTAGGACATAGGGTGTTTATGTTCCTGTTGTAAGGTCTTGGATAAAAGGGTGTTTATGTTCCTGTTGTATGGTCTAGGACATAGGGTGTTTATGTTCCTGTTGTAAGGTCTAAGAACATATGGTGTTTATATTCCTGTTGTAAGGTCAAGGAACATAGGATGTTTATGTTCATGTTGTAAGGTCTAGGAACATAGGGTGTTTATGTTCCTGTAGTAAGGTCTAAGAAAATAGGGTGCTTATGTTCCTGTTGTAAGGTCTAGGAACATAGGGTGTTTATGTTCTTGTTGTATTGTTATGTATATTTAATTTAATTGTTTCTTTGTTAGTTTTACCGACTTTTCATTTCATTATATGCTATTATAATGCAACACTGTATGCTGGACTTGACCTTGTCCAAAACTGAGTTAATTTCTGCTTGACTGGATTTACTTTTTTTTTTGTTTCATTTTGTGTAAACAACTAATACGTATATAAATTATTCTCTATGTGTATTGGGTTGATATCAGGATATTTATTAATAGAAAACGTAAATATGTTTATTTGGGTCAGGGTTTCACTCTTTTCTAAGTGAATTTTACAGGTTATGGTTTTGATTTTGTAAACATCAGGATTATTCTAGAAGGATATATTCCATTAGGTAATGGTTTTTTCTTTTAGAAAATATTAATTGTGACCTGAGGTCAAGTAGAGAACTATATAATCTTGTAATTGTGAGGACTTGGTTTCGTGCTTTAACACGTAGCACTTTCAAGTTGTATATTATATGATGTGACCAGTAGTTTTGGGGCTGGAATGGCTTTTGTTCAAATTATTGAATTCAAGTGATAATTTTCAGTTGAAATACAAAAGTGCTCTGATACAATTCTTGGATATAAACATTCACTGGAATTTACACTGGATAGTACTAAATCCATCTTGATTCTTCCAGCTAATAAACATAAAGAGACTTATAATCCATTAATCTGGATAAATAGGATAATCCTCTTCCTAGTTGTGTACCATTTCATCAAGTAGATTAAGTAACAAAGAGTCGCCATACTAATTCTCGCGACCTAAAACAAAAAACAAAACAAATCTGGTTGTGACAAAATAATGCATGATTAAAAATACTATATCCAGCAAAATAATATTAGAGAACTTAGGTGTTTGTAAGACTGTTATGACTCTACGGTCTTAAACTAAGTAATAGAAAAGAGAGAAAACCAACATGTTTTGTAAAATTCAACAAATAATTTATTTCCCTGAATACATTGTGAAAATTTAAAAAGAACACTATTTCAAATTAAATTCCAGATAGTCATAGACGTTTAACCACAAGTCCAAATGTATCAAGTTCTAACTAAATTACAGTGGTATTCTAAATAATTTCCAATATTGAACGTATTGATGTGCTGTATTCTTGAACGTGTTAATGTACCACTAGCCCGAATCGGGATGATGTGCTATGAATCTTTTGATGTATCACAATGATATAATCAAAAAATGTTCCTATCTAAAATCACTATATATCCAAATTAATATTTTTGTCGAAGAATATTATTATTGAGCACTTTTTAATTCCGTTGAATAATAATTTGAATCAAAATATAAATAAATCCACTCAAACGAAAAAACTGAATACAAATATAAGATTGAGTCTACTTCAATACGGTAAGGTAAGGATGAGTAATTTTTGAAGCAAACAACATTATATATATATATATATATATATATATATATATATATATATATATATATATATATATATATATATATATATATATATATATATATATATATATATATATATATAACTAAGACACAATGATGGAACAAACGTGTAGGTCAGTCTCCTAAATAAAACATTCAAAGCTGTGGAAGACCCAAATAAACATGTTTCATTCCATTGATAATGATCTAAATATTTAATCCAAAATGATATAGAAATAATAATTATATATTATGTTGTATACAAAAAATATTACTGGTCAGCTACACAGTGAATTTGATTTGGACAACCTAAAGTATAATATGGCTTGTTGACAACATTATTCACTTTTTTCATTATTTGTATCCTGTTTTGAATGTATATTTATTTTGCTTGTTCAGATTCAATGTGTATTCTCGTTTTAGTATGCGGGTGTAACATCCGTTTTTATGGTCCTACCAAAACAGGCCTTTCATCTCCCAATAAATCTGGTGTCGAGTATTTCTACATTCCATCTTGCTTTGTTTTTTTTTATTCAATTCTATTTACAGAATTATAAATATACACCAGACATAAATGAAAGTGCTTTCCCTGAAAGAATGCTTGATAATAGTAGGCAGAAGTAATATTTTAATACAGATAATACTATCATACAGGTTAGAGAATTTTTAATTCGTACTCTACGGCGATTCGAACCCAGGTCCGCGGGTAAACGGCACCATCGCCTTGCCTGCACACACGAGCCAATATTCTCTCACAACTAAGCACACATCACCAAACAATGATGTCACTCAATCGGTGTTATATGCACTCGTGTGTAGCAAACACACTCGTTTGACGAACTAGTAATTGATTTTCTTCTAACTACACACTCATTCCGGATTCCTATGAAAGAAATCAAGGTGTATATAATTAATTATAGAGAATGATAAATATACACCAGACAGAACGGAAAGTGCTTTCCCTGGATTCATATAGAAGAATGCTTGGTAATAGTAGGCAGAATTAATATTTTAATACAAATAATACTATCATACAGGTTAGAGTTTATTTTTTAATTCGTACACTAATATATATATATATATATATATATATATATATATATATATATATATATATATATATATATATATATATATATATATATATATATATATATATATATATATATATATATATATATTACATTCAAGTTGAGAGAAGAAAACAAATATTCTTGGAAGTGAGGCAAGCTTTGCCTGCCTCTATTAAATCTATATTTATAAATATATTGTTGTGCATATAGAAATATCAGAGTGATTATATTATCAGCCTGAGTCTGTCTTTATTTCCATAGATAATATTTATGTTTGCGAATTCTAAATTATTTTGTACGACTTTGTTTACTTTTTATCATTGCAAAATATCATTTATAAAATTTTTAATTATGTGACAATCCCACAAGATGCAAGAGATTGTCTCTCCGTGTAACATGCAAAAAGGGCAGAGCTCGTTTGGAATATTTATAATTCTTTTCTTTTTATTTCTTTGTAGGCAAAGTTCTATGCAACTTTTTCATCTGCAACCATCTAGGATTTGAATATTTCTAAGTTTTTTTTTTTATTGCAACAAGAATAATTGTGCCAGTCGTCATCTTTTAAATTGACAAATTTAAAGTTATTTTTTTAATAGAATTTGATACTTCATTAAACAATAAATTCGTTTTCATATTATACTGCTACATCTCGTTTATTTTTTATAATAGTATGCACAGCAATATATTTATATAAGGTTGAGGCAGAGTTGTGTAATAATTTATGCTAATTTTTCATAGCACGTCATAACTGCAAATATACCTTGAAAATCTATAAAATTAATGCTAATATAAAATTTATTTTTAAAACTATCAAAACTTATCGAAGAACAGTGCACAATTATCAAATCATTCACAAATCGAACGCATTTCTGAAAACATTTTGTAATACACACTTTTTCCATTTATTGTAATACAAACTTTTTCCATCTATTGTAATAAACACTTTTTCCATATATTGTAGTACACACTTTTTCCATCTATTCTAATACAAAGAGTAAACCATATTTGTGCTTGTAAAATTTTCAACTGTGACGATATTAATGATCTAGCTAGCTCCAAATGTGCCTCAAAGATATCTAGCCAAAAATGATTTAGATCCTTTTTAGTTTCTTTAAGAAAATCTGTTCCAAAGAAAAAAATTATACATACAAAACATTGTAACAAACATTTCCATTTAGATTCATCATATAATGCTGTCCTAATCCATGTACTTTTCAACGCATTAACCAACTTAAATATATCAATCGTATTTTATTCCCCCTCACAACAGTCCTTCACCGTGATACTTCTTTTACTTTTGTCCTTTGACCTAGGCCATACAAACTTGCAAAGAGTGTACTTAGTTTACTAAAAACACGTTTTGATTGATTTGGTAATGATAATGAAAAATTCGTTTTAGAGATTGATATAGACTTTATCACAGTTATCCTTACAAATGAAGTTAACACCTTTTATTTCAGTCATTTAGCAGATTCTTAATTTCGCGAATTTTAGATGGATAACGAAGAGTTGTGGGATTTTTTTTCTCCAAGTTAGTTGAGAACATTATACACAAGATAACAGACTCAGTAACATCTCCGGTGGCCTAGTGGTTAGATCGTCCGCCTCGGATGCAGGAGGTCCTGGGTTCAATCCACGGCCAAAGACTTACAAAATGGGTGCTAACAGCTGCTTCGCTTTGTGCTCAGCATTAAGAGTTTAGTGTAGGACTGGTCGGCCTGGTGTAAGGATAATGTGACTGGGTGGGACATCATGCTACATGTCTGCGGCATGATGCCCCAATGCTAGACATCACTTTAAACTGCCACACTGCAGACATCGTTGCGATATGACTGAAAAATTGTTAAAGCTACTTTAAAAATCCAAATCACACACACACACAGAGACTCAGTACAAGCCCAGTTAAATTTATATTCTAGACAATATTTTTGTTGCTACCAGTTCTATCCAAACTAACTTTTTTTTCTTCAGTTCTTATACCAAGACCAGACAGTTTGGAATATTGATTAAAAAAAAGTAAAGCAGACATTAGAGATTTCTCTGAACCGTCAAGAGTGTGTGTTGTATCGTCAGCAAGCCGCCAAGAGTGTATGTTGTATCGTAAGCATGCTGAGATTGAACACATATGGTATTACCGACGTTAATTCACCAAATTTTGCGATTTTTTTCATCATATAAGCTAAAATCTCTATTATTAAAATAATAATAATAATAACAGTAATAATAATAATTATTATTATTATCATTATCATTATTATTATCATTATTATTGTTATTATTATTATTATTATTATTATTATTATTATTATTATTATTATTATTGTTGTAAAAAGAATGTGTTTGCTTGACAAGCTGGTGGACATTATGGATGTGTTATTTCACCGTTACTTTTTGTGTTGTTTTTAAACGATATTTTAGTCGATTATAGCAGATGAATCTGGCGGAGTATCAATAATAACAATGGAGCTATTTTTTAAGCTGCATGCAGTAATTTTATACCTTTCAAGACATTTCAACTGAACAACTTAAACATGTTTTAAGAAGTTTGAAGGCGTGTTGCTTATAATTAGAAACTAGTAAATTTTGAAATAAAGAATAACCGTAAATGACAAGGAGTTATCACCGTCATCATGAGAAATGATACTGGGGTTCTACTAGAATCGTAGCTAAATCATATTACAAGTATTTAAGTTGTGTATTTTCTTTCAGAAAGTCGTGGTATGTTTTTTAAAAAATACTCACCGCCCATACTCTAAAAACTGTGCATTTGTTTTAAAAGAAAATTGTCTATATTTGGAAAATTACCTATCCAAATTTTGCTGCTGCAATATTGTAAATAGTTTTGATGATGGATCTGAAGTTGAGGCTTAGTTTTCTTTTTGAAGCGTCAGATACAGAAAATTGTAATATGCCATATTGTAAATCCTTATTTGGAATATCAAACTTAAGACAAGATGTTTTTTTAATTGTTTAATCATATTAATATGAAAAATATTAAATAGATGTTAAAATATTAGTTTCGGTTGTGAAAATGCCGGTTGGTCGATTCCAGCAACTCTGTTATAATCTTCCATTGGAATGTAGTTACAGCTACACGTACAGGGTACGTAATGTCAGAGGATCATTTATTGAACATGGATTAGCTAATGTATTTCTTAAATATGGATTTTGTATTAATTTTTTTAAATTAAATATGCATTTCGAGAAATGATTATTAGATATGGATTTATTAAGGAATTTTTAAAATTAGATTTGGTAATGTATTTATTAAGTATGCATTTTCAGTATATTTATTAAACATGTATTTCGTAATGTATAGTTAAGACAAAGCATTGAAATGAGCGAGTATTTATAGAAAGGTGATTACAACGATGTGAAGATATTTTCATGCAAGAATTAAATGGTGAAATAAAATATATCGATCAATTACGTTTTTATAATGCACGACAAGTGATTTTACATGTGACAAAATTTTGATGAACATATTTAGAAAACATATATGTTACCCCTAAGAGTAAATATAAAGATAGGGGCATGTTGCCTTGGTTTTGTCTTGTACGGCATTGCAGCACGACTGACTTGGTGATCGACAAAATTCCCAAAGGTAATGTTTAATGTTCACCACAACACGACAAAATTGTTCATCATCTTGTCCGTTATCAAATCATACAGAGTATGTATGTATGTATGTATGTATGTATGTATGTATGTATGCATGCATGTATGTGTGTACGTGTATGTGTGTACGTACGTACATATGTATGTATGTATGTATGTTTAACGAAACTTAGCACAGTAGTGGATATATGATGCCAGTTAAAAATAAGTTTTACAAGTGTAAAAATTAAGAACATTTTCAAAGATATATCATTGTAACTAAATTTAAAAATTAAGTACTACGAGATAGACTATGCAAAATAAATATATAACAATTCTAGCAAAGGTATGTAAATTTAAAGATGACCGTTAATGATGTAAACTGGACGCCCGTCTTCGTACTCCGTCCAGAAATGCGTTTTGATTTCGTCCTATGTGATATTTCTGGAACATAATTTTAATATATTTAACACGGTAATAAAAATGGTATTATAAGATGTGTATTTTCTTCAAAATCTCATTCGTATAGTATTTCATTATGACAATAATCAGTCTAAGTGTCGGATTGATTTCGACAATCAAAGGGGTGGAAGGGGGAAATCTCAAGTACCTCAATATATTTCGTCTTCGTTTAAACTCGGATCAGATTTGGTATCGTCAAATGTTACAATTATCTTCTGTAAACTTCAGAAAATTTTAAATAGCTAATTTTAATTGTAAGGACCGTATCCAGCGTCTAAGCATGAATATTCAATCGATCTCTGAAGGAACTGTTCTGCTGTAAAATTTGTTCCATCTGAATCAAATCATCTCCATTTATATAACGTACGAGGAAGTTTAAATTAAATAACGGTATTATATGTGACCTAAATACGAGCATGAATTCTACTGTAGAAACGTAACCGCATTTTCCATTGCAACTGTTAAATACATGTACACAGCAATTGCTCTAATCTATGCATGTATTTATCTTGCTTTAAATCAAGCTGTATTTGTCATCAATTAAGAACTAGATAAATTTTCAGTGAACGGCACAAGTTTTATCACGTTAATTGTAAGTTTAGACGCAGTATCCAGGATCTAAAGATGAGTATTTATTTCGATCTCTTAAATAATTTCAACCGCTTTTCTGCTACAACTGTCAAATACATACAAATTGCTCCATTCTTTACATTTCTTTGTGTTCTTCTAGTTTAAGTCACATTTGTTACCATATAAAAGCTAAACAATTTTACCATATCAAAGATAAATAATTGTTTGCAGGCTGTACAACATTTGGTAAAGTTTACATTAATTTATTGGGAGTATATGTGTGTTTGATTTTTATTTTTAATGTAGATTTATTAATTTCAGTCATATATCTACGATGTATGCTGTGTGGCAGTTTATGGTGATGTCTAGCATTGGGGAATCGTGCCACTAACATGTAGCATCGTGTCCCACCAAGTCACATTATCCTGACACCAGGCCGACCAGTACTAACACTAACCTCTTAATGCTGAGCGCTAAAAGAGGCAGCTGCTAGTACCATTTTTAATAGTCTTGAATATGACTCGATCGGGGTTCGAACCCGTGACCTTCCGCATCTAAGGTGGACGCTCTAATCATTTAGGCCTGAGCATTATTATTGGAAATATATATGATCTTAGCACGAGCATAAAATTCTATCTTTTCAAATAACTTAAGCGCTTTTCCGTCGCAGCTTTCAATTACATTCAAATTGCTGTTTTTAAACATTTCTTCATTTTACATCAAATCACGGCGTATTTGGTATTGCTTCAAAGTTCAGTAAATTTTATACACACTGTAGAAGTATTTAGAAAGTTAAGCGTAATTTTAAGAACCATATTCAGGGTTTAAACACGAGTATAAAATTCCCTCTCTGAAATAACATGGACTTTTTTTCTGTAGCACCTGTCAAATAACTATTGATCTGTGTTATGCATTTCTTCATGTTTTATTGTGTCAGCTCACATTTAATGTCATTTAAAAGCCGGCAAAAGCTAAATATTTTTTAAATCGACTAAACACATTTGAGAAAGCTTATTTCAGATTTAAGTAGTATTAAGTGTCTAAACATGAGCAAAATTGTCATCTTTGAAATAAACCGAATATACTTTTTGACACAACTTTTGAACACAAATCAATTGCTCTATTGTATTTATTTCCTAATTTGTATGTATTTCATAATTATATAATTTCAAAGCTGAATAAATTTTAAATTTTACTGCATACCTTTTTTTCAAAAGATAATTTCTAAATTTATAGGCATTGTCCAGGAATAAACTTGACCATAAAAAGTTATTTTACAAATAACTTTAATTTTTATTACTTCCCTCCTCTCTCAGATTTGTTTAACTGTTCTAATTCATGCGAATCTTTATCACTGAGTTCGCTTTATTTCAGAGATCAATGCATTTTAATGGTAAAATCATTATAAAAATGCAATAGAAACTACCCAAAACAATTTATTAATCCCACTTCTATTACTTTCTAAAGTCTTGGATGCTTCTTGCCACTTTTTAAAATCATTGGCTTAATTAGTTTACGATAAAGCATTATTTTTACTGTCATTTGTTTCTTCTGAACACCAACGCTTTAACACTTAATTTTTACGTCACCATCTCTCTCTCTCTCTCTCTCTCAGTTTTTGACAGCTGTGCTGCTTTTCATGCTCGTTATTTAACTCATTAATTAATTAGTGATATAATGATGTGTATTGTAAATAGACGCAGCAGCACAGTTCTATTAATCAAATCCATGCATACACCGTAGAGTGAGTGTATGGTCGGGTAAACTAGTGTAGGCATTTGTGATGTATTATATGTCTAATACCTTACCTCATTTTCCGTACCCTGCAGTAATCCTTTCTATCTAAGGTCAATGGAGTACAACAAAGATAAAATCACGGATACATCGTCATCTCTCAAATCAATGCATGTGATCCAAAACCACTCATTCTACAAATGAATGTATGCGCGAAATGTTTTTTTTTTGTTGTTGTTTTTGTTGTAATTTCCGTTCCAAGGCACGCACAACTGAAAGATTATTTTTAATTTTTGTCTTCAAAGTGTATGCAAGATCGGCTGCTAAAGGCTATGTAACACAAAATGACTGTACGTGATCGCTGGGGTTCAGCTAAATTATGGTCAAGAGTCTTTGGCTCCCATAATACCCAGATAGAATCCCTATCAAAAGCATATAAGAGGAAGTCGCTTTATTTTGGGCTACTAATCTCTGAATATTTCTAATTATAGGATTGTCACTTCTATATTTGGTGTTTTTGTTCAGTTTGGAAACACTTGAAACTCTCTAGTAGCCGATATGAGTTCTATTGTAGAGTCGGAAAGATAACCCAAAGTGGTTTGTTTGTATTCGTACGATTACAAGCTTAATTTACTCTCCGTCATTCATACTGCGGAATCCATTCGCGACCTTTTTGCCGACATCACGTGATAATTATCTTTATCACCTTCTTCGTACTTGTATTTGGATTGGTTTGTGCTGAAATTAAGTCCAGCCTCGTTCGATATATATGCGCAATGAAGTGCAAAATTTTCAATACAAGACGGCAAAATTTAAAGAATTTTTTTCATTCCCGCAGCTTAGCCCACGATTATATGTGTGCATGCTAGTGGACATTTCTTCACTTCAGTAAAATGGTGACATTCGTTCTCCTTCTTGCAGTTATTACAATTCTGGCATGCTGGTAAGTGTATATATTCAGTTATTACAATTTTGGCATACTGATAAATGCATATATTAAAGTTATTACAATGCCGGCATACTGGTAAATGTATATATTACAGCAGTTACAATTCTGGCATATACTTGTAAGTGTTTATATATATATATATATATATATATATATATATATATATATATATATATATATATATATATATATATATATATATATATATATATATAGAGTTGTATAACTTTTATTCATATTTGCTTATTCGTCAACACGTATTAATTGTTTGAATAGAACTGCATTCTGTAAATGAAATTTGGTACAATCGTATGTAAATTATTAAATTCTTCCATACGTTGTGATGATTGTGCTGAGGTTGGTAATATAATCTATTCTTTAGTTTGTGCAGGTAAAGTTTTGCGATTGTGATGCATATTATGATACTTCCTAAGTATCAAAATCAGTGAATGTAACAAATATTGCTAGTTTGACACAAACAAATATAACTAAATTCTTCAGTAATTCCAAATGCAGTTGCCACATATTCAAACAGGGTTCCCATTCTTATGCGTGGAACAGTAGTTTATGAGGCAGCGCTCATGTTTTTTTGTTTGTTTGTTATTTCCATTTGGATATGAGGGAACCACTGTTCAGAAGAAAAAATATGCCAATATATTGAAATCATTTGGTCTACTTCTTCATATGCTAAAGTTAAATTTTACGAAGAAAAAGGAAGTTAAAAAATCTGATGGGTTGTCGATTGAGGAGAAGTGTACCCTTATTGGAAATATAGCATTGATCAAATCATTGAGTTTGCGAAAATTTATTAATTTGTTATCAGCAGTGTCCAGTCCTCCATTATGTATATAAAAAATGAATTAAATTGACCATTTGTTTACAGTTATTTCGAACAGCAAAACGGAAAGGGTTAAAAGAGGTATACTTTTATCCCCATCTTCATGCGGTGGTCTAGACATGGATCATGTTCCCCCTTTTATTCAATACATGACGATTACTTGGATTAAACGCCTTGGTAATCAGGGGTCGTTTTCACATTTTGAAGTATTACGTCTAAAAGCTCGCACTCATACTTTTATTGAATATTTTTCAATTATTTAAAAACAATCTGGTAACTGGGAGAGAAAAAAAATTATATTAAAAATTCAGAAAATAATCGTACTCTTGATAAATATGAATTTACAGTCAGAATATAAAGATTTGCTAAAGAGCTGAACAGCTATACTTTACGGAAAACACGAGGCATGGTCAAGAGAATTAGGGTGGCAGGTAAGTGATCAAACCTGGAAAAGAACTCTAATTTTCAGCAAAGAAGTGCGCCAAAGATACAAACCTAAATGACTTCCTGTTTAAGTTAATGCACATAATTATTGTAATAAATCATTTTTGTTAATATTTCATTGAAGACGATATATGTACTTTTTGTGAACAAGTTGCTGAAAATATGAACACGTATTTGATGACTGTCCAGTGATTGAAGAGGTTTGGAAATCATTTCCTGCGTTAAATAAGAATTATATACAAAATATTATGATTTTTAAAAAAAAATGTTTTCTTTGGAAATTACAAAGTTTGGTGATCTAATTAATCTTGTAATTTTTATTGCAAAATATCTAATTTATAAATCTGGTTGTACTTCAAGATATCTACATTTTACAAGTTGCGCAAGTATAGTTTATGCTTCAAAAAGCTGAACAAATTTTTAGCAAATCTTTATAATAAACGTACACGTTTGAGAAAAAGTTGACCCGTTCTTGAACGTCAATAGCTAATGCCAAACAGTGCATCTGTTATTGAGTTATGTATTTCAACATGATATTTTCAAGTGTGAGCAACAAACACCCTGTTAGCACACATGTATATTTTGTGTGTGTGTGTGTGTGTGTGTGTGTGCGTGCGTGTGTGCGTGAGAGAGATTATATTGAGATACGCTATGTAAACTATGAGTCAGGACTTTTCATGAAGTATGTATAACACCCAAAACACTGTCAGGTGGTGTTAACCGGAATCTGTCAAATCCTGTTGAAATTACACATACACTGTTGAAATGTCAATACAAAAATATTTGACAGAAACAGAAAACAAAAACATACAAAAAGTGTTTCTAATAAACCTTTTCAACGATAATTGACAAATAATTAACATTGGTTCTCGATAACAACGGAATGTCATCGATCATATTATTATTATTGTTATTATTATTATTATTATTATTATTTGTGTACATGCCAGTTGTGAAATAAAGATGAAGAATTGTAGCTTCTAAATACATTTGCAATTTTTGTTTTCGTAAAGTGTCTTTGAATATCCACCTTCAAATTCATGTTTATTAAACACCTAATTGCTTGTGAAGAAATGTCAACTTGCAGCAGTGTTGAGGTTCTTAAGTCCCGAGACAATACATATTTGGAACAGCTTTTCTTTGTTCGTTGCGGTAAGTGTTACAAATGATTTATATCCAAAACAAGAACAAGGAACCAAAGAGGGATTGAGAGACTGAACGATTTGAAGAAATAGGTAACAAGATACAAAACCGAATTAGAAACTGTAATTAAACGTTTTGATTATCCATTTCTTCCTGTGCTACAGGTACCTGAGATGGCACTTTTCTACGTTCAAGAGACTTGGACTTCAGGGTCCTCAACCAAGTATGATCGCTGGAAACCTACCGGAAATCATGAAAAAGGTAATTTCTAAACATTTATAAATTTTTAATTGAGTTTAACTTAAGTTCCTTATGTTTTACGGGATTATCCAGCCACAGCTTAATATAATTTGTTTCAAAGTGATTCCTTGAATGATCCACTAAGAGTAACTCGAACATTTTATGTCGTGTTATGACATCAAATAGAGGTATAACGGCAGACTGACGGACAATCAAACAACAAAAGATTGATAGATAGGTTGATTGATTTTGACGTAAATGTAACTTTTTTATTTTTTAAACAGGGTCAACTTCAGGCAATGATTGACTGGAGCAAACAGTACGGACGAGTATTTGGGTATGTTATTTTTCTGTTCGTAAAACTTCGAGCTTATTTAACTTTTTGATTTTAATATTTACTTTGACTAATTTTAAATTTCCTGCACGTAGACTTAAGTTGGCATTGCTTGCAATCGCTTTTCTATGCAGATTTTAATCGTTTACAGTTTAGAACATTTCGAAAGTTGCATACATTTTACTTATACATAATGCTGTTTAAAATTCAGCCGAATATACATGTTTAACCCAAAAATATAGTAATGGAAAGCAATGATTTTTTTAAACTTTAATTCAAACGTAGCTGAATATACATGTTTAACCCAAAATATAGTAATGGAAAGCAATGATTTTTTAAAACTTTAATTCTAACAGGTATTATGAAGGGTGGACACCAGTCATTGCTGTGGCCGACCCCAAGATATTGCGCCAAATACTCGTGAAGGACTTTGACAATTTCCGGAGCAGAAAAGTAAATACCATATTTGCATGTAAATGTTTTATAGTTTTTGCTGATTTATATTTTGATTTATAATAAAAATGAATGAGTCAATAAAACACATCAAAGGCCTAAAAGCTTATATATTTGTAGACAACAAATACTGGAATTTATTAAGTAGATAGAGGCATCAGTAGTATTGAAAACATCGACGGTATACTTTTTGGATACACCTATTAAACAGGGACACTTAGCATAATATCTGCTGCCTTTTTCAGCCTTTCCCGCTGGCTCCAAGAAAGGCTCTTGGCTTATTTCTTGAGAATGGTCACCAGTGGAAACAAAGCCGCTCGATATTAACCCCTGCCTTCAGTACTGGGAAGATAAAGAAGATGTTCCCTGTCATTGACAGTATGGTAGATAACCTTGAGGAAAATTTAAAAGTCAATTCAGCGGAGGACAAGCCGTTAGATATCTACAGGTATAGTTTGTCTCTCTTTTCTCTTGAGGTCACTGTCGTGGAATTTTTCTTTCATCTTTTAATGTACTTATATGTAGGCAACTGCTTAAGTGCCTTATTTTCAGTTAATCATATAGATGACCTAATAGTTTGACATTTTGTATCAACATTTAACCTTGACAACAGTTTAAACCTTCTTAGGAAATAAAGAAATGAATCATTCGCAACGTGTCTCGTTCATTTTTAAAGCAAATGAATGTCACTACCGATTTTTTACTTCTATAATAATTGTAGTTGTCTCTTTTCACTGAAGATCGGTTAAGATTCAACGGCCTCTTTGTTCTTGACAGCATTTACCAGAGCCTCACCCTCGACGTCATTGGGCGATGCGCATTTGGCTTGCAGACGAATGCTCAAACAGACCCCAAAGACGAGTTCCTGACCAACATTCGCTTCCTCTTCAGTGGCCTTAGCAAGACCTGGATCCTTTACTTAGTCAGTAAGTATAAGTACCCCCTGGCCTATATTTGAGATCTGTTTGATAAAACAGTCATCAAATCTAATCGACCGTCCTCATGCCGTCCTTACACAAAACAAAAGAGGTTAATCGCTTAACTTAGGGCTTCAGTAGGTTTCAGGATCTGAGTCTCCTACATTGTTACAAGCTATTGTCGAAAATCCTCTATACTCTGTTTTCGCACATGGATGACTGTGATAAGATTTCCTCGTCTTTCATAAATGTGCATACTTGTCTCGGAAGGTTGACCCAGCATCACCTTTCATGATGCCTGAGTGAGCCAATTAGATTTTCTCGTCCAAATAGAGTCATCGATTAAAAAAATCATTTCCTTAGCTGTATAAGATCTTATTGCATTGGTTCGTTGTTGACCTAGTTTTGTTTACCTATTTGATTGAGCAACGAGAAAATCATATCGTAAGCGGCCAAGGCTGAAAAGAAGGTTAGCGGATTTTCGCCCGTGGCATCAAAAAATTTTCTCCAAGCATTATAATTGTTAATCACTTTGTAAATATGTCAAGAGTGTTGCCAATAGGCACAGGTAATAGCTAAACTGTTTATACAATACATTTGCATTTTGAATTATATCAGCTTTTAAGCTTCCATTAAAAATTACCCGGAATAAGTAGTTGTTAAAAATAAGCTTACTCATAGTTTTCAGTAATAATAATGCTGTCTGAAGTACTCCAGCATTTGCGATACTGTAAATAAGTTCGTTCATAAAAGAGCTGAACAACCAATAAATGTGATCTAAAATTGAACACACCCATTAAAAAATATTTGCAATATATAGTCGGAGTGCACGGATCGCATTACAACTATGATGCACGCCGCATTTAATATGTCGAACCGCATTTTAATGCTTCACCATCTTTAGTTTGTACAATTTACCAACAATATACAAACAGAATCTGCAAAATATGTTGCTCGTGTGAAACTATGTGGTCTCGTTTACGTCTTTCAGTGCTCATCCCGATCTTCCAGTACTTTGTGTTCGCATTGAAGAATTTGGTTATTATTTTCGGAATGAATCCAGTCGTCTGGCTGAGGAACCAGCTGCGTGAGATCATCCGAATAAGAAAAGAAATGGGGGTTAGTATGGCTTATTATCCCTACCCTAGTGATACTCTATCTGTTATCACGATTCCTCCAAAGCCGAGAGTGTGAATTCACGATGCTGTATAGTTATGGTGACGGTAGGGTGACCATGGATGAAATTGGTGTCTTGTTTTACTCCAGCCCCTGAAACCCCAAGAAGGAATTCAAAGGTGAGATTAAGGAGAGTTAAATTAAAATGATATTTTGAAATGTGCTCTGATCAAGCGTCAGATATGCATTCAGAGCTGGAAGATGCGTCACGTAGGGTGGATTTTGAGTTATAACGCGTGGGTCATGGGGTTGAGGTGAATCTGGAAATGTTGCGGGGGTTCGGAATATAAGCAAAAAAATTTGGAAGATAGGCGATTGAGGGTTTTCTCTGGTTTATATTGGTTTTTATCAATTTGACTCAGTACTTATAACGATACTGACATTAACCAAATTGAAAATAACTCGTGGTTGTAATCGTTCAACTGATTTTTTATCTATTAATTTTGAACACGTTGAATAGATTAATTTCGTGATTGACTATCGGCTTGCAAATGGGTTTACATTTACATTTGTTCGTTTTCTTTTTAAATTTAAAGATATATCAATAGTTTTTACTAGTTGTCAAAGAATTATTTGAACTGAGCTTTCTTTTTTTCTTTTTTTTCTTATTTTGTTTGAGATATATCTTCAGATGTTTTTCACGACTTTCGATTGCATTTTTCAGTCATCACACAATGCTATAGACCTTGTGCAGCTGATGTTGTTCCCATCAACAAAATATTCCACTGGAGCCGAGAAGCAGCATTCAATGACGGATCGTGAAATTGTTGCGCAGAGTCTGACTTTTCTACTGGCTGGGTACGAGACTACGTCAGCAGTACTCTCCTTCCTGACAGATCTTCTCTCGCGCAACAAAGAAGTCCAAGATCGCTTGTGTGCTGAAATTGACCGCATAATCGGAGACAGACATGTGGACTATGACAACGTGCAACAGCTGCCGTACTTTGATATGGTGGTAAATGAGGTCTGCAGGCTGTACCCAACTGCATCGTTGTGAGTATTTCTGCATTTTAGCAACCTTGGGAAAATATGCATAATTTAACTGTATTCTTTAAAGACAATAAAGATTTTCCCCCAAGTTAAGAAAACAACAAGGTTCCAAATGTGCATGTGTAATGTTAGTAATTGATATTTCTATGAGTTAGGAAAATGTTTTAGTGAATAATACACAGGGCATCATATGTACCTGTTATACTTTAATAAAGACATACTAGCATTCGGATTTTGCAGTGGCAATTTGTTTTATACTTTCTTGAATTCTGACAATTCAGTTATGTTACTTACTTAAACTATTTCGATTTTTGTTTGGTGCAGGATCGTTACCAGACAAGCGGCCGAATCACGTATTTACAACGGCGTACTTATCCCAGCAGGAATGGCGATCCAAGCCAACGTTTGGGCTCTGCATCACGATGGACAATTTTGGCAAAACCCCGAGGCATTCATACCTGAGAGGTAAGTGTTTGTCCTGAACTCTGTTTAATTTTAATATTACCCGTACATGACAAAACGTTTGAATGGAAAATAAAATAAAATTTGAAAGGAAAAAGTTTGCACTCTGTATTTTGTGCAGTGGAATTACTGCTAATGAGATAATAGAGCAATAACTCGGTGTCTAAAACAAATATTCGTGATTATTGGGTCAATGAGATGGGCTTGAAATGTAGCTTTTTTCAGATGTTCCATATGGTATAAACGCAAAACTTGCACATTAAATAGCAAATTGTATGTAGATAGTATCTCGTTTCTTTCACGTCAAAAGGATTTATCACAAACAAAATAGTGGTCACAGTCTAATATTTATCGAACTTCAATATGTAAAATTGCATGCCAGACTATGCCAAAATAGCTCGGTAAGATATGTCAAATGCTTACGAAATTAAGATTATTTGGTAAAATAACTAACGAACGCAATGTCTCTTTCAGATTTTCGCCTAAAAATAAAGAAAAGATTGTTCCTTATTCATTCCTTCCCTTCGGGGCTGGCCCCAGAAGCTGCATTGGGGAGAGATTTGCCCTGTTGGAGATCAAGTTGACGATAGTAAGAATCCTGAAGAACTATCGCTTCATGCGACCTCACGATAGTGAGGTAGGATCTTATGCTTTTTGTTTTTCTTACACGGTCATGACATTATTTTCTGTACAGCAATGTGTTTCGATTGCAAGTTTGCATCCCTTACTCTTACTATACATCACGTTCCTTGCAAACCTATTTGAAACTACACAATCTGATGAAGTTAGTCATGCAAACCTATTTGAAACTATACACTCTCATGAAGATAGTCTTGCAAACCTATTTGAAACTAAACACTCTCATGAAGATAGTCTTGCAAACCTATTTGAAACTAAACACTCTCATCAAGATAGTCTTGCAAAATAGTCTTGCAAATCTATTTGAAACTACACACTCTCATGCAGATAGTCTTGCAAAATAGTCTTGCAAACCTATTTGAAACTAAACACTCTCATGAAGATAGTCTTGCAAAACAGTCTTGCAAACCTATTTGAAACTATACACTCTCATGAAGATAGTATTGCAAAATAGTCTTGCAAACCTATTTGAAACTAAACACTCTCATGAAGATAGTCTAAGTGCACAGGTGGAAATGTAGGACTAGACGATAAAAAATTCAGCAATACAAGTTATTTTGAAGGAAAATAATTTTTTAATGTATTTGTAAATAGACGAAGCACGTCTGAATATGCGATAATTCAGGCAATGAGCTCTATCGAGAACGTTGTCTCCTCAATGTGTACCTTGTCCTTTCCGTAAATTTCAGGATATGAAAATGCAAATATTGGTTTATCTCGATTTAAGTAAGTTAAACTGTTGAAATCTGATTTTTGCCGTTCGCCAGTGAACCATGTTTAATGTTTTCGACAATAATTTTTTCTTTCTAATGACTGAATATGTTAATCGATTGTTCCAGCTTGCATCTTTTGAAATAAAAAATATTACGGTGCCTTATTGGATGTATACTTATTATGTATTTATTGTCAGGAGCAGAAACCACTAGATCTTGTCTGCAGGGGTGCCATAGTCCCACGAGATGGAGTACAAATTAGGGTCGAACGTCGATGCTTATCATGAAAACGTGGATATCAATATTACACCATGGAAGGAGAGTTTGTGAATCCCCCACCTGTCCTGATAGGTCAACAGCTTCACGCGGCTTCACACGAAGCGATCTATCCAGTTGTGGCGTCATCACAAAACTACAGTCATTTGCCAGGCATCTGAAGACTGTATCTCGGACGCACCGAATAGGAATGGATAAGGATATAAAACTATGTAAAATGTTCTTGAGCGATCAGAGCTGTTTAACGAGTGTTTAGGGACCTGAAATTTTAATAGCACTTTATTAAATTTTCCGTTAACTAATGGAGAAGACTGGCAGAGATTTGGTCAATTCGATGTGACTACATGTAAATGTGCTTTGAAAGGAGCAGTCGTCGTTGTTTAAAAAAAAATTCAAGTTTAACTGTTGCTTGGGATGGTATCTTTTATACGACACTACTCTAATCAAAGGGCATGGTCTGATTCACGCCGTAGAAAGTCCGTTATTTCCACCCATTTTTGAAAAGTGTCGGAAAGGATATTTCCACAAGGTGGCTACAACCATCTCAATCGGAGATAAGAACTACAGATATATTAACTTATATTTGGACATAATATAAACATATACATGTATAATTATTGCGTAAACGGGCATATTGCAATTAGATATTACATTAACGTGTGCAATAACGACAAAAACTATACCCACGAAGTTCATATGTGCATGTGTTGATATAAGAGAGATTATGCCTTTGCTCTGGATACAAGTTAATAATGTCATTTTAATTTTAAAGCAAATGGAGCTTTTAGATTTGCAATTACATTGATCATAGTTGTATACAAACTCAGGGAATTAATATTGAAGAAATTGTTTTACTTGTATTTGCCAGGAAGAATGAAAGACAGTTTATTACAAAAATTCCTTAATCTAGTACATTGTATGAATACATGCAGCTCTCTATTTTTACGAAGAGAAATATTCAGAAGTGGAATAGTAAACAGGACAAATATCAGTATGATTACACTGTTACAATTTCTTGGTAAGCAAATTAAAATAACTCTCTCTCTCTCTCTCTCTCTCTCTCTCTCTCTCTCTCTCTCTCTCTATATATATATATATATAATACAGAGCATTTCATCTGGGACTTCTCTATGAAGACATATTGACGTGATTTTATTCTTTAAATTATTTGCTAATGTTACCAGTCAAAGGACCTTGCACATATGCGTATACGAGGTTTACAAAATTGTGTTCATTTGTACATATTTCTGGATGCAATAAAAACATAATGTGATGGATCTCTTGTTAATCAATTCATGGGTTACATATCCATGGAATATGATGTAGGTATTCCATTAAGATCATACCATGTGCGGCGTCCTCGAACCTCTCTCTCGCTATCATATTCAGAGCAACCAATAAAAAAATCCACTGATCGTACCTAAAACACTATAATATACTACACTTAGGCGTAACTGTCTAAAATACACAGAATTTAATTACATACTATTGTAAAAACACATTTCACACCGTGACACTAATTGTCGCCTGAGTATATGAACATTCATTCTTTCATTGGATTAGCACAGGCATATGTGCATTTCTGAATCATGCCGACTTGTGGGAAAAGTTTCAAAAAGTTATTTTAAAATGTCCCTAAATTAAAAAAATTATTTATTTTTCTGATATTACTTTAGACTGTATTGGAAATTTGTCAAGCGTATGCATAGTTGAAAGAATGGAAAATAAGTTAATTTGTAAAACTGTACACAATGGTGTCTTTTCATCATAGGAAAACGAGTGTCACGTATCTCTAGACAATTCACGACTTTCACTTTGCCGTTTACTTTTTGTCGCCTGTTGCAATGAAATGTGTGACCGGTACGTTGACCTCGTTGTCGGTGCGTTGTGGTTGACCAGTGTGACCTCTATGCATATTTTTCTACAAAGCCATAGACACTTTATAACTAGTACTTCTCAACAGTTAATCCAATTTCATTTTTTGGGGTGTGTGTGTGCTTGTTCAATAATTCATCTCTTGCTTCGTCAAAGCCACCTGCAAAAGTTAAGCTATCATCAACTTGTATTTTAATCTGTGCTTGTACTGCATATTCATCACGATCTCCATGTGGAAGATTTCAAATTCTTTCATTTCAAAACATGTACTACCTTTGGTCATTTTTGGGTTATTTACATAACAATGTCTTTTGCCTTAGTCGAAGTGAATGAGGGTTGTGGATAATATTGCATACCTGATATAATGATTGTGAGTGATAAACAAGATGTTTTTAGAATCTGAGTTAGTGGCACTTTCCATTGCGTCTTAGCTCGAGTGAAAAATGTATAAATATAAGTTCGGTAACCAAATTATTCATTCCTGTTTTAAGATCAGATTGTTGAATCAATTACAGTTGTGTTCAGCTGTACTCTGAGAGGAATTATTTATTTAAATTATTCATTGGAATTAAAAATTGCTCATTGACAGTTGGACTAAAACACAACTTTGGAATTACTATGAAATAATTAAAGAATATTGGTACATCAGGACGTTCGAGACTAGTGGAATTAATTCGGAACATTCTATATGTTTGGACGTGTGATGGGACATTTAGGATTATTTTGGATTTAAATCAAAACAGTGTAAGTGTCTCTTGAATATTTTCCCTTTTTAACTGAGGGAAATAAATTATTTGCTCTTTTTACTAAATTTATTGGTTTAAGTTTTCTTTTTGTTACATAATTTAAATTTTAGAGTCGTATCATTTTATTCTTTTTAATAAAAAAAAATCATACAATTGTATATCTTCAAATTCAAAAGCAATGTTTTGTAGTAGATGGACTTTGGTCAATTATTTCCAGTCTTCATTTGTACAGTAGGTACAGATTACATATTAACAAATATTAACAGTTCAACAAATTTTATGCACGAAGCAGTTCAAGTTTTAATTTTATATCTTCTTCAACGGGGTTAACAATTCGAAACAATATATACAATTAACACAATGTCTAATGCAACATTAAAGTCTTCCTTTGCAGCTGCAAACATCGTGCGTTTAAACAACAAAACCGGGGCTTACAACTGGTACATCATACAAAAAAGGATATCGAAGAAGTTGTAAAGCCAATTAGTCCAATGTTTCAATTAATTCGGTCACAACTGACTGCATGATGCCAGTCTTTTACCCTACAAAGGTGTTACTAAATAAATGTGTTCACCTTCTGTACAACATTTACTGTGCCCTTTCTCGGTAGATTAAATGAGTACTTGTGGTTCAGAGGGTAATTGTTTTCTATTCTGAAAACAAAGCATATAAATATGTTCAAATAATAAATTGCGTTGAAAGTAGCATGTAACAGAGGTACAATCCAAGAAAATCTCGTAGTATGCAGGGTATGGACACAGTGTGTCCGGCACAGTCGATTACCGCTCGAGAATTTAATCTCTTATTCTATGTATACAAATAGCAAACGTTTTATCGTTTTAGATAAATTAGTGAAATGTGTTAAGTTATACAGAGTCATAGATGAATTGAAAGAAAAACATGCAAGGGGAGAAATTAAAAGGGAAAGAGATTGTAGGAACAAATTAAATCACTAAGACAAAGAATACAAAATGAAGTGTACAGTTGTATGACATCAGCATGGGTCCTCGTCACAACTCTCGGCTGTTTGATATATATATCATTGACCATATCAATTACAAAAGTTTTCAATGTACTATTATCTGTGTTTCCAAGAGTCTCTACGATTTACAAATATTGTTTTTCAAAGTCACTTGTTCGTTTGTTATTCAAGCTAAAAAAATAATGAAATGATGACAACGATATTTTTGAGATCACAGAGAGTAGTACTTTACTCGGGCTTTGACGTTTTGTGTATCTTTAAAAAAATGAGCAGAAAAGAGGGGAGAAACATGTAATATTGGAGACTGGAAGAAGTTAAAAACTATGCCATGGAAGAAGTAAAAACTAGGCCATGGAAGAAGTTCAAAAACTAGGCCAAACAATTAACAAGGATTTAAATTAGAATAACAACTGTATCACAATATTTTGATCCAGTAAAATCAACTGCTGCAACTATTAGACAGCTTATAAAAAGACCTTTTGATACGTCTATGGAGAATAATAATTTGAAAGATTTTTTAAAAAAATGGAGAAAACAAGTTGATATTAAGTTAACAGTTATTAGGCAGAACTGTGATGGATGAGCAAACACAATCTCAGAGCTACAAGATGAGGACAGAAAGCAGATATTTTAGATGCAGATGATTTGTTTGCACAAAGACAAAGAGTCATTTTTACTATTGTGCTTGATCTAGAGACAGCGAAGGAAAGAGCACTAAAAGCTGAAATAAATTACAGCAAACATTATTTATTGCCAGCAGAACAGATGATAATTAGATGCTTTTGAAAGTTACATTGAGAAAATAGTGACCCTTACGAAGTGTAGGTAGATGGTTTAGGGATGAAATAATGCCATTAAAATTAGCTCAAGCTTATGAATTTAACAATATCCATCATTTTAAGCTGAATACAGCAAGTATTCAATAGTTACTTAAGTGCAATGTCATTCAAATGACCTAAAACACAACGACTTGTATACATCTTTATAAACTTGAATGTTGAACGTTTGCATTACAATGAGACAAAGAACGTTTATCTCACAACAGGTTTTTAAAATAGAATATAATATTCACACATGATAAAACAATCACGTACATCGTACCTCAAAGAAATCAATCTTCTAATTGCTGGTTTAAAAGCTCCTTAACTACCAACACCATACGCAAACATACCTCGTATCAGTATGACAACTGTTTTACCCGTGAACCGATGGCAGCAGAAGAAGTAATTGTCGGATGAGAAAATCTAGTGGTATAGAGTGTGTAGGAATCGATCATCTTTCAATTTATTTGATCTGGATCGAGCTGGAAAAAAACAAATACTAATGATAAAGGTATAGAAAAAATACTGAAAAAACCCGAAGATTTGAGTGAAAACAGAACATATACACTGGATTGCAAGAATTCATGATTTAGAGAACAAGGTTTATTTTTACATCAATATTGAAACAAAATGGACCATGTTTTTGCTTCCATTCATGCCTACGCTTCTGCTTATCCCGACAAATCTTGTAGCCCCCCAAAATGTAAAACGTCAAAACCATCGCATTCAAAACCTAATGATTTTAATAGCTTTATGTTGAGTGGATAAAAAACGAGAACGTATTGATCGCAATTATGATGGGTGTTGGTGTATATGTTGCTTACCAGTCTGCAGGGTAAAGTAAAACTTGAAAAATACCATTGAGCTTCCTGGTACTAACAGACTATTGTCGACGCTTTTCTTGTGATCTTCCAGATGGTGTCAGATTTAACATAACACTTGCAAAAGCCATTTGTCCGCAAAACTGAGTTCGAGTATCAATAATGAACAGAGCAAAATTAAGACAAAGATACACTTAGGAATTTTATTGCTATATTCTCTTTGATACAATCAAAATGAATTTCATAGCACGTCAGCAAATACGTATTTTTCTTCTTTAATCGTCTTTCTGTTTGGAAGTATTGACCGCAACGTCCCTTCTCTTGATAATGATAACATGCAACTTTACGTCTGTCTCTCTTTCGACTTGTATTCGAAGCTCCGCTTCTTTTACATTGTGGATAATCTGGAGTACCGTGTCTTCTTTTTCGTGATAAATATCTTGACTTTTATATCGACAGGAATGGTCTGGAGTATTTTCAGAAGTATTGTTGAAAGTGTATTTTCGAACTACTCTTTAAATCTCAACCAGAAGTGTCATCTGCTGTGAATTTTCCATCTTCATTTATTAAAACTGCATGTAGGGTAGATACATATGGGACAGAGATTATTCATGTGTTTTGTCTTCTTTCATGGTATAACATACTTATATTCAACACAAAATAAACCATCAAAGTTCATGTTTTTATTTCATTCCTTGTGCAACACATTTATATTAAAAAAGACAACGAACAAAAAGTTCATATTTCATTTCTTTATTAGTCACACATAACGTCTTTGTCATAATCAGTTATCACTTGTCTCCCAGTGTAGAATCCACGACATTTCCAGTCGCGTACATCCTTCCAGTCGAAAATCTGTTGGCTTTTCCAACCAGCTATATACACGTCTTGGTCAGTATGAAGTGTCGATACATTTAGACGAATGTTTTCTTTACACGGACGTACACAACTCGTATGAATCACTATTCGCAACATTTTTAACAAATCAAATTTTGGTGATCATGTCTTTGCAAGTACTGTTCATAAATTTGCACAAAAAAGTATTTGCTAGTAAACTAAATCTGTGAAATGTAGTCTCTGACACACCCGCACGGTCGCGCACACACGCCATCAAATTTTCAATGAAATCGTGTTCTTTTGATACTTCTTCGTAATTCACCAAGTCCTGAACATTATCAATGACTTTCTTTCATGGATTTGGTGTAACGCTGATGACAGAAATATTGGTCTGGAATGTCTTATAATGTCTTCGTAGCTGATCAACAACCACTAAACATTTTGAAATTAATCAGCCATTTTATAGCAATCAAATATCACATTTTAAAGCCTATAAGCCATGTTGGATGCATTTGTTCTTTGCTTTTCAAATTCAACAATGTAATTGTAATAGGTCGTTCTAATTGCTTTGGAAGTCAATATTTGTGTACCTAGAATGCGAAAATAGTCTTCGGTTCCTTACTTTTGGCTGACCTTAGTGTTGGATATGAATAAAAAATTGTCTTCTTCAACCAACACTTCTTGATGTGTGTTGGGTAATACAGAACGTCATCGTCCTTTGGCTTCTGCTTTCTCCTTGGAAAATGTGTAGTTATTTCATGACAATAGATAGTTGAAATATAACTTGGCTAGGTCACATCTCTCTCCATTTGTATAGAACATCCTTTTCTGACCTGGAAGAGTCACGACAGATCGTACTTCTGATCAGAGATTTACAAAAAGTCACTGAAAAGTATGTTTCCAACATAACTTCTGACTACTCCTCTCGAGATAAAAGTAAAGATACCTGCTATATCTGCCAGGAAAAAGACTTGATTCGAGACAATATATATCGTCAAGGAGACCTCTAAGACAAGAGAAAAGGGAGACAGACGTAAAAAATGCATTTCATCAGTGTCAGGAAAAAAGGACATTAGCCTTCAGGTGTTCCAACAAAAAAGAAAACAAAGACAATAAGCATTCATAAGTAGGAATAGAGGAACCCATTCCAATAAATAAAAAAAAAAGAATTCGAGAGAGGCAGAAGAAACAGTAGAAAGAAGAGTAACCCATAGCAATGAAGAAATTCGAAAGAGAAAATCAGTATAAACGTGGACTTTTGTGACATGTTGCGAAATTTCATCGCAATTCTGATTCGTCAAGAATATACCAAAGAAGATGTAAATGTATATTGGTCTTGATGTTTTTCTTACAGTTTGGATAAGATACTCAAACACACGTTTACGGACAAAACTTATAGGGCTGGATAGTAAATGTGCTGTGTTAGCAAATGTAGGGTATTGGATAGTATTTGTGGGTGTTAGTCATTTTACATTCTTCGTTCATTAATAGGTGCTGGGGTGTTAGTCACTCAAAATGCTAAGACGTTTATTATACACATCTTTCAGAATTTGCAAAAAGAAAATTTAATTTAATTTTTTAACATTAGCAAAATATTTGCAAGTTTTATATTTTTGTGGACGTATATAAGTCTTTGTTAAATTCAGTATAATTTGTTAATATTTTTGTTTACAAAAATATAAATTTGTAAATGTTTCACTTTTAAAATCTGTTTGTAATAAAATTATTCTATATTATTTATATTTAAGGGCATGACTTCTTTAAGTGGCACTTTTACTGTCGCTGAAATTAAAAATGAATATTCAGGACTTTTTTGTCTCCTATTAAATCCGTTAAAGTTCAGAATTTAAGTAAAACTTTTAGTCTAAGCCAACTTAATTTATAGTTTTGGATATTTTTCAGCCCCCCCCCCCCCCCAAGGTAGTGTCTATTCGCACTGTCAACGTATACCAACTTAAGATAGAATATTTGGCTGCCATGTGCCCATAACACAAAAGGATAGCCGGACGGTGATGAGTCCAAAAAAGTCATATAGCTGTAACTCACTTTCACAAAACATATACCCATCTAGTAGCGGTAGCGTACCGACCGGCGGGGGGAGGAGGGGGGAGCGACGGAGATCTTGGTGCGCCAAGAAGCTGATAAACTTTTTTGCAGGAAAATCGTTGGCGAAGCTATCGTCGTCGCCCAGGGCGCCATTTAACCTTAGTGCGCAACTGTATTCATCCTTTAGTGATGTAGCCATTAAAGGACTGGCGGCCAATTTATCGGAATTCAAACTGCCATAAACAGAGGAAATTGTTCCAAGTTTTACATTATAATAGGTATGAAATGGTGCGTATTTATATATATGTGTGTGTGTGTGTGTGTGTAAAGTGGCAAATTTCTGGCGATCTATGAAGTACATATTAACTTGGGCCAGATAAAAATTAATTAGTTTTATGGGGACATGCGCGTGTCAAATCGCCATACTGATGATGATCGGTACTGACTTTTCGAGGGGAGAATTTTATTTTTAATTAAGCATTCGTTTATTTAGCCAACAGAAGACTGGTAGAGACAAAAGCTAACTTCGATTCCATAGTGTAAATGTCAGAATTGAAACATTCCAGGAAATTGTTACTCAAACTACAAGGTCAAGTTGACCACGACTTTGGCGCCTCGGGAAAAAGGCGGCAGATATATTTGATTCTGATTGGTTACGCTAAATTAAGGGCGCGTCTTTCACACCAAATTCTTTGGGCATTAAATATTGTCTTCATCGAAATTCACATCAGTCTAAGATTTTCTGCAAGGGAAAACAAGTGTAAGAAGACTTCGGGAGCAAATTTGGGAGAAATTCACTTGTAAAACTGTTGTTCAACAGGACTGTTGTGGAGGAAAACCGACAAACAAATTTGGCGGTATAAGCGAGGCGCGCTTGAAAGCTCAAAGGGAGAAAATAGCTCCTGTGACGTAATATCGCTGAGACGTATTCTGTTATGTATCCTGAGACGTATAGCGAGACGTACTATCCTGAGATCCATGTACCTGTGAATATATGTGCTACGCACAGAGTTGAGGGCCGAAAGTGACAAGACAGAGGGAAGTCGAAGGAACAGCTACAGTGGAAGTGGAGTGAACCGGAGAAGCAGGTTATGCAATTGTACGAGGCATTGACTTCGAGTGTTCACTCGATCCTATGATGAACTAATTTTATGAGTAAAACAGATCAGCTACTTTATTTAAATATATTTGTGTTTTGGTAATTCGGTGAAAGTTTCATTTCTAGAAGCAGAGTATATTCCTGAGGTAATGAATTCTCACAGTTGTTTTACGTAATTGATTAAATTGTTGTTTACATGTACGGGGGCTCGTGTTGGTCTGTTCTATATATCTGCTCAAATCTCTATCTAGTCCACCTATAAGTTTCACCACTTATATTTATATTTACTCGAACCAGGCAATAACATCGAAGGCGGTCAACCTCTAGATAACGAGAACCAAATTAAGCGGCCACCTTGAAAGAAGGTACAATCCGCCAACCCACAAACCTCTTGCAAGAAGGGGGGACTTTGTGTAAGGTGGACCGTGGGTAGCTTACAATATATATATATATATATATATATATATATATATATATATATATATATATGTCTGCAGTGAGAGTTTATAGTAATGTCTAGCACTGGGGGCATCATGCTGCAGACATGTAGCATGATGTCCCACCCAGTCACATTATTCTGACACCAGTCCGAACACTAACCTCTTAATGCTGAACGCCAAGCGAGGCAGCTGCTAGTACAATGTTTGTAAGTCTTTGGTACGATTCGGCCAGAGTTCGATGCCGCGCGACCTCTCGCATCCGAGGCGGACGCTCTAAACATTTAGACCACTGGAGCGGAGAGAGAGAGAGAGAGAGAGAGAGAGAGAGAGAGAGAGAGAGAGATGCCAATCAGTGAATTAGTGACTTTCCAAACAGACACAGTTTGTATAATTCAATTGGACTTTAATTGTCCAGAATTTTGTCTTCAATAATCAGCAATAACATCAGCAAAGAAATATCATCTTTCAATGAGTCAGTCTCTGTAGTCGAGTGTAAATATGCCGATCTGTCACGCCAAAATTAATGGATGGAATCCCACTATATGCGTTATTAATTTTTGTTTACATCTTAGTGCATCCTTTGTTATCTTGAATTATTTAAGAATTATGATACTCGGATTTACTGTGCGAATGTAAACAAAACACTTGAAAACAAACGGCACAAAGCTGACATTGACTAAGAAATCTGCCACTTTCAGATTCTTAATACATTTTAGTATGCCAGCTTGTAAGAGCATAAAATAAAAGAAAATTTGTTTGTTCTGAGTGAATAACGAAAAAGTTCATCAGTTGGGTGACAATACTGGAGTTTTTCACCCGCGAGATTCACTTAACATTTATTCGAAAATTTCGCTTTCCTCTGGTGGTGAAGGAGAATAGCGTTGTACAAGTTTTATCAACAATGAATTGCAGATATGAAATTAAAGATAATCATTTACAAAAATGAGTATATTTCGTATATGAGATATGCAGCAACCGTACGAAAATCTTTACATAAATTATTCACATGCCGGCAATACGAATAGTCGTACCAGATGAGGTACAAGGCGACCGTGCCAATAGTCCGACCAAGTAAAGGTGCAACAGGGGGCCCGCAGAATTATTTTCGGGCCGGGGGTGGGACAAACATGAAGTGGTCAGCTGTGAAGTTTTACGGGTGTAGGCCAAAACGTGTCTAGAGGCGAAATCGGGGTCGCGGGGCCTTGCCGTTTTGTGCGGGCGTGTATGATGTGCAAGTCCATGTGAATGGCCTTGGCCCTCCGCTACAGTCTATCACAAATAGTACTACTTTTAATGTAAAAGAATTTAATATGATGTTCCGGGTTTATTTTCGGTCTCCGCAAAAGTCCGTCTCAATTTCGGAATTGTAGTGTACTTTTCGTCACATCTACTTTAGTGTTAGTTGGTTCCCTTGTTTAAAGCTGTTAATATCACCAGTATAATAGATGCAAATTTAGTGACACCTCCAAAATGAACTGAGGTGTAGGTAATGCTTTCTACGGGTTTATACACAAAGCGTGTTGGATAGTGTATCATGATGTCATTTGAGGTCAGCTAATTACAATACTGTAAAATACGTTAAAATGTAGCCCTATTAGAGATCAACAGCTTTTAAAAATAATGTTACGGGCCTGGGCTCTGGGGATATATACCATGTTACCCTCCCACCCCCTCTTGTCGGCCGCCCTGCATAGCCTATCGTGTGCTAAAAAATAGCGTTAAACCCTACAGCAACAACAAAAACAACATTGGACTCCTGTTTGAGGCTTAAGTATTATCGTCCACTGCTGAACTTTTTCCAACTCCCTGTAACCATGTTAGTATCTCCAGAAGTTTGGCTGTATTTCCTAAACTCTTGCCGTTTGGTGCGATTCCAGACCATTGCAATCCGACAGATGGCCGTCACGCCAGATCACTATACTATCCTGCATAATAATAATAATAATAATAATAATAATAATTAAAATGAAACAGCAAACTAAAAATATATCTTTAGCCCCGTCCACCCACCCGTAGGAAAGAAACCAAATAAACACTACCACCCCCATTTAACCGACCCACCCCTTCGCGAAACGTAGATATAATTAAAAAGAAAGATCCGTCGCTAAAATCTGATTGGTCTAGTAACTTGTAGTGTACCGGGTACTGGCAGTATGATATAAAATTTGCCACTGTCATGGTTGTTTTGACAAGATTGTTCAAAGTATTTTAATATAGGCATGCATTGCGTTAAATATTATATACCTGTTCTAACTTTCTTTCAGCTGGAATTCATGGCGTTTAGATAGGTGTATGCCTTTTGATTTTGACTGAAATGTCCAAGTGAAAACGATTGTATATATTGTCTCAGATCTAACTATCTACTTTATTTGTCAGTCGTATCTATCTGTATATCTTGTATACCAAACCCACATGAAATCTAACACACACACACACACCAGTCAATTCATCGGGAAATCTGTAATATCATCATACTTTAAAATTCCTTCAAGTGCCTAAAGGGAAGGAAAAAAAAGTATAAACATATCTTGGAGTTCCTTGAATTAACACAATTTTCTATACATGAACCGACACATGGACTTACTCACTTTGTATTATTTTATTATCTCTCAACTCTGTATTATTTTATTATCTCTCAACTCACTCTGTATTATTTTATTATCTCTCCACAATAATACATAATTCTAAGTTCTACCCTTTATCTGTCTCATCAAAATAACTTCGGGTAGTAAATGACAGATTGCAGAACTAGAGCTCTAACGAAAAACAGGACAATAATTAAACGAGAAAACTTGCGACCCCAACTTGTAAAAGTTGTCGGTACATGCCGTGCTCCCGGCATTCCAGTCAACCAATCAGGAATGAGGTTACATTAATAACACAATCACACTACAAAGCGGTAGTAGCAGAAAACATGGACCCTAAGTTATGGCAGAGATGACTACGGTAGTTGAGGGAAAAGTGAAATATAGAGATGGAAAGAAGGTACTGAAATAATTTTTGAGTTCTTCAGCTTCTGTTATTCCAACGTTCGCTGTAATTTATAAAAAAAATTATTCACCCGTTATCTGTTTCAGTGGAAGCCAAGATGGTGTGTGTTGAAAAAACCTTCCCCAGTTGCGGGTGAGTTTCAGAAGTTTTCTTCAAGTTTGTAAGCATGCTGATTCTGCTATTCTGTGTAGGCAAAAGTTTTATGATAACGTTTTACATACGTGTTATGGCAAAATAGCAAGGTAGCACTGCTAGGAAAGAATGCCCCATGATCAGTTTGTCGTCACTTCGATAAACTGTCAACACTTGAGCATTTGAAAACATCAACTGAGGCTCCGAAGGGGTCGTGTTAACTCGTGTAAAGTGCATGCTAATGGCGCGTGTTTGACACTGCTTATATTGTCTGTAGGGGAAAGTGGAAAGTTGTTAGCAATAAAAGATTATGATAGAATCTGTATATATAACCCTAATTTACTTTTTTTTAGAAAGCTTAATTGACATATTTTCAACTGACGGTATGGTCTCCTCTTGCGTTATTGATCCAGACTATTTAGTCCAATGCAGTTTAAGTTTTCTGTTTTAACTGTTTATTGCAAGCATTCTCGTTTATAGATGGTTCGCACCAGTTGCCGCACAGAGCCAGTTACAGTAGGATTGTTAATTGTTCTAAATTATATGTTGTATTTTTGCATAAATAGTGCATTGTATTATGTATTAATACTTCCACCTCCTGGTTGAAAATGTACTCCACCAAGGAGGAATGCAAGCTGATTTGGACCAAATGTTAGGCTTGTATGAACTTCGTGAAATATCATATCATAAAGAAAAACAATGGAACACACATATCTCTTTAATTTTAGTACTTATTCCTAATTTTTTTTACACTATCATTTTATTGATTTTTAATACATTGTACTAAAATATTGCAATATAATGTATATGTGTGATGTTGTATTGAATTAAATCATAAATCTCATATGATCCCAGTTTCATTTTTAGCATACCTCCATGTCGGCCAATTCTGTACAACAATAAGTCATTGCGGTGAACATTTGATCATGAGTTATTTTGGGAAAAAATCCATTTTGTATAAAAAATGAATGATTGTACTTTCATTAAGTGATATTAATAAAGTGTACAAAAAATCCCACATTTCAACTTGAAATGAATATGAAAATTTGATTTCTAAATGTTAACATGAAGACCCACTCCATGACCTTCTTGAACCTGTAACCCAGAAAATCCTATTTACTATGTATCTTATCTTTTAGAATCATACAAAATAAATACATTATATCAAAGATGAAAATGTATACCTTAAAAAAATCATGCATCTTAAGCCAAGTTTCCAATTTTGCAAGAAGTTGGTCCACACATACAAAAACGTCTGCTACTCAAAGCATTAGCTTGCCGCTAGAACAGTATTCTCAAGAAATTCCTTGTGGCATATAGTCTGTTTCTAAATTATTTAGTAATTTTTCAACATAAACAAGACATTGTAAAAACATTACATCCTATTCATTTTTGTTCCTCTTCCATAATAGCTTATATTTTATAAAATGTTGCACTTTGCTAATTATATATCTCTTGCCATTTATTAGCATTGTTACATTGAATTTTGTAAAACTAGCTATAAACCTGACCAATTACTCGACTGAACTGCTGACAGAAACAGTCCAAAGTAATGTATTTCATTTCTATTGCCCAATAGATAAACATTAGATCTTTTTAAAGCTGTGCGCAGACAAGGCCAACATATCACGAGTCATGAAAATATGGGGTGTGGAAGCCCGTGTGTCAAAAATTAATATTATTTTGAACAGAATATTTTGGTGACAATTGCCTCTTTTCAAATGGTAAGCATTGCAGTATTTTATTTTCGTCAATTGGTCAAATTCAGTATGCATTTTACTTCAACATTGGAGATGGAAACCTTAAGTGCAGAAATGCATGACAGCTTTGTAGATGTTTTTCTATAAAAAAAAAATTTTTTTTTATATTAGTACAATATGCATTAGGCAGGTAAAAGTTGCTGCATGGGCCCTGGTTTCACTATTGTTTTCAGCATTAGTAATTTTATTATTTCTCGATAAAATAAAGTAGATGATTGGTCTAAATTGTGTGTAATATGGTTTGAATTAGCTTGGTTTAAATCATTGTGTTATATGGTTTGAATTTAAATGGTCTAAATTGTGTTTAATATGGTTTGAATTTTCTTGGTCTGAATCATGTGTAATATGCTTTGAATAAGCTTGGCCTGAAGCAGCATATACAAGTAAGTCATGCAGAAGCTGGTTTCATATGGTAACTGGTGTGGCATTGTTACAGCCTAATAGACACATATATATGCTGGGCAGAGCACCATGTTTTACTAAAGATGATTTTATAGAATTCACGATATAAAATAAAATGACATAATCTGTGCAGTTTTTCTCTTGTAGTGCAAAATGTATCTTGTTTGTCTTGTGCCCCTTTTATTTTGTGAGACCTTTTGTTATTTCTTTTTCTGCAGATTGTCATTAACACAAGAAAAAAGTCATGTATATCTCAGATCAAAGAGATCATGCATACATGTTAAGCCTCTGTCAATGATGTAGAAGAGGATCTTGATGCTCTTTTTATCCATTTTGTGTGATTTTATGAATTCCCCCTCCCCTGTTTGATGACCTTTTCGCTCACCTTAAAAATGAATGAGTGTACAGAAATTGTGCCCAGTAATTTTCGTGAGTGTGATGAAACCTGTTATATTAATATTGACAGAGCTCAATTTGATCATGCAGGCTCTTGACTTCTAGATCAGCTGCCATAATCATTGGCTTACTAAGTCACTTTATGCAGTTAAGTAGTGGGACACCTTCATTGATCATCTGATAACAATAACATTTTACTAACTGCACTTGGTTTGGCTGTACAGTGGCAGACAGTTTTTATTATTTGATAATAATCTCTCAGCTGTTACATGCAGTTGTTTTTTTCACCACAGGATATGAAATAAAAAATTTGTTTAAAAAATATCCCAAAATTGATTTGTGCATCTAATTGACAAATAGAGTCAGTTTGGCCCAGTACTGGAAGTGCTTAGTAGTTTATGTGTGTGTGTGTGTGTGTGTGTGTTTAAAAGAAAAAGGCCTACCAATCTACCTACTCTAATTTTAAAACTAGTGTATTATATGTTACGTCTGTTGAAACATACTATATGTGATCTGTTTGTATATACTGTTATTATATAAAAAAAACCTGCCCCCATGGTATTAAAAACTGTAAATCCCACCACCCCTCCACGGAAATGCTATAAGGGAAAGTGTCCATCTCTGGAAATTCTGAAGAAATCACTATTCATGGTAAAAATTTTGTTATTATCTATCAGAGAGATGGGGTTTGAAATTAGTAGAAGTCCACTAGTGAAAATTTAGCTGTCCTGGAAAAATTATCAATTCACTAGTCTTTCTGGCAAAGTTGTATATGTTAAATTCTGGGTCTGATAGTAAAAAAGATCCGACATCACAAGCAAGTATAAAATGCTCAATGCAAGCATTATGTGTAGATTGGACAGCAATGTTCCCACAGTGAGAGTACGCAGTTTTCTTCAGAACAATGTAAATGAATAGTTTGTTCAGCTCAGCACTGTGAATGCTATCCACATTAGTAGCTAAGTATATTTTCATGTGTGTATCTAAAAATGTAGATAAAATTACCTAATTGGTTTTGTGCATGAATGAGTTAAACACCATTTGTATCAATACAGTAACACCAATCATTTGACAGATGCTGAAAAAGAGTGGTCTGTGAATATGCAGTACATCATTTTGGTCCTGCATCAATGTCTAAGTCCATTTCTGATACAGGACTCTGGGATCTGTCATGTATATGTCGTGTTTGCTTAGATGTGACAGATGATGGCTTCCATAAGTCTGGTGCTAAAATCATTCATGCGCAAAATGGATTAGGTTGTTTTATCTATGTTTTGAGAAAAACAAAAATACACTGAGTTACAGATCTGGAAATCATCTGCAATGCTGAGCTGAATGAGGTAGTAGTCTAGAGTGTTGGTCAACAAACTCTAGCTCTGAATGGGGTACTTTGAGCCCTCCTAGATTGAAATTTTCAGAGGTTGATGTCCATCTTATCACTTTAGTTTGATACTAACAATTCAAGCAGGGGCCCCGAGTAGCTGAGTGGTCTAAAGCACTCACTGTTCCGGATCACTGCCATCTCACCTCTGTCTGTGTGGGTTTGAGTCCAAGGCTCGGCTAGTGTGGGCATGTGGGAAAGCCTGCCAGTAGCTTCTCGTGGGTCGGTGGTTCTTCCCTGGGTTTTCCAGGGTTCTTCCTCCACCAGTTATACTGGCCGCCATGTATAGCCAATATTGTGCTGAAAATGGCGTTAAACCCTAGAACAACAACAACAACAATTCAGGCATTGAAAGTTTCAAATCAGCTTTCGAAAATTAGAGATACCATATTAAAGATGTGAACGAAAGTTAAGCCCATTGTCTGAACTGTATAATTTCAGTATTAAAGTATGCTTCATTTTTTGTCATGAATATTATTGTCACAGTTTAAAAGAAACACAATCCATGAAGCTTCAGCTTGGTTGCATTATGAATTCTGAAATAAAAAACCAGTTTTTCAAAGCCTGTTCAACATCTTTATGAAAAATTAGCTTCCAGGGATGTTGCATTTATATTGTTTAATCTAACATTAAAGATTTTACATTTACCCATTTGGCTCAGGATCAACAAATTTATATTTAGAAGTCTTTGAATAGTATTTATGTTTCGTGGGAAAAGATGTTGAGTAGACTTTTAAAATATGTTTAATATATTTATTTTGAAGTTAATGAGTCTCCTGTGCCTCATTTTTCTGCATCTTTTGTATGGCAAAAGAGTTAAATGTGCCTAAATTCACAACAGATGTTGGTCAGACCGCTGTGATCATGGTTCATTTGGCAAATTCTCTGTGTACAGCATGAACCAAATTTGTAAGAAGGTTGGCTTAGGCTTGGTGTGCCTGGTGAGATTTATCTTATCTTTATATTGTATGGTTTTTTAATGCAGTGTGTACAGCCCATGTATCTTATAATACAAGTATTAGATGATCTTTGTGGATTAGCCAGCTAAATCACAAATTCAACAGCCTGAGGTCAGATACTAGCTGCTGCAGTGCTAAAAACAGTGGTGTAGACGAATTGCCAACTCCAATATTTTTCTCAAAATGTATTGAAAGAATAATTAAACTGTATAAAGACAAAGACCATTTATGGAACTTATCCATTGTTGACAAGGATGATTCCAACAATACAGTTCTGAAGCCCTTATCCCTAGAATTGTGATTTTTCATTACCAAAACAGATTTTTAATTTTTATCACATATGCTTTTGGTTTCTAACTTATTGAACCTTGTAAAAATTTTTGTTGCAGTTCATTTTCTAATGTATCTTTATAACATAAATGAAATTCATATACTAAATCATAATTAGCAGTAGTTTAGTTCTTTTGTAGAGAACATGCTTTTTTAGATATTTGTAGAAGTATGTGCTCTTTGCATTAAAACATCTTTTGTAACAAGTCCATCATATGAAACAAATTTATCTCATTATTCGTGTAATATAATGCAAATTATTCCTGAATTATAATAATTTTGTTTGTTATTTACAGTTGTTTTTGGCAGTGCTTCCCTTTACCCTCATTTGCGCTTCAGAGACCCCCAAATTTTTAATTTGACCCCCAGTTTTGATACCAAAGGTTTTTTTTTACTCAGTCTGACCCACAGTTTTGACACCAAGGAGATTTTTGTCTCAGTCTTGAACCCCATGGGAATACACTGTTTGGGATAAAGTACCCTATGATCATATTGCACCATTATTACTTTCACGATTTAAAGTTGTTTTAACCAAACAGACACAAGTCAACAAAATAGAATACTGAACACTGTTTAAAACTTTATTCCATTTTCAGTAAGAAAAAATAACATGAAATAGAGGGTGACAAAAAATGATGATTTGGTTCATTAGAAGAAAAGTTTTACTATAATGTTACACATTATGCCAATTTTAAGTTTTGAGATGAATCTCAAACCATGCGGTGAATATAAGCAATTCAGAGCACATAATATGTGTACCAACCATCGCCAACATGTACTCTCAGCTGCACTTTAGTCAGCCAACTTGTTAGAACATAAAAAGAAAAAATTTTCAGAGTTAGTAACAGAAAAAATCCATTGATTGGGTAACAGTACTGGAGTTTTTTGCCCATTAGATTCAATATTTATCCAAAAATGTGTATTTCCAGAGGAGGTGAAGAGTATAGTATTGTATAAGTATTAACAAGAATGACGGGAAAATATGGAATTAAAGGTAATCAGTTGCAAATACGAGTATATTTCACAGATCTGGTACATAGCAGCTGTACTAGTAACTTTACATAAATTATGTGCATGGGAGTCAGATGACTTGTCTTTCCAGATGAGGTACAAGGTATCCATGCGAATAATCTTTCACAGTTAAAATGCAGGGTGCATGCAAATAGTTTTGGCAATGATTTAATGCAATAGTATCATTCCATTTAGATTCAACACAGTGCATTAAGAACTCAAGTTTTGTGTCAGTTATCCTATCAAAGAAGAAGGTGAAAAGACAGAAAAGAAGTCTTGTATCGTGTTTGATTTTGGTGCTATTTTGATTGATGATCACAAATACCAGAAGTTATATTGCCATCTGTGGAATTCCAATAAATTTACTCTGGAACTTTGAAGAACATGTTAAAACATCTGAATTGCCCACTCTAAGGTAGTTTTTGTCTTAGTGGATATGTCCAGATCCATTACTAATAAAATTAATAATTTGATCTATCATATAAACATGAAAAGAGGACTTCTGCTCAAGATGATATGGCTGATCTAGGAGTGTAATATATTTTTGAGGTTACCACTCTAGGTTAAAAAGCAAAATGTGTCAGAGCAGAATTAGAGAAGTTTAAGTATTTTTAAAAACTATAATATTTCATTGTCATGGTATTAACATGACATGAAAATATTTATAAGCATTAATTAATGGTGACAATTTTGAACTTGTTACACCCACTTCACCCATTTTTTGACAACTTCATGAATATTCTGGCCAGAGGGATAATTTCATCTAGCTATTAGGGTCCATTCATGAATCCTGCCTTACTATGATTAAATGCACTTGAAAAGTAGTGTCAGTCCTTGTATGATAGGATGGTTCCTGGTAAGGAAAAAGGTAAATTTGCAGATCTGATCCAGTTACACATGTAATGAATATGAATGGATGAGGGCAAAATTCTGGCATGCAAGATTTATTAACTTTTAATTGGAATATTTAAAGAAACAATTTTGCGGCCACCAATTGAAATTGGCTTTTCCAGTCAGCCATAACTATTATAGCAGAATTATACTTGGGTGGAAGTTTTTGCAGTCTGTGAAGGTGATATTTATTCTTTCAAAAGGAAGTGTAAATCAAAATAATACTCACATAAATTAGATACACTCTTTATAGTCAGGACCATTGGCAGGCTTCCATGCATTGCATGAGAGGTAACTAACTGAAGCAGTCATTTTGCTCAGGAAATTGTCTATATATGATATTCCAGCAGAGAAGGTCTTGAGTATTATTTAAATGAGTACAGTTTATTAAAAAAAAGATGTTTTTATTTTATGGATTATACCCATTTTTGTCTTGACTTTTGTTTTGACGGCCTAATTTGGGGATACCTAAACTTTCTTGGAACTATGTACATGTAGACAGCCTTGTGCTGATTTGCTGTTAAACCCTCTACATGTACAATGCTGTCGGGCATTGCTGTACACCTGAGGTTTCCATCACCAATATTAAACCAAAACACTTACCGAATTTGATTGACAAAAATAAAATACTGCAATGCTTACCATTTGAAGAGAGGCAATTGTCACCAGAATATTCTGTTCAAAATATTATTAATTGTGGACACACTGGATACCAACCCTGTGTTTCTGTGACTCATGTTATCTCGGCCTATTCTGCACATAGCTTTGAAAAAATATAATGTTTAATCAGGCTATAGAAATGAAATACATTACTTTGGACTGTTTCTGTCGGCATTTTGGTTGAGTAATTAGATCAAGTTTATAGCTGGTTATACAAAATGCAACCTAACAATGCCAATAAATCACGAAAGATATAAAGTAAACTAAACTGATCATGTAAAACAATTAGTAAAGTTCAGCATTTTATAAAAAAACAAGCTATTATGTTGAAGAGAACCAACAATGAATACAATGTAATGTGTTTAAAACTTCTTGTTTCTGGAGAAAATTTACTAAAGAATTTAGAAACAGATTATAGCCGAGGAATTTCTTGAGAATCCTGTTCTAGCGGCAAGTTGACATGTCATGCGAAACAGCTTCTTGCAAAAGTGGAAACTTTGATTAAAATGCTGTCTTGTTTGAAGGTATATATTTCCATCTTTTATATAATGTATTTATTTTATGATTATAAAAGATACATAGTAAGTAGGATTTTCTGGGATACAAGTTCAAGATTGTCATGGAGTGGGTCTTTATGTTGACATTTAAAAATCACATTTTCGTATGCAGTGTGGGTAGAAATGTGGGATATTTTTGTACACTTTATGAATATCACTTCCTTAATAAAAGGACGGTTGTTCTTTCTGGATACAAATTGGATATTTAACCAAAAACAACACATGATTCAATGTTTACAGGAATGTCGTATCATTGTGCAGAATTACTCGACATGCAGAATTTGCCGACATGGTGGTATACATACATGTATACAATTGGCAGGAATTTACATCAGAGTATTAGAAATCTCATTTTGTTGAAATTGAGATCTTTGACCTATTGGAGTTTGACATTTTACCATTATGAGGTCATTTTCTGGTGAACTTTCAAGTCACCAATCAAGTTATAGCTTGCACATTTATGAAAGTGAAAAATGTCATTTGGGTATACAGTTTCATATGATCCCAAATACAGAAATGCACTACATATTCTGATAGGTTGCTAAAAAGAAGTGGACCATGATATTCCAGCTGTTGTCAGAAGCTGAGCCCTCTTTGATGCCTACCAGATCTACTTATTTTAGAGGATCCTTCAATTTTTCTGGCCAAGTAAGTTCTCAGACAGACGTGTGCATCAGAGGACAGACACAAGGCTGTTGTCCAAAAATTGAAAAGGAGATGGCGATGACTTGCCATACAAAGAATAGCCTTATGCTGGACACTAGACTGAAAAGCTAAAAAAATGGTGGGCTGATGAAGACATGGCAAAGGATAGTTGAGAAGGAGATAAAGGTGTGTGACCAGTAATGGGAAACTGTCACTAAACAGGATGCAGACTGACATCATGGTTGTCTCTTTTTACCCATGGCCATTTGTGATATAATTTCTCATTTCTCAATAGGGAGGATAAGATAAACTGGAAAAGAAATGTATGAGCCTTTAATTTTAATTTTTAGGCCTCCACCATAACTGTATAAAGTGGTCCTTGCCCATTCTTCTGGCTAGGTTTTGTATTCAGCTGAGCTTTTAAGGTCTGAGGTGGGGTTTATTTTGTGGACACATTTCTAGTTACATATCCATGATCAAATATGGATACATCCTTAATTCTAGAATGTTATTAAGTAAGGGAAAATGGGTAGGTAGGAACAGATTTCACAGATGATAATGCTTATGATTGAACCTCAGATTGTGTAGGTGCTAGGTGAGTGCTTAACCAGTAGTACCACTGTCTAGGCAAATGATATGGGCTGGGATACATTCAAGACTTGCACTGGTGTAAAGATAACCAGGGTCAGTGTAATTAATAAGCAACTTGAGAATTAGATTTTTTTAGTCCTTTAGTTTATTCCAGGCCAAACAAGCAATCAAAGAAACAGAGGGGTGCAGATTTCCTGTCTGCACATTGTGCTGATGGGATTTGTTTGGGGTTTTAGCTATAGACAAGATCACAAAATAATAAAGTGGTTCTAAAACAATTTTAAAGAAAGTTTGTGTTTTTTGTTCAACAAATATAAAACATCTTGATCACAACACAGCATACAGTGCCTGGTCTTATGGCTGTATTCTTAGGCAGCAGTTGTTTCACTTAACAGAATGCTGCCAGTGAGAAACCTAACTCTTTGTTACAAGAATTATTTTCCAAGATATTAATCTAATTTTTCCAACTTGTACCGGTTTGTTTGGCATATGAATGACTGCAACGACTCTTGTAATTGTTGACTAATAATTACACAAATTATTTTGCTTCTGCTGGTTTTCAGTGTAATTGTATTTTCTTCATATTTCGTTGGAAATGACATTAATTTGTTCTGTTTTTCATTTGTATATGAATATTCTTATGAAATTTCCATTGTGGTTTCATGTGGATATTATATTGTTTCAGAATACATATCACAGACATTAAAAAGATCAATTGAACAAAACAAATTCATTCTGAAAACAGCAATACAATTGTATTTGTTCCCTTAATAAGAAGTTGCTTCTGTCTGGAATCTCAGATATATATATATATATATATATATATATATATATATATATATATATATATATATATATATATATATATATATATATTTCCATGTACCTGACCTGGTCACACCTTTCAGTCAACATAATACAGCAATAATAAAGTGGGATGGAGTGAGGTTGAGGGGTGGGCCCATAAGGTGCACAAGTCAGCCTTCTATCTACTGATTTATATTTAGACTCCTTTTTGAAGATCAATGTATAAAATTATACACAAAGGACCTTAAGTCCATTTCCTTTATCCACAAACACATAGCAAGTAAATTAGGAAGCCACATCTGTTGATGTTAGTGAGGAAAGTGTTTGGCTACAACCTTACTGGCTGATGTGTATGTGAATCTGCAACATGTTTTAAAGCACCCAAATTTTATGGGCTTTAATTATTTCATGCAAGGAGGCTCACATCAAATTTGTCATGAACAGACAATTGCTAAAAATGTATTTATTGATGTGACCTTGTTACATGTACCAACAGAGCATGATTAGTTTCAGGTTTAGATAAACCTGTATATTGGTAGATATGGAATGTCTGTAGACCAATTACTTTTATCCACATGCTTAGATAAAGGTGAAAGAGAGCTCTAAATACTTCTGGCTGGATTTAGCTTTCCTTTTTGGAACCATTTCATTCTTTATTGCTGGCTTACGGGTTCTTTAAAGACATGCTAGTTTTAAGATGGAAGCTGCATCCCACTCACTGATTAAATAGACATCTGGTAGAAGCTGTGTTGGTCTTATCTGGTTTCCATACACCACAGATCACATGTGATCACATGTGGCAGTACTGATTAATATATGTGCTTTCGCTATATAATCACAGGCAAATTCTCAGTTTTTTCTTAGGATTCGGTCATGTCAACCATAATAGTGATACTTTATTGGCCTGGTTATTTGTCATCAAAATACTTTCAGTTGTGGAAATTATTATTCATTGTGGAAAATCACCCTTTACAACTATTTCCTAGTTTAAATTGCAGTTAAGTGCGATAACTCATCACTCACATTAATACATGGTACAATGTTGCATTTAGGATGCTCTATTGTGAAAATCCTGCTTAAAATACAAGATTTCACTCTGAAAGCTTGAATGTGTGATGCATAATCATGCAAAGAATGTGTGTCCTTTATTTTCAAGAAATGGAGAACTTAACCATCTTCCTTCTTTACAATGTTGCTGTTGTCAACTGGTGAATTACATAACTGATTCCTGGGTGTCACCAAATGAATTCTTATTGAGTACTGTACAACTTTTACTCTTGTTGCTTTGTTTAGTACAGTACTTATTGAGGCAAATCCAGGCAGAATAAAGTGATTGATTTTTCAGACTCTGTTGATCACTATTGGTTGAAAAGTGATCATATCTGAGGAATGCCAAATTCGGTTCTACCAAGAGTCTTTGATGAAAGAAGTATGTTGTCCTATGTGATGATGTGTACTTATTTTTTTTCAAGCAATTATACCCTTTTATTCTTCCATGGTTTGCATACCTGCCTGTCCATTGGGAAATTTTTTAGCAGTATGCACAATAAACCTTCCCAATAGACTGTTGAAACTTAAATGACATTATATTTTTAGACCATTACTGCAATTTTTCAATTGTTTTACATTTTGAAAAGACTTTATGACAAAACCATCTAAGCACACAATTGTACCTAAACAAATCAACATAGACAAAATTTAGCAGGCATATTTCTGTGCTTACTTACATGATTTGTTTAGATTTTCAAGGCTGTTACAAGAATATTTCAATTTGTTTAAGTTAGATATTTCTTTGGGACGATTAGACCAAAACACTTGATTTGCAGGGCATTTCCTAAGTGCTGGTAGCTGGATAATTTACCCACCTAAATCTGTCATAGCAACATACTACATTTTGTTTTTGCCCTTCCCCACCCCCTAAAATATGAAACTGCTTCTACACTGTATTTGATGTACATGCACGTTTGAAGAAATCTAACATAATGCTAATTAGATGAGTCTATATTTGTCATGATTATACACCTAGTGATGAACAATTTATGATGCATTGTAATTTATTACAATGACTGGTTACAACAGTGTAAAAGATGTACAGTTTGTATATAGTTGTCAATCATTAAATTGTAACTACATTAAAATGTTATTATTCTGGTTTTCTCAGTTACATGTAACTTACCCAGGTGACAAACTTGTATAGTTTGAAATGGCTTATTGCTTTCTTTTTTGTGCACTATTGGGTTTGGACCTTGCATTTTCCACTGATTTCATGTGATACCCAAGTTTCTTGCAACTGTACTTTACCTGAAGTGGCAATTTGTGTAATTTTATCGTGCCAAAACTTTATGGGTGGGGGGGATAACAATTGCAAATGATTAGTTAATGTGTTCAGAAGTCATTGTGACTAAAATAATTTTTGTTGGCATTAGTGGTGGTTTCTCTACAGGTTTTACTGTACTTCAACTTGGTTGTAGATAAGGATTTGTGACCATGGTGTAACTTTCATTTTCATTTACATGCTATTCTTAATGATAAATGAAGTGCAGTTTGAGTCATTTATCATGATCATTTTTGTAATACAATACCCTGAACATTTTCAATGCACAAAAATCATAAATTGAACCTCTGGCAAATTCAGTCGGAAAAGGTGTGTTCATGTCATATGCATAGAAAAACTCAAGGTTGTTCTGTTACAGGTATTCAACTTTATATGAATACAGGTGACCTCATAAAAAACAATCTTAACAGTCGGTTAACTTGGAAAAGATTATCCTTTATTCTATGCCGATGATATCTTTGTTAGGTCGCCTTTCTCCTTGCATTCTCAACAGAACAGACTTTGATTGTGTGACATTTCTGTATTTGCTATGATTAGTAATAGACTACCACTTTTGTGCTATAGGCAAAAAGAAGTGTCCAGTTTTTTATTTCTATTACACACTTATTGCCTTGGCCCTGATTTTAACCATTTGTTCTTACAGTTTGATTTTTCTTAACCTTAGCTTTAAAACAAAGCCCGTCATTTGATTTAGAACTTGAATTTATAGAAAAAACATTTGATTATGGATTCAGTCTTTGTTCATGATCCGCCTGTAACTAAATTATATTTGAGTGTTGTTTTACTAATGTATACACCTCAGACATTGACAGTACTGTATATGCCTTTATTTTATCATGATTCAACCATAAAATTATCACAGTCATAAACTGTACAGAACTCTCAATATGCAAAAGTGCATTCAGGTAAATATGTAATGTCTTGCAAGAACCTCTGTGACAAGGAATGCAACCATGCAGTTTCTTTTGCAGTGAATTAAAGAAAGTAGGTCAGGTTAACAATTGTCATTCAAGGGCATATGGGCTACTCAATTGTGTCTTTGTGAAGAAATTCTTGTATATATATTTAATTTATAAAGGAATGTGTTGATATATTAGAGTTTAAAAAAAATCCCAGATCAAGTACATTATGCTGCTATTTTCTGCAAAGAAGGGTTGTAAATAAAAGTAGGATAGTAAAAGATAATTCTTGGTTTGGTGGTATGGTGCTTTATGTCACAGCAACACATGTTGGTTATTTACTGCAGAGGTACTTGGAGTAAATTGCCATGTCCAATGACCCCATGGTAGCCGACATGGGTTGGTTTGATGATAGGATTCTAGCATGCATTCTTTTGGTTGTGAGTCTGTCATGCTCATGACTCCAAAAAGATCATGGAAGCTAGGCAGTTTTTACTTGGAATTCAAATTTTAAAAAGACTTTTGCCCACAAAACAAAGATTGTTACTATGCAGAATATGTTCAGATTCAATTTTTGCATGAAGTTTTAAATTCTATGTTTTCAGAGAATGGAATATGGAAAAGTACATACATTTAATGACTGTTAATATACTTTCATATGCATAAGACCTGATGTGTATATGCTGGTCAGAGATATTTTATTTTCAAGCAGGGTTCAATTTAGTATGCATCTTTGTGCCATTGGTGCTATTGTATAGTAATTAGCTGTAACCCGTTTAAAAATTATTAACATGGGTATACAGTGCATAAAAATAGAGACTACTTCTCTAGTAGCATACTGCTTAGGTGTACATATTATTTTAAGTCTTAATATCAGAAAGCTGTTCATTAAATTTAAGTCAGATAAAGCAGCACAATGATACAGAAGATACAGTGGGGCATTATTTTATTGTCCTCATTCCTCTTTAAGTTAGTTGGAAGGTAACTTTGAACAATAATGTTCATGCAAGAGATATTACTTGTACATTGCTAATTGATTAAACATTATCAAATTTGGAGAATGGGAAATAGTTACCATTTGTTTCTTATATGAGAGTCTCAAAAATTGCTTTTTAGCAATTTGGGTATTATAAACTTAAATTGCAATCAGAGTTGTTGCCAAAAAAGTATGTATGTGAAATGACTGATGTGCCATGGTGCATAGTTTTTTTATTAGCTCTATTGATCATAGAGTAGAAGATGTCTTCCATGAAAAATTGGTGCTGACATTTTGTAGGGCTGCCACACCAACTATTTTCAAAACCTTATTATTGTTACTTGTCCTGAGTGGAAAGACGCGCACCTTGAAAGCATTGTTCTATGTGTTCCTCATCAGATGGATGGCTATATGAATATGGAATTTTCACTCAAAGAGGCTTGTTACAATAGCTGTTGGTCTTAAATGAAAATAGGGCCAGCTGTAAATTGTGTTGTCACTACTTTCTCGAAATGGATGTTCATTATGTCAGTATTTTCACCAAAAGACTTCTAATGATGTCAACTTTGTCCTAAATGAAAACGGCGCCAAAATGACATCCATTTTTTGTATTACAGTGGCTAATTTTAAGATCTGTTGTCAATAACGAATATCAGAGATGGTTTAAAAACATGATATTGATAGTTAAAAGGTAAAATTGGTCTTATCTTTAATTCATGAAAATTCTTTTCACCCAGTAGACCATCTGCATCTTGAGGGACTCTTGTTTGTTATATTTTCTAAGCCCTTGTTTTGTACATACTGTGGATGAATTATTATAAAACTGAGACAATTTGTTGTTCAACATACTATCAACCTTTTGATTTTGGTGTATTTACAGCAATGCTTCCATCATGGGCTTGTATGTGTGTGTTTTTTCTCTTCTACTGATCATAGACCAGAAAAGCTTTCGGGACAGTGTGGTGTCCTTAGTCCATCTGTCCATTAGCACAAGTTTGATTCTGTAACTCAGATTAAACTATTTGGAGGATTGCCTTCAAACTTTTAACATAAACATACATGTACATGTGTGCACACACAGTCTGCTTGTTATTTTGAAAATGGTGCTGTATGGACATCCATTCTGGCTACCACAGTGGCAGTTGAAGATATTTTTATCACTGTTCCTCCTGAATGGATGGTCATACCAGTATGGGGTTTTATTAAAATACTTGTTTCTAGTTGGTCCTAAGTCAGAATGGTGCCAATCTTATGTCGGCTGTCTTTGCAGTCATGTTCAAAATCTTGTTATCAATGCTCCTCCAACATGGATAGCCATATTAAGCATGGTTTTCACTAAAAGACTTCTTGTGATGTCTTGCAGGTCCTAAATAAAAATGGTGCTGATCTGAAAAACAACAAAGTTGCAATGGCAGCCATCTTAAAAATCTTTTTTGTCACAACTCATCTTAAATAGAAAGTTGTATTGATGTTGGGTTTCCACTGGAAGATTTCTTAAGATGTCCAGTTGGTCTTATTTGAAAAGGGCCCCGAGTGGCCGAGTGGTCTAAAGCACTCACCGTTACGGATCACTGCCATCTCACCTCTGTCTGCATGGGTTCGAGTCTCGGATTCAGCCAATGTGGGTATTGTACATCCAGTAAAGCTGCCACAATGACAAATGACAGTTAAAAGGGATGAAATGGTCTTGCATATATCTTGAATTCATGGAAATTCTTATCACATAGTAGAGTGTCAGTCCCTTTAGGGACTTTTGTTTGAATAGGGCAGATTGGTGTGTGCTTGTGGTTTTCCTAAAACTTTGGGATGAGCATTGCATTATCTGTTGTTAAAATTACATTTGTAGAAACTGAATTCACATGCAGAAACAAAGCAAAACAATCATGTTTTTCAGATTGGTTAGGATATATGGCATGATTGATTTCTCCTTGCTGTCTAGAGATGTGGGGGATTGGGTTGGTTAAAATGTCAGTCAAAAACTCATTAGACTTTTGTCTGAATTGTTGTTTTTAATCATGCCAGCTATAAATAAACCTTATCTTGCTTAAAGGTAAACCTTTTACCCTGAAGGAATGTTTTTTTTATATTATACAACTGGTGGCATTTAACTAACTCTTGGGAAGGCTGTGGGTTGATGTATTAGAATGTTATCTAACATAAATGTACACCTGACACACACATAAAAAGAAACACTTCCATTTGACCATAATGAATGGCCAGCTTCCTATTTGCATACAAATAGTGTAATTGAATGTACGTGTTATTGAATATGTTGGTCATCAAATCAGTGTCCAAAATGAGTTGATGCTATCATTTTGATCTGTCTGCTTGGGAATCTTGGGTAATTATGGGTTTTCATATCTAAAGACTAACATCACACACAACTTCTGTTTCTGCATTCATTTTGGTAATTGGATGTAGCTTTTTGTCTATATCTGACTGTTGTACTATTAAGCTCCAATGTAGATTTTACTTTAAAGGTCATACACATATGGTGGTTTCTCTTTAAACTTAGTTTAAAATTTACTATACATGAGAACCCTATATTCATTATTAATTTACAAAGCATCATTTATGAATATTGTGTTTAAGTGATTCTTGCAAACATTGGCACAGATATTACCATTTTAAGATGTGTATGTGGACATAACTAAAATAAATAACTTGCTAACATACAGATTACAGCCAAGAGAATTTGTGATAGGTTATGAAATGTTGTTGTTGTTATAGGGTTTAACGCCATTTTTCAGCACATGATAGGCTATACATGGCGCCCAGTATTAATGGTGGAGGAAGAACACGGGAAATCCCTGGAAAGAACCACCGACCCTCGAGAAGCTATTGGCAAGCTTTCTCACATACCCACATTGGCCGAATCTGAGACTCGAACCCACACAGACAGAGGTGAGATGGCAGTGACCTGTAACAGAGAGTGCTTTAGACCACATGGCCACTCGGGGCCCCCAGTTATGAAATGAACAATGATCCTGATGACATTTAAGCATTTAGAGTGACAAATGCTACTCATGTAGTCAGTGTGGTCATCAACAGAGTGAGACAAAAAAAGAAAACAAATGATGACATTAATTGGAAATAATTGCAAAAAATACTGTGCATTCAAAGATAGAAGTGCGATCTCAGCATATTATATAAGCCACATCGAGAATATAAGGACATCAGGTCCCTATTTAAGTCAAATATATTGTCTGTCTGTCAGTTGGTTAGTCTGTCTCTCCATCTGTTGCATCTTGTATTCACTAAAGCTCTGAAGACCATGCATATAATTGGATGGCCTAAGTGGTTAGAGCATCCACTTCAGATGTGGGAGGTTGTGGGATTGAACCTAGGCCAAGTCATACCTAAAACTTTCAAAAATGGCACAAAAAGCTGCCTTGTTTGGCGCTTAGCATTAAGAGGTTAGTACTAGGACTGGTTGGCCTGGTGACGTGATAATGTAACTGGGTGGGGCATGATACTATGTGTCTGCAGCATAATGCCCCAGTGCTAGGCTTACTATAAACTGCCACTGCAGACATCATAGCAACATGACTGAAAAATTGGGGGCCCTGAGTGGCAGAGTGGTCTAAATCGCTCACCGTTCCGGATCACTGCCATCTCACCTCTGTCTGCGTGGGTTTGAGTCCAAGGCTCGGCTAGCGTGGGTATGTGGGAAAGCCTGCCAATAGCTTCTCGTGGGTCGGTGGTTCTTTCCTGGGTTTTCCCAGGATTCTTCCTCCACCAGTTATACTGGTCGCCATGTTTAGCCTATCTTGTGCTGAAAAATGGCATTAAATCCTAGAACAATGAACAACAACTGAAAAATTGCTAAAGCTACATTAAAAAGCCAAATCACACATCCACATATTTATAATTTTAACAGGATTTCTATGAAAATAAGTTATTTTGGTTTCAAATGTAGGTTTCATGCCGGACATTGCATATATACAGGCAGATCTGGGTATGTGTTGTTTGTTCTTCTTGTTACTCCTAACAAACTATATTAACCCAGCTCTGCTGTTGGATTATGTGATGGCAGATCTAGGTCTATGCAGTTTGCAGATGGACCTGACGTATAAATGAGTATATATGGTAGTTATAGTTCATCTGTTAACTTGGGATCACATTTGGATGTGGTAATTCTAAGCAATATGTTTTAATTAAAGTAAAAATGGGTATATGTACCAGAATTAAAGCTGTGACTGAACTAATGGCAACGTTCATGATATATATTATAGATAAATTTTTGTTGCAGTGTGGGGATGCATACAATAAACATAATAATTTTATATGTTGGTCAGTTTGGTAGTAATTACTACCATCTGAAAGCTAATGGTATTTTGATATCAGTAGAGTGACCCCTTGCTAGCAATTAGTTTCAGGTCATACAGGTCAGTCAAGCATTTTGACCTCTTGACTGTCACTGAGGCATATTTAAATTTGAACCAGAAATTGGATGAAAATTGTCATCCAGACTTTATTTATTTTAAAACCTTTGAGCAGTTGAGGCTAAAATGTGATAAATCTTAGATATACATGTACCATGCATCTATAAATTTATGTGAGAGAAAGAGAACTAAATGCGAGTCAGTACTTTTTATGGATAATTGCTATACTTTTTGTTGGATATTTGCATTTTAACCATACCAAAATTTTGTCAGGCTCCCCTAATTGTGAAGTTCTTGGTCAAGGGTTCTTGATGCAAGGAATCAATATTCTTAGCAGTTTCTGGCTCAAAGAATTCTTCCATTGAACTTTGGATTAGACAGCTTGAAATTAATACACATCAGCCACATTAAGACAGTTGTGTGCATCAGGTTTTATTTCATTACATTTACATCATACAGGTCTATTGCTATTGGGTGGGTGCCTTGGAGTAATTTGCACATGCCTGCATTAACACAGTAACCCCTGGAAGTTTTTGTCATTTGCACCTGAAAATCAAGTAGGAAACACATTTTGAAAACTATTTCTGAATAGATCTGAAAACACCAAAGCCCTGGTGATCTTTCAATAACATACTGCCTAGTTGTGTTAGAAACATCGTTTTTCATAGGCTAATTGACTCGCGCATGAGCAGAAGGGTAAAAGTTGGAGTTCTTTCTTCTTTTCTTTTTTGTTAGTTGCTAAACGGAGCAATTATTTTTGTATCGAGACCACTCTTTATTCCAAATGCTCATCTTATCCTACTTTTTGCAAAGGCTCATCTGTCTGTTTGCAGTTCATACCGGTTTGCCTTAGATTTGAGACCAAAAAGACTAAAATCCAGACACAAAATTGGATTCTGACCACAGGCGAATTTTGTGTTTAAAAAAGTCGGGTCCAAAAATGGGTTTTTTAATCTGCATTTTGTAGTGCAGTTAGATATTCTAGATTATTTGGTATCATTGTAGAACTACATCTGTCTACCTTTCTATAATACCACCCACTTTAGTGTATCATGCACGACCATGACGCTACTGAGCTCGGCAGTAGGCTACTACCTCCTGCCCCGTTAAGTTGTCGCTAGGGGTTAATGTGTTAAGATGTTAACAAATTACCTTGTTACAGCATACTGAATATGAACATTACCATGTTTACATTAGATTATACTGATATCCATTTTGTAATAAGTATTGTAGAGGACTTCTCTGACACCATTTATAACAAACTGACAAGCACAAAAGCTATGTTAATGTTTTTTTTAAATATATGTAGTTAAGAATGAATAGGAAACATCTTTTGATGAAGTGCTTTATGGACCATAGAAAAGAGGTATATCATAGGGTTTGGGAAGCAGAGAGGATAACATAACTGAGTGTGAGAGGATGGAAAGGAAGCCATAGGAAAGGGGTATTGATTTTGTCTATATCTGCAGTTTTTATGTTTATGTGACTCAGGCTCAATACATTTCTCTTGACTGCAAATTAAGTTTACAGGGTCTGATAATGAGGCTGTTTGTGGTTTATAGTTATTTTTTTTTAAAAATTCCTGGTGCTTCATTTCAGGTTGATGTGCATTTTTTATCTATGGATGGATGTATGGATGCATGCAATGTACATGCATGGTTTCTTTTGGCACATTAGCATAATCCTGGCTTTTAAGTTGGTAGTAAAAATAGTAAAAGTGAGAAGGAAAACAATTGTTAAAAATGTTACAGAAGATAAACCCTTCCAAATAAAAATTGTTTTCCAGTAAATAAAGCTCAAAAGTATGGATGTAAAATTGTCTACGAATTGTATACAGTAGAAGATAAAAGGTTAAAATCTTTAAAACAGAGTTGATCACACGTTTTTCATCAAACAAGGGTACACAATGTAAATAAAAACAGTGTTAGGATTGACTTTTTACATAATCATACATCTTTACTCATCTGTATCAAGATGTATACTAATATAGGCAGGTTTTTCTTCTCAATAAAATGTTCAGTGGAAATTGTGATTTAGTCATTGCCACAAGTATCCACTATGAAGGCTTGGCATCAATGTATGTGGACAAACTTTACATTTCTCATTCAAGATTTCTGGCAAGGTCATTGAATCTGCCTATAAAAGAAATTAGGTATGATTTGCGATTTCCCATGGGTTGATCTTATCTGACATTAAACTGAAATGTAATTCCAGTCATCAAAGAGACCTATCCTTTCAGTGGGATCCACTTTGAACATTTGAATGTTAAGTACCACCGCAAAGCTTCCCTATGTGTTCCAGAGAATGGAGAAGTTTAGAATTATTTACATGATTCACTTATTCATTATAGTGTTTATTAATCAATTTACTCAGATGTGTGCAGTATGCTTACTATATTTATCCAATGGCTAGCTTTCTAGACCTTGATCTGCATGTGTAACGTGATGTACTTCTACAGGGTCTGTGCTTGTGATTTCATGTGAATACCATAGACCCTTTTCTGCAGTGTCACATAATGTGCCTATACTTGTAACTTCATGTAAACAGGTTATAAAGTGATTTGCAACTATCACATAATGTGTCTTCATATCAGGGTCTATGCTTGTAAATTAAGGCAAATTTGGTATCAGATTCCATGATGTCACAGTAACTGTAATTGTATGTCTTTAGCATTCATTTTAAGTGCCATCCTTGGGTATTCCCTTGAATATTTACAAGTCACACTTTATGTTTTGCTTGTAGATTTTGCTTATGTAAAAATGCAACATAAATGGTTACCATATATACTTGCCTTTAAGTTGAGTCAAGCTGCAAACTACACATCATAATAGGCAGATTAGGATCTGTACGAGTAATCAGTAAAACAGACAAATGTACCCTGATATGCAGGTTCATTATGCTGTGGCAGATCTGGTTCTTTGTTGTTTGCAGTTTGACTCAACTTATAAGCAAGTATATATGGTACACCAGAAGTAGTGAGGTCAGAATCTGAGATGTGTTCATTAAATGTCCTATCAGTTTGTAAAGTCTTGGATTTGTTATGTTGTCTGCTTAAAAATGACTGCACATTATCCACATCATAAAAAAGATGGGTTGATGTGATCTGACCTGTCCAGATCTGCATGCTTATGTAATGTCACCTTTCCTCCTCCCTATATTTTTTAAGATAGAGACTTCAGTTTTTTATATTATAATTGGGAAGGTCTGCATGTAGAACTCATTGTTTTGACAATCTCAATCAGTGCACTGTGGACAGAGCTTGGGGATGGTGTGGCACTTGTGCATATATGTATAATTGAAAGTGGGGGCTAATGAAAAGTATGCTCAGAGACTGGCTTGGATTTTCAGGTATCAAATTTCTCTTTAGCTTGCCTCTGCATAGTAGAGAAGAGTTACTCTACTATCCCTGGCATCAGAATCCTCACATAAAAACTTATACATACTTATATCTGTACACCTCAGTACATCTCAACTGTTCTTTCTTCCTATGGCATTGGTGACAGTTTAAGTTTCATAGCACCTACCAGGGCTCATGAGAAAAAAACCCACTTGTCCTCTTGTCCTGACCAGCTGGGCCATGTTTAACTTGACTACTTACTTGTTCCCAGGGCAGATGACATGTAAAAGCAGATTCACTCATAGAGAAGAAATCTCAGTGGATTTTCTCTGATTAATAGAGATTTCACAATTTTAGGAAGCTTCTACCAGGTACTCATTGCTCCTAACAGTCGGTTACCCAGATATCCAATCAAAGGGAAATTTATTAAATGTGAACCTAAACTGCTTTGTTATAAGTTCACACATGCCAACCCCTAAAGAGGTATAAGCATAATTAGTACTAATATAAGTGGTGAAAAAGCGTGATCTGCGCAAAAAAAGAGCAATCTGTATATTACATGCAGTAATGAAAGAAAACTTTGAAAAACGTACATTTAATTTTGCTACTCACCTGAATATGCAGTTAAAATTTTCATCACAGATTAAATAAATTCATGTGGACTAGTACTTAGTACAGGAGTACAGAAATCTAGCTTTAAATATCAGTGTTTATTCTTAAATAGGTCACACGAGAAAGGAGAAAAATGTCCTTGTATTATTATATAGTACTTGTATGACAAGTAGAGTAATCTGGTTATATTCTGACTATTGTGTACCTAAAAACAATACAGGAAGCAGTCAAGGAGGCTTCTTGCAACAAGTTTCATTATTCAAAACGCATATAATTTGAATTCTTACTGAAAAGTGATTTTATTATTATGACTACACACAGGGGTAAATCTGGCCGTATTTTTGCTTATTCCAACCACTGATATGATGTAATTCCGACCACCATATATGGACCATACATATACAAATTTCATCCATAAAATACACAGATTTTGTTTATCTTGACAGATTTAAAAGCTTTAAATTGTTTTTATTTATTTTTTCAGATAGAGATAGCAGATATTGTTATATAGATAAGTGTGGATGTTGTTATAGAGATAATTGTGGAGAGAATTTTTTTATTTATTTGTTTTTAATTACATATTTATTGCGGGTTTTGTCTTCTTCAAAGTTCAATACAAACTAATCATAATACTACATTTTCTTTAAGCTTGTGTTCTTGGTTGTAATTGCCCTCTTATGAAAAAGAACCTGGTGTAAATCCAACCACTATACAGAACATTGCATACTATTGTTATTTTTCATAAAACCATTGCAATTTTTTTTTTTTTAGAGAGACAAAGCATTATTTTAAAGCTACGATAACGTAATTATTATGTTATTGAAAACTATACAAGTCTTGGATGATTGCTGTCTGACTAGGGTCCTGAATAACATTTTTTATGAATGCCGCTTCTGAACTCACATGAAAGAGAGAATACTGAGGCGCCCTCGTCGCCTGGAAACATCTTTAAACATTTGATGTGTATGTGCACAAATAAAAACAAAGAACTCTGCAAGTAATTTGCAGAAAAGTTCAGGATGTATATCCACGGTCAGAATTACCCTACTGGTCGGAGTATGACCATGTTACCCTAGATTGTAAGCAGTAATATGAGCCCCTTTGATGGTGAATAAATGCATGCCTGACATGTTGTTGTTGTTGTTGTAGGGTTTAACGCCATTTTTCAGCACACAATAGGCTATACATGGCAGCCAGTATTAATGGTGGAGAAAGAACAGGGGAAAACCCTGGAAAGAACCACCGACCCACAAGAAGCTACTGGCAAGCTTTCTCACATACCCACATTGGCCGAAACGGAGACTCAAACCCACGCAGACAGAGGTGAGATGGCAACGATCCGTAATGAAAGCGCTTTAGACCACTTGGCCACTCGGGGCCCCTCATGCCTGACATGAGCCTTGAACTTAAATTTTTTTAAACTTTTTTTTAAAAAGGGTACCCATTTGTCCATTTTATTACCTGGATCATTATCAATGGATGGGTACTTGAGTATCCAGGTACCCATTGGCATCTTTACTGATTAACAAGCTTAAAATTTGGCATTGTCTAACATCAAGCATATATCACTTACTGATTACTTTTGTATATTTTGCCTCATTATCAGTATAGAACATGCAAACAAGCCATTTTTTAAAAAAAAACAGGTACCTGATGCATGATTCATGCTAAAATGTCTAAAAATCAACAAAATGATATTTTTGGAATGGAGACTGGTTTTATAACCCTTCTAATAAATTTCCCTGTTGAATGTTTTTGATACAAAACAAGTGTTGTATACTAACTCAAGAATTAGGCTATTCCATGGTAGAAGTAAAAAAAATTATACCTTTTTGGATCAAATATTGAACAAAATGGTTAATTTTATTGCTTATGGACCAGGATACATGTATGTCCACCAAGTCAAAATTCCTTCTCTTTTTTCAAGGATCATGTATGAAGTTTTGGTGGAATTCTGAAGATAGCAGTATAGTTTCTAGCATGTATGATAATCAGATTATCACTAAAATTGACTACAGAAGATAACATTTCTGACTTTCAACTTCTTTATAGTGAAAAACGACAACATTTTTGATGTTTTATTTTGATTATTAAGACATTGAAACAAAGGGTGAGAGGGTGGTGGCATGAATGAAGGCAAGGTAAAGTGAACTTCACTTTTTGGGCATAGTTCATAGTACATATGGCCTGAATAAAGTACATTTATAACAATTCTGGCCTGCCATTGCAAATGAATTTGACTAGGCCCAAGTTTTAATCAGATTTTGATAGGACTTGTTGAGTTCAATTAGAGTGAGATCCATGTTTATTAATGAGGATCCAGTCTAATCAGATGGTGTGAATTGAACCCACCATCTTCAGGTAATGAGTTGAACACCTTACCAATGGCTATGACAATAACACTACACTCAGGTTACAATACACAACATGGGAGGAAAATATTAATATCTCATTTTGCATGCATGTACAGCAGCCATGGATGATATAATTTATTTTACACAGTAAATGGAATTTAACTCAGATTGACAACTTTATTACATTATTAGTGATTACATCAATGGAATAAGATCATGTTGAAACTTAATTACATAGATACTGGTATGTTTTAGAAGACAGGTTATAAATGACTATAGACCGCTCCGGTGGCCTAGTGGTTAGAGCGTCTGCCTCGGATGCGGGAGGTCGTGGGTTCGATCCCTGGCCGAGTCATACCAAAGACTTACAAAAACGGTACTAACAGCTGCTTTGCTTGGCGCTCAGCATTAAGAGGTTAGTGTTAGGACTGGTCGGCCCGGTGTCAGGATAATGTGACTGGGTGGGACATCAAGCTACATGTCTGCGGCATGATGCCCCAGTGCTAGACATCACTATAAACTGCCACATTGCAGACATCGTAGCGATATGACTGAAAAATTGTTAAAGCTACGTTAAAAATCCAAATCACACACACACACACATATAAATGACTATATATGGAACACAAATAAATCTCTAGCAAACTCATTACTTTACAAGGAATGAACAATAAACACATTGAGTAAAGATGATTTGAAGTGTAACAAATTTTGATAGAACAATATCAATCATTTTAGATAGATTTCTGAAAACACCAGGTGTCTCAGAACACAATAATTCTTTAAACTTTGGTTCATTTGGTCTCGTACAGAAGTGGTTGAGTAGTAGTTGCTTTTTGTTATCTGAAATAGCTACATTTAAGGAGATTATGAAAATCACCCACATAGCTTTGCATGCAAAGCTTATGCAATCTTTCATATTTAGACAAATTTTCCCATCTTTCCTTCTCTAAAAGTGATTACATATTCAAAATTTTATTATATTTACCGTATATCTTTTGGATAGGTTGTTTAACAAATAATGTTCTAAGTTTAATTCTGTTGTAAAATTCTATTAGTATCAGCTATTGTTGAGTTAGTAATGGATTATTCCCATGTTTGTATAAACTGATCATGAAGTCTTTCCTTAAATATTGTTGCTGGCTAGCATTTGTTGGGAATGTTTCATTTAACCCAAATAAATTGAAACCCAATTTCCAGTAGGATGTTTTGAATGCTCTCAACCCATCTGCTTCTGCCTGGACCATCATTATAATCCTGTAATAGCCTCAGATAAATGATATAAGATAGTTTCATTTGTTTACAATTAATGAAATTTATCCAGTAGCCAACCATTCTCTTCTTTATTTGCAAGCGTAGCAGGGTTCGACCTGTTCGCCATAAGCATGTACATGGGGGTGGATTTTTCAAAACTTTTAGCACATATTTTAGATTATCTAAATGAACCCATTCAATCATATCTAAACCTTTAAAAAAAAAAAAAAATCCCGGATCTCAGCTGTGTATGTGAGAATTGGGACTATCGTTATACATATTAAGCCAGCAAAACTCCTTGTGTGGCAGGTTGGCTTGTTCTACGATGGCATCACAAATGATAGCTTGCTGAGCTTGTCAAGGGAGAAAATGCACTCTAATTTGGACAATCTAACTCTTAATTATTTATAACTGTCAGTTTACTGGATAATATAATTTTTAATCTACACAAAGTCATAATATTATTCCAAAGGCATGATAAATGAAGATTTTAAGATTTCTCTATAATTGACTTTTAAAAAGTGGACAATTGTTAATTTAATTATTACTTAACCATCAGCAATAAAACAGTGTAGTCTTCATTGTGTTTGTCTTCAGTGCATCCAGTGCACAAGCATTGCTTACTCCATGGTAAACAGTAGCCAACCAACATACACAACCTTGTACCAAAAACAATAATGTTGTTGAAAATAGTTTATCTTTGGAGTTTGTAAATCAGTTAATTTACCTTCTTAATTAATTGCTAATCATCAAAGCCAGTTATCTGACACTGTTTTGTAAAATAAACCAAAAAACAAAACAAAACAAAAACAACAGCAATAAAAAAGAAAAGGGAAAGCTGTCATCATGTTTCATGTGTCTCAGACACTCATCACACATTCAGTCACATTATTCCAGTGAATAATGAATAATATCATCTATTCCCAAAAGAAGTTATTCCATTGTTGGTTAACAGTTGTTCATATTGTTGTCATTAAGCAACTGTGTGTCATTGTTAATTAGTGTTTGCTAAGGAGTGTGTGTGATTTGGATTTTTAATGTAGCTTTTAAAAAAAATCAGTCATATCGCTACAATGTCTGCAGTGTAGCAGTTTAGATTGATGTTTATCACTGGGGCATCTTGCCACAGACATGTAACATGCTGTCCGACTCACTCACATTATTGTTACACCAGGCTGACCAGTTATAACACTAACCTCTTAATGCTGAGCACCTAGTGAGGATGCTGTTAGTACCATTTTTTAAAATAGTTTTTGGTATGACTTGGCCTGGGTTCAAACTCGCAACCTCCCTCATCTGAGGAGGACACTGTAACCACTAGGCCACCGGAGCATCTGTTTGCGAAGGTGCACAGAAGCATAAAGTTAAAAGAGAAGCTTGAAGCCGTGGACAAGATTAAATTCAGTGTTTAGCATACACAACTTTCAAAATTTAGGTGTTCTTGAGTCTAAGGATGGAAGAGTAAAGAAGCCAATCCATGAGAGATAGAATGAAGATGCACGACTCGCAATGTGCATTAAAATTGGTAATTTTCTTATACAATTTATATGACTATTTGAATATCAGTTTTGTTAATTAGATTATTCATCAACACTTATTCTTATTTGAATAGTTGTTTCAGCAGTTACTAAAACAGTTGGTCCAAGAATTCCAAAGATCAATAGAACAAGGAGTTTCATTTGTTACCTTTCAGATCTCAGTTAAATCAGAGATCTTGATTTGATATCCATAGAAAGGAATATCTTTTATGCCATTTCACAGAGTCAAATTTATGCCATTTCACAGTCAGATTTATGCTATTTCACAGAGTCAAATTTAGTAGATCAAGATGACTTTAGTTTTAATTTATTTGCTCTCTGCTTGATATTTAATGTTTATAGTGGATGCTGGAGACTACTAAATGCTTTGTACATGTGAGGATTACATTCTGGTGTAAAGTGATTTATAAAAACATTCTTTGCGTTGGGTTAACAGCCCAAACAGGTTGCCTCAAAATATTCCCAGTTGCATTCCTGGCATTGTTCTGTATAATCAAGATCATGGTCATTATTACTCAAGTTGTAAATATAGCTCACCATATTTGGCAGATAATGGCTTTTAAAGTGCATTTGAAACCATATCCTTCCATATTTGGTGCACAAGAAACATGCCAATATTTAAACGTTTTAAACTCATAAACACTTGCACTAGATTATTTGCTTTGATGACTGGAGATAAAAATGAAATAATTGTATGGAATACATTTGCTGGTAGTTGGGTTGAAATAGGTCATTTGGTGCTTTCTGGGCAATTAACAGATCAATATTGCAGGGCTGATTTGAACTGCATGACAAAATCTCAATGTACCTTTGAATACCATTCTGTTAATTCAGCCCACCACAGGTGACACAAATACATATAGTATTTGAGACAAACCTAGAGGAATGTTTTGGTTGATCAGGTTCAGAGAATTTGTATGCATTTATTACACACAAGTATCTGTATTGATTAAATATTTTCTGTTCCTTTTGAGATCAATGCTACACTTAATGTATTCCCTTGTTGTGAGGGTCTTAGTACAAAATTATTCAAGATTTTCAGGTAGTTTATTATACAGTACATATCATCTGATCAGGGTCTATTGTACTTGTCTCTTTCTTAGTTGTGTATTTATACATTTAATGTTGGATGTGCCCAGGCTTTGTATGTTCAGAGGTTAAAAAGTATTACAACATTTCTTGGACAGTATATGTAAGAATGAAAAGCTCTTACAGGAAAATATTTTTTATTTATGCGAAATTCAGCTGTATGTGCAAGATAGAGTATATATTTAAGACAAGTATATATTTGGTATCCTATTTCATCCTGTCAGAACCCACTCATCCTTTGATCTGTCTTGTCATTCTTTTCTCCATCCATCCAGCCATTCTAAAAGATTGTTGTAAAATCTTAAAAGTTGGAAGAGTGTTGGAATTGTACTCAAAGGTGTGTATGTGTTTGGGTTGGTGGGTGGGGGTCGGTTTCTATGTGTCTTTGGGAAAGTCACTTACCCCCCATTTTGAACCAACAAACCATTTCACTATGGTGCCCCATACATTTAGCCCACGTTTTTTCAGAGTTTTAATAAGCCGGGTTTGTTCACATAGAAATATAGATTTAGAGAAATTTACGTTTTCATTTACATGAGTAAATGCTTCCTTGTTTTACATCAGTTCACTTTGGCAATCACACACTGTGGTAGTCACATCAGAAAGATGATTCAGATGGACTGGTGGCAATATATATATATGAGAAACACATACACACTACTTTTCATTATATTTATATTTATTATCATTGCTGGTAATGTGGATTAATTGTAGATTTCTGTTACAGTACATGTGATTGATCAAACTACTGCTATTATGATTATTATTGTTGTTATTGCTTTTTGTTATCAGTGTTATTATTATTGTTGGCTGTCTTCCAAGATGCTTGATTGTAGGATTCATGGTAGTGTATAATGAAATTGTGACCAAATTTCAGTAAAACAGACGTTATATTTTCAACCCCTATCTTTATTTCTTCTTAAAATCCCACCTACATTCAGAAGAGTCCATTTTTTGCTCAACAGAAGAGTTATGGATGGCATGTTTGTAATGCAATGTCTGTCTTGCATCACCAATCAGTTTACACAAGTTCTTATCACTACTGGATCCAACTGAGCTACTGGGGAAACTACACACATCATCACATAGTCTCTTTGGTCCTAAAAGAAGATGGTGCTGTTAGGACATCTGATATGGCTATGTCAGCAGACTTTCTGAAAATCTTGTTTTGGTTACTTGTCCTGAATGAAAAGTCATATAGACAACAGGAAGACTTCTTATGATATCTTCTTTGTCCCAATTGAATATGGCCACCACAGTAGTAATCTTGAAAACCTTGTATCACAACTCATCCTCAATGGATGGTCATTTCAGCAAACATTAGATGTGCCTTTGATGTTAATTCATGGTCACTACCATATTATTCTGCCCATCAGAAATTCTTTCTCTCTAACAACACTCGTATAAAATTATACAATAAAATTAGAAGAAATGTTCAAACTGCAGTGATACCATTCTTTGTTGCTTTTCCAAAGTCATTTTGAATCTTGAAAACCAAAACCTATACAAGATAAATTATTACAGATGGATAAAATTACTTCTGTCATATATAAAGTAAAATACATGCTTGTGGTTTCCATCAGGTACTCACCTGTCATTACTGGGGAAAAAAGAATGCCAAATATTTATAGACATAATCCATCATTTGTTATAAATAATAACAAATGCCTCAAAACATTTAACATCAGGTTTATTATTGGTTCATTATTATAATAAAGATATTTAACAGGAAGCATGTAACTGAGGTCACTGAGAATACCAGATTGGTAACCATGATATTAAGAACATGATAGATGTAGAAAAAAATAATTATGGCCAGATGAGTCATATGGATAATAATGAAGATAGGTGCAATGTAGGTAGGTGATACTTAAAGTAAAGTTGGTGAGTCAGACAATATGACGTAATAATTATAGTAAAAAGATGATGTTGAATGCTAAACATGTATCTACATGTAAGTAAACCAGACAATCAAGCTCAGCTGAAATCTTATAAATATCAGTCTGCTTACTAATCTTTGTTGTGTGCAGAAATGAAAGTGGCTGGGTCTAATTCTCAGGTGCTTGAACTCTGCTCACTAACAGAATGATGTCAGTTGAACTTAGCTTTAGCTGAGTTTTCATCCAAGTTTGGTTGAAATCAAAATATAAGTTACTGTATACTGTATTCTGAAAGTGAATAGGTCTGAAAACCAGGGGCTATAACTCTGCTGAAGAAGTAGGATGCTGATAATCAGAAGGACTGGCTCAAATTAATCCTCCGTCCATTCCTTTTTATGAAAATTAAGGGACTTAATGCATGGGGACATGGATCTGACAGGAGCTATAGGCTGTCCAGTAAGTGTTGTTGTCTGTTCCCTGGTAGAAATTCTTCAGTGCATCTTTTGCGCATGCATTCTGACTTCTATGTCTGTGGACAACCCATTCATCAGCTGGCAAAGAATATATGTTAAAAACTCCTGGTAGTATTGTTGAAGTTGGAAAGTTGTTATTATTTCTTTTATTTTCTAAGTTAATTTTTTGAAGTAAAAATGATGAGGTATCAAGCAAAGTTTTGACTTGTTATTTCACAAAATTATCAGAGCGCATACCATTATTTGTAAATTTAATAATTCTTCATTTGCCAAAGGTATTCACTATCATAATAGCATGAAAATGCTTTTCCTTGATTTAAACAATATTTTTAACAATCTGTTGGGGTATTTTTTGTCATGTAATTTTCAGATATTTAAATACTACAACAGTAAAAGTACAGGATATGCAGATATATATTTAAGCAATTTTGCAAGAATATGAAATATTGATTCTGCTCCCCTCATCCCCAAATTATATGTTGTCTCTGGGCTTGACTATATATATATATACACACACACACACACAGACTTATAAATGAAATGTTTACCTATCTGTACAGCTATAATCTGCAGAATTAACATATCCAGTGACTTGAGACATTTTGACTCGGACATTATTTATTGTCTCTCAATCTTATTACTGGTTGGAAGGAACAGTGTCACTTTACCACACACATAATAACAATGTGTGTACATTCATCAGAAACATTGTTAAATTCAACACTTGACATGGTGGGTCTTTAAAAAAAACTGCTTCACTCTTCAAATGTCACTAATTGTCAAAAATAAATAATTGTATACATCATTGTCTGCAAAGTTTGGAATGTTACACAGATCTTTGTAACAATTATTCAGTGACAATCAAGGTGATATGCAGAAGTTAGATAATCAATGATAGGGCCATCTACCTAAGGGAGGTAATTACCTTATTGAAATGTCTATACCTCTGCTTAATGTTATGATGATGCAGAATATAGACACCTAATTTCTAAATCTCATAAAAAACAAATTACTTATCAAATTTAGTTGATAATTAACGGCGGTATGATGAGGAAACAGAAATATGTGGGTCTTGCAATCAAGGGTTATAATTGCTGAATAGTATCAGAAAATGTGAAATGAAACAATGTCATGAATATTAGGCTGTTTACCAGATTTTGTTAAAATCCAATAAAATAATTAAGGCATACTGGTAGCTAAAGTGTAACGATGTTCCCTCTTGGTAAAGAGGGGTGGTTAATTAGATTTGGCTGTCATTATCTAGAGGATGACCTCCCTCAGTTTTATTGCCTGGTGTTAGTGAATAGATAGATTATAGATAGAACATCACCAGAGAACTGAGCATAACTGATGAGAAGAAATAAGATAATATCAGCCCTCATTAGATAAGAAAATAACGATTTAATCAGTGACATAAACTAATAGTGTCAGATTCAGTTCAAGTGAATTTATATTACAGAATTTCAGTAGAAGTGTTCAATAATTGATTAATTTCATCATGATAACGAGAGTGGTAAAACAAGCACAATGTCCACGCCAGATTTGCATCACTATGCATCATTTTCTGTCTCTTGTACCCCACGTCTTCCCACCTTCATGTCTATACGTTTGATCTTCTTAATCCTTTTATCCTAATTGCTCGATCTCTTATCCATAATTCTGTCCTTTGGACTGTCCCAGACTGTTCCAGAGAGCTGTTTCCCTGAATGACAAGATTACCACTCAGTCTCTATTTGTATCACCTTCTGTCTTTATATAAAATTCCCTCACTTTCGTTACTCAGAAAGCACAAAATAGCTATCTACACACAACATAAATTCTGACATAAGGTGACCCTAATGGTTAATGGTCCTTAAAAATTTAGGCTGTATTTTGAATAAGGTACATTTGTTATCTCTACTTACAAACGAGCCCTGTAATATATATCTAAGTCTGACCTAATTCGATAGGTCGTCACCCTAGTCTCACAACAACTGACCCTAAATTAACATGTGAGCGGTGCATATAACAAACATTCCCATATCTCTCTGCATACGCTACCACATGACTCCTTATTCATCCAACCTAGTCAGTTCCCCTCAAAAAGATATATGATATCAATTACTATTGCATAAGACTCACTAACTTTTAGCTCACGGCAATCCCTAACCTACAAGATTTTTTAAGTACTAAAAAATCAGATATATATATGCAATTATTATTAACTCAAGATAATCAATATCCTAGCAGACAAATGAAATTAATTCTATAACCCTATGAAATCCATCACATCTGAAAATTTGGATTGCATGCAATCAGTCAATTTTATCAATGAACTAGTAACTATAAAATTAAAGAAATAAATTACATAAACAACTCATGCATATCAACAGATTTCCTTGAAATTGAATAAATGATGCATCTTCGTCGAGATTTGAACGTGAAATCAATAGAACAAATTTGGTTATTAGGACTACTAATATTTTATTCTCTCATTATTTTTGGAGCATTTTTGGATTTGATTCTATAAAACCATAAGTTCATATCTTTTTCATTTTTATAGAATTTTTCCAGGGAAATAAATAATTGTATTTTTAAAAGCTTGTTGTTTTCACTCTTTCTTGTGTTACTGTTTATTCGAGCCTAAACAAGTGACATAAGACCCTTTTTTGGTCACCATAATTAATTCTTGGATAATAAGACAAAAGTTCAAAGAAATTAATGTAATTAGTGGGCCAAGCATTCACTGTTGTTTTTGAGGTAAATTTCAGATACTCAAAATTGATTAATCATACCTCAGTCTTAATGGATCCCTCTGAATTTGTATTAGTCTCGCTCAGCTAGACTCTTGCCTGACTTTGCAAGCTTCACCATACAACGGCTTGACAAATAATGTAGTGGGGCTCAGAGTGGCAGAGTGGTCTAAAGCACTCAACATTACAGATCACTGCCATCTCACTTTTTCTGCAGATGATCGAGTCTCGGGTTTGGCCGATGTGGTTATGTGAGAAAGGTCGTCAGTAGATTCTTGTGGATTGGTGGTTCATTCTGGGGTTTTCCCGGGTTCTTCCTCCACCAGTTATAGTGGCCACCATGTATAGCATATCTTGTGCTGACAAATGGTGTTAAACCCTACAACAAGAACACCAACAACAACAAATAATAATGTAAATTTTGACTATAACACCATAACAATCTATCAAAAGCTGGAAAAATTATTGCATTGGCTGATGAGATGAGGTCATACATTATGGTGATGAAAAGATGATGGCATGTTTCACCTAGACATGGATATTTGTACTGAGAGACACCATCTGCAATGGTAGTAGTGTTAAATTTTATCCTTGTAAGTTTTCGATACTACTGTTAACTTATGCCTAGAAATCCTTGTAAACTAGCTGAGGTGTTTTGGCCAATTTATCTTTTTCAAAGTTTTACCAAATCACCTTTTATCTGTAACATAGAACACTGAAGCATTTTACCAGACCTTATGGTGATGTTCAGAAGTCTCATTTAATTACATTTATTGGAGATTGAAGGAAAAGACATTTGTTAAACAAGGCCCAGTTTTCAAAGGTGCTCACCTTGCAGCATGGTTTCATCTTACACTTGTGTATAAACTACATGTCTGATAAAATAATCTTAAAAGATCTGACATTCTCTCCTTGTCTGCCTTTAAGTCCAAGTAAAAAGTAGAAATCTTGCCATGAATACTTTAAATGTAGTGGAGTAAGATAAGAAGCCTGCTACTGAGCTGCCCAGCTGTTGGTTGCCATGGTAACCTGACAAAAGTGGTACCTGATACTGTCAATCTTCCTGGCCAGACAGCTTCCTCTCAGCAGTGAACAAGTTGGACCTCAGCCAGAAAATCACAACATTCTAAAGTAAAAAGTAATCAGGAATTGCAACTCAAAGGACATTCTCACCCCTGCAGTGGGAATTTCTGAAAATATTCAAAATAGCTTTAATTTTCTGAGGGTAAATGTCTTAAAATGGCTGTCTGCTCAAACATATGTCAGCTCCAGAAAGAAAGATACATATCATTTCCCAATTTTGACATTGACAATATGACAATAACTTTAACACATCTAATAATAATAATAATAATAATAACAACAGCAACAACAATAATAAAAATGATGATGATGGTGATAATAACAATAAAAACACTTTTGAGGGAGCTTCCTTTTTGCCCTATGATGCATTTTGTGATAATGTTCCGGCTGTGAAAGTTTTTAGACTTCTTTAATGTGTGCAGTTGACATGACAAAATTAGTCTTTACATTATAATGATTTTGCTTTGTTTTTGTTATGTATGTCCTTTTGGAACACCTAAACTTACTTGGCATATTAAAGTCAAAATTATGCCGATGTGCTGTTACTCACAAGCAGGCATGCATGCTTACATTAAATGTCATTATGGTGGGTGGTTGGTGGAGTAGTAGAAACCAAGATGGAGTCACCCTGACATAATGCTTGCCAGTTCATATATAGAAGTTTATATTTAGAAACTTTTCACGTGCCCCTTCAGAATTATTACTAATCACGGAGGACAGACAATTTAAAGGTTAGCAAAGCCAATGGTCTAGGTGTTATATGAAATTAATACGGTGAAAGGTATAACAATTTAATAAAACGTATCACAGTACTCGACAATTACAGGACAATTTTTAAATGCAGTTGCTTCGAATCAATCCATGACCTATCCAAATTGCCAGTTATTTCATCCCATGAATTTAAAGTTGAGAGTGTTTCCTTCCCATGTCCATTCTATGTTACTCATCTGTAACTTTTGCCTTTTATTCCTTTCCCAGCTCTCCTTGTTGGTACTTTTGGTACCCTCATTTCCATTCTCGTGGCCTCCTTGTCAGTACTTTCAGTACCCTTGTTTCTGTCTCTGGCCCTTCTTCCTTGTGCAACAGTCAATCTCTGTGTGCTCTCAACATCTCCTCTCTAATCACAGTTGGCATCCATTACCACCCGGAAAGATTCCTGTGGATTAGAAGGGACGTACAGTGGTGCCGCCTTGTTAGAACAAAGGAGAATTAACACACTCTCACAGATCTTTCATCAGCATAATGGCAATTAAATCATTAGGTCAACTCATACGCTCACGTCTAAATATTCCACAGATGCTTGTTCTATAATAAAGGCTATAACAACAACAATAATATCACGACTTCTGATACATAAATATCCCTAATGCTCTATATAGTAAACTATCAACATCAACAATATTTCTATGCATTTCCTACCTTACAAATTATAAAAGACATATACAAATATAAATGCCAAATTATACATGCACACGGCCAACAATGCCTAACTCTGCACAGTCCACAACTGTATATTCAAATACAATTAAAGGTCTAACTACATGCTATTAAATTCAGATCTGCACCATGATGTAACATAGTAGCAGATTACACCATCCACTTCGATTTTATCCTAACAGCTACGTACATTAATCTTGAACATTACTAATTCGCTATATATGCTACATTATGACATGTTGATAAATTAGTTATAGATGGAACATTAAATTTTTACTAAATTAAATGCACATAATGCATAAATCTGACAACACCTAGTTAGGATGTGAGACAGATTCGGGCGAATATATTTTACCTCCGAAGCCTTTGTTTCAATCTCGTCCGAAGTTCCTAGAACTAACTTCCTCTCTTTTATTGAGCACACAACTTCAGCACTTGAAATGCAGTCTAGTGTCTCCAATTTCCCTGTGTCCTGCTCTCACCAATGTCCAAATGTGCATCAATTCTTTCACAATGGATTTAACAGAATGTCTGGCTGCACAAGAAACCTGCCCATAATTTGACATAGTTCTGATTGGATACCTGTGGTCTCTTTGAAAACAGCCTGGGGTGGTATCACTGAGGTGTTACAATGTCAGGTTTCAAGCCTAAGCCGACTGGTGACATCACAGCTAATTGCAGAGTTTCTCGCCACACAGCAAGTTTCTTCAGAGGAAGCAACCGTGAATTTGAATGGCTAATTCAAGACTGATTTTCTTTGTGTCAAAATCAGCCTAAAGTCGTAATACTATATAGCACTTATTGACATTACCCAAAGTACTTTGAATTACAAATTCTATCAGAAGACATTTAAAAACATGAGCAGGAATTTAAAAAAAAAATTCTCACACAATGTGACAAAAGTGCACAGGAATGTGATAGGCCTTATGAGTTTTGCTAAAGAAATATCGGCATAAAAGGTTGGGACTGTTTTTGAACACACAACTGTGGGATTCAGTCTGAGTTGTAAATAAGAGCCCCTAGAAGGGATTTATGCTTTTCTGTCTAATTTAAAAAGTCAGGAATCCATGATAAGTCCATATTTTCTTTCACATTTTATAAGATATCTTAAATACAATATTCAGTAAGATATGTCTATTAAGAAAAGACAAGATTCATACATATATATATATATATATATATATATGTTTTGACAGAGTTCAAAGACAAACGTGAATCTGCTGTTTGTAATTTATACCTTATATTTAAAAAATAATTGTTTTGACCTTTCCATAGGTCTCCTCAGGTGGCAGCAGCAAACCATAAGTTTATCCTTTTGATTTGCAGTGGATTTCTGCACAGATTATTTGCCAGCAAAACATATTTACACAGTATTACTGTCATCAATCATAACATTATCATATTTGCACTATGATTAAACCACTCACTTAAAGTTTATTTGTTTGGCGAAAACACTCTCTTTGTTTTGTTGATATTGATGTTGTTTTGAATTTGCTTCCACTTCCTGACTGCTGGAGTCTTTTATATGAACACAAACAGGATTTATTCTCTTAAGTTTGTCATGAGCATTAACACTCAACTTGCTTCACAGCTTGTGATAAATGCAGGCGCAAAAATCTGTGCTGACATGCCACACTTGACAATGGAAGTACATGTACCTGTGAAATTTCTATCAAATGAATGACATTTAGGTACTGCCATTTCACTGAAGCAAGATTTGTCAGCAATTCAGCTGCTGACAGTCCTCTGTAATTGTTTTACTTAATATACTTGAGAATCCCCACTCAGTTCATCAGCAATGTGTCGCTATTCTCTCTTGGTTGACCTTAAATGAAGGATCAAAGTGTCCATGTCATCATAACCAAACTGTTGCATGTCAGCCTCAAAGACAATGAATGCAGTCAAAATCACATAGTCCAGGAATCTATCATGTACATTTGTTTGAATAATCCATATATATATATATATATATATATATATATATATATATATATATATATATATATATATATATATATATATCTGGTTGCTTTGGCTGGGAAGTGATTGTTACATAATCAGCACTACAGTCAATCCCCTGAAGTGACAGCTGTTACAGTGGCTGCCAAGAAATTTATTGCTGTGGAAGCCATCATCTTCAGTGATGGCTAAAACCCATTAACATGTTGGTTCATGGCAATGTATGGTTAATCTGTCTGGAAATTGGCAAATTGTTAGTTTTCATGACTGTTATGGTAATGCTTTGACATGGCAAGTAGTGCTCTTTCAGGCAGTAAAACTGATACTTATTATTGTCTTATCTAGACATAAGTAAGTCTTCCAGTTAAAAAAAATAAATAAAATAATTTACAATAACAAACATGCATCTTTACTGTGAGAGAGAGAGAGAGAGTGAGTGAGATTGAGATTTTATAGTCATGGCAAACACATGGCATAGCAGTTTCGGGCAATATTCAAAGCATTATTAATATATATGAGTGTTCAGCTTATGCATTATACAGTTTAAGTTAAACAAAATCTCTAACTATGAATAAGGAGAAATGCTGCTTATATAAAGCTAAACCTTAACTCCTTTATTATAGGGCTAAATTTAGTTATTTCAGGTGCTATGGTATTTATATTAGTTTTAGAAGGAAAGATATATTTGTGTATAAATTTTCTAAATTCTCTACATAAATTTAATAACAGTATGTCTATGATAGAGGAGTAACTCTACAGTCACAGTTAGATTTAGAGGCAGAGATTTGGGGTCAATACTAGGTTACCAGCAGCTATTCAAATGCTATGGTGTCAAGTTACAGTCCAGAGAAATTGAAACAAAGGAGTCAGTAGAACAGTTGGAAGATGTGTTTGTAAAGCTAATTAAAATCAATTATAGCAAGTTTGCCATAATGCTTAAACATTAAAATTAGTGACCATTTGAAGGGAAATTTGAATCTCTTTTAGTAGGTATAAGGTGCTTAAAATAGAGTTGAGTAGTTTTAGTTTAATTTTGAAGTAATTTGCTCAAAAGGATAAAGTTTACAAGTAATTTCATATTCAAAATAATATTTTTATAAATTCTAACACACAGCATCAGTGGGAAAAGAGTGTGTATGGAGAGTACATATATGGCTTTATTTTGGATTACAAAATTTAGATTCTGTGCATTTTGATATGTAGATTAGAGTTAGATAAAGGGTCTGCACCTAACACAATCAGACCAGAATATTAGTTTAGAATAGGTCTTCAGGGAATGTTTTCTCTGAAGTCCGCTAGGATTGTTTAAATAACCAGGTCAAACATAGTGCAGGGAGTCAGCATGAAGAACTAGGGGCAACATACATCATTAAAGGTAGAAAAAGAAGAAACCCTCTTGCTTGTGACTAATTCCCCATAGCGCAGTGACATCAGAAAGGCGCTACTACACCTTTCTGCTGAGTTGGTTTAGGACTCTCAGTACTAATTCAGTTCCCATAGTAAACCTATGCAAACGCTATGATATTAAAAATTCAATAACTTAAAATTTTTGAGTGCTCATGATCAAACCTATATTTATCAGTATAGATGAAACCTGGATGTCAGCTTCTGTGTTGAGGAAAGGATATGAGCTGCGCCATTTTCTGGACCTGCATGTGTTTGAAACATGTGCTTTCATTTCTGCGCCAAAGAGTAAGGTGCTAATTTTAGTAATGAGTGTTCCAAACTCAAGATTGTTAAAGGACTGAAATCCCATCAGTAAAACAATGTCTCTATTTTTTTTCACTTACAGCTAGGATAAGCTCTCAAAAGATTCTTTTTCCTAAAACATAACTTACATTATTAACCAATCCTGGTCAGCCAAACCCATATATACTCTATTTTATGTTCACCCATTTCCAGGATGGTTCCCATTTTTCCATATCATTAGTACCGTGTGTCCTGTAGTCACCCTTGATATCTGATTGGTTTTGTATCTTTGCAGCTTATGAGAGCAAATAGTTTTGTTGTCATGCTTAGTATGGTCATTGAGTCTTATTGGTGTGAAGTTTTTATACCCCTAGCCACTGGTGCCCCCATTGCAGCCACTTCTTGGGTCATGTGATATTAGGCCCCAACCCCCACCCCTAGTTTATGGTGAGTTGTAGTATTACATCCTTATATTTTGTAACTGGTGCACTGTTTTTCAAATGGCATTAATGTTTATTACAGCTGGCATTAGAAGGACACAGTTGTTTAATACAGCTGCATTAGAAGGACACAGTTGTTTAATACAGCTGGCATTAGAAGGACACAGTTGTTTAATGCAGCTGGGATTTGACTTAAGTGGCAGTTAAACATAAAAACCAGAAGAAACATTTATTTAAAAGTGGATTAAAGATTAATTGGATAGAAAAATCTTTTGAAATATTTATTTAATAATTAGAAGGACTGTTTATCTTGTATTGTGTAAGCAAACATCATTAATGTTTGTATTAGAAACAAAACACCAGCTTGGTCCTATAAAAGGTTCTTGTTGCATCTGCATCCACTGGTATATCATATTGTTGCTATAACACAATTAATGATGTGATCGTAAGATTGTAAGTATTAATGAATGATCAAATCGTAAAGTTGTCTACAGGATTCTTTGAAACTAGTTGGGGGCAACACAAACTGAATCAGATAAAACTATTTTGACTAGCACCAAGTTCCAATTTATTGTAGGAATCATTATGTCCTCAAACGAAAACTCTTGATCAGATAGTTTGATTTCCATGCAGTTAGATAAGTAGGAATTGATCTAAAATAACTTCCTTGTTCCCACAACTTCATCTTGCGATCCAAGGGAAGAAGCATCCGTTGAATTGTGATGGCTATTTTCTTGTTTGTTTTTTTTAGGTCATCCTTCCTTTTTTATGTCTTCTGACAATGTTAGCAAGACACTTTTAAATCTATATGCATAATATTTGGGTTTTGCTCTAGGGATTGGTGATGTTTTTATGTTGCTGCATATATGATACATGGATGGTTCATTTTTAATGTGGAGTGGTTGTGATGCAAAAAGATCACATCATGGTATATGACATCAGCATCACAGTGTGATGAGTGTAATTGGAGAAATGGGGTTCTTTAAAAATATTTAGGAGGGAATATAATAATAAAAAATACCTGGATCCCCAATTTAAATGTGGATGTTGATCCTTACAGGATGTAGAATATGTAATTGGTGGTGTTACTATAGAGCTCTCTATCAGATTGCATGATTTCTATTATCTGATATTAATACAGTTCATATTGTGGTCAGGTTTAGTTGAACTGTGTAGACTTCTGGGGCCTCCTTATTGTTTTAAGGTGTTCTTTTATTTTGACTTGGAATTCTAGTTTAGTCTCACCTATGAATTGCTGAGGGTTGTAAATTTACTTCCAAGTATTTTAGATTTTTCCATTTTCATGCAGAGGGTGCAATTAATGGTCTCATTATCTAGTACTTTATTTGTGAAGGATTTACCTATAAATCTTGGGTGTTTACTTTAAAATTTAGGTCATATTAAATAATTGCTTAATTTAAAACCAATTCTCTATGCAAAAGTGGGATGATTTTGGAATATATCTGGCAGAGTCAGGTTGACAAGTGGACAGAGAACTCTGATTGCACATTGGAGAAAATGACTATTACACTACTAGAGTTTTTAAATACAGATTAGGATTAAGTAGACCTGAACAGTTTTAAGTCTTACTTTATTTAAAGCTTCAGCTAATATTTGAAGCAGGTAGGCTCTTTTCTCATAAAACATGAGATTAGATGTGTTTCTCAAAGCCAGACTCTCATACAGATATGTATAATTCATAATAATTGACTGTTGGGCCTGATTTTTTGCAGTAGAAGGGGGGGGGGGGAGGAATCATGATGTAAATGTAATGTTTATATAATCTCCTTTGTTTGTTAGTTTTTTTAAAAAAATTCATTATATACGTTGGATTATGTAAAATTTTATTTTTTAGCTGACCTTGTCCAAAATCAAGTTCATTGTCTACCTGACCAGAATCACTGATTTTCTTTAATTCTTAAAGAACTGTTAACTTAGCTAATATTTTCTCTATGAGTGTTGGTTTAATATTTGGATCATTATCAATAGAAGTTAACATTTATCTTGACAAGAGTCAAGCACATTGTGTTTACCATGTTCTCTATTATAATTTTAGTCACCTAATCTTCTAGAATGGAATTTTCCATTTTTTGTTTGTTTAGAAAATGCTAATTGTGACCTAGTTCAGGTAGTGAGCTTTATAATCTTGTTTACTCGGCAGAAACCATTTATATTGTATTTAGAGTTCAATTTATGTGAATTATCTATGTTATTCTCTGAAATTGTGTGACATGATGGACTTGATATTACATGTACTTGGGAAATACAAAGTGCTCTATAAAATTCTTGGATACAGATATTAACTTGGAATTGTAGTGAATTTAGACAAGGAAACCTTGGAATAAATTACTGTGATTCAACAAATGACTGTTGGCACATCTTACAATTCAGGTCATTGGTACATAAGTACATTAGAGACTGCTGGCCACAACAGGCTCATCAACACCTTCAGCATTGGAAGTTATTTTGAATTATTACTAAAGTTTATTCATAACTTTATTCATTAGGACTTGTGTTAGTAAATTCTAGGATTATTTGGGATCTAATTCAAAGTGATGTAAGTTCTTTTTACATTTTGACATTGTATTCTAGGGAAATTAATTATTTATTGAATTTTACAAAGCTTGTTGCTTCTCACTCTTTTTTTATTACTTAAAGACCATAGTTATAATATGGAGAACAATGTTTATAGGTTTACAGTATAAATTTAATAATATTTAAGTTTATATCCTACTAAAAATATTTGTTGTTATACTTTTTGCATCACTTTGACCCATCCATTTGGTAATATTTAATTTGTTAGATAATTAACCCAGCAGTCATAAGTATATTTGTTTTAGCTCAAGAATAGAGCTAAATGTGCTCAAGAGAATCTGTGCACAAACATTAGGTCTTCAGTAAAAGTAAACAAGTCCTTGTTTTTGAGAAAAATGTTAACTTGGGTATGTATATTTGGTGCAGAAGTACTACCCCCTCCTCCACACCACCACCAAATCATAGCATTTCTTGCTTTCTTTATTTTAATAATTTACTTAATAGTCCATGCAGTTGAGTTACATATTATTTTGTCTTTTTTACATTTGATCCCCCTAATATGTGTGACTTCTTTTTCCTATTTTTTTTTAAGCAGAATCTTTCTGTCTTTATCTTGGTTATTAAAATCACTGTTATAAAAGTGTTCATATTTTATGAAGCACCTAAGTGTTCTTGTGTGTTTATTTACATGGTAATTTATCTTTTATCTCTTGCAATATATGTATGTCAATGTGTTTTAGTATGGAAGTCTTTGAATATCAAATAACATTGTAAAACTGACAACTATGATTCTTCACTGACTGCTGTAACTCAGCTGACAGGTAATTTCCACACAGTGGAGTGGATTTTCATTATTAGATATTTAAATTGCTACATACATGTGATTGTACAGGTGATAGGACAAACATGCTGTTTAAAAGGCTATCTGCCACAAATACTGTTTTATAGGTCTGTTCAGTAATGGTTATTATGTCCCATGGCTTATTAATTTCCACAAATTACCCATGATGGAATATTTTTCTGGTTAGCAAATCTGCATAGTAATGGCACCAAAGTGCCTTAACATGTATTTATGGGACACGCTGTATATGTTTATCACTATACATGTGGAAGATATGGTTGTAGTTGTTGAATAATAATATAAAGCAAAATAAACTTTGATTTAAATGATTTTGATGTGAATTAGTTACTTTTTTCAAATACTGTTCATGTAATGACATAACTTGGATGTACTTGAAGGGTCTGTTAAACAGTGAATGGTAGTAATACATGCACAGAATGATGATATTACAGTTGAATTTAATTTACAAAATCTCCGTTTAGCAAAAGAAAAACAAAACAAAAACAAGTCCAACTTTTACTCATCTGCTCATGCGCGAGTCAAATAGCCAACGAAAAATGATGTTTGTAACACAACTAGGCATTATGTTATTGAAAGATAACCGGGGATTTGGTGTTTTCAAGTCTGTTCAGAAATAGCTTTTAAATAGTGTTTCCTACTCGATTTTCAGGCAAAAATGGCAAAAACCTCCAGAGGTTAATGTGTTAAGCTACACATTTGACCAAGTTAAATTTAATGCTTATTACAAAAATTGGAGCATCTGTTACAACTAAAGCTTATTCATGAATATTGTGTGAATAACTCTTAATGCTAGTAAGTACTATCAAGATAATTATTTTTCAGTGTGTTCTGTATAACTCTTAATTCAAGTAAGTACTATCAAGATAATTATTTTTCAGTGTTCTGTATAACTCTTAATGCTAGTAAGTACTATCAAGATAATTATTTTTCAGTGTTCTGTATAACTCTTAATGCTAGTAAGTACTATCAAGATAATTATTTTTCAGTGTTCTGTACAATATGCAATTCACTAAAAAGTATCAATTACATAGTTATATATTTTCATTTTGTAAAATTTCTTCTACATGGACAATACTGCTACCATTTTTTTGTTTGACTACTTCCTTTATATTCTGGTAATTTCATTTTTGTTCGGGTAATTTCGTTTGTTCTGGTAAGACTAGGGAACTGACATTGACAGAAAACAAGAAACCTGTGATGCCTGGATTTGTTTATCACTGAAGTATCAAGAAGTATACAGCCAAATAGATTCATAATCTAATGCAAATGTGGTGATGCATTCAGTATTTTAAAAAAAAACAACCTTATTACATATTGGACAAAAGTGATAGTTTTCTTTTTTTCTAACGTATCATTTCCAGACAAATATATACCGCTCCAGTGGCGTAGTGGTTATAGCGTCCACCTCAGAAGTGAGAGGTCGTGGGTTCGAACCCCGGCCAAGTGACACCAAAGACTAACAAAAATGGTACTAACAGCTGCCTCGCTAGGTGCTCAGCATTAAGAGATTAGTGTTAGGACTGGTCAGCCTGGTGTCAGGATAATGTGTCTGGGTGGGACATCATGCTACATATCTGTGGCATGATGTCCCAGTGATAGACAGCACTATAAACTGCCACACTGCAGACATCGTAGCGATATGACTGAAAAATTATTAAAGCTACGTTAAAAATTCTAATCACACACACACACACACACACACACACACACACATCCCAGACAAATATAATTCAAACCTCTTTTTCTAAGCACAAGAATTTTCACAAAAATGAACCTGATTATTTACACATCTTGGACTACCTGGGAAATAACAAATATATATAAATATGTGTATGGAGGATATATAATAATAATATTGCTTTAAGTCAGAATTTATGTTTAATCATCTGATTTTTAATGGTAATACATGTAATAATAGTTTCATTTTGAGAAACACTCAAACACACACACACAATTTTCCACTGCAACAGTTCCATAATAAATTCGTATGAAATTACATCTGACAGTGCTGACATCTTTCTTTTTGGCTTCACGTTAAAACAGATGAAAGGTTATGCTCTTTTATAAACTGTCTCTCAGAGAAATGTGCTGAACACAGCTGGTTATGTCTGTTGGAATCATATTGGGGCATCACACTATTAACATACTATTAACATACCTTATCCATGGTTTTCTGAACCTTTTTTTTCTGTCTTGTAGAGGATTATAATTTTTTCATTAACACATTTGCATGATAATTGGCATAGACACTGTAGTAATGTCTCTTCTTCTCTGTTGATTTATGTACTCTGATTCATGCATCCATAATGGGGTGTTGCCTGCCAAAAATAGGGATTGTAAACTTGTGCAAATGATTTCTGATTTCAGTGCACAGAAGAGTTCTGTAATGGAGCCTGTTTTCAGCAGTGGTAACAACAGTTATCAAACATGTCTATAGATGAAATCTTTAAAAGATTTGTAAAAAGTTCATGTGAAAATTGTTTTTAAGCATTCTATCCACACATTATAGATGCGTTTGGGAACCATTCTGTTGGGGAACCAGAAATATTATACTGGTGTGATAATGTGTGGTTGAGTAATCATCTTAAGATGGATAACATGTGTACACAAGAAGTTATTGATTACTTTTGTTGTAATCCAGAGAGTTCAAGACCAAATGCAGTATGTTTTATGAGGTGCTTTAAGTAATAAAGGGATCCAGGTTGGTCCATGATGGCTTTTGAGTCGTAGAATAAAAATAGACGACTGTGAGATAAAATGGAGAGACTGACCAAAAAATGATTTCAGCCATAACACCTGAATTTGTATTTTGAGCTTTTATATTGTTTTATTATTGTTGTATTGTTCAAGATTTTGTTTGAGGAATATCCAAGGGCAATTTATATTTTTGGTCAATTCATGTCAAAATGTCAAAACACATTCTTTCTCCCAATGCTAAAAATACACCAGCGAAGAAATATGAGACTGGGGAATACATCTAAAGTTCAACTCAGGAACTTCATGTGGTGGTGGGAGAACTTACTTGGAGAGTTAACGGAAAGCAGTCAGCAGCCTTAAAAAGCCTTTACCGGAAAACAAACTTCTTTGCAGGCTGGTTGTTTTGTCATTGCCACTTCTAAAGCTGGCACAGAGAGTGTACATTCTCAATTCTTCACCAATACAAAATGAATGAAGTGAAAACAATTGAGAGTCTGTTAAATGTGAAACTTAGTAATCACAGTGAATGTAATTAATAGTTACCTATAAGTATAATCACAGTGAATGTAATTAGTAGTTACCTATAAGTATAATCACAGTGAATGTAATTAGTAGTTACCTATAAGTATAATCACAGTGAAATATAATCACAATGAATGTAATTAGTAGTCACCAATAAGTATAATCACAGTAAAATATAACCACAATGAATGTAATTAGTAGTTACCTATAAGTATAATCATAGTGAAATATAATCACAATGAATGTAATTAGTAGTCACCAATAAGTATAATCACAGTGAATGTAATTTGTAGTCACCAATAAGTATAATCACAGTGAAATATAATCACAATGAATGTAATTAGTAGTCACCAATAAGTATAATCATAGTGAAATATAATCACAATGAATGTAATTAGTAGTCACCAATAAGTATAATCACAGTGAAATATAATCACAATGAATGTAATTAGTAGTCACCAATAAGTATAATCATAGTGAAATATAATCACAATGAATGTAATTAGTAGTCACCAATAAGTATAATCACAGTGAAATATAATCACAATGAATGTAATTAGTAGTCACCAATAAGTATAATCATAGTGAAATATAATCACAATGAATGTAATTAGTAGTCACCAATAAGTATAATCACAGTGAAATATAATCACAATGAATGTAATTAGTAGTCACCAATAAGTATAATCACAGTGAGTTTATTAGTAGTCACCAATAAGTATAATCACAGTGAATGTAATTTGTAGTTACCTTTAAGTATAATCACACCACACTGAAATATAATCACAGTGAATGTAATTAGTAGTCACCAATAAGTATAATCGCAGTAAAATATAACCACAATGAATGTAATTAGTAGTCACCAATAAGTATAATCATAGTGAAATATAATCACAATGAATGTAATTAGTAGTCACCAATAAGTATAATCACAGTAAAATATAACCACAATGAATGTAATTAGTAGTCACCAATAAGTATAATCACAGTGAATGTAATTTGTAGTCACCAATAAGTATAATCACAGTGAAATATAATCACAATGAATGTAATTAGTAGTCACCAATAAGTATAATCATAGTGAAATATAATCACAATGAATGTAATTAGTAGTCACCAATAAGTATAATCACAGTGAAATATAATCACAATGAATGTAATTAGTAGTCACCAATAAGTATAATCATAGTGAAATATAATCACAATGAATGTAATTAGTAGTCACCAATAAGTATAATCACACTGAAATATAACCACAATGAATGTAATTAGTAGTCACCAATAAGTATCTTGTGAAAGAAGTTCAAAATACTGGTGGATTTTGAAGAAGAAAAAACCCACTTTGCATTGATTTATAAGAGTTATACAATTCTTCCTTTTTCATTTAATACAGTTCTTCCTTTTTCATTTAATTGAGAATACACTGGTATTCATTATTATTGTAACATTTTCCACTAGAACCTGATTCATGTTCAAAATTTGCTCTTTTGCTTTTGAATGAAGAGAATACATCTTATGTAAAAAAAATCCACTTGTTTTCTTTTCAATCCCAATTAAATGTGTAAAATTTATGTCAGTAAAAATCTGTTGGTCTAAAGCAAGTTGACTGATTAAAATTGTTAATTTACCAGCTGAATGTCCTGGTTCTGTCACATGTATGTTGCAGTGACTTTCCAGTTGAGGCAATACAATTTAATCAGTCCACCATTACTTATGATGGGAACCCTAACAACTTATCCAGTCCCTAACAGACAGCAACATGAACAGATTAGTTTCTACTGTGGAAATGCAGATTTTCTATAATCCCTGATGGGTGTACTGTGGATGGAAAGTCATTTTAACATTGGGTTTTCACCAGAATACTTCTTGTGATGTCTATTTGGTCCCAAATTAAAATGGTGCCAGTGTGATATAGTGTGGCCATCACAGCAGCCATCATGACAGTTTTATTATTGTTCCTTCTAAAAAGAAAGTCTTATCCCCTTGGAGTCTTTGTCAGAAGACTTATGGTGTCTTGTTTGTTCTGAATGAAAATGATGCCACTCCAACATCTAGTATAGCCACCTTGGTGGTCATCTTGATAATCCTGTTATCGCTGCTCTTCCAGAATTGATGATCATATCAAAATAAGGGTTTTCAACAATAGGCTTGTAATATCTAGTTAGTTGGAAAAGCAAATGGTGTCAGTCTTATAACAAAGATGGTTACCACAATGACCATCTTTAAAATATTGTTATTGTTATTCCCGTTAAATGGATGGTCTTGCTGCAATGGGTTTTTTAATTTTGCTGAGTTTGTCCTAAACGAAAATGGTTTTATCTTAATTCCAGTATGACCACATTAGGAGCTGTTTTGAAAATGTCATTACTAAAGAATATCAAATGGTTTCAGCACTCACCTGTTAAAAAAAGAAATGACCTAATATGTATTCCTGAATATTCTTTTCAGACAGTCAAGAGCATCAGTCCCTTTGAGGGATGCTTCAGTTTTTGTTTTGACAAATTTCTTAACATTTTGGCATTTTTTTTAAATAGCACTGTTAAACAAAATCCATTTAAGTAGACAAATGAGACTTGGTAGATATATTTGTATCTACATGAAAGTTTTTGATTGACTTTTTTTAAACAAAAGCTCAGTTGGCATGAATAAGCAAAAAGAAACTTGAGATGAACAAAGGAATTTCGTAGTTTTTATGGGACAGAAATCTTGCTATCATGAATAGGCTGAAGAATCTTAAGGTAAATAAATTTGGTAGGTATGTATGTACATTACATACATGTAATTAGATCTAAAGGTAATTTCAGCAATTTTTCATTTTGTACTTTAACCTATTTTTGGTGCCAAAAGCCTCATTAGCACAAATAAGCAAAAACCACATGAGATAGAGAAATTATATTTCATTATTCATGTTTATTTGCATATGCTGACTGACCTGATTAAATTTTCATGCCATCATGGTAAATTGTCAGTGCTGATTAAATTTTCTTGTCACTATTGCAGATTTTCAGTACCAATTAAATTTTCATGCCATTGGTGAAATTTTTAACATTTCTTTAATTTTGTCAACTTTTTTAACCTAGACCTTTTGCTCTTTAGTGGAGGCATACATTTAGGGCTGTTGGAGACTTGCACAATGCAGGAATGATGGGCATTTCATGGATCATGTTCATGTACTTGGTATTTTACTTAAACATACAGCTATTTCATTAAAATACCCATGTTATTATTCTTGTGACTATTAATACTGAAGATGGACAACAGAGGCAATGCTTGTCTGAGGAGTTGTTTCATCCAGTACAAGCTTCTGATGGCCCTTCATACAAACACAAATCTTGTGAATTAAAAACTGTGGATTATTTCGATTATAACTTCCCATGATTTAGTGTATTGAGGCCTAAATTTTTTAGTTTGAATTCATGTTTGGGAATGTACATCAGCAAATATTGGTGAAATTAGGCAAGTACAAAGTATTAATTGCTTTTGTTTTCACCTACATGATCAGTCATTAGTGGAGTTTTTCAATTGCCTAGATTTAGTGTTTGTACTAGGTTTGACATCAAGGAACATTTCTCTATCAAGCAATGAAAATTCCTGTTTTCCAAATTGATAAAAGGTTTACATTTTTTCTTAATGGAAGAATGCTATGTGAATGAGTTCATTTTAGTGTTTCATTTCTGCAGCACAGCAAAAGGAAAAACAAGACAAACTGACAGAAAAAAATCCCCAATTTCTGCCTCACTATTTAATGGATCAGGGGTGTTTTTAGTTCAAAAAGCTAGAATCTGAAGTATGTCTTTTGAAGTGGAATAACAGCCAGGGGAGGGGAAGGAGTTTCCATTTGCCATCTTCAATCCTGATTCCATCCCTGACCTGGCCTGGCCCAGATGTTACAGTTCATCTGGCGTACTACAGGGAATTCTGTAGATAATTGATATGTTACTGTGAATCACATTTTTCATTTCATTAAAAGTGTATGTATGTATGTTAAGAATGATTAGTAACTTAGGGACTTTTGACATATTTATATTGGATGTGTTACTGCATGTCTTAGTTGATGCCATCATATTTTAAGTAATCTTCATTTTCCAGAATTTGGCAGTATGTAAATATAAATGGCTTGCTGATCTGCATATAAGTCTGTTTGAATTGTTAATTTTTTTAAACTCCTTTTTGTCTGATTAATATTTGTTGCAGTTTGTTGAGAATTAAATTATGGCTTTTGTTTTCTTATTTTTACCTTATTGGTGTTGGTGCATATTTTGATTAATGAAGAAAAGCACAGCTTTCATATTTTAAATACCCTCCCCCATTTTAGTAATGAGGATATGTCATTCATATGGCATATAGCCATTTACTGTATATACTTGCTTATGAGTCCACTTGCAAACTGCACAGACCCAGATCTGTTGTTGCATAATGTGATGGCAGATCAGGGTCTGTGCAGTGTTTTAGGAGTAATCAGGAAAACAAACATAAACCCTGATCTGAAGGTGCATATGCTATGGCATATCAGGATCTTTGTGCAGTTTTACTCAACTTACAAGCAAATATATACAGTATTGTCTTTCGTCAGCTTTGCTATTTCATATCAAAGTTAAATAGTTTTATTGGTATCTCTAAAAGTTCACATGACCATGATTCATTTATATTTTATCTCCCAATAGCTATCAAGGTTTTAAAGAATAGTGGATTTATCAATGTTAAAATGGCCACACCTTGTGGTCACCACACTACCCATTAAGATTTCTCAGTGTGATAATGTTTCATCTCAGGATAAAGTAAGTCATATATTTATATCATTATGGTACTGATACTTGTAAAATTCCTATGGTTTACAATTTTTTTTGTTTGGTTTGGAATTTTTTCTCCTCCACTTGATGAACAGCCATGTACATTGTTGAATGGCTATTGTGCTCTGACTGTCCCAGTACTGTTTTATTGGATAGTGTGGAGTTAACACATTAACCCCTGGAGGTTTTTGTCATTTTCGCCTGAAATTCGAGTAGGAAACACATTTTGAAAACTATTTCGGAATACATCCTAATACATCAACTTCCAGGTGATTTTCAAATAACCTAATGCCTAGTTGTGTTAGAAACATTGTTTTTCATTGGCTGTTTGGCTCACGCATGAGCAGAAGGGTAAAAGTTGGAGTTCTTTTTTTTGCTTAACATACCTATTATTTTCCTATCAAGACCACTCTTTACTCCAAATGCTAATCTTATCCTACTTTTTGCAAAGGTTCATCCATCTATTTGCAGTTCATATTGGTCTGCCTTAGATTTGATGCCAATAAATCCAAAATCCAGACACAAAATCGGATTCCAACCATGAGCAAATTTTGGGTGGAAAAAAATCGGGTCCAAAAATGAGGTTTATCCCTCTGTATTTTGTAGTGCAACTAGAACTTCCAGATTATTGGTATCATCGTAGAGCTACATGTGTCTACCTTTCTATAATACCACCCACTTTAGTGTATCATACATGACCTTGACGCTACAGAGCTCGGCAGTAGGCTACTACCTCATGCCATGTAAACTCGTTGGCAGAGGTTAATGTGTTAAAAATGACTGGATTTAGGAATGACTACATATTTATGCTGTTTTGACAAGAAAATGTATTTTGAGCATTATATTATATGTTTGGTTTGTTATTTTAATGAACAGCAAAGCCATTGAAGGTTATGTTTATATTCTGCTGAGGACACAATATGGTAGTGTATCCCTTAGCCACCAAGCAGCTGTGCTGCTTCAGGAGTTATAGCGTTAGACAAAAATAAAAAATAAATAAATTGAAATGAGAGAATGTGTTACAGTACCAATTTATTGTCTCTGTTGTGCACATTCTTCCAATCAGCATGGTCTGCTAATTCTGCTGCACAATCTTCCAGTGCAGAATCTACAAATATCTCTGGGGCCCTGAGTGGCCATTAGCTTCTCGTGGGTCGGTAGTTCTTTCCAGGGTTTCCCTGGGTTCTTCCTCCACCATTTATGTTGGCTGTGATGTATAGCCTATCTTGTGCTGAAAAATGGCGTTAAATCCTACAACAACTATTGTACAGTTTTTCATACAACCAGGTGTAATAGGTCAGGGCATAATATAATGAATTAGTAAAATCCATGGTACAGTTACAGTATGACGCAGTTACTTTACATATCAAATTTAATAAATTCATTATGATGTGTCATCCAAAAATACATGATTTTTCTCAACACAAATTTCCCAGAATGCTGCAGAAAAGAGGGCCTGCAACCTATGTGGCAGTCGAAGTGTTCATGTCATTTGTGGAGTTACTTTTTTGCCTTACATTCACTTTTGAAGTCTGAATACTATCATGATATTGGGAATTGGAACTTGCTGTCTCTAAGGCTTCCATCTTATTCTTGTTTTAAGGTTTTGATCCCAATGAATAACTTGAACATGCTTTTCCTTCCTGGTATACTGGTAATCTTACTTATATAATTGTATACTTTATATTCTTGCATACAAGTCAAGCCCAACTGCAAACAGACCCTGATCTTCTGTCACATAATGCACTAGCAGATCAGAGTCTGTGTTATTTGTTCTACTGATTACTGCTTACAAATTGAATAGACCCAGATCTGCCACACACATTATACAATGGCAGATCTGGGTCTGTGTTGTTTGCAGTTGGACTTGTAAATGATTATATATGGTATATGACAGCCATTTCTTGGCCCTGATGACTGTTGTATTATGCCAATTAAACAGTTCTCAGTGAACTTGGGTTTTTTTATAGGCCTAAATGGATTCTCCTAATTATCAAAGTACTGATTGTTAAGGTTTCCTAGACAAGAATAATAAGCCCATCATTCTAATTCTTCAATAAATTAGATTTGTTTCCTTGACTTCTTGGAATTTGCGAAAATCCAGGTAATTGGGGCCATAAATTTTGATCTGAAAAGTGGCACAGTATACTTCTTGGAAAGTAGTTGAGCAAATTGTGAAAGTTTTATACCACAACTGTGTTTAAAATTAGTACACATCATTGTTTATGTTCATCACATGGGCATGTAGGACTCACTGGATAAATTCAGTTCCCATCCTAAACCTACACAAAAACACCATGATATTAAAAGTTCAGTAACTTCAGATTTCTGAGTGCTCATAATCAAACTTACATTTATCAGTATAGACACATCCTTGTGGAGAATTTCTGAGAGGAAAATACCACATGACCCATGGCATTTTCTGGGTCTAAATGTGTTTGAAACATGCACTTTTAAAACAACACCAAAGGGTCAGGTGCTGATTTCAGTAATGAGTGTTCCAAATTTCAAAAATTAAAGAATGTCTCTGTTTTTTTTCCCCAGTTAGAACTAGGATATGCTCTCAAGAGATTCTTTTTACTCAAATCTATCATTATCAACCAGTCCTGGTTAGCCGAAGTCATATATGCTGTTTTATCATCACCCATTTCTAGACTGGTTTCCATTTTTCTATAACATTAGTACTATTTCATTGATCTGTCTTTTCATATAGTTACCCTTATTCATTGATCTGTCTTTTCATATAGCAAAGACAAAGTGTTGTGTTAGGACAGTTTCTTAGAGACTGTCACGGGTCATTTGTGTTCCATCTGCCATGACATTTGAATTCTGTACCATACATATTTGGCCCTTATTTCATCCACCAATAATTTAATATAGAAAAAGTCCCCCAAATCCTATTCCAGAAGTTGTGGTCAGTTTTAATAGATGTAATGCTTTGAAAGTGTCCAGGAATTAAAAAGCTTTTGATTTGTTTGGGGTGAAATGTTATAAGTTATTGATGACACTTGAAGTAACTTTAATAAGGCAAGTATCTTTATGTATCAATTTCCACTTTTTATTTATAAGTCTTAAAAAAGTATATGTATTGGTGAATCCCTTCTCCCTAGGAATTTTTGCCAACAATGTTTTGCCTTTTTATGTGTTTGGTGGCGATTGTTAACCCCTTATTGTTTCTTTACCTGCCAATATCTTAGCCCTATTTCACTTACCCGGTATACATAAAAAATTGGGATATGTTTTATGCATCTGATAAAGAATAACTAGGCCATACAAAATCTTGGTCACTGTGACCTAGTACATGATTGTATAAATTTAATATTTTCAGCAGATCATTCCTTACATGCTTGATATCTTGGACAGTTGTTCTAATTAAAAATTGGTATATAGACTTGCATATAAAAGCAAGTAATCCTACATTTGTTGTCTATAAATTAGGTTAATTTTTAAAAATTTCATGCTCAAGCTGTTTTTTTGTTTTCAGCTTTTCATTTTGTTACAACCTCAGCATCTTGGGTCTATTATACTTACTTTCATAAAACTTGGCATGTGAAGGCATCTTGAGAAAGGTTATCAACCATACCAATACCAGGTCACTTAACAAATTTTCACATGTGCAGCGTTTGCATTTCTAGCTATGAATTTTCTGCACCCTCTACATCTTGGACCAGCTTCTCGTGGGTCGGTGGTTCTTTCTGGGGTTTTCCTGGGTTCTTCCTCCACCATTAATACTGGCCAATATGCATAGCCTGTCATGTGCTGAAAAATGGCATTAAACCCCACAGCAACAACAAGAACATCTTGGACCTGGCATCACCTTTAGTCATGAAAACTGGTATATGGATGCATGTCCATTTAAGTAATTTTACTATATCAAAATTAGGACTCGGGTTATGACGGTCTAATTTTAATGTTTGATTGACTAATTTTCATTTTTACCAGATTGTTTTACACCAGATGTGCTCCTGCTGACATAAATATTCATGTTTACAAATAAACTCCTCATTTCAAATTAAACTTCCCATGAATTTAAAGAAAATCTGAGCAAAGAATGTGCTCAACTTGGACCAGTCCTGGAGGTTAACAAATTTTAAGCCAGAGTCTGAGATTTGAGTTTTGACTCTCAGCTGATCAAATGTGGCAAACTTAAACTTATTTTGAATGGCTGACACAAAATCTGCAGTTCATACTTCAGGTAGGAAGTTATACCATTTCCAAGCCTGGCATCTCCAGCTGGATTTTGAGTTAGTTTGGTCTTAGGGGAGGTAATAAGGATGGCTACATCAACAGCTCCTTTCATTGCGAAATAAGGTTACTGTGGCAGTACTTTTCATAAAGTTTTTTGCTATTAAAATAGTTCTTTAAGAATTTTAGTCAGTAAGAGTCATTGTCTCCTTGTACATTGCCCTTGTTCTTTAAATATTTTATAGTCAGTGGTCTGCATGCAGTGACATAGGCACAATATTAATGATTAATAAAGTTATATATGCCAGTCATCTTTCATTCCATGAAACACTTATGCAAAAATAATGAATCTTATCACAAAGGGCAATAACACCAATTTTGATCTACAGTATTTACTTGCTTATAAGTCAAGTCCAACTGTAAACAACATTGACACTGATCTGCATTGTATAATGTGCTGTTAGATCAGGGTCTTTGTTCTACTGATTACTCCTAATAAACTGCAGACCTTGATCTGCTGGTGCATTATGCAATAGTAGATCTGAATCTATGCATTTTGCAGTTGGACTTGTAAACAAGTGCATACGGTGCCAGCCCAATCTGGAATATGTATTGCAGATAGCATCAAAATTACCTTTTTGTTCTTTTTTCCTGTTAAAAAATAGGCTACTTAAATGAAATTTCCCAATATTCAGTTTTAGTTGTCCATTTTAGTTAGTCTAAGGAATTTGGGTTTTCATTGTCAGGCTACTAGGGATTGAGATTTGTCATCTGTCCAGAATGAAACCAAGTGGAGTCGATTAATGTTTGTTTAAATCCTAAGATTTTGGTTCTGGAGATGGTAAGACTTGGCTTCAATTTAACCTTTTTGCTATTTGCATTTTTTAATGAGTGGAGAAAATGTCAACTTGCAAAATACTAATTTGGTTTTACAAGTTACTTTTATTAATTTTTACTTTATGGCAGGAATTTTAAGGTAAGAAGAAACTATAATACTTCACAGTTTCAATTGCAGTTATTACAGTTTTTAATTTTTTAAAAATACATGTAGAGCTAATCTGTTTTGATTTTAAATTTATAACGAGTCTTATTTTTAATGGTCATAAATATGCCATGATATGTCATATTCCTTGGAAGGAACTTTAAAACTCTCAACCAGATAAAATATGTAGGCACCATGTTTACTAGTGTTATGAAATGGAACTGTCACATTTATTCACCAAGGAAAATAAAATTATAATTTAGGCCTAATATGACTGAACTAATATTGCCCACAAAATGTGAAAAAATTAGTTTTTTCCTGTTTTAGAAAATGTGTATACAGTTTGGACTACGACTTCCATGTATTGTGGGATGAACTTAAAGCGGTTAGCCAGATTTGTTTTTTCAATGATGACTGTACACCAGGATGTATGACCTCAATATTGAATAGGTTTTTTTGGATGCCCATAAGACTAGCTTAGAAAACAGATAAACTAATTTTTGCACAGATAAAAAGAACACTGCAAAAATCTACTGCTGTTATTTGAACAAATAGAAAAGAACTAGTGGGAATCAGCATGAATATATCTACAAGATACCCACTGCCTGAATGGATAGCTCACAATTTGTAATTTATTTCATGAGACCATCAGAGACTGGTACTTTTTACCACAGTGCTGAATCTGCATAAAACCAAATTGATGCATTTTCAGTATATGGTCAATATTTTTCTTAATTTTATTAAATGTGCATTTCATTAGAACATTATGATAATCTAGTTTACACACATCTGGGTTTGTGTCTTAGGAAGTATGATGTTATTTACCACATGCCAGCTATGTAATATATACCATTGGTGGTGTAATTTTTATAGAATTATGGAATATTATTTGTATCTACAAAGTTCCTCTGTATATGGCCCACTGGAGCAAAGCGTAGGAAGTTCTAATTGCTCACAATTTTGTTACGGCTATTCTAAAATTGTAGTTTTTAATTATTGGCCAGGTAAGGTGAAAATTTGTTAGATTTATTTACCATTATATATTTTTGTGATATAGTATTTGCTCATTTTCTTTTAAATTTTAATTGGTACCTATTTAATCAATTGATATTTGACTTGGGGCATTCTTTGGTGTCAGGTTTGTATCGGTCTTTATGCTTCGTTCCAGTCCTCATTTTTGAGGTCATTATCTGTATCATGGAGACTTTGATTATTAATATTATTGTACTGACATTGTTTTGAGGGAAGGCCTAGTGAAGATACAGCAGGGCTAGTAAATTTCTTGAGTTACTACTGGAAGTCCTTCTGGGTACAAGGAAGGCCAAGTGAAGATACAGCAGGGCTAGTAAATTTCTTGAGTTACTACTGGAAGTCCTTCTGGGTACAAGGAAGGCCTAGTGAAGATACAGCAGGGCTAGTAAATTTCTTGAGTTACTACTGGAAGTCCTTTTGGGTACAAGGAAGGCCAAGTGAAGATACAGCAGGGCTAGTAAATTTCTTGAGTTACTACTGGAAGTCCTTCTGGGTACAAGGAAGGCCAAGTGAAGATACATCAGGGCTAGTAAATTTCTTGAGTTACTACTGGAAGTCCTTCTGGGTACAAGGAAGGCCAAGTGAAGATACAGCAGGGCTAGTAAATTTCTTGAGTTACTACTGGAAGTCCTTCTGGGTACAAGGAAGGCCTAGTGAAGATACAGCAGGGCTAGTTCATTTCTTGAGCTACTGCTGGAAGTCCTTCTGGGTACAAGGAAGTTAATGTTAAACTCTAGGTCTTTTAGCATTGTGAGAAAATGTACAATTTGGCATTTTTGCAGGAATTGTGTAAAATAAGAGTTGACTTAAATATTCCTATTACAACATCTTGAAAAACAATAACAATTAAACACGCCAAAAATAAAAAAATAAAAATTCTCAAGTGTTACTGCCAAAATAAATGTTTTGTCAATCTCTCCTTTCTATCAAGCCTCTACCAAAGGCTGGCCAATTTTAAATCCAAGAACTGCAAGCCATCATGGACCACTTTTGATTCCTTTATGACTTAAAACACACTGTTAAATATATTGCTTTTGGCCTTAAATGTACCAATTACAACTTAAAGGCAAACAGGTGAACAGTTAACTTTTAGACCATACACGTCAGTCTTAATCAGATTACTTAGCATGCATTGGAAATGCCCCGTTTCCCTCCTCCTCCTCCCCCCCCCATAGATTATTTCTGATTGGTTTCACTAATGTGTTCACAGAATACATAAAATTTACATTTTTCTTAAGCTTTATAATTTTTTTAAGGTTGTAGTTTTCCTGTATAAAATGGCTTGTAAAATGGTGTTTTGTCTGTGGAATCACTTGTATGCATTCTAGGGAGGACAGAATATTCCCTTTTATACAGTACATTTCTTTGATCTTATGTCTTAAAAAAAGAAAACCAGATAGTTTTGAGAGTATAAATTTTTTTTAATAATGTTTTTTCAATATGTTTGTAGGAGGTTACTTTTATAACTCTGATCTTTTATTTGTATACATCATCTTTATCTTTAAATTTTCTCATTTAGTATATCATACAGTATTTATGTTTATTAGGATGGCTTTATTTTCTTTGTTCTTTATCAGAATATTTCTGATAAACAGCACCATGTATCTATATAACGTGCTGTTAAACCCCATTTCATGTACTAACAAATACTACTTTTCTTCATTTCACAATGATATTCAATATAGTAACAGCATAGATCTTAATGAGAAAAGCAATTTATCTTGTCAGAAAAGTTTAACAAGATTGTTGAGTGTTTAGTCTTTAACATTTGAAAACAAGGCTGAATAGGAGTGCAAGAGGAATGTATTGATTAATTAGCAAGGTTTTGTTTGGAATGGACATAAATAAAAAAAATTATCCCTGGTGTTAGGCATGTTTCCCATCAATCTTCTCAATCAGCCAACCACCTTCAACATTTCCGTGATGATAGAGCAAACATGTGCTATTATTTACACTTCATTGATGCTGGTGGGGTAGAGATACTGTCATGCTTGTTGTAGAATGTACTCTGCAAGAAGTCTGTTATGTATGTATTTCCTTTAGTCTCATTTATTTGAACTTAGTGAAAGTTTTTTTATTTAAGCCCCATCTGTTAGATAATAAATAAGTCACATAGATTTGATTTCTATGCGCATAAATTTGTGCTGCTACTGCTCCTCTGTATTCTCATGAATGATCTCACAGAGTTAAACAGATGACCATCAGTAATTTCCTTTGCGCAGAGCATAAATATCTTTAGAGTTTGAAATTTTTGGCAATATCACAGTGCCTTCACTGGAGCAAGGAAGCAATCTTTACAGTTCAACAGATGTTTACTGCTGCAATCGCATTGGTCACAAACTGACATGTCTGTTTTTTAGAATGGTAAATTCAGCTTTCTTTTACTGTTAATTGTTGGGTTTTTTTTATATCAAGGTATACAGTTCACTAGAGATTCAGATGTTGGTGTAAGGTATTTTTTTTTCTTTCTTCAGATGAAGGTAACTTGAGATCCTAGGGGAAAAGTACATTGTACCAGTCTGTAGTGTAATGTGCTGGTCTGTGTTTATTTATGATGGACTTGCATTTTAATTGTATATAAATATTGAATGATGAAGAAGAGGTGTTAATTTTGTATATGGTCTGCGCAAGCCCATATGGGGCCAACAGTTACACCAGCAAGTTAATTAGCATATTTATGTGATTTAGAGCAAAATGGGGGTATGCAAAGATCCTTATAATTTTGATGTTGATTCAAGAAAATCAAAGTGTTTCATTATTAATTAGCCTGCACTAGGCACCCCAGGTGGCTGATTGGTCTGAAGCGCTCGCCTTGACTGACCACTCTGTTCGCGTGGGTTCAGGTTTTGGGCCGGGTAAATGTTGGTATCTCAAAGAGCTTGCCAGTAGCTTACCATGGGTTGGTGGTTATTAACAGGATTTTTCCAGGTTTTTCATTCATCAGTTATACGGGCTGCCAAGATTAGCCTATCTTGTGCTGAGAAATGGTGTTAAACCCCAAAACAACAATAGCCTGCACTATAGCAGGTCTTCCTTACCTAAATTTGAATTTTTCATGCATAAGTAACCATTTACCTCAAAAATTTACTTTGGACACTTGAGTATACATTTGTTTCTTTCCTGAAGGCTTGTTTTGGAATAAATGCAGCAGTGTTTCGGCTGAAGTTTTCATGTTCTTTTCTTTTTGTTTTATATCCATGCTCAACCATGTGCTTTTGATTGGTGTCAGATAATGAATTGTCCTATGCGTCTTTGGCAGTGAGGAAACATTTTCAGTAGCCAGCTTGCAATGCATTTGATTCAGTCCATCTAAAATATACCACAACAATCTTTTATCTTTATTTTTTGTATGTCATTTTTATAAACCTTAGGGGCAACTTCCTTGTACCAAAGTTGAAAAATAAAGGTCTTTGGCAGCCAGAAATGAACACTGCCTCATGATAAGCCCCCTCCCCCATTACAAACCTTTGGCAAATATTTACTGAGGATATCTTTGTCAGATATAAATTCCATGCATTTATCTTTGACATATATTTTTGGCTGCTCCCTCCCACTCCTCCAGTCTTATAATGAAAAAAATTGATGTAGATCAGTCGTGTAATTTTTTAATGTCTTCCTCCTAGAAGATGTTCCTCCATATCCCCCATTTGAATGTTCGTATATTTGTTTTAAGTTTTGTGCTGCATATCATGAATGATAGTAATTAGGCTTAAGTTTAATTATCAACACAGACATCACCAGTTTTAGTGAAAAAGGCAATTCCTAATCTTTTCAGTTCAGTTTGACACCATTGGAACAGCTTGGATCATCTGCCTTGTGTCCTTGGGCAAGATACTTTGCTCTTCTTGCCTCAGCATGCTATAACCTTCAAAGTGTTAGTGTGCTGTAAAAACCAAGCTAGTCATTTCAGTTTGATCTTATGGTTCTGTCAAGTGCTTGCAGATAGAACTCTTGTGGTTTTCACTTTGATGAATACAAAACATTTTTCCCTATAAACCATATGTGTAGGAAGAAATCTGTCTTCCATTAGTGGCTGACAGTTAAGTTTTCTTTAAAATATGATCTGCAGGTGTTCTGAGTCTTCCTTGAGTCAGACTGCCTTTCCCAATTTAATACCTGCCTTATTAATTTGTTCCTCAGCTTCTGTTATAGTGTTTGCTGGAAAAAATCTTCCAAGTGTGGGAGAGAGTTGTATATATGTACATTAAAACATAACTTGGCAGCCATCATAGCTTATTTGGGGGAGTATTAGACTAGTAATCCAAGGGTGGCTTGTTTGATAGCTTCCCATGCCAGTCTGAGTCAGCTACCTTACCTTGGTGAGTCCTTGGGAAAGGCACTTCACTCCCATTTTCTTGACATAGTATAGTTAGTAATGTGGTGAAAATGCTTGTTTGATAGCTTCCCATGCCAGTCTGAGTCAGCTACCTTACCTTGGCGAGTCCTTGGGAAAGGCACTTCACTCCCATTTTCTTGACATAGTATAGTTAGTAATGTGGTGAAAATGCCATTAGAATTAGCAAATATAAAATCCTTTTTTTCCCTTTCCATATTGCAGAATTGCCATGAAAGAAATGAGTGAATCACAATATAGAAATATATCATGTTTCCATAAGCTGAAATCACACTGCCTGTTTGAGGAACACTCATCTGCTTGTCAGTGGTCCCTTTCACTAATCACTTTTTCTTGAAGCTTTCAGGGCTTGTTGTCTCACCTTCAAGACATAAGTCCCTAACTTTTTTAAAGGTTCTTTAAAATTAATATCTCCAGTTGTTATCTGTTCATTATGATCAGAATTTGCCCACAACTGCAGTACAGGGAACGGGGGCTTTGGGGGTTGGAGAAGAAACACTCTTAAAGATTGAAAGCCACTAAGGTTAAAGGGTCCTTTTCTTGGGATTTTAGGTATCAGGTGCAAGGATTGATAAAATGATATCAGATCATATTGCAGAGAAATATACCATGGGATATAAAATATCTTGAGGGATTCTGAAGTCGAGAGGTCACAGTTTAGGGTCAGTTAAAGTTATTTAGAATACAAACTCACATAATTTGTGTATGGACATGCATCAAACTTTAGAAGTATTCACCATATGCATGAAGCTTTGACACTGACAGATCACGAGGTTCATTAGGTCAATCACTGACTGCTTCGGTGGCCTAGTGGTAAGAGCGCCTGCCTCGGATGTGGGAGGTCGTGGGTTTGATCCCCAGCCGAGTCATACCAAAGACTTACAAAAATGTACTAACAGCTACCTCGCTTGGCGCTCAGCGTTAAGAGGTTAGTGTTAGGACTGGTCGGCCTGGTGTTAGGATAATGTAACTGGGAGGGACATCATACTACATGTCTGCGGCATGATGCCCCAGTGCTAGACATCATTATAAACTGTTACATTGCAGACATCATAGCGATATGACTGAAATATTGTTAAAGCTATGTTAAAAATCCAAATCTCTCTCACACACACACAAACACACATACGCACACAGGTCAATCACTCAGTGCAGGTGAAAATTCTTTTCTATCTTTTGAGGCAGATTGTTGAAAGATTCTTTGAGTTGGTATATCAACCATTTCCATGATAGGATTGATATCAGATATGGCATACAACTTTAATAGAGGAGATGGAAGTGTAATGTCTTTGAAAGGTCAAAGATGAAGGTCACAGCAATCATTTGGTACTCATGTTTTCAAGACCAATGTAATATCTTCACAGGCAAGAGGAAATGCATTACTGCAACTTTATGTTATTATTTTCTGCATATAAAGGATGGTTGTGATCTAATAAAGTAATGGTGATGATATCAAATTCTACCACCCAGCTGTTTTTTTCTTTCTATGCCCTGCTCTCTTTCAGAATTGAAAGAGAGATATTAGTTATGATGTTGCTGGGAATACGTCACTAAATACATATATATATATATATTGTCTCTTAAAATTGAACTATTAATTGTTATTTTGTATTTCAGACCGCCTACTGGTCCACTTGTACAAAGATGTGAAGGATGCCTTGCGAGGAGGCAGTGCTAAAAGTAACTTTCCTCTGGATAATTTCTATGGTCTGGAGGCAGGACTGTGCTATGACAAGGAGACGAGTGTGCTGGCTATTATATGCCAGAAACAAGTTGTCTTGTTTGCCTTTGAATCTCGGGAGATACTAATTCAGTTTGAGATAAAGATTCGCAGAAGTCTTGGAGAAGGTAATACCTTTTTTATACTAAACTGCAATAGCAGATGGGAACATATTGTTTTGCATCTGTCTTGATGTCCACATGTCAATATATTTGTATGTATATCTCAAATTCAATTTACCTTGGTTATATAGAAGCTTTTTGATGCTGAAGATTAGATTTTAATACTTTTTCCACAACATCTAGAATTGGCTTTTTGTGCATCATATATAACTTTGGGTAATCGGTATGGGTAGTTTTATATGCCCATCTTAAGTGGGGCATAACATGTTATAACATTGCCAGTCCATCTGTCTGTATGTTATCTTGTTGATTCTGAATGAAAATGGTCCAGCCATCTTGAAAATGTGATCACTGCTCTTCACAAACGGATGACCATGCATGTAACATCTGGTTTTCACTAGGGTACTTTTTATGTTGTATAGTTGGTCCTAAATGAAAATTATACTGGTCTGACATTCATTATGGCCCCCGCTAAAACAATCTTGATGCTGGTCTGACATTCATTATGGTCCCCACTAAAACAATCTTGATGCTGGTCTGATATTCATTATGGCCCCCACTAAAACAATCTTGATGCTGGTCTGATATTCATTATGGCCCCCTCTAAAACAATCTTGATGCTGGTCACTGGTCTGATATTCATTATGGCCCCCTCTAAAACAATCTTGATGCTGGTCTGATATTCATTATGGCCCCCCTCTAAAACAATCTTGATGCTGTTCTGATATTCATTATGGCCCCCTCTAAAACAATCTTGATGCTGGTCTGATATTCATTATGGCCCCCACTAAAACAATCTTGATGCTGGTATGACATTCATTATGGTCCCCACTAAAACAATCTTGATGCTGGTCTGATATTCATTATGGACCCACTAAAACCATCTTTATGCTGGTCTGACATTCATTATGGCCCCCACTGAAACAGTCTTGATGCTGGTCTGATATTCATTATGGCCCCCTCTAAAACAATCTTGATGCTGGTCTGACATTCATTATGGCCCCCTCTAAAACAATCTTGATGCTGGTCTGATATTCATTACAGTCTACACTAAAACAATCTTGATGCTGGTCTGATATTCATTATGGCCCCCTCTAAAATAATCTTGATGCTGGTCTGATATTCATTATGTCCCCCACTAAAACAATCTTGATGCTGGTCTGATATTCATTATGGACCCACTAAAATCTTGATGCTGGTCTGATATTCATTATGGCCCACACAAAAACAATCTTGATGCTGGTCTGATATTCATTATGGCCCCCACTAAAACAATCTTGATGCTGGTCTGATATTCATTATGGCCCCCTCTAAAACAATCTTGATGCTGGTCTGACATTCATTATGGCCCCCACTAAAACAATCTTGTTGCTGGTCTGATATTCATTATGGCCCCCACTAAAACAATCTTGATACTGGTCTGATATTCATTATGACCCCCGATAAAACAATCTTGATGCTGGTCTGATATTCATTATGGCCCCCTCTTAAACATTCTTGATGCTGGTCTGATATTCATTATGGCCTACGATAAAACAATCTTGCTGCTGGTCTGATATTCGTTATGGCCCCCACTAAAACAATCTTGATGCTGGTCTGATATTCATTATGGACCCACTAAAATCTTGATGCTGGTCTGATATTCATTATGGCCCACGCAAAAACAATCTTGATGCTGGTCTGATATTCATTATGGCCCCCACTAAAACAATCTTGATGCTGGTCTGATATTCATTATGGCCCCACTAAAATCTTGATGCTGGTCTGATATTCATTATGGCCCCCTCTAAAACAATCTTGATGCTGGTCTGACATTCATTTTGGCCCCCACTAAAACAATCTTGATAAAACAATCTTGATGCTGGTCTGACATTCATTATAGCCCCCACTAAAACAATCTTGATGCTGGTCTGACATTCATTATGGCCCCCACTAAAACAATCTTGATGCTGGTCCAGTATTCATTATGGCCCCCTCTAAAACAATCTTGATGCTGGTCTGATATTCATTATGGCCCCCACTAAAACAATCTTGATGCTGGTCTGATATTCATTATGGCCCCACTAAAATCTTGATGCTGACCTGATATTCATTATGGCCCCCACTAAAACAATCTTGATGCTGGTCCAATATTGATTATGGCCCCCTCTAAAACAATCTTGATGCTGGTCTGATATTCATTATGGCCCCCACTAAAACAATCTTGATGCTGGTCTGATATTCATTATGGCCCCCTCTAAAATAATCTTGATGCTGGTCCAATATTCATTATGGCCCCCACTAAAACAATCTTGATGCTGGTCCAATATTCATTATGGCCCCCTCTAAAACAATCTTGATGCTGGTCTGATATTCATTATGGCCCCCACTAAAACAATCTTGATGCTGGTCTGATATTCATTATGGCCCCACTAAAATCTTGATGCTGGTCTGATATTCATTATGGCCTACGCAAAAACTATCTTGATGCTGGTCTGATATTCATTATGGCCCCCACTAAAACAATCTTGATGCTGGTCTGATAGTCATTATGGCCCCACTAAAATCTTGATGCTGGTCTGATATTCATTATGGCCCCCTCTAAAACAATCTTGATGCTGGTCTGACATTCATTATGGCCCCCACTAAAACAATCTTGATGCTGGTCTGACATTCATTATGGCCCCCACTAAAACAATCTTGATGCTGTCCAATATTCATTATGTCCCCCTCTAAAACAATCTTGATGCTGGTCTGACATTCATTATGGCCCCCACTAAAACAATCTTGATGCTGGTCTGACATTCATTATGGCCCCCACTAAAACAATCTTGATGCTGGTCCAATATTCATTATGGCCCCAACTAAAACAATCTTGATGCTGGTCTGACATTCATTATGCCCCCTCTAAAACAGTCTTGATGTTGGTCTGATATTCATTATGGCCCCACTAAAATCTTGATGCTGGTCTGATATTCATTATGGCCCCCTCTAAAACAATCTTGATGCTGGTCTGACATTCATTATGACCCCCGATAAAACAATCTTGATGCTGGTCTGACATTCATTATGGCCCCCACTAAAACAATCTTGATGCCGGTCTGACATTCATTATGGCCCCCACTAAAACAATCTTGATGCTGGTCCAATATTCATTATGGCCCCCTCTAAAACAATCTTGATGCTGGTCTGACATTCATTATGGCCCCCACTAAAACAATCTTGATGCTGGTTTGACATTCATTATGGCCCCCACTAAAACAATCTTGATGCTGCTCCAATATTCATTATGGCCCCCACTAAAACAATCTTGATGCTGGTCTGACATTCATTATGCCCCCACTAAAACAATCTTGATGCTGGTCCAATATTCATTATGGCCTCCACTAAAACAATCTTGATGCTGGTCCAACATTCATTATGGCCTACGATAAAACAATCTTGATGCTGGTCTGATATTCATTATGACCCCCTCTAAAACAATCTTGATGCTGGTCTGACATTCATTATGGCCCCCACTAAAACAATCTTGATGCTGGTCCAATATTCATTATGGCCTACGATAAAACAATCTTGATGCTGGTCTGACATTCATTATGGCCCCCACTAAAACAATCTTGATGCTGGTCTGACATTATGGCCCCACTAAAACAATCTTGATGCTGGTCTGACATTCATTATGGCCTACGATAAAACAATCTTGATGCTGGTCTGACATTCATTATGGCCCCACTAAAACAATCTTGATGCTGGTCTGATATTCATTATGGCCTCCACTAAAACAATCTTGATGCTGGTCCAATATTCATTATGGCCTACGATAAAACAATCTTGATGCTGGTCTGATATTCATTATGGCCTACGATCAAACAATCTTGATGCTGGTCTGATATTCGTTATGGGCCCCACTAAAACAATCTTGATGCTGGTCTGATATTCATTATGGCCCCCTCTAAAACAATCTTGATACTCTTCTGATGTTCATTATAGCCCCCACTAAAACAATCTTGATGCTGGTCCGATATATTCATTATGGCCCCCTCTAAAACAGTCTTGATGTTGGTCTGATATTTGTTATGGCCCCCTCTAAAATAATCTTGATGCTGGTCTGACATTCATTATGGCCCCCACTAAAACAGTCTTGATGCTGGTCTGATATTCATTATGGACCCACTAAAATCTTGATGCTGGTCTGATATTCATTATGGCCCACTCAAAAACAATCTTGATGCTGGTCTGATATTCATTATGGCCCCCACTTAAACAATCTTGATTTTGGTCTGATATTCATTATGGCCCCACTAAAATCTTGATGCTGGTCTGATATTCATTATGGCCCCCTCTAAAACAATCTTGATGCTGGTCTGACATTCATTATGGCCCCCACTAAAACAATCTTGATACTGGTCTGATATTCATTATGACCCCCAATAAAACAATCTTGATGCTGGTCTGACATTCATTATGGCCCCCACTAAAACAATCTTGATGCTGGTCCGATATTCATTATGGCCCCCTCTAAAACAATCTTGATGCTGGTCCAATATTCATTACGGCCCCCTCTAAAACAATCTTGATGCTGGTCTGATATTCATTATGGACCCCTCTTAAACATTGTTGATGCTGGTCTGATATTCATTATGGCCTATGATAAAACAATCTTGATGCTGGTCTGATATTCGTTATGGCCCCCACTAAAACAATCTTGATGCTGGTCTGATATTCATTATGGACCCACTAAAATCTTGATGCTGGTCTGATATTCATTATGGCCCACGCAAAAACAATCTTGATGCTGGTCTGATATTCATTATGGCCCCCACTAAAACAATCTTGATGCTGGTCCAATATTCATTATGGCCCCACTAAAATCTTGATGCTGGTCTGATATTTATTATGGCCCCCTCTAAAACAATCTTAATGCTGGTCTGACATTCATTATGGCCCCCACTAAAACAATCTTGATGCTGGTCTGACATTCATTATGACCCCCGATAAAACAATCTTGATGCTGGTCTGACATTCATTATGGCCCCCACTAAAACAATCTTGATGCTGGTCTGACATTCATTATGGCCCCCACTAAAACAATCTTGATGCTGGTCCAATATTCATTATGTCCCCCTCTAAAACAATCTTGATGCTGGTCTGACATTCATTATGGCCCCCACTAAAACAATCTTGATGCTGGTCTGATATTCATTATGGCCCCACTAAAATCTTGATGCTGGCCTGATATTCATTATGGCCCCCACTAAAACAATATTGATGCTGGTCCAATATTCATTATGGCCCCCTCTAAAACAATCTTGATGCTGGTCTGATATTCATTATGGCCCCCACTAAAACAATCTTGATGCTGGTCTGATATTCATTATGGCCCCCTCTAAAATAATCTTGATGCTGGTCCAATATTCATTATGGCCCCCACTAAAACAATCTTGATGCTGGTCCAGTATTCATTATGGCCCCCACTAAAACAATCTTGATGCTGGTCTGATATTCATTATGGCCCCCACTAAACCAATCTTGATGCTGGTCTGATATTCATTATGGCCCCACTAAAATCTTGATGCTGGTCTGATATTCATTATGGCCCGCACTAAAATAATCTTGATGCTGGTCTGATATTCATTATGGCCCCATTAAAATCTTGTTGCTGGTCTGATATTCATTATGGCCCCCACTAAAACAATCTTGATGCTGGTCTGATATTCATTATGGCCCCATTAAAATCTTGATGCTGGTCTGACATTCATTATGGCCCCCACTAAAACAATCTTGATGCTGGTCTGACATTCATTATGGCCCCCGATAAAACAATCTTGATGCTGGTCTGACATTCATTATGGCCCCCACTAAAACAATCTTGATGCTGGTCTGACATATATTATGGCCCCCACTAAAACAATCTTGATGCTGGTCCAATATTCATTATGGCCCCCTCTAAAACAATCTTGATGCTGGTCTGATATTCATTACGGCCCCCACTAAAACAATCTTGATGCTGGTCTGATATTCATTATGGCCCCATTAAAATCTTGATGCTGGTCTGATATTCATTATGGCCCCCTCTAAAACAATCTTGATGCTGGTCTGACATTCATTATGACCCCCGATAAAACAATCTTGATGCTGGTCTGACATTCATTATGGCCCCCACTAAAACAATCTTGATGCTGGTCTGACATATATTATGGCCCCCTCTAAAACAATCTTGATGCTGGTCCAATATTCATTATGGCCCCCTCTAAAACAATCTTGATGCTGGTCTGACATTCATTATGGCCCCTACTAAAACAATCTTGATGCTGGTCCAATATTCATTATGGCCCCCACTAAAACAATCTTGATGCTGGTCTGATATTCATTATGGACCCACTAAAACCATCTTTATGCTGGTCTGACATTCATTATGGCCCCCACTGAAACAGTCTTGATGCTGGTCTGATATTCATTATGGCCCCCTCTAAAACAATCTTGATGCTGGTCTGACATTCATTATGGCCCCCACTAAAACAACCTTGATGCTGGTCTGACATTCATTATGACCCCCGATAAAACAATCTTGATGCTGGTCTGACATTCATTATGACCCCCACTAAAACAATCTTGATGCTGGTCTGACATTCATTATGGCCCCCACTAAAACAATCTTGATGCTGGTCCAATATTCATTATGGCCCCCACTAAAACAATCTTGATGCTGGTCTGACATTCATTATGGCCCCCACGAAAATAATCTTGATGCTGGTCTGACATTCATTATGGCCCCCACTAAAACAATCTTGATGCTGGTCCAATATTCATTATGGCCCCCACTAAAACAATCTCGATGCTGGTCTGACATTCATTATGGCCCCCTCTAAAACAATCTTGATGCTGGTCCAATATTCATTATGGCCTCCACTAAAACAATCTTGATGCTGGTCCAATATTCATTATGGCCTATGATGAAACAGTCTTGATGCTGGTCTGATATTCATTATGACCCCCTCTAAAACAATCTTGATGCTGGTCTGACATTCATTATGGCCCCCACTAAAACAATCTTGATGCTGGTCCAATATTCATGATGGCCTACGATAAAACAATCTTGATGCTGTTCTGACATTCATTATGGCCCCACTAAAACAATCTTGATGCTGGTCTGACATTCATTATGGCCTACGATAAAACAATCTTGATGCTGGTCTGACATTCATTATGGCCCCACTAAAACAATCTTGATGCTGGTCTGATATTCATTATGGCCTCCACTAAAACAATCTTGATGCTGGTCCAATATTCATTATGGCCCCCTGTAAAACAATCTTGATGCTGGTCTGATATTCATTATGGCCTACGATAAAACAATCTTGATGCTGGTCTGATATATTCGTTATGGCCCCCACTAAAACAATCTTGATGCTGGTCTGATATTCATTACGGTCCCCTCTAAAACAATCTTGATGCTGGTCTGATATTCATTATGGCCCCCTCTAAAACAAACTTGATGCTGGTCTGATATTCATTACGGTCCCCACTGAAACAATCTTGATGCTGGTCTGATATTCATTATGGCCCCCACTAAAACAATCTTGTTGCTGGTCCAATATTCATTATGGCCCCCTCTAAAACAACCTTGATGCTGGTCTGATATTCATTACGGTTCCCACTAAAACAATCTTGATGCTGGTCTGATATTCATTATGGCCCCCACTAAAACAATCTTGATGCTGTTCTGATATTCATTATGGCCCCCTCTAAAACAACCTTGATGCTGGTCTGATATTCATTACGGTTCCCACTAAAACAATCTTGATGCTGGTCTGATATTCATTATGGCCCCATCTAAAACAATCTTAATACTGGTCTGATGTTCATTATAGCCCCCACTAAAACAATCTTGATGCTGGTCCGATATTCATTATGGCCCCCTCTAAAACAGTCTTGATGTTGGTCTGATATTTGTTATGGCCCCCTCTAAAATAATCTTGATGCTGGTCTGATATTGATTACGGTCCCCACTTAAACAATCTTGATGCTGGTCTGATATTCATTATGGCTTCCTCTAAAACAGTATTGCTGCTGGTCTGATATTCATTATGGCCCACGCAAAAACAATCTTGATACTGGTCTGATATTCATTATGGCCCCATTTGAAACAATCTTGATGCTGGTCTGATATTCATTATGGCCCCATCTAAAACAATCTTGATGCTGGTCTGATATTCATTACGGTCCCCACTGAAACAATCTTGATGCTGGTCTGATATTCATTACGGTCCCCACTAAAACAATCTTGATGCTGGTCTGATATTCATTATGGCCCCATCTAAAACAATCTTGATGCTGGTCTGATATTCATTATGGTCCCCACTAAAACAATCTTGATGCTGGTCTGATATTCATTACGGTCCCCACTAAAACAATCTTGATGCTGGTCTGATATTCGTTATGGCCCATGCAAAAACAATCTTGAAAATCTTGCTGTCCTTATTCCCCCTGAATGGAAAGTCCTTATGACACGAGGTTTTCACCAGAAGAGTTTATGTAATCTCTAGTTGGCTTGAAATGGAATGGTGCCACCCAGATGTCCTAAAAGGCCATCACAGTGGCCATTTTGAAATCTTTTTACATCTGCGTCTCTAATAAATGGTCTTGTTAACATGGGGATTTCACTAAAAGATTTTTTGTGATATCTACTTAGTCCTAATTGAAAATGGTTTCAATCTGACACAATATGGCCACTACAACAGCCATCTTGAAAAACATGTTTTTTCTGCTTTTGGTCTTAAATCAAATTATGCTGATCTTCTTTATAGTATGGACACCGCTGTTTGTGTTGCCATCTTGAAAATCTTATCATTACTTCTCCTAGATTTAAAGTCTTATCAACATTGGGCTTTCACTGGAAGATTTCATATGATGTCTAGTTGGTACTAAATCAAAATGGCACTGATTTGGCATCCATTGTTGCCATCATAGCAACCATCATGAAAATCTTGTTATATGGTACTTATTCTTGCTAATAGAAATGTTATATCAATATGGGGTTTTCACCAGAAGACTAATTATGATAACTTGTCACTAATTTTACAGAATTCGTGGTCATATTCACATGGATTATTTAACTAAAAGTATTCTAAAGGTGCCTAGTTTGTCCTAAATGAAAATGGTGCTGATCTTGCATCCATGGTGGCTAATTTGAAAACCTTATTCCTGAAGAATATCAGGGCTGGTTCAAGACATGCAGTAAAGAGATGAACATCAGTCCCGTATGGGGACTTCTTTTTCCCTCAAATAAAAGCTTTTATTTATTGCAGAATATAGTCGTTTCTATATTAAAATGATGTTAATTCGCTGTCCAAAATTGCTGTCTTTTGGCTATCCTGAAAATCAGCTTGTTGCAGCTTCTATACAGATGGTCATGTTGACATGAGGTTTAAACATAACAGTACCAATATCCAGCTGGTTCTCAATGAAATTGGTGATATCTGACCTTTAGCATTGCATCATAATGGATATTCCAAGGATCATATTATTTCTGGTCCATATGAATAAATCATGGCATTTATATAGGTTTGTTTTTTCTTGTCATGAATACACATATTGTCATATGTAACTGGTTCTGAATGATATTGGTGCCCCAACATAATCTGCAGTCTTGTGAAGTAGTTTGACAACCAGACCTAATTGACCTTGGGTCAGAGTTCATAGCTGCATTTGTGTACTTCATTGAGTTTATGAATACAGTGACTTTGGTTTGTATTTTGTTGCATTCCAACCAACAGCTTGATGGTGAACATTATGATATTGATTTTAAAGTGAAAGGTCTTGGATCTGTTTTTGTTGTTGTGTGGCTTTAAAAGGCTGTGAACATGATAATGTAAACAAGTATGAATGGATGTTTATTAGACCTGTATGTGGATATTTCTGAAGGATATATTGTAGGGCTAAAGCCTAAATATAGTTATTTCAGGTGCTATGGTATTTATATAAATAAGTTTTAGAGGTTAAATATTGTATTATCAGCAGCAATCAGGGGCAATGGTGTTAGGTTACAGTCCAGGCTGAGAAATTGAAAGAAGTCGGTATGATAGTTTGATTATGTGTTTGTAAAGTTAATATAAATCAATGATAGCAAGTTTCCCTTAATATTTAAACATTTAAATTAGTGACCTGTTGTTGAGAAATTGGAATATCTTTTTAGTAGATATAAAGTGCTTAAAATAGAGTTGGGTAGTAACAGTTTAATTTGGAATTAATTAGCTCATAAGGATGAAGTTTGCAAGTAATTTCCTATTTAATATAATATTTTTGGAAATCTAATATACATTATCAGTTGTAAAAGGGTGTGTTTGGAGAGTGGATATATGTCTTTATTTTGGATTATATTAATTAGATTTTGTGCATTATGGTATGTAAACTAGAGTTAGATAAAGGCTCTGCAGCTAACACAATCATAAAAAAATTTTAGCTCTGGAAAAGGTCTTCAGGGAATAATCTCTCTGGCCTTTACTAAGATTGTTTCTAAGCCAAGTCAGCATGTAGAACTGGAAAGAAAAACCCTCTCACTAGTGACTAATTCCCCTTTGCACAGTGTTTTAGCTCATATTGCTGTAAGGCCAAGTGAGTTTATGCATGGCCTTGTTGTCCACCTTGCATGCTTCAGCAGTTTCTATCTTCAGCTTGATGGTGAAACCACTGGACCAATTTTATTAACATCTGGCACAGGGCATATTACTAAGAAGAGTTTAAATTTATACAAAAAAATGTCAATCTACCATTAAATGGTAAAACAACTTTTAAATAAAACAGAAACTGATAACATTTGACAGAAAGTATCCTGGCAGGAAGATCTTTCATTTTTGTACAAAGTGATACCAAATATAGCATTTCTTAAAATAGAGAAGTTGCTGTTAAAATAAAAAATAAAAATGTTTCAGATGTTCTTTTTTACCCAAACCACAAAGTAGAATTTTACCAAACTTTACAGAACACATCCCAACATGCAAACCTTTTCAATTTGTATAACTGATCTGATCCACTGTCATATAAGGCCACAAATCAACCACCAAATTAAAAGAAACCCTTAATGTGATATCTTCTGTATGCCTTCTAAATTGTATTTAACCAAACTTGACAAAAAGCATCCTGACATAAAGACTTTTCAAACTTGTACAAATGCTGTCATTACACCATCAAATATGGCCACTGTTTTGAAATAATGGAAAGTGCAGTATATGACCGAATTTGACAGAAAGCATCTAGGCACAGAGGGCTTTGAAATTTGTACAGATGATACAGATCTGCCACCAAGTATGACCACCTTTAAATAAAGTAAAAATACAGTAGTTACGTCTATTAAAAAAGGGAAGTAACCCTTGACAAGAATTATTGGAAATCACAGGTTTGTGTTTGTGTTGAATCATCCCCCTTGTGGACAAAAGTTGAAACAGATGTTAAGAAATAATTTTAGAACATAGGAAGGATTCTAACTCTCAATAAAGCAAGTAATTTTTATTAGTACTATAATATTCATATGGGATTAGATTAAACGCTGTAGAAAATTAAAGATATTAAATACAATGAGTAGCACTCTAAGATCACTGACCTGCTTCCGCAGGATTTAACTCAACTATCATATGATTTCAATTTCATAGTGTTTAAAGCTATTCAGCTTTTATTAAGGAAACCAGATGACTTTACTGAGCTTCTTCCTTCATTTTGAAAATAACTACTTAAGAAAACTATGCCAGTAAGTCACATATACATATATTTCACTCATGTTTATCTCTCTCTTCATCCCCAAGGGCTCAGAATTTGTTATAGTCCATGGGCCTGAGGCCAGTAAGTTTCTTGTTGGACTAGTAGTTTCATTATTTGATGGCTACTAAAGTTTCAATTGCCACAAATCAGCATTTATGAGAAGGACGAGTAAAAATTCAACAGGACTAGTCACTTTCTTAATCTACTTTTCCTTCTGATTATGAGGAAATTTATGTTAAATTCTAGGCCTGTCCAACTCTTTCTGTCCCTACCTCACATATGCTAAATGACTTTTTGAAAGGAAAGGAGTTACCTAAGTTAAAGAGCCTGTTGCCCAACCCCAATTGTATCATTAATATGTCAAAAATTTTGTTGAAACAATTTAGAAAACCATTCTAATAGATGCACTGAATTGTGGTTAAGATCAAATTAGACAATAATAATATGTATGCAATCATGGGAATCTGTTTGCTGTAGTGTTTACTTATGACCTTATTACCAGCATTACCAACAGATTTAAAACTTCGAATTACCTTCAGATGATATTACCATGCTACAATATTTGAAAAATTTGTTGCTTTATGCTGCCATACATATATCCGTTGTTTTAAGGCATTTCATATTAACTGAAATTAATCATAAATTATTTAAAATTTATATTTTGTGTTTCAAACTGTAATACCTCCCAAAAAAAACTATAACCCAGTATGCTTTTCTCCTAAAAACTTTCAGATTACACTAGTGTTAATCAGTCCAGATATCTGAACCACCCAATTTTCTAGAAGCCACCCTCAGAAATATTTTCCATCCATAAAAAAGAATTTGTGGTACCCCTCTTATACAGCCACCCCTTCTGCACCAGGAAAGCGGCCTTTCCAGAGTGGGGCTAAATTTTTTGTGAGAAGTATATGTAATGATCATAGTAAGAACGCTACATACTTCAAAGCATTTAATATCTTCGTTTCAAAGTAACATTAATTATTAAATGGTTTTCTTGTTATAATAATAGATTTATTTCAACTGAATATACATTAATAGTTCTTATTCTTGGCATAAGCTTGATATGCGAGCAGATATTGTTGTCATGCACATTACAGATCCATTCAGAAACGTCATTTAAATCTTGATACATACATAATTCTTTTTCCATTGCTCTATTTTCCCACTGCTGCTGAATAACCTCCTTATTGGTTAAGGCATTGTTTATTTGAGTCTTTTCAACATAAAATTGTTTTATTCAAGTCTTTTCTACATAAAATTGTTTAGCAAGTCCACCCTCCCCACCCCACCCATTGTCGTCAAGTAGAATAACCGACTTTCTTCTAAAATAATACACCTCCATTTACGTGATGACATGTTAATGCTTGGTAATGATTTATTCGATGTTGCTAACTGTATGCAATTTAATTATGCAGACAAAACTTTTGTAGAATAGACATAATGCCTTCTTTATAAAGGAAACAATAAGTGTGTTGTCACATAATTTTTTGGTCTTTGTCTGGTACCTGTTTTGTTCAAAGTTAATTTCTCTTTGTGCGTGTTAATGCTTAAAATCTATTTTCAGCCTATGCTGACATTGTTATGATCTTGACAATTATGTCTGGTTGTAATCATCATAGAGAAGAATGATATGTGAGACCCAGAACAATATTGTAACATTGTTGAGCCCATTTCCTGAAAACGTTGGGTTTTATAGATAATGATATAATATTAATCTTATTGTTACATGTACTTTAATCAACACTTCTTTCAGTAATGGGAACTTGACATTGGGAGACATATATCGACAGTAGAGAAAATCTGATTACTTACCTTACGTCACAATATGAATTAATTATTGGTTCTGTACAGATTTGAAATAAAAAGTGGCTGCTTGTGAGGGGCACATTTTACATTTTTGTACTAATATGCTGGCCGGTGGTCGCGTTAGAGGGGTGGCCATATATGAGGGGTACTTTTAAAAACAAACTCGTTGGTGCCAAGGGATTCTGGCAATAAGAAGTGGGTGGCCGCTGGTCGGGGGGGGGGGGGGTTTGCCATTCAAGAGGGGGACTACTGTAGAAATACAATGAACAAAACCACAGATTCCATATTTTTGGAATGTTGTAACCAGATTTAGTTACATTTTGTTATAGGTAACAGTATCAAGAACATCAGAGATGTTTTAAATACTCCAGTGTCAAAAAGAATAAAAGAACGTAAGAAAAAGACTTGTTATAGATTCCTAGAAATTCATTTCAGCCAGTAGTGTGTTAATTCCTTCAAGCAACTATTGCTGATAAATTTATTTTGCTTGTCCTATTGCTTTCTCATGCAAGAAATACTCTGCTGCATGTTCCAGTAGTTTCATTTGTCCTTTGCAGAACACCAGTTTCCTGTGAGAGTCTTGAAGGTTCCTCCACAGAGCAAACTTCCCTTGGATCTGGTGCGTATGCACATCCATGGGCAGAAATTTTGCCTGACAAATGGCATACCTCCAAAGGTATTGGTCTCATGGAACATCACAGAACTACGTCGATTTGGCACGGTGGATGGCAAGTTTTGTTTTGAGGGAGGGTCACGCTGTGGCAAAGGTATTTTTTATTTGCTTTCAGCAGAATGTAAAAGCTTTCATCTCATAGTAACTGGCTTTCAATGTTAACATCCCACCTGAAAATGTTGTTTTTGTAAATGACATGAATCAATGAACCATATCAGTATGTCTTAATCCATGACAACTATTGTGTTTTATCTTAATAAAGCATAGAAAAAGAAATTTTTGAAAACAGGAAGCATCAAAACATAGGTTTTATGCCATAGCTACCAGAATTTATTCTTTGTCATTGCTTATGTGTTCTGATATGTATATTCATTGCTTATGTGTTCCTGATATGTATATTCATTGCTTATGTGTTCCTGATATGTATATTCATTGCTTATGTGTTCTTGATATATATATTCATTGCTTATGTGTTCTTGATATGTATATTCATTGCTTATGTGTTCTTGATATGTATATTCATTGCTTATGTGTTCTTGATATGTATATTCATTGCTTATGTGTTCCTGATATATATATTCATTGCTTATGTGTTCTTGATATGTATATTCATTCTTTATTTAGTGCATAATTAAACGGAGAACACACAGAAAGGTCAACAGTACATATATTTTATATCCATTCAGTTATATGACAACTTTTTATGGTTACAGATTCTTTCTTGGAAAAAAGGCAGCTGTAAATCAAAATCTTTTGCCATAATTAATATTTTGTGTATTCTGAAAATTCATCATATGATTCAGATAAAATGTTACGGATGAATTCATGTGCAATACTCATTGTATTATTTTGCTAAAGGAACTGTGGTTTTTAAGTTCACAGAATTTGAGATTTGTAATCCTAGGGTCACTTGTTTAGTACCCACCCATGCCAGCCAGGATCAGCTGCTATGGCATGTCCATAGGGAATACACTTTGCTGTCAGTGTGAATAGTGCCATTAAAAGCAATCAGCAAACAACTTGGTCATTTTGTGCTTGACATCAACAGAATTTCCACAAAGTTTGAATACTTGTTAATTTCATGAAAGCTTTATGCACAAAATGTTTTGGACTCTAAAAGAATATGGTTGATCAACTGATGTGCTAGAATCATTAATTCTTTTTGCGTTACTCTTTTCCAACTTGCAGGAGCTGGTGTCCATGTGTTTATGACAGACCAGGCAGAAGATGTTGCAGATATTGTAAGATTGGCAAGTGTTGGCAGAACACCAACCTTGAGGCGTCACACAAGTAAGAGGAGTAAGTTAATATAGTCAGCAAAAATCCAAGCAGTATTTCAGGGTTTTAGCTTACCCATCTGTCATGCCAAATGAACTTTGGTATATCCTTGCATCTGTTACTTATCATGCATTGTATGTCCATCTTTGGGCTTCAGAATGTAGAATGGGCTTAATGCACCGCATGCATGTCTTAAGAGGAGACTGATAGAGGCAGCCGTTTTCCCTGGGATGTGTTCCATGGTCATGTTACAGCTGATGAAGTGTTATGGTTTGTGTCAAGAGTTGGACTTTTTATTGTAAGGATTTTTCCCATTTTAGCTCCACATATCATAGTTTAGAAGACCTTGCAGAATAGCCTGTTAACTACAGATTTTTGTCCCGCATCTGTCATCTGTCCTTCCTTTAGCACATGTTTGTTGTAACTCGTCCTAAATTACTTGGTGGAAAACCATGAAACTTTACATACATTTGTCACACAATCTATTTGATCCTAAGTATAAATGATGCTGCTAGCGCATCCAATATGGCTTTCATAGTGGCTATCTTGAAATATTAGTCATATCGAAATAGTTTTCACTAAAAGACATCTTATGATGTCTAATTGGTCCAGAAGGAAAATGTTGCCAATCTGACGTCCAGCATGGCTGATACTCCTCCTAGATGGGTAACCAAATGGGGTTAGCCAGAAACAAAGATAATGCTCATCTCACATTCAATATGGCCATCATGGCTGCTCTCGTAAAAATATTGTTATCACTACTCCTGCTCAATGGAGAGTCATATTGACATGGGGGATTTAGCTGAAGACTTCCTTATGATATTTATAGTTGCTTCTTAATTAAAAATGCTGTAAATCTGACCTCCAATATGACCATTGTGTTTGTCATTTTGAAAATCTTATTGCTAATACTCCAAAAGAGTTTAGTTGGTTCTAAATGGAAATGGTGTTGATCTGACATCAAGTATGGCCACCATGGCAGCCATGTTGAAATTTTTAAAAATTATTACCCTTCCTAAGTAAATCATTAAATTCACGTGGTTTCTCACCAAAAGACTTCAAATAATGTATTGTTGGTGTAACAGGGTTGAAACTGAGTATGCTTTGGACTAAATGAATAACACAAACACAATGTGTGTGAATGACGAGACTTGTGTATTGTACGATAAGATGATGGCACAGAAATAATAAATGAAACAAACTGTGGAATACCCGACTCTCGCACACACTCTACACACATTCAGAAAAGAAAGAAATTATATATATCTAGTAATGACGAGGATTGAGATGATGATGACACAGTGCTGAAATCACCAATGATAATGATGACGACGGTTCATATAACCGATGTGCTATATAAAATGAAACAAAACAAAATATAATAGTTCCAACCCACACCAGGTGCACTCTGGTTCAACTTCCCACTTTGAATGAAAACCCCCCACAAAATATCAACAGTTCCACTTTGGCAGAACTTCCCTGATTCATACTGGCTCAACATCACTCTCCACCAGTTTCAGTCTGGCTCAACTACACCCTCCACCAATTTCAGTCTGGCGTAACAACGCCTCCCACCAGTTTCAGTCTGCTCAACTTCCCAGATTCAAACTGGCTCAATTTCATTCTCCACCAGTTTCAGTCTGGCTCAACAACGCCTCCCACCAGTTTCAGTCTGGCACAAGAACACCTCCCACTAGTTCCAGTCTGGTTCACCTACACCTCCCCCTCCACCAGTTTCAGCTACAAATAGATAAAACTGGTAGCATATAATACAAAATATGCTATCACACAAAATACTAAAAAAATACTCAGATATATATATATATATATATATATATATATATATATATATATATATATATATATATATATATATATATATGAAATGAATAAATATCCACCCAACAAATGCCGATAGTCCATTACATTATATCAGTGTCCCTAATGGTTTATAAAAAAACCCCAAAATAATGCATTAAACCCGTATTCTACATGTGACTTTCTACTCCGAGTCCTACACAAGAAAAGGAATAAGTTCTAACAGTGAATTGTCTGTTAAACATGGTTATTTTATCTATGGAAGCTTTATCAAATTTACAATAATAATAAAATAAGTATGTCACGAACACATTGAAAAGCATAAATGTACAAGGGAATCAAAATTATTTTAACAGTTGTCACTTACCCTTATGGGTGTAATTTTGTGGTTCCAAACCGCCACTCTGTGACAAGATCCAAGCGATGATGTACCGCTTGTACTAAAACCTTACTATTTATACTATATATAAAAAACAAGACGTTCAAGACCCAAGGGTAAAGTACCTGTGCATGTCGAGAAACGTGCATCACGCTATGAGTGACCTACAGCGAGATGTACTCATTCAGTAACTATATGTCAAGGTAATAAAAACAAGCTACTCTAGTTAATGCTGTATGTGACGACAAAGTCAAATATACATTGTCATCGTTTAATGCAGTACTGAATTATTTTCTTGCCTTTATCCTAGACAGTTGGTCCTAAATGAAAACGGTGCCAAATTTGCTTCTAATATAGCTGCCATAGTGGTTAATTTGAAGAAAATATATTGTGTTATTTGTATCTGTATTATGTGTGCTAATTTTCATGATTATAGATTGAAAGGGTCATTTAGTAAACAACAATAAATACTAAATTTCTTTAAGATGTACTTTAAGATGAGGTCATGATTTTAGTAAACACATTATAGTTTAGGACAGAAGTAAACATGTTGATAGAATTCAGTTCAAGTAATGGGTTTTCTGTAAAAAAATCATGGTGATCTAATTCCTGATTTGCTAACCGATAAAGTATTTGGCCTAGTCGGCAGCCATTTGAAATGATTATTCAAGCCTCATACTGATTTCTGAATTATATCTTAGATTTTCATATAAGGTATCATTTGAGAGGATTTATTATTCATTGGAATTACAAAGTGCTTAGACTTTAGGATTTAGTATCTGCTTTGGAATTACTGTGATATCATTTAAAGACACTTTGAGTTGTATCGGTGTGATACATCAAGACTATTGGCACATCTGCACTGTGGATTGAACTTCATTTGGATTACTACTGTAACTCATTTGGAATACTTTATACTTTTGTACTTGTGATATAACTTTTAGGACTGTTTATGATTTCATTCACCATACTTAAGTTATTTTTAATTTTTCACTTTCTATATTAGGGAAATAAATCCTTTGTTCAATTTTGCAAAACTTGTTAGTTTTTACTCTTTTCTGTTACTTGGTTTAAGACCATAGATTCATAACAGTTATTTTTGCACAGAAATATCAGAGATGGTTTTGGCACTCAGAAGTTAAAAAGAAATGGTTTTATCTTGAATTCTTTAAATTCTCTTTGGCCAAGAGAGCACAAGTCCCTTTAAGTGACTCTTGTTTTGGCTTTATAGTGGGTTTTTTTTAGAGGATACCTGAACTTGCTCAGCAGTATAGTCAGCTTGTGCTGATGTGCCTTGAAACCCTATGTATACATGCTAACATACATACCTTCTGCAACATATGCTTGTTACAACACTAAAAGCTGTATTTTTGATTGGTTTTCATCAGATTTGGCATATACATTTATGTCAAGATTTTGGATGCATTTGACATTAAATTGATATTAATGAGGTGAGCTTGCAGCTAATTGGCTGAGAGTATTATCACTTGAGAGGCTGTATTTGAATATAATCAAGGTCATTGCATATTAATAAGATGACAATATATTAAGGGGGTAATCTGGTATATGACTAGCTGTGCTTGTGGATAGTTTGCTTACCATATCTCTGATCTGACCTTTGGGTCAAGATCACAGTCATAGAAAATTTGCATTACAGTTTTGCCCAAAGCTTTTTTCACTTATATACCCTAAACCCCTTAGGGAAACTTCTTTATACTCAGTCATACACATTTTTGTTATGGTATTGTTGAAGTTTTTCATGTGCTTCTATTTCCTAAGCCCCTTAATGGAAATTCTTCATACATTATATGAATGATTGTAAAGCTCAGGCAGTTCAATCTGTGATAGGCTTGTTTAACCCTTTTACACTGAGGTGAAGTTACATGTTTTTCATCAGTGCATTGGTCATGTGCTCACCATGCAGGCCTTGTCCTCCTTCTTAATGAGGATGCTTATGAGTGCCAGTAGCTTTCCTTGGGTTGGTGGTTCTTCCCAGGGTTTTCCATTACCAAATATACTGGGTGCCATGCATAGTCTATGATGTGCCGAAAAATGGCATTAAACTCACAGAACAAGTAAACTTAATGGCTGGGCTTGTTGGGACCTTCACAGCTGTGTCTGTACAGATTTAGATATATAGTTTATTGGTTCATATCATTGTAGTCATTGAAAGCAACAGTTATAAGTTAAATATTTATTCATTTGATGTGGAAATCTTGTGCCTGGTTGGTTTAAACCTTGGGGCAGTATATCAGAACAGCTATAAAACATGCTTGCATTGTAAAAGTGTATGGGGTGCCACATTAACTCAGTTGGTAGAGCATTGGACTTGCAATCCAATGGGGGCCCCGAGTGGCCGAGTGGTCTAATTCGCTCTCCGTTACGGATCACTGCCATCTCACCTCTGTCTGCGTGGGTTTGAGTCTCAGATTCAGCTAATGTGGGCATGTGAGAAAGCTTGCCAGTTGCTTCTCATGTGTTGGTGGTTCTTTCTGGGGGTTTTCCGGGTTCTTCCTCCACCATTAATACTGGCCGCCATGTATAGCCTATCGTGTGCTGAAAAATGGCGTTAAACCCTACAACAACAACAACAACAAAGCAATCCAATGGTCACAGGATCAGTACCAACCCAGGCCAGCTTGGGGCAGCTTCCTCTGTGTCCCTAAGAAAGACACTTGGCATGATATTGCTAGTAATGTGTTAAAAGTGCTGTCAGAATTATCAAAACAAACTTGTTAATCTGCATCATATTTCTTTTTTGAATTTTATTATGAAATGCATTTTACTATTATTCTGGAGTTGTGTTTTTATTAGACTTGATAGATGAGCTCATATGAATAAGATATAGATATTTAATCTTTGTTTGCACACACATACACTCACATGTGCATGCCTGGAAAACTATCATGAAAGCTCAGTTATATTGTCAAATGCAGAAAGGTAGGTCAGGTGAAAAGCTTTGGCCGATTGTTGTTTTTGTCTGCTTTTGTTCATTCCTGTTATTTGTATGGTGTTTTTTGTGTGCTAGCTTACTAGGTTGATAGGCCATATTGCTAGCTTACTAGGTTGATAGGCCATATGAGCTTGCTTACTAAGTTGATAGGCGATATTGCTTACTTACTAGGTTGATAGGCCATATTGCTAGCTTACTAGGTTGATAGGCCATATTGCTAGCTTACTAGGTTGATAGGCCATATTGCTAGCTTGCTAGGTTTATAGGCCATATGAGCTTGCTTACTAGGCTGATAGGTCATATTGCTAGCTTACTAGGTGGAAAGGCCATATTGCTAGCTTACTAGATTGATAGGCCATATGAGCTTGCTTGCTAGGTTGATAGGCCATATGAGCTTGCTTAAGGTGGTATGTGCACTTTCCTCCAGGTGCAGGCTAGAGTAATTATTAAATGTACCCATATGATGTAAATGATAAAACCATTTCATGGGCCAGATGCAGCCTGTGGGCTGTTGTTTTCACCTGTCTGGCTTTAAAGCATGGCCAATCATTGAGCTATTTGAAAATATGTTCTCCGGGGACATTTATGAGCAGAATTAAGAAATACTAGTCAGAATTTGCTGCTTAGATTTTGTTATATTTGATGTTCATCTGGATAAAAATACAAAGACCTAATATATATATATATATATATACACACACACACACACATTCAGCTTCACTTAGAAGGTTATCTCTTATATCCTTTACAGCAACTGTGCACTTGAAGAGTTTTAAAATATTTATCAGACACAGATGAGTTTTATCATACAATAAGTGGAAGAAACGTTTGAGAAATAATTATAATACTGATAAAATTTCTTCCTGCTGAAATATGTTGATTCATGGCGGTTGTTTGAATTTCCTGCAGCTTGATAATGATGATAATGATCACTAGGTAGTTTTGGCTTTCAAACTGGTACTCAGGGGCAGACTCAGAAGTTTTATATGGAGGGTTTGATTTTTGGAGTGTTTCACTTTGTTTAAATTCACCATTTTGCTCTTTTTCCATTGAAAATTAAACTATTTTAACTTGAAAATTGAGTTTGACTGTCTCGCGCTCTTCCAAAATCTGTCACTGGTTACTTCATGATTAGTTATTGAATGTTGTCTTTTTGAAATTTTATTGACTTCCAGGGTCTGAAGACCAAGTGAGCTTATGTTATATCCCCTTGCCCATCTATCTTCAGTTCACAAGGTTCACTCTCGTATTCCACCTGATCACACTGGAATTTTTTTATGACAAGATTTTGTCTGACGTGCAGCAGATTCAACACAAAACTGGTTCATAATCAGTATTCAGGGTGTGTTCAGAATCTGTGCAGTGTTACAAGTATTATCATCTATAGGCAAATTGAAAGATGGTCCTGCCACCTTTGGGCCAAACAAATTCAGCAAAGTGCCTTTTTCTTCATTTTGGATTACTGATCTTGTGTATAGAATAACTCAACTTAGCATGCAGTATCTTGGAATCAGATTGTGGTAACTAGGCAGCTTGCTGTTGTCACACTCATTTGCATATTATTTCAGTAAGTATCTCAGTTAAGGTGCTATTGGTAACTGTACAGTTCATGTATACAGATGTGGCACAACCAATTACCAGGAATGCATCACTTAAGCGTTTTTGCTGCACCCTGGATCAGCTGGATTTTTTTTAAGGGGCCAATGAATTTTGTACGGCACCAGTCAAACAAAAACATGCACTACATTGAATCCTGTGTCCATACTGTAGTCTGTGAACATTTACTTGTACCACTCTGAATACTATGTTTCTGATCTGATTTTGATATCACTGATGAGTTTGAATATTGGTAAGGTCCATACATATTAAATATGTGATTATATATTAATGAGTTGGTCAGTCATCTGATTGGCTGTGCTTCTGGACACTGGATATCATATTTCTTATTAGATTACCGTTATCCACATTTAATGCTTCACTGACTTTTTAAATTTTGTGTTTTAAGTTTATTTCTTACACAGTGTTTCATGCTAGAATATGAAACTTGATTATTTGCATGTCTTTTAATATCACATGCTTCCAACAAAAGTAGCTCACTGTGACCTACATTTAATATTTTACTGTCACAGGTAAAGTTTTTATATTTAGTTCATGACCACATAGTATAATGCATGCTGTATACATACTATCATGCCTAGAATCATGAAACTTTGTGAGGGGATGAATCTTGATATGTACTAAACTATCATTGCAAAAAGAGGTCATTGTGACATATTTTCATGCATCTGTAACATTAATGAAATTTTATTTAAAGTTTTCTTCTTGGGTTGAACTTATGAAACATTATAATTGGATGCATCTCTGTTAGATGCCAGCAGGTGAGTGATGTCAGGTCCATTTGTTGTACTACTTTTGAACAAACGGAAAAAAACAAGAAAATGAGATGCCTTTTTGTTATGTTCTTGAACATTACTATTATGATAACACATTTAGGTCATGGTTTCACTTACATGTAGATCAAAGTTTTGACAGATAAACTCCACTAGGGAGTTAGGTATTAACTTCTTTACAATTATGCCAAAATAATGAATAGATGATACCTTTGAAAATCAGAAATCTGAATTAATGACCATGCCTTGCACTTGTAAAGTATGCTTGTGCTTCAACTCAGACTAGCCAATAAGACATCAGCATTTTGAGTTCAGGAGACTGAGTTAAGTTGGATTTTCCTCAGAAAAGCAATATGAGCAGGGGTTCTGTTTAAGTGGGGCAGGAGTTCTGGTCAAGTGGGGCAAGGGTACTGGTCAAGAGGGGCTGGGGTTCTGATCTAGAGGGGCAGGGTGCTGGTCAGTGTACAATTCAGACTCCACATTAAATGCCTACTTTATGCAACATGGGGTAAATTTATGAACAAAAAAAATTAAAATATGTATTATGACGTGATGAATGCTCCCTTTCATAAAAATGATAGAGGGACAAAATATAGTTGTACATTTTTAATTTTGAAAATCTTTGAAAATAATGGGAGATAGAGTGAAAGTATACAGTGAGAATTTACAAATTAAATACGAAATAAAACAAATGATGATGGTTCATATTGTATTTAAAAAATGTAATACAGGTACTTAGTAGTATAGGGCAAATGATAAAACTGGGTTATGAGACTTGTTCTCTTTTGAAGTAAATGGGTAAAAATTTAAAGAACAAGGCCAAGTCAGTGTAAAAATATTTTTAAAAAAATTAAAAAAATTTGAAACAATGTTTCAGTATTGTAGCAGTTGACTGATACAGTGTCGAAATTTGTGAAGGTACAAGATTTTAGAATCCTGGTTATTATTGGATATCTCAAATCTGTTGAAAATAATTTATTTAAAGTACTGTATATGCTAGACATATGTTGAGACCAGCTACAAACTGCACAGACCCTAGATCAGCTGTTGTATAAAGTGCTGGCAGGTCTGGGTCTATGCAGTTTGTTAGGAGTACTCAGTAAAACAAACAGTATAGATCCAGCTTAAACAGTTTGAGATGACAGAGGAGAGTCTATGTTGTTTACAGTTAGATGACATGTAAATAAAGGATATTTGTTGGAAACGAGTGAATAAACATATATTTCCTTAAATGTGTGAAAATCTTCGTATTTTCACCAGTGGCAAAGCCAAGAGTATGTATATGTACTGTATAACAGATTGATTTTTTTAATGGATTTTATTTGATGTCTTTGGTTTACCATTTATGTTCTGCTGTGTTTTGTGATTATTTCTCACAGAAAATAGAAATGTTAACAAAAATCTCAGTCCAAATTCAAAGTAAAATAGCACGTGAAGGAACAAAAATAATAATTCGTATCTTGTTGGATTTGAACCGGAGTCATCTTTAACATGAGGTGACCCTATTTACCTCTCAGCTACATAAGCATCTAAGAATAATATCAAATTTCATGGTTTTAATGTTATTAATGTCTATTAACATCCAGTGAAAAAATATATTTTTTTCATTCCAGTGAAATATCAAGATTATTTCTCGCAGAAAATCCAGTAATTCACGGCTCAGCGTAAAATGAATTGTTTTATTTACCATCATATACATAGATCTATAAAAAAAATCTGTCTTCCAAAAAGGGCATAATGAATACACTTTAAGTATATGTAAAAATTAATACTATTATATCAGTGTTACCTTGGTTGGGGAGGGAGGATGCCTACTATTGTAGGAAATATTTAAAAAATAATTTGTTCATGGTACAGTTGTATTTTAATTTCTGGAGAGCAAGAATTAAAACCTAGTCACTGACAGTGCAAGAAAAGATTTATTATCAAATGTCAGTTGACTGGAATATAAAATTGGGGGGGGGGAGATCTTTTCTCGGTGGTATTGAACACTTTTGAAACTTTTTCCTGGTTGATGAATCTATTTTCTTTCTTCAGATGAAAGAGCTCAGGCTGATAGTAATTATCTAGAGCAAGAAAACTCTTTCCACTCTCTGCAAAAGCTTTTCCACTCTTGACACAAAACATTTTTGCTTGAATCTAGACTTCACATGTATCCTGTAGTTTAGTGACTTATGTTCTGTATAAAAATCTACCACATCCTAACACATAATGATGACTATTAAGCAAACAAAACAGATTAGAATTGTAAACAGTCATTAGCACTTGTATGAAGTACCATATAAAGGTGTTACTGTGGTCCAGCATTTAATATACTGATACCCAATTAGTGTTTTGTAAAGAAAACAAGCCATACTTGATGTAAGTTTGGGGATTGGTCCCATGTAGTCCATATCAATATGAATCTCAGTGATATAATGAGCCAGAGCACTGAACAGGAGATACCAAGTTAACGATTTTTTAAAACAACCTATTCAAATTGTAAAGAAATATGGGTTTAGAGAGGAAAGGGGCATTAAATAAAATGTATAAACCTATAGGTAGAGGGGCAGAGGCGTGGTAAATAAGGATTAAAATGGGTATGTCACACCACCGCTTAATTATGCTGTTTGGAAAATGTTATATGCTCAAAAATGTCTTTATAATCTCCAAACCAGGCTGTGATTTCTTAAAATTGTTAAACCATGAATCTTGAGTTTAACTTTGATGTCTAAATATAATGACATGTGATATTGGTTATACTGAGTGAAGAATCATTGAGATTTGGGATCTTTTTTCACTTTTTTTTCCTCAGTCTTTTTTCACTTTGTTTTACTGACTATATGTACTATTATAGTGGCATTGATTACCATCAGTATTCACATTGGCGAACCTTTCAAAGCACAGAATTAAAGCTCAGACTTTGAACTCGGAGACCTTTTTGAGAATTTTAACAGTTATTTTTAGTACTTTATATTTACTGTTTTAGTACTTTATTCTTGAGCATCACTCTTCATTCATAACTACTACTACTAATACTTGGAGCCTAAGAATAAAATTTATTAACCCACTTCTTATGAAGCCACCCCTTCGGCACGGAAAATCTGGCAGTGTAAGAAGGGAACAAAATGTAAAAATATACAATGTGTATGTAAGATGACCTTGAGAATGGGCTTGAGGGTTTCCATCAATTTTTTTGTCCTGTCTTTGTAATCTTGACTCTGAGAGTCCTGGAATGCTTTGTCATCATCAGGGGATGTCCACCCAGTTCTCTGTTGGCAGTTGCAATCTCCAAAGTCACAGAAGATGATAAAACTGTAAGATGGTAATGAATATCTTTTAAAACAATGTATCTGGCAATAGAACCATTAAAAGGTTGTGTTAGTCAATGAGATGCAGCGTAAAGCATTTGACAGCCGTCAGTATAATGTATTTTCAAGGTTAAAGTCACCCATTAGGTGAGGAAGATTTAATTTATGTTGCATTTGAAATAATGACAAAAGAAACTAAATTTATGCAAATAGTGAATTTGTCATATTGATGGCTTGTTAGATTGGAAGTAAAAGTAATTCAGAAAACATTGGTGTTTATTATAATAAATGCTGTTAGACAATGATTGTAAACTAAAGTTAAATGTGATCAAGATCTGGAATGGAAAATTCCATGGGTCAGCTCATTTCAGGTTAACCAGATATTCAAAAATATTAATGTTTTTATGAGTTACATCAGCTTATGATAAAACTTTTATTGCAATCATTTAAGTGTTCAAGGAAATAAATATGGTGCTGTAGTGCAGACCACAAAGTTATGGTGGTACAGTTGTCTCATTTTGATTGCACAATTAGTGCATTATGAACTATTATTTTCATTAATCCATCAAAAGGGTTGTGTGCCCCACAGATTTGGAGGGAGGGGGACACAGTGTTCCTTGCCCTGGGGATTCAGTGTACAATACTGGTGATGGGTGAGTGGTGGTCTTTTGTTGGGGGGGGGAGCAAGACAAAATGATACAAATACACTATTTTTGTATCTGTCAGGGTGACTTCCGAGTTGGGTTGGCCTCAATTAATGGAAGTATGTCCAGAGGATAGACCATTGTATGATTTGTGAGTAAAACTGCTGTTGAAATTCAGCTGTGGAGGCAGAGGAAATGAAGTGAAGAAAATCCTGAAAGGTCCATGACTAATCATGGTAAGAGTCATTGCCAGGCAGATGTACAGGTTACTTAGGAAGTTCCAACTTGATGGCATTCAAACACTTGGAAATGTTAATAATAGGAGTTGTGAAAGAGATTTCAAAATTGTAAACACCAATCACAGTAACAGTATGTTATTCACAATTCTCTTATCAGATATACCAGAAAAAAATTGCACATCTGTTTTGGAAGATAAGATAACCTTCTGAATGCCAAACATATTTTTAGCAAGTGCTTTTTATCAGCGAAAGGTATTTATGGTGGAACTTTATTTACCCTGGCCAAGACAAAGTCATTGCTTCACATAACAGACATTATTGGGTCCTCAATTTATTATTATTTATCTTGTTTTATATACATTCTGTGAGAGCATATTGGTATGTATGTATGTATGTGTGTGTGTGTATGTATGTATGTACAGAAACCATTTTAGCCAGATAGCTCATCAATTATTAGACTATAATCCATGAAATGTTATACATTTTGTCATAGTCATAAGTAGATAAACTGATTAGATTTTCAGGATATTTCAGCAGTTTTCCTTTTCTTTAACATTTTTCAATGTTTTGATTTTTTAAATACATAAACTTTGTTAGCACTATGCAGAGCCCTCATGTAGACAAATGAAATTTGTTATACATATTAGTATTCAGAAATGTAGATGGCTAATCATATTTTCTGGTAATTACAGCAATTTTTAAATTTGTTTACATAATTTTGAACTTCATCAAAAACCTGATTAGTGCATTTTTGCAAAACAACCTTGTTAGCACAATTGAGCAAAAACCACATGACATGGACCATTCAGATTTTTAATGTTAGACAACTTGCTTAGATTTTCTTAGCATTATAACAGTTTTTCTGATTTTGAATTTTGTGGGACCTGGACTGTTGTTTTTTCTCTGTGTGTTTGCAATGTCAATAGTCAATGGGGAAATGTATTTTACAAACACAGATCTAATATCGGTTCATTGTGAATAGTAGATCAAAGCTGTGACCCAGGTAGCTTTACATTTGTTTTTGTGCACTGGCTTAATTGAATCTATATAGTGTTCCCTCTCATTAAGGCTGTTCTTTGGAGTGCATTGTAATTGAGGGGAGTTCCTCTTGTGTACTGGTTTAACTTAATCAACATAGTGTTATAGGGTGCTTCCTCTGGGCAAGTCTTCCTGGAGCCATGCTATAGAACCATACACTGAGCCATGTTTTAACAAGTTGCCCAGAAACTGCTGTAAAACACAAAACAATTATATTTGATTATGTAAAATCACATTTTTTTTGGTTTTATTAAGTCTGGGATAAAACTGAAGTGGATTTAATAAAGTAGCAATCATAAAACAAAATTGTACTTATTTAATGAAATTCTTGATCATACACTATAAGAATGGGCAGGGGCCTACAGAAGTGATCATATTCACACTATAAGAATGGGCAGGGGCCTACAGAAGTGATCATATTCACACTATAAGAATGGGCAGAGGCCTACAAAAATGATCATAACACTATAAGAATGGACAGGGGCCTACAAAATGGAATAATAACTCTATAAGAATGGACAGGGGCATGCAAAGGGATCATATTTAACACTATATGAAGGGGTAGGGGCCCACAAAAGTGATCATACTCACACTATAAGAAGGGGCAGGGGCCTGCAGAAGTGATCAAACTCACACTATAAGAATGGACAGGGGCCTACAGCAGTGATCATATATATTCACACTGTAAGAAGGGGCAGAGGCCTGTACAAGTGATCATATTCACACTATAGGAATGGGTAAGGGCCTACAGAAGTGATCAAACTGACACTGTAAGAATGGGCAAGGGCCTGCAGAAATGGCCATGTTCACACTGTAAGAAGGGGCAGGGGCCTACAAAAGTGATCATACTCATGCTATAAGAAGGGACAGGGGCCTGCAGAAGTGATCATACTCACACTATAATAAGGGGCAAGGGCCTGCAGAAATGATCATACATTATAAGAATGGGCAGGGGCCTGCAGAAGTGATCATACTCACACTAAAAGAAGGGGCAGGGGCCTGCAGAAGTTATCTGGGTCTTTGATGTTTACAGCTGGATCAGACTTCTACATCAGTATGTACAGTATTAGCTATGTCATAGGTTAAACATTCTATGAGGTTTGTTGATAGTTTTTCAAAGTTAAACGTCAATAATGTGACTTTTTACAGGATATACATTTACTAATAAAAATGATCATGAAGATAAATGATAACAATAAAGAACAGAATTTAGATACACTCAACATTTGATTGGTCTAGATGATTGAAAAAAGGCTAGATAGTTGGTTTAATACACATAATTTATCTTTTACTGTGTACTTTATGGGTTTGCCATTAGTTGCTAATTTTATGCAACAGTGAAATGGTTGTTATGAAAGTTTAATAAAAAAGGAACAGCCATGATAAGATACAATGCTGGATGTGCAAATAGACCCATTGCAAACAGCATCATTTTCATTTAGGACCAATTAGATGATAGGATATGTGTGTACATTTTCATGGCTTTAGGGATGGGACAACAAACTTGTGCTAACAGATAATATTTATCAGACAACAGTCAGCTGGCCATCACATAAGCTCTTCTGGTATATGATCAGTAGATCTAAAATTACTTTAGTCTTCAGTGGTCATGAATAGTTATTTATCTTAGATTGAGGCATTGGAACAGAATGAGCTGTTGCAGCAGTAAGTTGTTGTTGTTGTTGTCGGGTTTAACGCCATTTTTTCAGCACATGATAGGCTATATATGGCGGCCAGTATTAATGGTGGAGGAAGAACCCGGGAAAACCCCGGAAAGAACCACCAACCCACGAGAAGCTACTGGCAAGCTTTCTCACATATCCACATTGGCTGAATCTTAGACTCGAACCACCACAGACAGAGGTGAGATGGTAGTGATCCGTAACGGAGAGCGCTTTAGACCACTCGGCCACTCGGGGCCCCTGCAGCAGTAAGTGTGTATCAGCAGGAAGTAAAGAGTAAGGGATTCAGTGATCTGCATGCAGAACTGTTCTATACAACAACAAAAATTGTGCGAGGAAAATATACTATTCTTTCTGCTTTTGAGGTAATACTGTAATTTCCAAATTTAACTTAAGACATGTAATTGCTACAAGTTTAAACAAGGACCAGTAAGTGTGCATTTGTGTGAGAAATTTTGGCATTTTTATACGCAGTAAGTGTGCATTTCGTTATAGCAGAGGGGTAACAATAGCTTCTTGTCATGAAGTCTCAATGGGTGGAGATGCCTCTTGGTTGCATTTATAAATTGGTCTTTATTGCCAGGTAGTTGTGATTATTAGGTGGAGATCTCAAAAGTTTCTAAGTTTTTGACCCAGAGCAAAGCCACTGTGATTAAGGATGGTCCCCAAGGTCAGTGTCAGTTGTATGTGTACACTTGTTATTTCATGCCCAGTAAATGTATATATGGTTATATGGCACAGTCTGAATAGCTTTGTTATGATCCAGAGCAAAGTTCCATGGTGATAAGGAGAAACCCCAGCCCATCACCCAGTGTGACATTTGTTGTCAGCTGGACTATTGATAACACATGCCTGTGAAATGACACTTGAAACATGCAGCTTGGGTTATTTAAAATCACCCTTACCATCCAGCCCCACCCCCAGGGATGTGATCAGAACCATGAGTGCTGGCACAATCTATACCCATATGACTTAAATTGTATATGTCTAGGTTTAAGAGTGAAGGAGGAGTTCAAGGAAAATACATACACACATATGCCTGTAAATGCATAGATGTACTGCATCACAATATTCCTGGGCATTTATAAAAGCATTGGCATAATTAATTTTATAAACAATTGAAACATTCTGCATGTATTTGTTTTTTTAAGCAGAAAATGCTACCAAAACATTTAATCTAAGAATCTGAGCAGATGACTTTGTTGGCACCATGGAACTAATTGTGAGTCAAAACATGGGAGTTCCAGTTTCAGCATATGTTCAGTATTCCTGTGTCACAAGTCTAAAATACTTTTCATAGCAGAAGAATTGTTTCAAAACTGTATTTGCCTGCATGTGAGTGACTCCTCAGTTTGGCTGCTGAATTCATTGTTGCTACATATCATATTAGGTCAGTTGAAGCTAAAAAAAGATCTTCATGTCTGTTTTCACAACATTATATATACAGTTTGAATTTCAGGAGAAGCAGCTACTGCAGCCAGGCTCAAAAATGAGATTTTTGTTTGAAACTTTTTGTGAATCAAAATAATTGCTTGTTTTAGTGAAAAACTTTGATAAAAAATATCTTGGTAGAATATCCATGAAGATGTTGATGTTCATCAGAAAGCAGCAAATATCATTCTTGGTGATTATATCTACTTTTCTTAAAAACTTTTGCAAAAATACTTTGTTCACCACAAGTGCACAAAACTGACTGAAATTTGAAAGTTGTGACTAAATCTACAAATGAGATATGTTACCCCTCATGTAAATGAACAGTTTGGACAGAACTGATGGGCAGAAAACTGCACCAATGCAAGTTCTGCAGATCATAGACCAGACAAGCTTACTTGATGGTCTGTTCTTCCTCATCTGCCCACCATTAGCTCTTGTTATCTCTAAATCTCCTTAACTGCTTGTTAGGTTGCCATGACACTTTATGTAAATGTTCATCCCATGGTGTACTTGGTCCTTACTGAAAATGGAGCTGCTCAGACATCTAGTATGTCTGCTACAGTAATGATCTTGAAAATATTTGCATTGATTACTGTGCTGAATAGCTGGTCATATCAACATGGGATTTTCACTTTAAGACTTCTTATGATGTCTAGTTGGTCGTAAATGAAAATGGTGCCAATCTGTTGTTCAGTATAGCCACCACAGCAGCTCTTTTGAAATCTTATTATTGCTACACCTTGAATGCTAAGTTCCCATTAATATGGAGTCACTGAGCTGATGTTTTATATGGCCACCTCAGTGACCATTTTGAAAATCTTGTAATCACTGCTGCTCTTGAACAAAAAGTAACATTGCCATGAATTTACTATATATACTATATAATGCAAACTTCAGCAAATACAATTTGAAGAAAACTATTACATAGAATTTGAATATATTGGACAGTAGCTTCCTGGCAAAAATGTCTTTCATTTGTATTCAAAAGTTGGCAATATGTCATCTATTATGGCCACCATTACTAAAAATGGAAAACCTTCAGATGTCTTCTCAACAACCTTAGAGAAGAGATGGACCAAATTTGACAGAGTGTTATAACATAAGAGGCCTTTTAACTTTATATAGACTATTCTGATCTGCCATTAGATAAGGCTAATGTGAATAAAAATAGACAATTCCAAACAGTTTCTTTAAATAAAAGTGCCGAACAGAATTTGACCAAATTTGAAAGACAGCATTGTAGTAGGAATTCCTTTCAAAATCTTAAAAATGTTGCCCATCATCTGTATTCTGATATCTATCCATCGTCATTGGTAGTTTCTTTTATTGCTACTCCTCCTGAACTACTTCAGGTATTACCATGAAACATATACACACATTCATACCAATGTCAAATTGGTCCTAAATGAAAATGGTGTCATTTGAACATCCAGTATAGCCACCTCAGTGGCAATCTTGAAAATGCTTCTCCTGAATATAGGGTCATATTGACATAGGGTTTGAATAGATACTTCTCCTGAATATAGGGTCATATTGACATAGCGTTTGAATAGAGACTTCTCATAATGTATTATTGGTTCATCATTTAAATCTTGGAATCACTGTTGAATTTATGGTCATATCTATATGGGGTTTTCACAAAAAAGACTTCTTATAATGTCTGGTTGAATAATGGTTCAAATCTGATATCATTATGACCACTCTGGCAGTCATCTTGTAAACCTTGTAATCACTACTTATAAATGGAAGGTCAAAGTGGGGTTTTCACCAGAAGACTTCTTATGATGTCTAGTTGATTATAAATAAAATTGGTGCCAGTCTGACATCAAATAGGGTCACAATGGCAGTCATCCTGAAAATCTTGTTTGTTTCTTATGCAGGGTGGATTGTAACATAGACAGAGGATTTGCTTTAAAAGACTTCATGTGATCTCTAGTTGGTCATAAATTTAAATGGTACTGACCTGAGCACTACTATGGCTACTGTTGCAGCCATCTCGGAAATGTTGTATTGCTGCTACTGCTAAACTAAAAGTTGTATTGACATGGGGTATTCACCAGAAGTCTTTTTATGATGTTGTTGTTGTAGGGTTTAATGCCATTTTTCAGCACACGATAGGCTATGCATGGCGGCCAGTATTAATGGTGGAGGAAGAACCTGGGAAAAGCCCGGGAAGAACCACCGACCCATAAGAAGCTACTGGCAAGCTTTCTCACATACCCACACTGGCTGAATCCTAGACTCAAACCCACGCAGACAGGTAAGATGGCAGTGATCCGTAATGGAGAGCGCTTTAGACCACTCGGCCATTCGGGGCCCCTCTTGTTATGATGTCTAATTCATCCTAAATGTATAAGACGTGTTACATCCTGTAGGGCAACTTATCAAAGCTGTCTTGTAAATTTTATCATTACCTCTCATGTACCATGGTTCCCATGCTACTGGGAAAAAGTTTGGAGAAAGAATTGGTTTGTTCCTGACCTTGAAAGCCCTTGAATTTTTGGGAAATTTCAGCTGCCACTTAAATCTCAGAAACAAAAATGTGTACCGGTAATTGAGTTGTCATTCAGTTGTGTTAAATTTATTGCATTCTGAACAGAATCTTTGGAGTTTGCAGAACTCCCTTACAGTTGAAGTACATTTATTATATGAATCATTTGGGTCCTTGCCCTAAACATACTTGTTTCATCAATCCAGGGACGCTGGTGATCAGACTAGTCTAGTAGACTGGTTACCAAGCAGTTGGCTTCACGTTGGATCTTTTATTGTACAGAAGTTGTGAAGACTAGTCAAGTGTCACATTGTGCCATTGTCTGAGAGAGTTGTCTGCAACATAAGACCTTGATAAGTTTAAGAGAAAAATAATAAAGCTTATCTTCCCCAGATATGCACCATGTGCTTTGATAAAAATCTTTGCTTATTATTTGGTAATTTGCACTGGGTCAGTTTTTCAGTGCCGAGTCCCAGTCTCTGGGCAGTGCTTGACATTGATGGCATTTACTGTACAGTCCATCATCAAATTACATTGAAAGTAGATGTTCAGAGCACCAACCAGATATAAGTGGATTTTTAAGAAAGAAAAAAATTGAGTCCTTACATAAATGTATATTAAACATTGAAAACAACCATTTTCTAAAATAAACTTTGTTCTGACCAACATATGCAGTTAAGCAGAAGTTAACATTTTGTGTGTGTTCATGTGCAAATTGAATTGATTACATGCAGATTTATATGAATTTCAATAGTTACACTTGTTTCTAGTGACAGCATCTTGTGGTTTTTACTATGTGGCATATGTCTAATTTTGATTTTAAAAATTGACGTATTTGGCACCAGTTTGTTGTTGATTCAGTTCAGTAAGGCTTATACATGAACCTTGAAAAAATCATTATTATTTAGGAGAAAGAACTTGTACAAAATTTTTGAAAAATGTGGGGAACTCTGCAGAACAGAAATTCATATTGATATTGGGTTTTCACTAAAAGAATCTTAAAAAGTGTCTAGGATTTAATAAATGAAATTGATGCCGACCCAACAACCAATATAGCCACTATGGTTGGCATGAAAAACTCTTAGTACTGTTCCTTCTGAATGGATGGCCATAGCAACATGAGGTTTGACTTTCTAAGGTATCTCGTTGACTTTAAATCAAAATTAGTGCTAATTGGACATCCAAAATGGCTGCCACAATAGCCATCTCAAAAATCTTGTTATTTCTATTCCACCAGAACAGTGGTCATACTGACATAGGGTTTTCATCAAAAGACTTGTAATATTGTATAATGAATGTATATAATTAATGTTAATGAAAATCATCCAGTGTGGTGGCCGCCACAGCCAATTTGAAATAATTCTTATAGCTCAAGAATGTCACACATCATTTCAGCACTTAGCAGTTACAGATAAATGGTCTTATTTTGGATTCTTGGAGTTTCTTTTTGGCCATTGGAGATCAGCCTCTCCAAGAGAGTCGCATTTAAGTTCATGTACAGTGAAGTGTTGTATATCTGACTGTGACAGAAGCAGACTTTTACAGAATGTTTCCATGCCCAATGTGTCCTGCTTCTTGTAAGTGGCAGCTGATGGAGGAAGGAGCCACATGTGACTCAGTGGTTAGTGTGCTTGACTCGCAACCAAAATGGTGCAAGTTTGAATCCTACCATCGGCTCAGCCCAGATTGATTATATGGTGTCCTTGGGGAAGGCATTTTGCTCAAGTTGTTTTGGCATTAAATAACATACATGTGTTGCTGTGGCATAAAACATGAAAGCAAACAATGAACTGTATTATATTATTGTGTTTATTAGATTACTGGAAGCTGTATTAAAGATAGCAGATTGTACATATTTGATCATGCCTAGACTATCATGAGCGTGGTTTTTCACTTGCAACCAGAAATGAAGTTCAGTCTAAACCACAGCTTAGATGTTTTGATTACCTTGTTTCAGCTTTATTCTGAACACAAATCCATTTCCTTTCATCATAACAAAGGTCACCAACAAATGCAAACAACAATATGCGAAATAGTTTTCTGGTCACAGAGCCAAAAACAAACTAAGACTGATTCATGGCGAATTAATTTAAAACAAAAATGGAAGCATTTCAGACAGTGCTATAGGGTACTTTGCAGTCTTCAGTACATCTGTTTGTATTAAGTATGAGTATGTACTGGATTGATCTTGTCCTGTTATTAGGATATAAATATTTGCTGTCAGAAAATATCAGTATTGAGTTTGCAAAATATTCAAGTCTGTAAGTGGTAGTTAAAAAAAGTATTTGCCAACAGGAAACTGTCAGCCTAATTTGTGCCTTTGAGATGATTAAAGAGTGTATTTTTGTTTCCTATGTAGACACTATTTGACCTACCTTCTGGATATGATCAAAGTGTTGAATTGGATTCACAACCATTGTATAATTCTTAGTTACAGCAGCATCTATGGTGTATATCTGCAATACAGGTATTAAGAAGGTAGTGTATAATTCTTAGTTACTGCAGCATCTATGGTGTATATCTGCAATACAGGTATTAAGAAGGTATTGTATAATTCTTAGTTACTGCAGCATCTATGGTGTATATCTGCGATACAGGTATTTAGAAGGTAGTGTATAATTCATAGTTACTGCAGCATCTATGGTGTATATCTGCAATACAGGTATTAAGAAGGTAGTGTATAATTCATAGTTGCTGCAGCATCTATGGTGTATATCTGCGATACAGGTATTTAGAAGGTAGTGTATAATTCTTAGTTACTGCAGCATCTATGGTGTATATCTGCAATACAGGTATTAAGAAGGTAGTGTATAATTCATAGTTACTGCAGCATCTATGGTGTATATCTGCAATACAGGTATTAAGAAGGTAGTGTATAATTCATAGTTGCTGCAGCATCTATGGTGTATATCTGCGATACAGGTATTTAGAAGGTAGTGTATAATTCTTAGTTACTGCAGCATCTATGGTGTATATCTGCAATACAGGTATTAAGAAGGTAGTGTATAATTCATAGTTACTGCAGCATCTATGGTGTATATCTGCAATACATGCATTAAGAAGGTATTGCTGTCCTAGGGAGGAGTCTTAAAGTGTTAAACTTTTGTTTGTTTTTTTAAAAACTAAATCACCAGCTCTTTTTGGACAATAACCCATTTGAAATTAGAAATAGCAGAACATTGTCAGTTTTCTTAATATTGGGATCAATATGTAGATGTGACATCTAACTGTTTATCATTCCTTTTTTTATCCATTGCTTGGACTATAAACAACTAAACTTCTTATACTCATCCATTAGGTACACGTCTGCCTGGTATAGGGCAAGCACCACAGACAGCAAGATACAGTATTTTAATTGGCATTTATTGGTCATGTATATATTGTGTGTTATGCTTCCTGACTAGTGTTGACGAATTTTGTGCTTATATTTTAATGTTATACTTTTGTCTTTATAGGAAGTGAATATCTGGAACCTGCCAAAAATTCTGTGAGTGACAACTTCAAGAACTTCCAAAACACACAGACATATAGTGTCCAAAATATTCAAGAAGATCAGACATGGATGCGACCAAAGCGGCACTCCATCAGTTTTATGGATTACCGCCGTGGCAAAAGTTACATGGAGAAAAATCGTCTGATAAGCATTGAAAATGTTGAAAAGGAACGTCTTATGGCAATATATGATATACCACCCCGTCGCATTCGGAAAGTTGAGTCGTTCCAGCCTGAAAAACAGAACAGGGAGGATATGAAAACTGTGCAGATGAATGGAAGGGTTCAGGATGTTGAACATGGAGCATGGTGTTCAGGAGAGTACAACAACAATGTTATGTCATACCAGATCCCAGCCCCCATGGCAGAGCCACATCCCAAGGGGTCCAATCATACAGAAGAGGACTCAATTTATGGCAGTCACACATTGATTCAGAGCAGGGACAACAGCCTACACAACAGAAATAATGAGACAAACCTTAAGACTGTTCCAATGTCATCAAGTGCTCCTGCTTTATGTGGCTATGGGAATGTATTCATGGATCAATATAATGACTACAGTCAGTCAATGCCAAATGAAATAGATGAGGAGATTGATCATGTTGCAGGATTGTCTCATAGAAGAAAGGCTTTGGAAAAATTGCAGCAAGAAGAGATTGACTTGCAGAGAGAAATGTCACTTCTGGATGAAATTCTACAGGTACTCATCACATACACAGATAAACATTTACCCACAAATTTGCTTTGTGCAGTTGCTTTAAAGCATTTTCATAGAAAAAAAATACACTGAAAGGTAGATTGAAAATGAATATACGATATTTCATCATTGATATCCTTACTGGGTCAACATTTAAAAATTTGATAAATGTAGGGGTAGGCTTATCATTAAAATGAAAATGTTGCCTTAAACTTTTACGGATTTGAAAATTTTTGTGAAAAGTGGTGATGTGTTATTTATGAGATGTTACAGTAAGTAAGACAAGTGACATCAGCTGTATATAAGAATTTAATAAAGTTGGTATTTTTCTTACTGGTTTGTAACTAAGGACATTTTAAAAATTGTATGGGTATCTTGTAGATGCTGCTAAACCTGTATTATGGGTTGTGACTAAGACTAGTTTAGCTACCCGTACATAGATACTTGTACAAGATCTGACAAATTTTAAAACCAGATAGTAGTTCAGCAGGTTATCAGGAAAGAAACCCCAGCAGCACCATAAAGGTCAGGTAGAAACTTGAATATGAATGGGTGGTCATATCAAAACTGGGTTTTGCTAAAGTTTACAAACAATTTTGCAATTAATAAAAATTTCAATATTTTACATCACTGGAATGGTGGTAGCCATTCAAGTGTACAAGAGCAGTCCACTTATAAACTTGTGAAATACAATGATACCTCTAATGTTTCACAAATGGTAGAGGGATTTTATTGAAACAAGGTGTAATAACAGTAATGGTATTGACAATGAAATGAGTTTATTTATTATATACGTAATGTTTTCTGAACTAAATTTGACATTTAGAAGTTATTTCTCTTAAGGCAGCAAAAAATTGAAGTTTTTGAATTTGACAATTTTATATAGTGATCATTTTTATTTGTCCAAACTTGAGCAAAGTTAGACCCTTTTTTTGGACTGTTTCTTGTCTGTGTGGTCCACCCCCACATCCCCACATACCAGTTTCTTTTTCTTAAGCATTAAACTGGAGAATATTTTGTGAAAATAATAAATGGGGATGGGAGTGTGGTGCTTTGAGGAACTGGCAGTTTTTCATTTTACTTCTAAATACTGTCAGTATTTGCTTATAAAACCTGGCCATCGGGGGTACCATCTTTTCCCTCAAGAGAATCCACAAGAACACATGGATATCATCAGATCATGTGACAGAAAATCAGACTGACCACATTTGCATAACCAAGAAGTCCAGAGATCCCTGCAAGATGTGAGGGTGAAGAGGGGAGCAGATGTGGCATCTGACCACAACTTAGTTGTCGCAAGGCTGAAACTTAAGCTGAAGAAGAACTGGATGGAAACGAAAGAGAAGTAAACAAAGTTTAACATCAGCTTGTTGAAAGATGCAAAAACTAAAGAAGAATACAGACTGACACGTAACAACAAGTACCAAGTGCTACAAGAGCTTCTTGAAGAGAAGGAAGACAATGTGAACAACAGATGGCAGAAAGTTAAGGAGGCAGTAAAATCAACATGCCAAGAAGTACTAGGCCACACGAAGCCCCAGCAGAAATAATGGATTTCAGCCGAAACATTGCACAAAATCCAGGAGCGGAAACAGAAGAAAGCAGCAATAAATAGCAGCAGGACAAAAACTACAAAAGTAAAGGTACAAAAAGAGTACACTGATGCCTGCAGAGAAGTGAAAAGAAGCATCAAGATAGACAGGAGAATCTACGTTAAAGGACTGGCAGCAGAGACAGAAGAAGCGGCCGGAAGTAGAAACATGAAGAAGCTGTACGACATCACCAAGAAGTACAGCAAAACAGAGAGACTCATAAAGGACAAGCAGGGAAAGACCATAGCAAGTACAGAACACCAATTGAATAGATGGGCAGAACATTTTGAAGAACTGTTGAACAGGCCAGCACCACTAAACACCCCAGAAATCCACCCAGCCAACGCAGATCTCCCCATAAGCTGTGACAATCCCACCAGAGACGGGATCAGGAAAGCCATCACCCAAATGAAGAATGGCAAGGCAGATGGACCAGATGGCATCCCAGCAGAAGCCCTCAGAGCCGACCTGGAGACTTAAGTGGAAATGTTATAACCCCTCTTTGAGAAGATCTGGGAGGAAGAAGAAATACCGACTGACTGGAAGGAGGGATACCTCATCAAGATCCCAAAGAAAGGCGATCTCAGCAACTGCTTCAACTACAGAGGAATCACACTCTTGTCAGTACCAGGGAAAGTCACAACCAGGTCCTCTTGGAAAGGATGAAGGAGGCCGTCGACCCACAGTTACGAGATGAGCAAACAGGTTTCTGGCAGAACAGATCATGTATGAACCAAATAGCTACTCTTTGCATCATAGTTGAGCAATTGTTGGAGTGGAATTCTTCAGTCTACATCAACTTTGTTGTTATTAGAAGGCATCCGGCATCATGGACCAAGAGACACTCTGGAAACTTCACCACTACGGCATCCCAACCTAGCTGGTGAACCTGATCAAGAACGCTTATAACGGAATGTCCTGCAGAGTCATTCATGCAGGACAGCACACAGACAGCTTCCTAGTGCAGACTGGCATGAAGCAAGGCTGCTTGCTGTCGCTAGTTCTCTTTTTTCTCACCATCAACTGGATTATGAAGACATCCACCAAAGGGCGGAGAAATGGCTTGAGGACCTGAATTTTGCCGATGACCTAGCACTCCTATTCCATAATCAGTAGCAAATGCAGGACAAGACTGATTTACTGGCAGCCACATCAGCACAGGTTGGCTTTAACATCCACAAAGACAAGACCAAGATCCTCAAGATCAATTATGTCAGCAACAAACTAGTCACACTGCATGGAAGCCCCCTGGAAGAGGTGGAGTCCTCTACATACCTAGGCAGCATTATCAACCAGCAGGGTGGCACAGATGCAGACATCAAGGCAACGATTGGAAAGGCGAGCGCGGCCTTCATAAAGCTCAAGAACATCTGGAGCTCCAGAGAAATTTCCTTGACTACCAAGATCAGTGTTTAACTCCAGTGTGAAGTCAGTTCTACTGTATGGAGCAGAGACCTGGAGAACCACCAAGTCGGCCATAAAGAGAGTTCAGACCTTCATCAACAGCTGCCTAAGAAGAATTCTCCAGATAAGCCGGCCAGACACCATCAGCAACACCAACCTGTGGCAGAGAACCTCCCAGAGTAGAGGATGAGATCAAGAAGAGACAGTAGGGTTGGGTAGGACACACCCTACGTAAGCCGCCAACCAACATTACCAGACAGGCATTGAGGTGGAACCCTCAAAGCAAGTGGAGAAGGGGTTGACCAAGAAATACCTGGCGACGTGCCCTCTTGAGGTAGACATCTCTAAGATGGGTCACACCTGGAGTCAGCTCGAGGGGATGGCACAGGACAGAAACTTCTGGCGATCTTTTGTGCATGGCCTATACCCTAGCAGGGGTGACAAGCAAAACTAACTGATTTGCTTATAAATTGAATCAAACTGCACATACTCAGATTTGCCATTATATATTGCACCAGCAAATTGAAGCTTTTAGGTAGAGTCAGTAGAACAAAGAATATAGACTCTGGCTACTGCATTATGTGACAGCTGATTGAGGTCTGTGTAGTTTTGTGGTTGGACTTATAAGCAAGAATATATGGTAACAACACCTGAAATGGCTTACTAAGAATAAAAAATTGTGGAATTACAGCTGTCTTTAACCTTTGAACTTTTGGACTTTGATGATAATCATGACCCAAGTGGAGTATGTGAAACAAAACACAAATGATGAGTTAACAGTTTGTGCAAATTAAGTTAAATTGTAAGGAACATAATTAATGCACATCAAAGTAGTGTCTGTTTCCCTGTATGGTCCAATTGAAAAGTGATTTTAAGCATGGATAGGTTTGTCAGTTGACAAATTCCTTGTATAAACATGCATCAAGGAAAAGAACAGCTATGGCATGTTTTGTTCAACTGATGCAGTATCACTGTTTGCAAAAGATTATAGTGTGGGAAATATCAGTTTAAGTTTTTGTGGGTTATATAGCAGATAATAGGTTTTTAGAGGTAGAACTTATGAAGACCCTGGAAAGGACCACTGACCTGCATAAAGCTACTGGCATGCTTTCTCACGTACCCATATTGGCCGAGCCTGAGACTAGAATCCATGTGGACTGAGGTGAGATGTCAGTGATCTGTAAAGGCATGCACCTTAGACCACTTTTGGCCACCTGGGGCCCAGGTAATTATATCAATACTCAGAGTTCATGAGCTCATTAAATTTTATATCATTACAATTTCTAATGTACAAATTATAGGAATATAGGAATTGTCTCAAAAAAATAAAGGGTCTAAAAAATAAAGGGTTTTATTTACAAAACTATTTAGGAAAATACAGCGTTTTTCTCAAGCAATTGTAAGTTAGTTTTTACCAGATTCAAAGCATTATCAGTAGTGAGGACTGGTCAGAATTCAAATACAAAAATCATTAACAGAAAATAAAAATCTTGTGTTTACTGGTAGAATATATTGCTTCTTACCCTCCTCGCAGCCATCCTTCATTTATCACCTACTGTTCATTATCTACTGAATATAATGTTAGCATGCATCAGACAGGTGACAAGACATGTAAAATAACCTATTGTACTTGCAGAGTAACTTGAATTGACCTATAGACATATATTTCGCCCAGTCATGAATAGAATAAAACAATAGTCCATGCAAATCAAATATGCATAATTGAAATAAATCTTAGTGCTTATTTGGAGTATCACACTTTGATTGGCACATTAGGAATGTTTAAATACCTCAGATTTAATTTGTACAAAATTATTAAAAAAAGGATTAGTTTAAACAATCTGAACAAATAAGTGAGAAATAAAAACAAATATTGACTGATTTGATACCATGGTAATCATGTTTGAAAGAAACAAGCTGTGCTTTTTATGAACAAGAAGCAAATTTATAATCACTTTGGATTAACCCAAAATCATTGGGGATGGTGAAAAAGCATGGTGAGAATATTCAAAGATGTAAAGGAAATGCTGAATTTAGAGTTTGTCTTATTATGATTATTTTCTCTTCATCTCTGGTTCAGATGTGGCAATGCTTTTTTAAAACATGCTTCTCACTTGTTTGCACTTTTCTCAGAGTTTTTACTATTATTTCTTGCATATTGCACTCTTTTCCTACTCAAGTAGTCTTTGCTGGCATCTTATTTTCTCTAAAGGGTAAAGTTACTGAGCAGTATACATGGAAGCTGTTTCAGGCAGCATTGTACATGGAAGCTGTTTCAGTTAGCAGTATGCATGCAAGCTGTTTCAGGCAGCAGTATACATGGAAGCTGTTTCAGTTAGCAGTATGCATGGAAGCTGTTTCAGTCATCATTTAATCAGCTGTCAATGCCTGTTGATTACTTCGCTTTTCTTTTGAAGCATTATCAGGTTTCTCCTTTTTTTCCATAAGCTGATTGGCAGCCTCAACATCTACTCTTAATGCTTCCTCCCACCCAGGAAGCTCTCTTGTTCCTTACAATTTAATTTCTTCCAAGTTTCTGTGGGTTTTTCTTGCTCCTTTTTTTTCATCCTCCTCTTTCTGCATTTTCTTCTCTATCAGATTTCAAAAGAACTCCATCTTAATGACAAATTTTTCCATTTCCATTGTGGAATGGGTTTTTTTGTGACAAATTTGCTGAGGTTTTTCAGATTCAAAATAACTCAGACTACCATCTTATTTCCTGTTCTGTATGTGCTAACTTCTATCAACCTTGTTTGAGAAACCCCTCAATTTCAGTATGAATTAGTAATGGTCTGCCTTAGACACAAAGACACGGTGATCCCATCAAGAGTGCTCTTAAAAGTCACTTTTTTTCAACTGCAAGAACAAACTTAAAGACCTAATAATGTTCCCTACCTTAAATATTTTCAACATGTTTTTTATGTTTTTTAATTTCATGGTGTTTATTTTTTTGGTAATAATATCATTATATATGTTTTGTGTTATTTTTTTTTATAGGTGATGTCTAATGTTGTAAAGCGCTTAGAGCTTCTAAAGATTAGGTGCTATACAAAGTCCTCATTATTATTATTATTATTATTATTATTGACCTGTATGGCTTTAGGAATTTGAAACTGACAAGGTTTTTGAAAATGTTCAGTATGTTAACAGAATGTAAAGTTGAAGTATTTTATGTTAATACTTTGCCATGCAGTTTGTTTAAACAGCAAATTTTACTGACAAAAGTTATTGGCAGTGTTTTTAAAAAAAATAATTTGATAAACTTTGACATTCTGGTTTATGGAGTCAGTAGATGAAAGGAGGGTCACCATGCTATTGACATCATGACTAACTTGGCTGCAGTCTGCACAGGCATTCAAGATTGGGATTGTGGATTATGCCCCTTGCTTTGCCTTTGGGACCTTTTCCTCTGAATCATCCCTGATATTTTTGTATCCAGTGACCCTAGAAAAAGGCCCACTATTGAAATGATAGAATAAATTGCTGTCATGATGGGAATCTACTCTTTCAGGTGGTTTGTAATTGTTATTAGTGCCTGCACATAGTTGCTGAAATTGCATATTCTGGTTTCATCATTCCCTTCATCTCAATCTAAGATCCTTTACAAGCATAGTACATTTCTGCCTATTTGATCTGCTGGAAATCTTGATTGATATGCACAAGATGATCCGCCAAGTGGTCTAAAGCGCTTTTTGTTATGGATCACTGCCATCTCACCTATGTCTGCGAGGGTTCAAGTCTTGGATTCAGCTAACGTGGGTATGTGAGAAAGCTTGCCAGTAGTTTCTCTTGGGTCGGTGGTTCTTTCCAGGGTTTTCCTGGGTTCTTCCTCCACCATTAATACTGGCCACCATGTATAGCCTATCGTGTGCTGAAAAATGGCATTAAACCCTACAACAACAACAACAACAACAACAACAAGATGATCCATCAACTGGATCAAAGGCACTGGTGCTTTTTGTAAGGACCCTTGCACTCACCGTAATTTCACATTCACGGTTTTTGTGTTGCTTCTTGTCTTTATATTTCTTAATTAATCCCTGACACAGATAGGTTGGAGCAATTCTGCAGCATTAAATAATTTTCAGAAATGCTTTTTATTATTTTCTTCACTGCTGTGTCTATAACTTTAGCAAGGTATTCAGTGACAGACAGCCCACACTTCTTAAATATACAAAGTTTCAAGATCATCAGCATGCACAGTTTGATAGATCTTTTTTACACAGGGATCCATCAAGTCCCATGAATCAGTAATTTATTGACATCTATTGATGCTTCTAGTATATGTGTCCCATGTCTTATGCTGATTCAGTACTCACGGTGGCAATGCAAACATTCACTGTACTTTTTTTTTGAGTTCTGTTATTACATGCTGAGTTTTTGACCAGTGTACACAATATTCTTCTTGCTGACTAGTTCATAACAATGCACAGACTAACACGAGACCTATACATGATTTGTAACAATCCCAAAGCAGTACCATAGGGACAATGGAATTCGGGCCAAGGCCCACGTTTTGTTATAAGGATTCATATGTACTGAAACCTTGCCACACAATGTATTAAAATATTCTATGGCTACACAGTTGCATAGGACACTTAAGAGCACATTATGCCTGGTTTTGAATATAAAGAAACGTAATGTTTGTTAGTAAAGTCTGTGAAATATGACACTGATGATCTTATATTCTGGTGTGTACAAATTGCTGTTGTTCTTTCTAGTCAAATCTTGAACTCATTTCCAAGAGAGCATTGTGGTGGGGCAGGAGTGTCTAAAATGAATCAGTCGTACTAAATTTTCTGAAGTTACGTTTGACTGACAAGGTTCATGCAGTAGGATCTAAACTGAATAAGTCATACTAAGTTTTCTGAAGTTATGTTGACTGACAGGGTTTGTGCAATCTTGAAAAGTTCTTTAAATTTGGTGATTACTATAATAAGCGCTTGATCTTGAGGTGGGCTCCGAAGGTGCTTCAGAATACTCTTTAGTCCTTGAAAAATGCTTGAATTTCAAAACAAGCATTTCATCAGTGAACACTATTTTATTGATATAATTATGTAAAAGAAATAATAATGATCAATTAAAGAAGTTTGAAACTTGATCTTGAAATGGTAATTCAGTGTTGTGTCGCTTACATGATTAGGAAGACTTCCATTTAGGTTACTTATGTGCATATTGGTATTCAGCACTGTTTGGGATTTATAACGATCTCATTGTTAATAAAGTTAGAAACTCAATCTTCCTAAAATTGTACTTCCATGTTGGTCCACTTATACATTCATTAAGACTTCTAGATGGGTGACTTGTGTGCTTATTGGTACTCACCATGATTTGGGATTGGAACCACAACATATTGTTTAAATGAATGGATGACATCTTGGTCTGTGACTTGTTTCGGCTGAAAATGCTATTGGTATTATATATGGGTGAATAAGTCAAATGATAAAGAAAGACCTAAACTGTTATGTGTGATGTTTGTGGATGGAAAATTGACATTAGATCATTGTATGAAAGTCCTTAGTGTGAACTTTACTTTTCATTTCAGTTTATATGCAGTTAATTATAGTGCTAGAAAATTACATTTATATCCTTGAACATGTGTTGAAAAGTCCTTGATTTACCTGATGGATTGTCTGCATAAACCATCAGTGAACTTCGTGGCAGCAAGATTGTTAACATGGATCTCTTTGGTATCTTGTTGGTTCAGTTCAACATGATGTCTCAGTACAGAATTTTCTGTTGAAACCTATGCTTGTAGTTCCTGATGCCGTGTTGGATTTGCCAAAATGTAATACATGGCAAGTTCTACTATGAATACCATATTATTTTATCAAAAGTTATTTTTTTTTGTTTTGACAGATGGAGTAGTAAATTTTGAGATGGACTGGTAATTCTGCAAGTAATATGCCTGTTTAGCATGATTTCAAAAATTATTTTGAACTTTCACAGACTTCCATTTGAAGCATGCTGCAGAATGTGAAGTCCAAGTTGAAGGATTTCACGGACAAGGTACTGCAGCTTCCAGTACTATGTCTATTTTGGAGTAGTCTCTACAAACATCTGATCTCCGTAGCTATTAAACAATGAGATGATAAAGGTTACAACATTTGTTTTGCAAATTGATTCCCAAGACTGAGATTAAAGAAAACACTTTAAGGGCAGGGGTGGGAGAGGGCATATCTCTAACGTAAAGCGACATGCACCATTCTACTATTTCAGTAAGAACACTATATTTTCAGTGAATTAAGATCCTAATTCATACCACAGGGAATTGAAATTGTATGTTTTCTGCTTCAGGTATGTAAGATAGAAGAAAACCGACATGAAAAGAGTTGCCAACAGAAGCCACCACCCCTGCCATTAAAGGGTTTCAAACCAGGACGCAAGTCAGAGCCACCAAAAGACAATTTTGTGGACAATATCAGTTCTTCATCACATAGATCAGGGGGAAAACCATTTTCCTCAGGATATTCAGACAGTGCTCTGCTAAGTCCAAATCTTCTGAATAAACTAAAGAAGATTCCATCCGGATCAAAACTTTTGGCTCCCTTGCCTTATGTCAATTTGGAGAAGTTTGATATTGGGGATGTTGGGGCGGACCATGTGCATATGCCTGCCTCAGTATCAGCCCAATGTCGGGGTGGGACCTGGTGTGTCAGAGATAAAAAGTCGCAAGGCTATGATAATGTTAAGAATGAAGATGTGATCTCAAACAAGGAAAATTCACATTTGTCAGCGCCTTTACCTGTAAGTCGGGAAAATTTGCGGTTAAGTGGAAGAAGTGGTTCTGAGTCCAGACTTGTACCAAAAAAGTCAGAACAATCTGTAGAAGATGAGCCCATTTACACGAATGAAAAGAGGAGAAAATCAGATACTCCACCCCCTGAATTACCCCCCAAAGGACAATATCTATTGAGTAGAAGTAGACAAAAACTTAACTTTAGTGTTCATTCTCGTCCACCACCTCCAATGCCACTAGATCGAAAACAGTTACAGTGTCCATCAGGAGGCCGGGACATCAATTGTCTTCAATATCAGAGTCCTCGTCGAGGTGTGAATCCCATTCCTAGTCCAAGTGCATCTGAAGATTCATACTTCATAATGTCTAGTTTTGCAAAAGAACCAGTAACTTGTATGACCCCGTCCACCGAGTCAGGTTGTGACATGGTGGCTGATCGTCCTGTAGTTAAGCTTCTAGGCTGGGGTTCCAGGTCTTCATCAGCCATGAAATCAAGGTCTGCTACCTCATCCGAATCTGAAGGCTATATGGACATGTCTGGAGTCATCAATACAGGGAATCAAAGTTCAACTTTTTTTTCAACTGCAGGTGCTGAGTCATTGTGTTCAGATTCATTTTCAACGTCAGATTCCCTGTCATCATTAAATCCCACTCAGACCTCATCATCTTGCTCTTCCTCATCCCGTCCAAAATACTTTCGCTCATTTAGTGCCTCAAGTGGTGCTGATACCAATATATCACCATCCCCAGAGCTTCGTAAGGCTCGCAGACCAGACTCTATCAGTATAAGTGCTGGAAACTCACCCCGTGACATGCGCAGAGAGATGGTCAGAGATACAAACTACATGCTAATGTCTGGTGTGCTTAGTCCTCATATGACAGTGTTGGATAGTCTAAAATCTCTACAAAATTATGTTCAGCAGACCCCTGTTGGTGGGCAGGATCTGTTAGACAAATCTCAGCAATTTTTCCCAGCTGCTGGTGAGGAAAATGATGCTCTTTATTTAAGGGTTCAAAAAGATATTCAGTCAGGTTTAGATGGAAATGGATTGAGAAAACCTGATCAAAGGGATTCCATTTCTAAGGATATTACACAGGAGTCATGTGATTCTGGAGCTCATGGCAAGCCAGATGTACCATTTCCTAATCTCATTGACTTTCAGCAACATGCTCAGTGTGTTTTATTCAAATCTGAGCCAGGTGGGGATACTGGTAGACCTGTCCCTGAGATTCCTACCATCTCTCAGCAAAATGTTCAAGCCTTATGTTCAAAACCTGCTTTGAATACTGCAAATGAGAAGACAGTACTAGAGAGTCCTGCTAAAACTCCAGGCTTTTTTACACGACTAATAAGACGAAACTCCAAAGATAGGAAGATAATGTCTCAAAGTCAGGAGAACCTTCTGTCCACCAGCTCCAGTGAGACAGGGTTAGACAAAAATATCACAGTCAAAGATGGAGTGAGTTTTACTTTGGTTTTGTCCAGTTCCTCTTCTTCTTCTAGCAGCCGGTCACAGAGTCATCAAGAGCTTTGTTTATCATCAATCAAGGACAGACAGAGGTCCTCCAGCTTTCCCAACCGTTCTAGCTTTTTGGCCATGACCTCAGATAAAAGTGACCACTCCAGCACATCAACTGGAATCTCAGACCTTTCGAATCAGTCAGATCTTGGTGCTACCAGTTCCTCTCTTGCAGGGAGTGAGTCTCTCTCAACTTTTACTAGTAGTAGTGATGAGAAGGGGGCCTCAGGCTCACAAGAAAATGTTCTAAGTCAGAAGGATTGTGACAGTATGGAAAACATAGTTCATTTAGAAGGAAATTATGATAGTAGGTCATACTTTTATATTGGTCCTTTGCAAGGTAGTGATCAAGTGAAATATGGGAATGAAACCAATAGTGGTCACAAAGAAGATGAATTATTCTCAGTGGAAGATGAAAAGGCAAAATTGGTGCCAGAGAAAAGTGATACCAAAGTGTTTACAGTGTTACAGGGTGCATATATTCCACCGACAATTCCAGATTGTAGTAAAACAGATGATGAAAAACTAATTGAACTTCTTAGAACTGGCAAAGTGAAGGAGGGAAAATTTGATAAGGAGTCATTGTCTGAGCTCAAATCAAAGTTGACACTTCCATTGGAAGAAATGCTTTCTCCTGATCAAAAAGCTGCAGCCATTGCCCGCCATATTTCTTCCTTACCACCATTTGTTCCTCCAAAGATGAAGAGTTACCCACTGTGTTTATCTCCAGTTCCAGAGAGTTCCCCAAGAAAGAGTCTCTGTGAGCCAGAAGCAGAGTCAGGGGAGGGTGGAGGAACATCTGGGGGTTTGTCTGAAGGATTTCCAACTGGTTCATTGGCCCCTGCATTAAGGAAACAGCAGGCCAGAGCCACTTTAAGGATAACACCACCATCAGAAGATGAGAATGGAAAAATATGGATCCCACGGAGTTCCTTACCTTGTCAGAGTAGTACAAATACAGGTTGGTATAATTCATTATTGTTTTATAATCTCAGATGTAATCAAACAAAATATTGTGAAATTCATTATTTCTCATGGGATTGTAATATTTATGTATCTTGTGGATGTTAGAAACCATGAATGTAAAGACCAAATGAACAATGATCTTTCCATTTCATTGCTATCATCCATCCACAAATTTAAACGAAAATCAAAATGTTATTTTTCCCAAACTGCAATTATTATTACTCATCAATAAATTCACAATATGTTTTGTTTCCTTGCTCTGGATTTTTCAGATCAGGAACAAGCAACATTAACTTGGAATATTTTATATGGATCACACAGAGTCATGAAACTAAATGATGTGTGATAATTTTGTATTATTGCAAGAGGTTGATAAATCTCTCAAGAGGTTGATGAATCTCTCAAGAGAAGATTATTGTAGGATTGGCTTTTAGTACAAACATGTTGCAGTGGAAGAGTTTTGCAGTTTAATTTGCTGATTATGTGATTCAGAAATAATAGCATACACATGTAAATATAAATATGGAAACTTGATCAGATCAGTTCATTTAGTGATAATTATTTCGTAACTCTACAGCCATATTAGAAAGAATATTAACCAGTTGCATAAAGCTAGCGCTTGAGTTTTACTTCATCTTTATTAAACATTTAGCATTTTTAAAATGTAGGATTTATTTTCTATTCTAGAAAGATGATTGCAGGAATCACTAATTTCTTACAGATTGGATGAATGCACAAAAGTTGTAAATCATATTTTTGAGTCCTACCTTAATTTTCTTATGAAATCCCTCCTCTGTTCAGAAAACTATCCCTGTCCTAAGTTGTCAATTTTAGGGTAGATCAAGAAAAGTTTGATCGTGTGAACAAGAAATGCTTTGCTTTAAAAAATTTCTGAAATATGGCACACATTTCCAGTACAAATTTACTTGGCAATTTGATAAATAATAATTTCAGTACAGTTTATAGCTCTTCCCTTTTTTTTGTACACTGTATTAACTAGGGTAATGTGCTTAAATGTTTTGTAAAACGTAAATTTTTAATATCAATAATAAATTGCCTACTACTGTTGCATTGCTTTCTTTTTCTGGTTCTCATGTTCCAAGTCCAAACTAGTTATTCCCTCATCCAAATACAGTAGTATTGGAGGACCAGAACTGAAAAGAACATGGTCCCTGTCCAACTCGTGAATCACAGCCAACATAGAGATTAACAATCAACCACTTTCTTTTTTTATGTTGTACATGTTACACATGTGCTATATTGCTCATCATAATTTGCTTTTACTTCCACTTTACACATATTTTTTACATTTTACCTATTATTTTGCATCAATTGAGATGTGTCTCCTCATCCATGGTTTATTTGAGCATTATCAATGGTGTTTTTGTAAATTTTCGGGGTGTTTTGTGCCTTGCTTAGCTGGCAGTACTTCATGAAATTGTATTCCCCCTCTCTATTCCAGTGCTAAAACATGTATTTTCTACCCATTTTTGGTTCTATATATTTTTGTTTGTTTTGTGCCAGATTTTATCTTTTAGAGTTTAGAAGTATTGCAAGGTTCAGGCAAGTGTGGACACACAAATACCCCATGTGACACTCATCATGCCAGTTTAGCATGTAAAGATTGCGCATGCCAAGATTGATTTGTGCATCTAATTGATCTGGTTTTGCTCAGTACTTGTAGCACTTAATAAATTAGTACAATGTTTTAAAGAAATATTCCTACCTACCACAATTTTAAAACCAGTGCAGTGGCAAACATTTTCTTGGCCTAAAGGGGTCAACCATCTTATTCCCGTAGAGAATCCACTAGTAGAGTTAGTCCCAATACACACATACGCACACACACACACACACACACACAGAGGCCCTGGAAAGACAGCAGACCCACTTTGATGTCTCACAGGAGTTGACTCATGACAATGATGTAATATCCACCATTCTCAGAGGAACTGGTAGCAATTGTCTCTCCTCCTGCACTTTCTAGCTCCTTCCACCTGTCAAGCAGGATGTTTGAAGGAGGAGGAAATTCATACATTCAATAAGGCTGTGAACAAAGGTTTACCACCTCCTTCCTTAAGACTTGTCTCCTAAACCTTCTGGTGCTGAGGACAGCAAAATTCTCTCCAAACTGGAGAGGTTTTCTGGGGATGCTGCTGTTCCCAAACTCAGCAATGGTCTGGAAGCTTTCGCATAAGTTTTCCTAGGGACTGAAGTTCAACAGGCTGCAGAAGGGGTGGTCTGTCCCATATTCTATGCTTTGGTTGCTGGTTTCTGTTTACATCTATTGAGACCATTTGTTGGCTTGGCCACCTCCCACTTAAAACCTTTTTAAGTCTCAGAGCATAAGGCCTGTACTTTCGTGAGGATAACCTCACATGCCTATCTCAGTATTTGCTGGAGGCTGTAGCAAAGATGTTGTGTCATGTGCTCAATGTTGATGACACTCTCTGCAGGGCTTATTCACATCCTTAGGAGTCATAGAGGTCTTTCTGGACCACAGAATCTTTTCGGAGGGCTCATCCCATCTATGGTATTACAGGATATGAGGGATGAGCAACACATCTCCCTTGACAGCAACTCATATTGCCCTTAGAAAAATTCTCCCAGGTTCTTTAGGCAGGTTCAGCCTAAATAGTATCACTACCAGCCTCATCTGACATCTCACACATTGTTTGTAAGATTAGCAAGAAAGGCCAAAGGAGAAAGTCTTTTCACTCCTCACCCTTCCCAAAAGAGGGATAAAGTCAGCCCAAGGAGTTGCAACATCTTGGTAGGAGCTTGTTTGGCACTTTTTTCATGCGTTTGATTGGAGAACACAGATGATGTATGGGTCCATTGCACCTTAAAGGAAGATCAATTCCTATCACAGCCCCCCGTCTTCTTTCACCTGTTAAAACTGGCTTTGTTAAGGGAAAAGGTACATGCTCTTTTGCAGAAGGATACAGTCAAGATCAGACTCCACCCTTCTATTCATGGATCTGTCTGGGGTCTAAAAAAGGTAGAGTTTTGGCTCATAATCATCCTTTCCACATTAAACAAACTTCTTTGGGAAGATTGCTTCAGGATGAAGACTGCCACATTAGTCAAGAATATCATGAGACCCATACAACCCTGTCGTCTGTATTGATCTTCATTGTGCTTACCATGACATTCCCATCTTCCCTCACAGATAATACGTCTGGTTTTGTCTGTATCAGGAGGTATTTCAGTTTTGAGCCCATTTGTTCAGCCTCACATCTGCCCCTAGGGCTATGACCAGTTGTTGTACAGCTTCCTTCGGGATTATCTTCTGAAGGACATATAGAGATGTCAGATTTTTTGCAAAATTCTGCCTGGTACCCGCCAATCCAAACGATCGGTTACCTGGGTACCTGATCAAAGGGAAATTGTATTAAATGTGAACCTAAACTGCTTTGTTGTAGATTCGCATATGTCAACCTCCAAGAGGAGGTATAAGCATAATTTATTACTAATATAAGTTGCAAAAAACTTAATCTGAGCATGTAAAGAGCAATCTATATATTACCTGCCATAATTACAGAAAACTGTATGAAAAACATACATTTTTATTAATGTACATTTATTTTTACAATTACCTGGATTTGCAGTTAATTTTTTTCTTCACAAATTGGTTAAATCCATGTGGATTAGTAGTTAATACAAGTGTATAGACTCAAAAGAAATGGATAAATTATTTATGCATAACACTCATTTTAACTAGTCTATGGTAACTTTTGCGAATAGTCATAAAGCCCACAAATGATGACTGTTGTAGTTTCCTAAACCTGCCATGGTTCGTCCCTTAACAATGGTCTGGTGCAGATTGTTTTTAAGTTTAACAAAATCCCTCTCCTCTAACATTTTTCAGTCATATAATATCCAATAGTCACATCAATGCAAGCTGGTTTTTTTTATGATATCTGGCAACATTTATTTTCAGTTTAGACTGGTCCACTATGTATGTAGTATCAAAATAGAATGAATCTATGACATGGTTTCCCATTCAAGAATCCCGTATGTTTTCTTGGAACTGTTTCAGGTAAAATTAGTGCAAAAATTACCATACTTACACACATGGTCAGTGTTTATTAAAAACAAATTCAGTGTTAATAACAAAGATTTCCCTTGTATTTTAAATATTTCAGTGAAAACTTATATCTTGTATAGTTGTCCATTTCATTCATTTTTTCCTAACATGGCATAAGAAGTGCATGTTATGGTAACCAAGCTTTTGTATTGCCTTTGCCATGACAAAAATATCTATCTTGGGTTTCCCGCTAATAAAAAAAAGAGTCCAGTAAACAAACATGTGAACAGTTGCCCTGACTTGAACAGCTTATATTCACTCCAGGGCCACAAACTTGAGGCAAAAATGGCATTTGTTAAACTGGACATTTATATTATGCTTTCTTTTGTTTGAATTGTAGTACATATATTAAATTTTATTTCATCAAATATTTCCTGATCAGTACTGTCTCTGTTGACTAACGGTATTGACCTAGCTAATGTCATCAGGATCTCAAAACAAGCACATTTAAGTCGCGAGAAAAATGGCACCTGAACCATGGACAGGCACGAAGTTAAAACAGTCAGGAATATCAGCATTGATTCTTAAATAGATTGGGCAAGAAAGGAGAGAAGTGTCCTCCGTTATATTATTATATAGTACATATATGACAAGTAAACAGCCATACAAACCAGTGTGATGATGAATAAATGCACACACAACACGAGCCTCAAACTGTAATCGTTATTTTGTGTCTCTATCTGAACTTGGAATACCTTTTTTTTAATGGGTACCTGGTTATTACCCGAGTTATTAAAAATGGGTGAGTACCTGGGTACCCATTGACATCTTTAAAGACATCTCCCTCTCCTTGTTGTTGGTTACCCATCTGTTTTCTCTCCAAGCTAGGTAAGTCAGATATTTTCCTCTCAGGATTTAGCATACATGGGGATGAATTTCCTCACCAGCCTTGGAAGAGTTCATGTTCCCCCGAATCCCACCATCATAATGGCTGTTTTAGGCAATACTTCATTGGTTCATCTTTACCTCTGTCTCCTGGGAACTCTGAACACAGCTGCAGACTTGATTCGCCATAGGAGACTTTACTTGCATCATTTTTAGTTCTGCTTTTAGCAAACTGGAGAACACATGCACAGACCTTATATTGGCTTAGATCCCACTGGGATCTAGTTTTCATCACTACCTGTCTTGGTGACTAATTTTTGACTAGAGTCTTCATTCACACTCCCTAATCCCTATCTTTTCTGTAGATAGATGCAGGATGGGATGCTCGCCTGGAGCCAGATGGTCCAGGAAAGAAGAAATGACTTTTCATATAAACAGTTTGGAAATATGGGTAGTGTCTTTAGCCTTACAGGGTGTGTCAACCTTTTGAGGTATCATTGCATGATGGTCACCTCAGACAACACATCAGTACTAGCAAACTTCAGGCGTCATTGAGGTACACATGCACCTTCTCTTTGCATGGAAGCCTTGGAGGAGATCACTTGCTGGTTTTACCATATTCCGGGCAAAAGGAATATCCTGATGGAAAATTGTCTAGAGGGGGCCATTCAGACCTCACAGAATGGTCACTACACTAGTTGGTAGCAGAATCACTTTTCCTACTGTGGGGTAGACACTTGGTGTGCATCTTTACATCAGAACTGACAAACAAACTCCTCTGTGTTTCTCTTCAGTGCCAGATTAGAGGACCAGCTGCTTTGCCACGGTTAGGAGGCAACCTGCCTCCAGGGTTTACAGTGTAAAGTAAAGATTCTTCTTTGTTGGTGCAGTAGGAAATATGTTGATGCTAACAGCCCCCCTTTGACTGCAGTTGCAAATTCTTTTCTTCTTCCTTTTTAAGGAAAGAAAATCTTCGGTGTCCAATATTAAGGGTTATAGAGCAGCCCTTTCTAATACTCAAGTTCTGGAGGGTTTCTGCTGTGAGTGAAACCTCCTTTGAGTACCTTACCTGTAAGACTGTTTTCTTCATTTTCTTAGCATCAGCGATGAGAAGAAGTGAGCTTCATGCCTTTTCAGAGGAAAAGCATTGTTTACAATTCAAAGGTAATTATCATTCAGTTTTTCTTCTTTGCCATCCTGGGATTTTGGATAAGAATCAGTTACCTTCAGTAGCACCACGTCCCTTTGAGATCCCCAGTCTCTGGTGTATCAGTATTGGGAATGATCAAGATTGATGGCTTTGCTAAGTTCATACCTTTAGGTTTTATTTGGCTTATTTTAAGGAAGAATGAAGGGTTGGAAGCATCTCTTCCTTCCTACTAATAGTTGCTCAGATATTTCAGTGACCTCTGTTTCCTTTTGTCAAGAGAGCTTATCAGTCCCTCACTGAGAGGAACCTTTCTTTCATGAGATTTAAAGTCTTGGCCCTATTTTAATCACTCATCTTTGGATTATGTCCTAAAAGCCATCTTTTGGTGATCTCACATTACCTTTTCTTCCTTATACCCTTAACCTTTTGGCTCATCAGAGTACAGCTTACATGAGTGAACATCATTACAATAAGGTTCAGTAGATTTTTATACCAGATTTGTAAAGACCATCAGCCTCCTTCCTGTCTGATAAATTCCACAGTGCAGAAGCATCAGGTGTTGTATTACTGCTATTAAAATGTAGTCATGAGGGAGTTTAAACTAATTTAATTATGTATTACTTACCTGCCATTGTTGCAAGGATTCCCTCCTCCCACACCACTCTGACATCCCATACTCTGGGTCCAAGTGAAAAGAGGGTTGTATTCCATATGTTTGCTGTGACTAAGGTGTCAGACTGAGATCTTGTTCTTTTAAATTCTGGCCTTCAATTCTAATAATTAGTTTGAACTTGGAACTAGACCCCAGGAAAAGGAAAGCAATGTAATAGTAACAGATAAGTATTAAATATTTAGGTTAATTGCTCCCTCTTTATGATACTGTTCATGGAAGCCATAAAGTGACACACATTATAAGTGAGTTAGATTTTTATTGAGAAATGTTCAACAAGTCCTTATTGTGAAAGTGCTTAGAAAAAGGTTTTGAATGATGTAAACCACATTAAAATTGTTTTTAAATTTTTAGCCAAGAACTAAATTAAATGAAACAAATCAAGAGGCATTGATTGAGTAAAATTAAAGAATTTAATGCGATCCATGAAATTACATGTCATTCACCAGATGAGTTTGTTTCCAGGTGATGAACTTTATAATTGGATGCATATTCAGATTATGTATTAGCTTTCATAAAACTAGATCTAGCAGTGAATGGTGTAGATGCAGGTCTGCCATCACATAATATACCTGCAGGGTCTGTGCTTTTCGTTGTACCTCTTCTTACAAGCAATATGTCTTGGCTTATCTGTATCTACACTTACCACATTTAAGTGCATGTTTGTATGGGTAAATACAGTGTTTAAGACTTATGTTAGTGTTATAAAAAGAACAGGTATATTTTTTGGTACCTTTTCAGTGGAGTCCAGCAGTGCCTCTGTAAATTCAAACAACACAAGCCTAGTGGTGGATCTGTCTGACCTGGTAGAAGATACTGATGATCTTTCCATCTGCTCGGTAGACAGCAGTACACACAGTGAGGATGCAGTGCGTAGTAGCCCAGCATCAACGATTCTACGGCCCAGGTTTGGCAAAGAATATCAGAAGGTAGAAAGACGGCGGACAACAACTGATGAAAGTTCTGGTACTAGTCCAGCAATTACACCTCATTCACCTGGTGCTGCTTCTGTGTTCACTTTTGAAATGTCTGTGGCTGCCTCAGAAATCAGTACATCTACAAAAGATGGGGAAATACAGTCACCCAAGTTTGCGAAAGTCACACAACTGGAGCAAGCTTTTCTCAGCAGGAGTGAGAGAGGAACAGAACTTATTCAGTCTCCAAGAGCTTTGTATATGAATGTAGATTTGTCTCCCCCTGCCTCACCACTGCCCTCTACATGTTCATCTTTGCCTGCAGAACAGTTTGAGCCACAGCTTAATTATGCAGAAATTGACCTATCAGATGCCGGACAAACTGATTCTTTAAGGAAACGTTCTCCTGTGTCAAAGACACCACCAAGCAACATTGAATATGCAATGATAGATATGGTTGCTACGGCAGCAGCTCAGAAAGCTCGCAAGGAGCATGCTCAGTCACGTGAAGATAGTTTGCGGCGAGATAGAAAATATTCAACTTCCTCACTTGGTGCCAAAGAAAGACTTGGTTCCCTGAGTCTTCCAAGTCGTAAAGCTGCTACTTTTGCTGGTCAGAGTTCAAATTCAGTGGACTCTACCAATTTTTAGTATTTGACACCAATTTTAGTAGTTGACACGTGCCATAATAATGCAAGATAAATTAGCTTTATACAGTTTAGGAAGAAGTAATTTTAGTTTTATTCATCAAAAAGAGTTTTACAAATATGGGTTACATTTGTATGCTGCTTATTCTTGTGACATGCAAATCTTTTTAATTTTGTTTTCCCTCAAACTGAAGTTTAAAAGGATCTGTCCATCTCTCTCTCTGTCACTTCATACATACTTTTGTGCATGGGAAACTTAACTGTTAACCATACTTACTGAATGTACTCACATACAAGTCCGATCCAACTGTAAATTGCATAGACTCAGGTGTGTCAGCAGAACTCAAGTCTATTCATTTGATTAGGACTCACCAGTAGGACAAATGAGAGACCAATATCAGCTGTTGGATTATATGGCAGCAGATAAAGGTTTATGCTGCTTGCACTTGAACTCAACTTTTAAGCAAGTGTCTGTGGTAATCAGAATTGTCTCGTCTCTTAATTTAGCAACAAGGAAGAAATACAGTTATAAGATTTGCCATTTAATGGAAGATCAAAACCGTTATTGAACAAGAGGATATAGTTTCATACCATATATAAACTTGCTTATAACTCGAGACCAAATGAAAACCTCTCAAACCTAGATCTGCCATCACATAATATGCCAGCAGATGTGGGTCTCTTCAGTTTACTAGGAGTAATTGGTAGAACAGACAACATAACCTTGAGCTGCAGGTGCATTATCTGATGGCAGATCAGGTTGTATGTTGTTTTTACTTGGACTCAACATATGTATGAATATAGATGGTAAATAAAATATGCTTTCTGTGAGGAAAAATTCAAATCATTTAAAACTTTGTAAATTGAATTTCCCCTCAGAAAAAATAAAAAATTTAATTATAAGCAATGGTAAAAATTACCTCACCCTTCCCATCTTTGTGACTTTCTTTTCATGGGACTAAAACAGATGCTATACACTTTTTCATCTCATCTATCATCTTTTCTTCCATTATCATAAGATTATATAGAAAACAATTTTTCTAACTTAAAGGTAGCATGGAGATGTAATGATCATAATGTGGTATATTACTGGTCAGATAATCCTGATCCTAAAAAATCAGGCAGGGATTTGTGTGTTATGGAGTCTTTTTCACAACAATGTACTATATGTACTTGTCATTTTGATAATAAAAAAGACCATCATATGCTGTACAGCTGGATGATCAAAGACATGAGAGTCAAAACTCTGATCATCAGCCACCTGTGGGAAGTGAGAAAAATATTTTAAGATGGGTGGTTATGTAATGAAGGTCTGTTGAGACAATGATTATTTTTCAGTGACCTGAAAAAAGATTACTTTCAAGGTAGGTTTGTTCGTAACTTGATATTTATAGTCGTGCCTTTCTGAGTCATAGGTTAAACACAGTTGCTTACTTTTCCATACATTGAAGCATTGTTATTACATCCAGGTGAGCTTATGGTATGACTCTTTTGACCATCACGCATCATCCATCATTTGTCCTCTGGCATCTGCCATCGGTTGCTTTTTTCAGCTTTTTCTCAAATACCAGTTATCAGATCAGTTTTAACTAACGTGGCACAGAGTATCATGACATGAAGGTTTTTAAAGGTTTTGCAATTGATGCTGATCTGATATCAAATATGGCCACCACTATTACAAATAAAAGAACCATTAAACAACTTCTCCAAAACCATTGAAAAGAATTTGATCAAATTTAACAGAAAGCATCCTTGCATGAAGACCAAAGTTTGTACAGAAGGTGCCAACTAGCCATCAAATATGGCCACTGTTACCAAAAATAGATAAACCTTCTATTGTCCAACAACAATGGCTGTATTTAACTTCTTGCCAGATATTGCTTAACCAGACTTGGCACAGAACATCCAGTGATAATGGTCATTCAAATTTGTACAAATGATGGCAATCCACCATCAACTATGGCCACTATTACTAAAAATATATAAACCTTTAAATGACTTCTACAGACCACTAAGCATAGTATGAATAGACTTGAAGGCATCCTTGCACAAAGACCTGTCAAGTTTGTACAAATAATGCCAATTAAGCATACAATTTGTCCGCAGTTACTAAATTTGAGAAACCTTGAAACAACTTTTCCAAAACCACTGAATAGAATTTGACCAGAGTTGACAAAAAGATCTTTTACACATATACCAATCATGCCAATTTACCATCAAATATGGATGCTGTTTTTAAAATTGAAATTCTTTCATTAGTTTCATATAAAGGAATTTTGCCAGAATTGACAGATATTGGCATATTTGACAGAGATTGAACATCTTTCAGATTTATACAAAACATGCCATTTTGGCATCAGGTGAGGTTTGCATTTTACTAAAAGTTAAACATGCATGTAACTTTATCTTTAAAAAATGCTTAACAGAATTTGACAACTTCTACACAAAACATACTGACAGCAGCTGTCAGTTTTTGACAAATGATACTGATGTGACATCAGATATGGATGAAATACAGAAACAAGAGAAACCTTGAAATATTTGTTTTCATAATATATGGAAACAAAAGCACTGGAGAGAGTGCAACAGAGTATCCTACTGGTCCAAATTTCTTGCAGTTAGGTAGACGTAGATCAGGTGAGTGATGTTAGGTCCACCTGGGTGTTTTGTTCAGACTAGTGATGGAAACAACCTTTTCTAGATAGATGTACCAAAATTATGTTGAGCAATTCTTTTTATATCTGTTGTATAGCTTTTGTTACCTACAGTGCCAAATGTTTGCTGTTGTCTCAAATATAATTATTGGTGGGGATTGATTTTGACACCACCTTAGAGGAGTGAATGGATGAATAAATGAATAAATAAATAATGAATAAATAAATAAGTAAAATTCTTATTAGCTATAAAATTACTGTGGTAGTGTTTTAATTTTGCTGTTGTTATTCATTTGAGTGATTCAGGGTCACATGTGTGACATAGCTTCTCATTATGACTGCTTATTGAAATAAGAATAACTGTATAAAACTTGGTAAAAGGTTAATTGAAATGCATGTATATCATTTGACAAACACCTATGGACCCAAAGGCAAAATAGCTATGCAGTTTTGTAAATTTCCACCACCAGTATTGAAGATGTGTTAACAGAGACAGATGGAGGATGTTAGCATATTATTCCCACTTAAATGTGGGAATATAAAATGAAAAAAATATCATTAGATTTGGATATATCAATATCTATTATTCCAACTTAAACATGGGAATATAAAATGAAAAAAAATCATTAGATTTGGACATTTCAGTATCTATTATTCCCACTTAAACATAGGAATATAAAATGAAAAAAAAAATCATTAGATTTGGACATTTCAATATCTATTATTCCCACTTAAACATGGGAATATAAAATGAAAAAAATCATTAGATTTGGATATATCAATATCTTTTTGAGTCATTTAATAGAAATTGAACAGAAAAAATAAAAAAAGTAAAGAAAAATATACTGGTAGAACAGACACTCCTTTCTAAAGTTTTAAATTTGTTGATTTTCTCTAAATCTAGTGTTTTCACATTCAAGTTCTAGACATTAGTGCAGAGTTAGTGTTCTTACAATATTGTCAAGGAAAAGCCATGATACACTGCAATGCTAACAGATCAAGATTTCAATTTTATATTTATAATTGACTGGTTATGCACTTGTTAATAGCTGTCTGGCAGTAACTTCTAAGCTTGAAATAAATACAATAAAAATAAAGAAATGTTAATATGTTACAGTGTTACCTATCCAGAAAAAATCTTTAAATTCTCAATACTTGAATGTTATGTGATAAATTTTGTTTGTGTTAAGATACCTTCTTTATTTTTATCATATTTATTTCTTAACTTCAGTAACACTCTAAGAGTTATTCATTAAGTTTTATATAAAACAAAATTAAAACAATCATGTTGCTATCATTGATAAGTGAAACTCAGATTGACAGTAAAGGTGCCATATAAAACTGCAGTTTTGTTTTAGCAAGAGCAAAACAGACAGAGTTAATCAAATATACATGCCAATTGCAACACATTTATTTGTTTAAAATTGATGTCAGAAAAGCTCAGCTAGAGTTAAATAGATATTTACATGCTTTTCACTGTATAACATTTAGTTCAAATTTCTATCATTTGTTACAGTTTCATCCAATTTCACATTTTTGTTAAACATTATTATAAGTGACGGAAATTATTAATTTTTTTAATAAGTAAAAACTGATTAATGCTTCATACAGTTGTGTAGTCATAATATATTTTTTTGTTTATATTCTTTTTTTTTAGGTAATTGGTCATTTATTTGACATAATGAAAGTTATTTACATAAAATCATGTTATGGTGTTACATGGTCAGATGCTGTTAGCCAGCAGATGTGCTGTGCTTGTGTCTGTTTTGTTGCTGTTCAAGTGAACTCTTTCTACTTTTGCATTACTCTTGAACATCTCTCTCATTTTAATTTAATTTTAAAAGCAGAATTATGTAATACTATCTATAATTGCTTATAAGTTGAGTCTGTCTGCAAACAGCACAGACTTTGATCGACTGACACATAATGTACTTGCAGATTAGTGACTGTGTTGTTTGTTCTATTGAGAGCTTTAAACAAACTGCATAGACCCAGATTTCCTGGCACGTTATGTGATGGCAGATCTGGGTTTGTGCACTTTGCATTTGGATTTGACTTATAATCAAGTGCATGCAGTAAATGTGACTATGAAGATATAAGGCATAATTTTATCATTCATCTGTATCAAGTTACATTGATGTCTTGTAATTTTATGCAGTGACAGATTTATGACAATAGCCAGAAAAAAAACTCCCACATTATACATCTGACTGGTGTCAACATTTTACTTCAAAAAGTGTTCTTTTGTATTTTCTTATTAGCTCCTTATATGTTTTACAAACTATGAAACCAGCAAAAATGATTGAACACTGATATGTATGTAAAATAGTGCCACTAAAGTTTTCACTTATAGTAAGTCACTGCAAGTAAATTGGATTTTCATGCTTACACTGTACTGCAAAAAGCAGTTGTAAATGGTAGTTGGCTTAAATTGGCACAGAATGTAGTCCTTTAGTGGTTAAATTGGCACAGAATGTAGTCCTTTAGTGGTTAAATTGGCATAGAATGTAGTCCTTTAGTGGTTAAATTGGCACAGAATGTAGTCTTTTAGTGGTTAAATTGGCACAGAATGTAGTCCTTTAGTGGTTAAATTGGCACAGAATGTAGTCTTTTAGTGGTTAAATTGGCATGGAATGTAGTCCTTTAGTCGTTAAATTGGCATGGAATGTAGTCCTTTAGTGGTTAAATTGGCACAGAATGTAGCCCTTTAGTGCTTAAATTGGCACAGAATGTAGTCCTTTAGTGGTTAAATTGGCACGGAATGTAGTCTTTTAGTGGTTAAATTGGCACGGAATGTAGTCTTTTAGTGGTTAAATTGGCACAGAATGTAGTCTTTTAGTGGTTAAATTGGCATGGAAAATGTAGTCTTTTAGTGGTTAAATTGGTACGGAATGTAGTCCTTTAGTGGTTAAATTGGCACAGAATGTAGTCCTTTAGTGGTTAAATTGGCACAGAATGTAGTCCTTTAGTGGTTAAATTGGCACAGAATGTAGTCCTTTAGTGGTTAAATTGGCATGGAATGTAGTCCTTTAGTGGTTAAATTGGCACAGAATGTAGTCTTTTACTTTGAATTGTAGCAACAGCAGCTTTTAAATTCCATTAATTAACTTCTTGTTTGATTTTTTAGAACTTGTCTTGCAGTTGCCATATTTTTTCCCCACTAATGTTACAGTAATCTCAACCAGTCAGATAAATATTTTGAAAAGAATATGTTTAAATAATTTTATTTTGGCAACAGTGATTACAGTAACCCTTAAAAAAATGCCCTCTCATTTGCAAACAGCTTGGCAATATTTTGCACCACCAGATCAAAATCTATGTATAATATCAATTTGACAGTGTAGACCCTCGAGTCATGACCATGTCAAGTAGTCTTGAAAATGTCTGAGCACAAAATCTGAGCACAATCTTCACCATTTTATCTTCTAATGTTTTACTATGAAAGATTGAGATTAGAAATATCGGCATTTTAGGATTTTTCATTTGTGTGTTCCTCTGTATTCATGCCACATTTGAATGAGATTGAAAAACTCCACGTTTGATTTCATGGTTTTGAGTTGGAGATCAGTTTTTATGCTCAGACTCTTTTGTTACTATGGATTCATAAGTTACTATGGATTCATAAGTTACTATAGATTCAGTTTTGATTCCCACCATCAGATCAACCTGAATCAGTTATTCTTGTTTGTCCTTGAACATGGTACCTTATTCTGTTTTCCTCGGCATTGCATAACCTTGAAGGTGTTGATGTGCCATAAGCAGTCAAGACCACAAATACTGCTGGTAGATTATGCAATGACAGATAAAGGTCTGTACTGTTTATTATTTTAGATAAGTAGGTATGTAAGGTATAATAATTATCCTGGAGTCATTATATTTTATGTACTTGATACTCCATTATGATTAATTGATTAGTACCCTTCATTTCATTTCAAACAGATTTTAGTAAAGCATGCATACAGAATGTCAGTAATATGTTCTGAAAATCTGTTATTGGGGTGCTTTGAGCTAAGTTAAACCTTGTCTGAAAGTTCATGCATTAAGTCCTGTGTTTTGGTGCACTTTGAAAGTTCATGCATTAAGCCCTTTTTTTTGATGCACTTTGAAAATTCATGCATTAAGTCCTGTATTTTGGTGCACTTTGAAAGTTCATGCATTAAGTCCTGTGTTTTGGTGCACTTTGAAAGTTCATGCATTAAGTCCTGTGTTTTGGTGCACTTTGAAAGTTCATGCATTAAGTCCTGTGTTTTGGTGCACTTTCAGTAAATCTACTTCTGCACATTACACATATGATGTGCACAAAAATATATGATGGAAGAACATCAATATTAAAAAGAAAACAGCATTTTATTGGGGAAATCACAGAATGAAACTGTTTAGCATTTCAAAAACATTTGTTTGTTTTTTCATAATTTTAATTTTGAAAGTGATTTCTTTATGATATTATGCTAGTTTATTTGCTTGTAGGTAAATATACTAGATTTAGGTTGTAAACTATTTTATTAAGATCTTAGTGTCTGCATGCAGAACATGTCTTTTGAATGTACTGTTTGGAAACTACAAAAAAATTGCCAGCATTCATCATAACTCATGTCACTCGAATTCTTCAAATGTAGAAAGCATGAAGTAGCTAGAATGGTTTTATTTTTAATTTCTTGCCATTCTTGCCGCAAAATGCAAAAGTAAATTGATCAGAAGAAAAATAAAAATATCTTGATTCATTTAATTAAGAAAGGAACTAGGAAAAAAGATAACTGTTTTAGTAAAAGTGCTTATTTACCAGGAGAAATTAACATTATTTTGAGATAAATAAGATAAAATTAGAGTGAAAAATATAGCAAAAATATTCTTTTCTTGTTAATATGCTCAAATTATAGTAACAAAGATCCACTGTTGAATATCACTGATGACAGCTCTACGTGATAAGACAGTGCATAATTTTAAATGTGTTACTAATGTAGTTGTCCAGTATGAGTTATGTTGCTATCACATTCTTGGTAGCCAACTGAATGTGTGTGATGCAGTTAACTACTTTGAGTTGTGTTCATATCACGTTCTTGGTAGCTGACTGAATGTGTGTGATGCAGTTATCTACTATAAGTTGTGTTCATATCACGTTCTTGGTGGCCGACTGAATGTGTGTGATGCAGTTATCTACTGTAAGTTGTGTTCATATCACATTCTAGGTAGCTGACTGTGTGATGGCAGCTAGTTTATTCACCTCCATCAGAATAGTTACGATTGGTAGTAGAATTTATTAAGAAGGAAAAAAGAATTTTTTAGATGGCATTATTTCATGTAATGCATTTTTTTGTTTCAGTGCACAGTTTTTAATGACATGATTTTCCACAAATTGTTTTGTCCACATGGATCCAAGTTGACAAGCGTCAACAAATGCTGTGGTCATGATGTCATTGAAAAAAGAATTTCTTGAACAAAAGTGCTTCAGAATGGTAAACAAGTGCTGCAGTCATGGTATTATTGAAGGACTGCTTTAGAATAGGGTGATGCATAACATTGTTACATTCAAAATCTTCACTCCTGAAAAATGAAGGCTGAGTGGAGTTTCACAAATTGCTGTTCTTCATATTACATCTTAATGTATGTCTGTAACTAATGCCTATGAGGACCAACTTGTAAACAGCTTGCCAGACATATGGAACTTAATGCTACATTTCTCTTTCCATTTTAATAATACAGAATTATTTTTTGCAAGGGCTGTTAGGGACTACTGCATCAGTATTTGTCTGAGAAAAGGTTGAGATTAAAGTGTACAATGTCTGTTTTATCATTGTAATAGATCGAGGATCTTATACAAGTGAAATTTATGAAACTTGTTAAAATATTTCTGTAATTTGCGAACTTCATTGTGCAGATGATTGATATTATTTGATGAGCTTCATAAATTTATAACGTCATGATGTATTAGTACAAGTGTTACATGTATGAAAACTGATATGGGTATAGTAACATAAATAACACAGTAATCACGTGATAGTCATTTTATCTTGTCAAATACTTGAATTTTTTCTTTTAGCTTGCAGAATTTGAGTGTACTTGTGCTTTAGTAAATATGATCATTGATGCTGCAATTTTATATTTATGTTACTGTAGATATAAAAAAGATCTCTAAAGCTACAATCAGTTTGTCCCTTCCCTTTCATAGCCTCTAGATCTTTTGAGCTATATTTAGTTTTGTGTCTGCCCCATCATAGCCTCTAGATCTCTTTAAGCTATATTTAGTTTTGTGCCTGCCCTTTCATAGCCTCCAGATCTCTTTAAGCTATATTTAGTTTTGTGCCTGCCCTTTCATAGCCTCCAGATCTCTTTGAGCTATATTTAGTTTTGTGCCTGCCCTTTCATATTCTCCAGATCTCTTTAAGCTATATTCAGTTATCATAGCCTCTAGATACCTCATAGATCTACACTATTTCTATTTTTACAATTTGTACCAAAAATATCCATTACTAGCTAGTAAAAGCAGGGAGCTTTTTCATTAGTATCTGCTGTTAAAAATATTGGTGTGTATTTGTTCAGCGAATTGCTTTTGTCAAAGCATGAAATGTATGTTTTTATTTACTTTGTTAATGTGAGAGAATAGCTTTATAACATTAGTTAATTTAATATTTTTGTCTGAAAAATTTACATTTTTTCCAGCAGCCAAATATGTTACATTTTTACAGGTGTAGGATAAAATAATTTATTATCCTGCCATTGATCTTTATAAATTAACATGCCACAGAAAATCACATGGACTTACCTATCTCATTGAGAGCTAAGAGCTTGTTAATAAGAAAAATAATTTAACATAAAAAGACTGGACATTATTATCCGGAGAACATTTCAAAAAGTCCAGATAAACAGAACATTTGGATACTTGATGTCATATTAATGAGGAGACCATCCTTGTTCGCAAATTTGCAGTCACTTCACTGGTAACTTGTTTCATGAAAGTTCATTGACAGACTTCCATAACAACCTTTTTTGGCTGTTTGTTGGTTGTTTTGTTTTACATCAGTACCAGAACAGTGATTAAAATTCATTTGCTACCTGATCTGTGCAGGAAAACCATAATTTGGAATCCTTTATTTTGTATATGGAAATTTGTAATTCTCACTTGAAAAGTGCAAAACAGTCATAATTTAAAATGATGACAGAAGCCCAATTGCTCTCTTCATGAACAGTGATGACAGAAGCCATATTGCTCTCTTCATGAACAGATCTACCGGCCATCATCCAGAAGAGCTTTTGTGATGGTCTGTTGTCCCTCCATCATCTGATGTCAAACCATTAGCACAAGTTTGTTATTGCTACTCCTCTGAAACTACTGGTACTTCGATTATGACCACGAAACTTTACGCACACTTTCATCCATGGTCTAGTTGGGCCTGGATGAAAATGGTGCTGCTTGCACATCCAATATGGCCATCACAAGGACCATCTTGAAAATCTGATTACTACTCCTCAGTAAATGGTCATTTCTCACTAAAAGACTTCTTACAATGTCTAGTTGATCCTATATAAAAATGATGCTGATCTGAAGTACAATATGACCACCACCACCACATCTTGAGAATCTTGTTATCGCTACTCCACCTGAATAATCATATCAATATGGTGTTTTTACTTTAGACTTCTTATAGTACCTACTTGGTCCTAAATGAAAATGGTACTGATCTGATGTCCAATATGGCCACCATGGTATTAACTTTTAAAATCTTATTATTGCAAGTCCTCCTGAGCAGAAAGTTATATTGAAATGGAGTTTTCACCAAAAGACTTATTATGATGTCTACTTGTTCCAAAATGAAAATAATGCTGATCTTGAGTCCAATATGTCTGCAGCAGTTGCCAGCTTGAAAAGCTTGTTATGACTACTTCTCTAGAATAAATGGCCATATCATTATGGGGTTTTCACTAAAAGACTTCTTATAATGTTTTTCTTGTTATTGAGATAATTATGATCTGACATCTGATATGTGACTGTCTTGAAAATATTGTTTTAGCCACACCTCTTAAAGGGAAAGTCATTTTCACATGTAGTTTTTGTAAGACAAGTTCTTGTGGTGTATCTTGGTCCTAAATGAAGATGACCAACCATGGTTACCAAGGTGGCTGTCTTAAAAATATTATATCTACTCCCAAATGGATGAGGTTTTCACCAGTAGGTTTCTTCTGATACCTAGTTGGTCCAAAATGAGAATGATACTTAATCATACATGCAGTATGGCTGCGATGACAGCTATCATGAAAATCTTGTTGTCACTACTCCCCCTGAATGGATGATAATTCATTATAACATGCATTTTTGACCAACAGACTTCTACTTTGTCCTTGAAAAAATGGCACCAATTTGAAATCCAAAATATGTCCAGCAGAGCAGCTGTTTTGAAAATCTTGTTAGAACTGAAGAATATCAGAGATGGTTTCAACACTTAACAGTTAATAAAAGGAAGAAATGGTGTTGTCTTGAAAAAAGAAAATTATTTTTGCACAGTAAAGTATCAGTCCCTCCAAGGGACTCTTTAGTTTGTGTCAAAGTCTTGCATGAAATGGAAATTTGCACTTTTCAGAAGAAATGCATCTTTGTTGTAAATCTTGGGAACAACTTTAAAGATATTTAATATACAGTATATACTCGCTTATAAGTCAAGTCCAACTGCAAACAATGTAGATACTTATCTGCCTTCACATAAATGTCAGAGTGTATGTTTGTTCTAATGATTACTGCAGCAAAATGAATAGACTGAGATCTGCCAGTGCATTATGTGATGGCAGATCTGGGTCTGTGCACTTTGCGGTTGGACTCGATGTACAAGTTTAGATAAATATGGCACCCAAGAAGGAATGGTTAAATCCAGTCCATCTGCAATCACATAATGTGCCACCATGTGAGTGTGTTAGTTTCAGCTTCTGATTTCAAGCAAACTGTTTGCCAGTACATGACCTAAATAAGCAATCCAATATCATAGTCCATTAACTAGACTTTCAACAAATTTCTTAGTTAATCATGTCACAACAGCAACATAATTCTTTCCCATGGTACTAATTTTGGAAAACCTCTGATGGGATGCATCATGAGTAAAAAGTATGAATTTTTGAATCTTTGCTCAGAGATAGTGGATTCATAGTTATCTACCATCTTACAATGACCCGATGTGCAACAATAGTCAGCAATGTTAACAGTGTGAACCCAAATCTGCAGACACAACATGAAGTGGCAGATATGGGTCAATGCTGCTTGATGTTGGGAATGTTTTAATTGGTGAAATTAAGGGTATAACCCCATCTGTGTTTGTTACTTGATTAAATTGATATCAGTGACATTTGTTTCTCTGAATCTTTCTAAGAGGATGACTTCGCATTATATTTAATTTTGTGATTTTTGGGGGGGAATTAGTAGGCTAGCATTATATCAGCAAAGTGCCAGGACCTTTACCTTCATTGTGTCATGACTAATTGGTATAGTAAATCCATAGGGACCAATAAAATTCATTCATTATCATTAGAATTTCTTACAAGCATAAAAAGAATAGCACACTGAAACTTATCAAGACCAAAACCTCAGTAAATTGAAACCCCTTGAAACTGAAAACTTCATTGAACATTAACTCAAACCTAAACCTTTCTCTACTTTGAAAACAACAACAAATGTTTCACTCCAGATGTCTATGTTACACTAAAAGGAACCTCATTAAAACTGAAACTTTACCCAATCATGTGGTAGCCAGTGGTCAGTCTAAAGCCATGCATAGTGAAATTAAACCAAGCTTACAGATGCAATGAAATACAGATTATCACATATCTGTTTCAGAATTTACTGGTGATTGATAATTTGTTCAAAACATATAGATTTACATATTTACAAGTATGTGCAAAGGCACCTTATCAAATCTGATTCCAAGGTAAAGGTAACAGACTCAAATGGAAAATGCATTAAAACCAAAAATAAATTTTGTTCTTGAGATATTTTGGGTTTTAGTGGTTTTGTTGTAATGTGGACCAAAATCAGTACATTGTCATAAGCATTACTTTGCAAATTCCAAGGTCTTTTAGATAATATCAACTTCATTTCTGTCAGTTTAATTTAATTTCAGTTATTGTTGCCTGGAGATTGAACATCTTATGAAATATTATTGTAAATCAGCTTTTGAATAACAATACTTTGGTAACTTTACAAACTGAGTGATGTTTGTCATCAAATTGTTATTTTTTTAACCAATACATTTTATTTTCTGTGACCCTTATCTTGTAAAATTGCAACCAATTTATAAAATGTCATTTGTCCAGTTTAAAGGAAATGTGTACTATGTTACTACTGCCATATACATTTATGTTCAATAACTGCCAGTCATGGGAGCTAATTGGTCAGCTTGCCAGACTTGCAACTGAAATGGTGCAGGTTACAATCCTAGTAATCAGACCATGCTGGGTATGCTACTGTGGTGTTTTCATGGGTAAAAGACTTTACTCAAGTTGCCTTTACAGTAAATAAACCATACCATATAAACACCAAACTGACCAATTGATGAACTGCTAGTTTCAAAATTTGAAGACTATATCATGCCAGTTATTTTTTGTGTCTCTTTTTTGTTGTTATTCTCATGATATTGTTGTTTTTCTTTTTGTAGAGAATAAAATCTTTCATTTGATACCTACCAGTTATCAGTAGTTTTGGGGGCGTTTTTTCGGTATTCATTTTGATACATTTAATTGTGAACCTTGAATATCATTTACGATATATACTCATATACTGGATCCAGCTGCAAACATCACAGGCCAAGCTCTGATGTTCTGGTAATGTGCTGGCAGATTTGGGTTTATTCAGTTTCATAGGAGTAATCAGTATAACAAACAACATAGACCATGATCAGCTGGCACATTATACAGCTGATCATGGTCTACATTATACAGTGGCAGATCAGAAGCTCTGTGTTGTTTATCATTGAACCCAACTTATGAACAAATTCATTTATGTATGGCAGTCTTCATCCTGGGGCTAGTTTGACACTTTTTGCTACTTTTAATGAGAAAAAATGTATTTGAAGCAGATACAATTGTAACATTTTCGAGCACTTTTCGAATGATGGCTTGCTTGTTTTAGTGCTGTATAGTTTATGGTTAGAATTGTTATATCTGCTTGAACCAAGTTTAAGGATGGTTGCTTCTGAAATGTGAGTGTTCAACATTTTGAAAAACTGGTAGTTTTACATACATGTAGTTCATTCAGATTGGAGGTGATCCTGAATTATTAAAGAATCCTCTACAGGTTGGTGTGCATTTGTTTGCACTACATTTATTTCAGTATCTATCTCCAAGTAAGGGATATTATGTTGAAAAATATAAGAAACAGTTCATTGTCACCAACTGCCCATGAAATATTTGCTGAGTAACAGTTAATCTAATTTGCACAGATTTTAAAGGTCATAGATTTTCCTTATTAGGTACTTCATCAAATCTAGGACAATTGTAGAGCTCACATAGGAGTTCAGACGTAATATCTGCAAGGCCAATTTACAGTATGATGTAAATCACTAATAATTTCCCACGTTTGTCAAATAAATTTCATTGACACTTTCACTTTTGTTCACGGCTATGTTCATGTGAATATTAAAGGTGCATAAATAATTTTACATTTGTATTATTCAGTAAGAGAAGGAAGATGCAATCACGTCATCTTGTGTCCTGACTCTACTGAGGTAATAAGCTACATCGTATTGAAGATGCAATAGTGTAATGATTATGTCATTATGAAGTGCACTGTAAATGTTGATGACATCCTTAAGACTGGTGCCAAAGTTTGCTACTGGTCCCACTTGTGCAAGTAGACATAAAGCTATGCTCAAATAGTGGAAAACTCTGAGCTTTTGAAGAACCAAAGGCACAGATCTGTAAAATGGTCAGTCATAGAAAATTAATCAAGGAAATCAAAATCGCAGATCAGATAAATAACCAGAAGATCAGAATGGTCATATATTCAAGGCCAAGATCTTTGTAAAATTCAAAGATCTAACAAGGTAGTTAAGACAGCAGCACCGATATGTCCAAACTCCAAATATCCAAAATGGTCTGTAAGTCAAAAGTAACAGTGTAGCTACCGTATAGAAAGAGTATGCAAAGCATAGGGACCCACAGATTATTTTTTACATTATAGATTAGGCAGGGGCCCATTGGTAAACTTTGCATAGGGGCCCAAATATCCTGGCTATGCCACTGGTCAGAAGTGCAGATCTGTCGTAAAGTTCAAAATGGCTGGTAAGGCAGTAACACAATTTTTCCAACAGCCAAAGATCCAAAATTGCTGGTAAGCAAGAATCATGGATCGGTTTAATAGTCAAAGGTCCAATTAATTTTTGAGGCAATAGTCCATCTGCAAAACTTTCGGGTAACCATAATGTCATGTCAGACTTTGCAGATAATCGCTTTTATCAGTATTCTGAAGGTTTCATGAAATAATAGCTCCGTACCCTGCTGTCTGGATCTATGCATACCAGTATTGGCAGACTTCTTATGCGGGTGTGATCATCTTTCATTAGAGCAATAAAGAGTCTTGTATAATATGAGTGGCAGAATAGGATGTTTCAATATTTATGTTCATGTTTAGTCATGTTCATATTACTATTGTATGTCTATTTAGCATATATTTGTTAATTGCTTGCCCAGAAGATGAGACCATGGGCCTTTAGTTCACACTTGTCAAGGGTGCTTTTTGTCTTTTTGCTTTATGTTCAGTAGCTGCAACAACTGATGTGTTGCTTGTTCAAAGCTCATTTATTTATGTGCAAAATAAATTTATTCAGTCAGTTATCTTTTCTTGTTTTATTTATACCTTTGGATTAAGATGGAGCAATTCATGCTCTAATACCCATCAATCTGTCCATTTTTAGCTGACCAGGACAAAACCAAAGTAGCATATGGTATAGCACTGCATCAACCTATCCATTTTCAGATGACCAGGCCAATGACCAAGCTAGCATATGGTACAGTGCTGCATCAACCTGTACATTTTCAGCTGACCAGACCAATGACCAAGCTAGTATATGGTACAGTGCTGCATTAATCTGTCCATTTTCAGCTGACCAGACCAATGACCAAGTTAGCATATGGTACAGTGCTGCATCAATCTGTCCATTTTCAGCTGACCAGACGAGTGACCAAGCTAGCATATGGTACAGTGCTGCATCAATCTGTCCATTTTCAGCTGACCAGACCAGTGACCAAGCTAGCATATGGTACAGTGCTGCATTAATCTGTCCATTTTCAGCTGACCGGGACCAGTGACCAAGCTAGCATATGGTATGGCATTGTATCAATCTGTCCATTTTCAGCTGACCAGACCAATGACCAAGCTAGCATATGGTACAGTGCTGCATCAATCTGTCCATTTTCAGCTGACCAAGCTAGTGTATGGTACAGCACTGCATCATTCTATCCATTTTTAGCTGACCAGGACAATGACCAAGCTAGCATATTGTATGGCACTGCATCCATCTGTCCATGTTTAGCTGACTAGGCCAATGATCAAACTAGCATATGGTATAGCACTGCAGCAGTCAGTCCATTTTCAGATGACTAGGCCAATGACCAAGCTAGCATATGGTAAAGTGCTGCATCAATCTGTCCATTTTCAGCTGACCAGACCAGTGACCAAGCTAGCATATGGTATGGCATTGTATTAATCTGTCCATTTTCAGCTGACCAGACCAGTGACCAAGCTAGCATATGGTACAGTGCTGCATCAATCTGTCCATTTTCAGCTGACCAGACCAGTGACCAAGCTAGCATATGGTATGGCATTGTATTAATCTGTCCATTTTCAGCTGACCAGACCAATGACCAAGCTAGCATATGGTACAGTGCTGCATCAATTATGTCCATTTTCAGCTTACCAGACCAATGACCAAGCTAGCGTATGGTACAGCACTGCATCAGTCTGTCCATTATCAGCTGACCAAGCTAGTGTATGGTACAGCACTGCATCATTCTATCCATTTTTAGCTGACCAGGACAATGACCAAGCTAGCATATTGTATGGCACTGCATCCATCTGTCCATGTTTAGCTGACTAGGCCAATGACCAAACTAGCATATGGTATAGCACTGCAGCAGACAGTCCATTTTCAGATGACTAGGCCAATGACCAAGCTAGCATATGGTATAGCACTGCATCAGTATGTCCATTTTCTGCTGACCTGACAAAGACCATGCTGACATATGATGTAGCTCTGCACCCATTTTTGTCGATGCTCTAGAAGCTTCATTTATGATCAGATTTTAATGGTACTTGGTATGTAAGCTTATATAATTTTACCTATAAAAAGTTCAGCTTGCCTTCTTAAGGCCATATTTCAGATCAGATTTTCATCAGACTTAATGTGTAAGTATGTCATCAAAATTTCAACTCAGTACAATTATGTTTGTGCACTAGTTTTTCAGCTGCAACTTTTATTTGAAATCCAATAGAAAAATACTATTGACAAAGTGACTGCAACCAGGTTCCCAAAATGTTCCATCATAATAAAATGTAAGCTTTTGTCCCTGCTCAGTTGAAATGTTTGCAGAAAAAATACATCATTAACCCTGCCCAATACCTTCATAGTTTCAAATAATTTAAGTTTCCCATGATTTGCCTTCACATCCATCTGCATTAATTTGCATATGTCAATCTGAATTGCCAAAATCTGCATATTGTTTGGTCATTATTCATCCATTAAAATTAATCAATTAATTCATTGATTCTTAACTTTTTACAGTAGTTCTTTTTGTAACAATAAATACACAGTTCATAATCAGCAAACATTGCAATGAGAAGGAAAGTTGTTTGTACTTTGTACATATATCTGTTATCCTTGTTGCTCTAGTACTGCCCCAATGAATAAAAGCATGTGATATGCAAGCAGTTAAAATCTGACAAGCTTTCTTTATCTCGATGTTCTCATGCAGTCCTATGGCAAGCAATTGCATGCAGTAGATAAGGGCACTTTATATTATATCCATATGAGATAGATGTTGGATATAGTTATTGGATTTTGTTTTTCTGAACAAATGTCCAAACTTTATTTTTTGATTACCAACATTCTAGTAAGGTGTGACCTTTTTGAGAAACCTAGTGGCACATTTCTATCAAATCGCAAATATAAAAATGTATTGCTGACAAACATGTAGAAATATATTCAGGCCAAATTTAGGTGATCTGGCATCTGACTGACTGAGCTTGTTGCCCTTCAGAGGCGTAACAGCGAAACAGATTTTAATCACACTCGGTCTAAAGGCTTATATCATAAATATTTTCAAAGAGTTCATTTATAAGGGATGATCACATATTTTACTGAAATAAACTTGCATCTGTAGTACCTGTTCCAAACCAGGTAAGGATAGCACAGATCTTTACAACTAGTGTCCCATTGTCTTGAGAGGCCGTGTGTGTAATACATTGGAACAAATGATCAGTACTTGTTTGGTATTTGGATACTAGCAATTTAAGCTGTTTCAAATATGAGCATAGTATGAACAATCAACTTTTTTGACTTTAAATGTTCATTCCTGATGAATGAACATTTATTAGCTGTTTTCTTTTTTTAGGAAAATGCCTATGATACAACATGGAAGTACAGAATAATGAATGACCTCCATAATCTGGGTCTAAAAGGCCATCTGCCTGCTTTTATATTGAACTTTCTTTGAAGATATGAGTGGGCTCCACTCTGATACATAGGAGCAAGAGATGGGTGTGCCCCAGGGCAGTATTTTATTAGCTACTCTGTTTAACATCAAAATTAATAACATTATCAAGTGTTTGGCTCATGGTTTTTGGATTGCTTCATATATGCTGATGATTTCTGAATATTTTAATCAATCAAAAACACATGCAGTTGGAAACCCCTTCTCTGACCAACATTCTCATCAAAGAAACCAAGCTATGTAACTCCTACAATATACTATACTGGTGGTGACCCAGCCATGTCTATATTGAAGGTATTGTGAGAGCCAACTGCACTGCCAAAATAGCCTTACCATAGACTGATTTTAAACCTGGTATTAAAAAAATCCTTACTTAGTAATTGGCAGGCATGTAATAAAACCAGCTTAGGTGAATTGCCTCCTTCATACAGAACCATCCATAGGGATGAGCTAGCCATTGCAAGAATTATAACTGGTCATACTTATACAACCCACACCTACATATTAAAGGGCAAAGACCCACCTGAGTGCATTTCTTGCAATGAACCCTTAATCGTGAATCACTGTATGATAAATTGTTTCTATCTCCAAACTACACATGATTGCCACTACAATGTTCAGAAATGGAAGAGCTTTTTGATATAGTAAATGTAACATGTATATTAAAATTCTTGAAGGAGCTTACATTTATTCTTTATTCTAAAATATAGCTTGTGTACACTCCTATATTTTTTTAACCAGCATTTGTACTGTTAATCACATAATTTATCGTTTTATTATCTAATTACCCTTTATGCACATAATTTACGTCCTTCGTTGATTGGGAACAATAATATATTTTCACCATATCATCACTGTATTTTCTTACTTTTATTTCTCATTGGTAAGAAACCTTTTTGATACTTCATTTCATCATACAACCTCTTCTGTGGCGATATATAGCCCTACAGTGCTGGCAGACCATAAAGTTCACAGTCAACCATCCAACCAGATATCTGATTGGTTCAACTTATTTCCATTCCAAAACAATATTTCTCATTTAGAGTTAAATCAGGGTTTGTATGTGTACTTACCTCATCAAGATATCTGAAAAGTTTTCTTGTGAGCATCATCTATTCACATGCATGTGATTTGCTAAGCATGTCAGCACTCTAGAGGCTTCATGTGAGAACAGAATATGATCACGCTTGGTATAGAGGCTTATATCAAGATAATGGACAGGTGTGATCAAGAGTGACATAAATGCATATAACTGAGGTAATCAGTGATCCAATTAGCTGAATTTGTTACCACTCTAGAGGCCAGATTTCAGCTTAGATTTTGATCTTGGTCTAGATGGTCCTGATCGTACATCCAATATTGTCACCACAGCGCCCAGCTTGAAAATATGATTATTACTACACCACCTGAATGGATGGTCATATCAACATGTGGTTTTCACTTAAATATTTCTATTGATGTTGATTTGGTCCTAAATGAAAATGGTGCCAATCTGACTTATAATATGACTAAAACAAATGCCATCTTAAATATATTGTTATCATTACTCATCCTAGATAGCTTGTCGTATCAGTCAATATTGTGCTTTGATACTAAATAGTCTGATGCTGACTATGATCACATCTATCTTGAAAATCTTGTCATTGTTACTCCGCCAAAACAGCAAGTCATATCCTTATGGAGTTTCCAGCACAAGATTTATTGTAATACCTTTGTTGGTCCTAAATGGAAATCGTGCAAAGTTTACATCTAGTATCGTAAATATGTCCACCACAGCTAATTTAATAGTTTTAATTCCTGGAAATTCTTTTCAGCCAGTAGAGTGTCAATTCCCTAAAAGGACTCGCTGTTTTATGTGAGATAATTTCATTTAGAGACCTTGGACAATTTTGATAATGAGTGAGATATAAGCAAAATTTTTATGATGAGTGAGATCTAAGCACAGTTTTGATAATGAGTGAGATCTATGCACAATTTTGATAGTGAGTGAGATCTATGCACAATTTTGATAATGAGATTGAAGCACAATTTTGATAATGAGTGAGATTTATGGACAATTTGGATAATGAGTGAGATCTATGCACAATTTTGATAGCGAGTGAGATTGAACTACAATTTTGATAATCAAAGCACAATTTTGATAATGATTGAGATCTATGCACAATTTTGATAGTAAGTGAGTTCTATGCACAATTTTGATAGTGAGATTGAACTACAATTTTGATAATCAAAGCACAATTTTGATAATGAGTGAGATCTATGCACAATTTTGATAGTGAGTGAGATCTATGCACAATTTTGATAATGAGTGAGATCAACCATGTTAATGGGATCTATAATTTGATTGTTGAGCTTCTTACCACTCTTGAGATTCTATTTTGTTTTTAAATTTGCTGAAAAATGGGCATATTAAGATCTTCAATGAGTTCATTCATGATGTCTAAGGAAATGATCTTGCATCTGATTGGTTGAACTTGTTACGGCAATGGTTTTAATCATATTTACATAAAATTTGATATAACCAGTATATTATTAAGATCTCAGATATATTTCATAATAAGTGAGACCTGTGCTTAGCAACAAAGCATCCATCTTCAAAATCTTATCACTACTCCTCTTGAATGGATTGTTGCATCAGCATGAGATTTTCACTAAAAGACCTCTTATGATGTCTACTTGGTCCTATCTAATGTCCAATATGGCCACCAGGGCACAGTAGCCATCTTGAAAATCTTGTTATTGCTACTCATGAATGTTAAGTCACCTTGACATGAGTTTTTCATCAATGACTTCTTATTATCTCTAGTTGGTCCTTAATGAGAATGGTGCCATTGTGAAGTCCAATATGGCCATCTTGAAAATCTTGTTTCAGCTATTCTTCCTAAATGATCATGGTTGTAACAGGAGTGGAAACCATGTGGCTGTAGATTGAGTGAAAACACCAAACACGATGTATGTGAATGAGACGTTTATAATAATAAAGTATGAGTCTCAATAAATCCAAATACTAATGCAACAATCAGATGAAATCAAGAAAAAAAGGGCACAATGTTTCATCAATTTACATAGTGTTAGTGTTCCTTAAAATATTTAATTAAACAGGATCATTATACATATATGAATAAATGAGCAATTAACAAGGTATTTACACCAAAGATGAGGCTAGTGTCTCCCACAATTACAAGTGAAGTATATGTATATGAAATTCACTGCATGATATTATGATCAAACAATATGCATGATATTATGATCTAACAATATACATGATATTATGACCTAACAATATACATAATATTATGATCAAACAATATGCATGATATTATGATCAAACAAGATGCATGATAACTATGATCTAACAATATGCATGATATTATGATCAAACAATATGCATGATATTATGATCAAATAATATGCATGATATTATGATCTAATAATATGCATGGTATTATGATCTAACAATATGCATGATATTATGATCTAACAATATGCATGATATGATCTAACAATATGCATGATATTATGATCAAACAATATGCATGATATTATGATCTAATAATATGCATGATATTATGATCTAACAATATGCATGATATTATGATCTAACAATATGCATGATATTATGATCTAACAATATGCATGATATTATGATCTGACAATATGCATGATAACTATGATCAGACCATATGCATGATATTATGATCAAACTATGCATTATAACTGTGATCAAGCAATATGCATGATAACTATGATTAAACAATATGCATGATGTTATGATCAAACAATATGCATGATAACTATGATCAAACAATATGCATGATGTTATGATCAAACAATATGCATGATAACTATGATCAAACAATATGCATGATGTTATGATCAAACAATATGCATGATAACTATGATCAAACAATATGCATGATATTATGATCAAACAATATGCATGATATGCTAAATGATATTGATGTTGTAACATACAGCTTAGGATGTTTTGCATTCATCATTAGTGATTATGCATTTAATACTGTGCATGTGTTTAATATAACTAGATTCATTGTTCAAAATTCACATTCTTTGAATAAATTTATCCATTGGCTGCTCCCAGGGCCGACAAGAGTGGGGCAACCAGGAATATATCTCTGAACCCCAGGCCCATAAGAGAGTCCAGGCTGAGCAACACTTTTTAATTTTAGAAAAGAAAAATTTTGTTTGAACAAGAACTAGGAGTGGCCTGTGTGTTTCTTACCCCAGGGCCCGTGATCACTCTCGACAGCCCTGGCTGCTCCACCCTCTTTTTGAGCTCAAAAGTTCGTAAATTCCTGCAGCTTCTACATGAAACACTGATATTGAATATCAAGGTACACCACATTCATGAAGATTCCTATGGTGATGACTCCCCTGGAGTGTGATAACTGATTCTCCTTGTCACAACAACCAACATTCACCTAGACACATATCATGTCACTATCTTGCCAACTATATTGCTCATATTGTGCCAATAATGTTGCTTTGCTGCCAATGATGTAACTCTTGACAACTATGTTGGCCAGTGGCCAGCTGAAAATGAACAAAACTGGCTCTTGTAGTATATTGAATTAATGTCAATAATAAGAATAATAAATTAATAATCAAATATATACAACTGATTTAAAATATACAAGAAATACAAGCTTAATTATCACAAAAAGTTTGCATGCTTCATTAAACTGTCTGCTTCAATATCCATATATTAAACAGTAAACTTCCTGGACTCCATATCTCAAATACAGTATCAATTACCAAGAGTCTAACTATCGAGAACAAAAGCTGAAACAGTAAATTCACATGACACCTTTGATGAATAAAAACAATTGCAAATTCAATTTAGTAATACTGTAAAGTCGTGCTTACTTCAATGGCTGTAGTAAACTATCCATAAAGTAGAAACTGTATGACAAGATCTCTGATTTTTAAGCCAGCATATAGAGTATACATCTTATAAATATGACAAAATAAATATAAGACCCAAGGTTAAATTACCTGTGCTCATGAAATATATGCATCTTGCTGTGAGCGATCTGCAGTGAGATGCAACTATTACTTGACAGCCAGTTTAGTAAGGGTAAAAATAAACTATATTAGGTAACGTTATATGCATTCATGAAATCCATTAAGTAACTATATTAGGTAACATTATATGCATTCATGAAATCCATTATGTATCTATTCTAGGTAACGTTATATGCATTCATGAAATCCATTATGTAACTATATTAGGTAACGTTATATGCATTCATGAAATCCATTATGTAACTATATTAGGTAACATTATATGCATTCATGAAATCCATTATGTAACTATATTAGGTAACGTTACATGCATTCATGAAATCCATTATGTAACTATATTAGGTAATGTTATATGCATTCATGAAATCCATTATGTAACTATATTAGGTAACATTATATGCATTCATGAAATCCATTATGTAACTATATTAGGTAACATTATATGCATTCATGAAATCCATTATGTATCTATTCTAGGTAACGTTATATGCATTCATGAAATCCATTATGTAACTATATTAGGTAACGTTATATGCATTCATGAAATCCATTATGTAACTATATTAGGTAACATTATATGCATTCATGAAATCCATTATGTAACTATATTAGGTAATGTTATATGCATTCATGAAATCCATTATGTATCATTCTATTGTAACAATGTGTTATATTTTTTTGCAGAAGATCTCTTATGGTGTTTAATTGGTCTTAAATGAAAATGGTGAAGATCTGATGTCTAATAAGACTGCCACAGTGGCATTCTTGCAAATCGTATCACCACTTCTTCTGAGTCTAATAAGACTGCCACAGTGGCCATCTTGCAAATCGTATCACCACTTCTCCTGATGTGTAATAAGACTGCCACAGTGGCATTCTTGCAAATCGTATCACCACTTCTTCTGAGTCTAATAAGACTGCCACATTGGCATTCCTGCAAATCTTATCACCACAGTGGCCATCTTGCAAACCTTATTACCACAGCGGCCATCTTGCAAATCATATCACCACTTCTCCTGAATGAATGCTCATATCAGCATCAGGTTTTCACTAAAAGACTTCTTGTAATGTTGTACTGATCTTAAATCTTATAGTGTCTAGTTGTTCCTTAATGAAAACACTCAACATGGCCACCATGGTGACTACTGGTATCTTGATTATATTGAAATCTCTACTTTTCCCAAATGTATGGCTTTATCAACATCGGTTTTGCACCAACAGACTTCTTATGATACCTTATTGGTCCTAAATGAAAATGGTGCCAGTTGTAAAACTAATATGCCTACCATGAGAACTGTCTTCAAAATCGTGTCATCACTCCCCCTGAATGGAAGATTATGACATGGAATTTTCATCAAGATCCTTCTCTACGTATTCATTGTCCTGAATGACAATGGTGCCAGTCTGACTATCCAATATGTCCAGAACAGCAGCTAATTTGAAAATCTTGTTATTGTTGAATAATATTTAAAAAATGGTTAAAATGAAAAAGATGTTGTCATCTTGATTTCCTGGAAACTATTTTTGCTTATTAGAGCATCTGGCCCTTCAAGGGACTTTTGTTTTATTATTACTGCGAGTTGTACATGTTGATGAGACATACTGGCATTTTATTTTCTGAGTTGTTTTTTAAAATATAATTCCAGGGTCTAGGTTTATGATACAAATTTTATCACACTTTCAGGTTCTCAGATTTGATAAGTGACTCCTATTAAAGAGGCATTTTGTTCTGAATGGCTAAGCATGTTACAACTTTGCAGGCTATATCACTGATAATATTTGGATCAAACTTGGTATATAAGTTTGTATCATCAATATCTTGGGTAAGTCTTTGGGACTCTACTTGGTTTCCATCAATGACCTTAGCTTTAAACCACATACTTCAACCAAGTGTTTGTGTATGGCTTGCACATGGGTAGGAAACCTATTGATTTTATGGTAAAGAAGTCAAAGCTCAAGGTCACAGTGGCTCAAAGAAAACAATGACTTCAGTTCAAGTACTCTTGAGAATACATCTTTGATGGCTTGCACTTCCAGGAATGTAGAATCATGTCAGGTTTGGGGATCAAAATGTAAGAGGTTAGTCTCATATTGGCACAAACATTACATAAATGTACCAAACTTTAATGATGGTTGCTGTTATTGAAAGAAAAGGCTGCAAACTATTGCAGCTGGAATAGACAGGTTAAAAGTCAAGGTCACAGCGCAATGAAAACTGCTTTCTTTCTTATAACTAAATCTCAACATTGTCTCACAACAAAATTCCAGCTGGGTCAAGGAAAGAACCTACTGGGTTAAAAAGGGTAAAAGTCAAGGTTTATGCTTCATTCATATCTGCATTATGCAGTCAACTTTCACCTTTAGAAAGAACTATTAAACAGTGGGCACATGTATCATGTGCTGTTTACATTACTTTTGCTATAGGACCATGAAGTACACAACCTTCTGTACCTCACCACACACACACATACACAGATACTCTTGCTATAGGAGCATGAAGTACACAACCTTCTGTACCTCACCACACACACACATACACAGATACTCTTGCTATAGGAGCACGAAGTACACAACCTTCTGTACCTCACTACACACACACATACACAGATACTCTTGCTATAGGAGCATGAAGTACATAACCCTCTGTACTTCACCACACACAAATACACAGATACTCTTTCTATAGGAGCATAAAGTACACAACCCTCTGTACTTCACCACACTTATGTATTTAGGCTCTAATAAATAGTAACAAAGAAAAATAGAAAACAACAAGCTTTGAAATAGTTAACAAATAATTTATTTCCCTGGAAAAATACTGTAAAAATGAAAAAATAATCAAATGTTCTAATGAAATTTGAGTTTGAGTCCCAACGAAAATCCAAAATGGAAGGTGATGACATATGCTATACCTAGTATAGTGCTGTTGTCTACAGTTCTTTGTTGTTCCACAGACAATAATATTCCTTCCAGTGTTTGAATTCCTAATAAAATTTAAAGAAATGTCATTGTCCAAGAATTCTGTATGAGCACTCAAATATTTCCAGGAAAAAGAATTAATCTTTTAGAATCCAAATAATTTGAATAAAAATTAAAATGTAACTCCAAACTGGTCACAACAAAATGAACATCTTGACATCAAGTGCTTTTAAGCACAAACTGAATAAATTCACTATAAACGTCAGTATTAAACATAACTACTGCACAAAATTTTGAAATAGAGGCTATTTACATCTAAAGTTACATATTCCCAGTATGACCTTGACAAATACCAATCATTTTACTCTAAGAATAAGATAAAAATAGAAAGTTGTTTACTTAACTCACTGGTTTCTGAATCAAGGTCAGGAACTAGGTCATCTTTAGGTTTTTATTTCAAAACATTCAGGTCAAACTAATTTCCAGAAAATGTCAAATTCCAGTAAACAAAATTACATTACTCTAACATGCAATGAAATAAAAATAAAAATAAAACTTACAAACAGGCAACTAAATTAAATCAAATATAAATAAAATAAAATATACATAACACCACACACAAATAGGTAGAAATTCTATCTATAGGAGCATGAAGTACACAACCGTCTGTACCTCACAATATACAAATATACATATACCAGAGCAATCAACTAAAGTTTTGTCATTTAGCATTAATCCATGTTTCTTCTAATCTTCCATTGTCATAATTTAATTTTACTTGTTTGGCAAAAGAGATCAAGAACATACATCTTCAGAAAATGGCATTACATTTGTTCTTCAATTTTTTGTTTCACGTTGTTATAACCACAAAGTACAAGCAAAGTAACAATGTATCCCATAAAAAATAGTAAAAACACAAATGACATAGTCCAAATTTAGTTTAACTATACCTGAGAATTGCATATTTATCATAGTTATAGTTTTAAATTTCTATGTTATTATTTATGAATAATTGCATTTCAAAGTATAACCCTCATAAAAGTTGGCACAGGTATTATATGCCATGATAAGTACTTGAAAGTGACTTATCACTACTACTAAGATTAACACACTTAGAAATTATAGTGTGATGACTTGGGAAATAAACTGTGATCTCCTGTTTATTTAAGAATCTGAACAACTTGCGCTAACCTATGGTCAGTATGTAATATGCATTCAGACATCACATCTACAGCAAACTGAGGCTTAGTCAAGGGAGGTAATGCAGCACATGCAAGTTCCTTGACCAAATTTTGTGGATGACTAAAGAAACCAATAAACTTTAGGGTCTAATGGTCAAAGCTCACTGTCATGTTATATTTAGTAAGAAAATAATGGATTCTGCACAGTGTATTTAGTTCAAGAGTACGTACTTTGACCAAAAGGTCCGTATCACTGAGACAGCGGTCAGTACTCACCAGTCAACCCTGCCCAACTCGTGCCTACAGTTTAATATATGGCATATCATGTGACATTAAGAGTACTTGGTTTCAATTATTTAAATCTAAAATTTGTTTGATTTTACATATTACCTCACAACAACACTATGATGGTTATATCCTGCCAATAGATTTATGTGCCTTGCCAAAGGACACACCATAAAAGTCGTTATGGGAATCAAGCCTACATCCTTCTGATCAAGAATCAAGTGCCTTAACTACTTAGCCATAATGGCTCTACTATTTAAAATTAAAAAAAAAATTACATAAAATTTATTTACCCAATATCTAAAGTAAGTTATGACAACAAGGCAGCTGTTCATGTGAATCTTTAAATCAACAAGTAGTTATCCACCGTTTGTTTGTTTCTGACATTACTGCTACCAGCTATGGTCAAGAAAATCTTTAACTCTAAGAATACACTGTGTTGTTTCACACTATCATTCTTTAACTCTGTGCATACAATGTGTTGTTTCACATTATCAATCTTGTTATTATCTATGAATACAGTGTGTTGTTTCACATTATCAATCTTGTTATTATCTATGAATACAGTGTGTTGTTTCACATTATCGGTCTTGTTATTATCTATGAATACACAGTATTGTTTCACATTATCAATCTTGTTATTATCTATGAATACAGTGTGTTGTTTCACATTATCAATCTTGTTATTATCTATGAATACAGTGTGTTGTTTCACATTATCAATCTTGTTATTATCTATGAATACAGTGTGTTGTTTCACATTATCGGTCTTGTTATTATCTATGAATACAATGTGTTGTTTCACATTATCAATCTTGTTATTATCTATGAATACATATTATTGTTTTACATTATCAATCTTGTTATTATCTTTGAATACTTATTATTGTTTCTCATTATCAATCTTGTTTTTATCTATGAATAAATATTATTGTTTCATATTATCAATCTTGTTATTATCTATGAATACATATTATTGTTTCACATTATCAGTCTTGTTATTATCTATGAATAAATATTATTGTTTCACATTATCAGTCTTGTTATTATCTATGAATAAATATTATTGTTTCACATTATCAATCTTGTTTTTATCTATGAATAAATATTGTTTCACATTATCAATCTTGTTATTATCTATGAATACATATTATTGTTTCACATTATCAATCTTGTTATTATCTATGAATACTTATTATTGTTTCACATTATCAGTCTTGTTATTATCTATGAATAAATATTATTGTTTCACATTATCAATCTTGTTTTTATGAATAAATATTGTTTCACATTATCAATCTTGTTATTATCTATGAATACTTATTATTGTTTCACATTATCAATCTTGTTATTATCTATGAATACATATTATTGTTTCACATTATCGATCTTGTTATTATCTATGAATAAATATTATTGTTTCACATTATCAATCTTGTTATTATCTATGAATAAATATTATTGTTTCACATTATCAATCTTGTCTTATCTATGAATACTTATTATTGTTTCACATTATCAACCTTGTTATTATCTACGAATACTTATTATTGTTTCACATTATCAGCTTCATAATATGAATTCTGTTTTTCAAACCAGTAAATCATTTCCTAGGACTGTAAGTATAAATGCAAGTATGTAGAATTACGTATAACAGATGTGTTTGCAATTTTGAATGATCAAAACCGAAAGGTAATAAAGCTAATGAATGTACATTGAATGCTTTGCTCAAAACTAGAACAAGTGACACTTGTTCTTCAAATTTTAAGAACAAAATCAGTTTTTTTTATTTTTTAAATTGAACAAGGGGTATTACACAAAAAGAAAAAGAAAAAGGATGTCCATTAACGAACTCAGAATACCGGACAGACCTTTGCACGCAATGATCACGCTAGGAATGCGAAATACCAGCTGAAAATGAATAACTGCTCTGAAAATAGATAACCTGCAAGCCAAACATGATTTATCTACCCTGAAACTCATAACCGAGGAAACTAGAATGGTAAGTGAATGGCGGGAATGAAAGTCAAACAAGACATTGTGAGCGAATAACTGCAACTTTATGGGTACAGGAAGAATTTCACGAAGGGTTTACCTCGTAAGTTGGTGAAATAGTTAATATATATGCCATGCTTACATGATTATACGTGCACGTTTACTCAAAATTAGACCATTGACTCGGTCACAATCGGGATTATTTGCTCCTTAACATTATGATGAATGATAAAAAATTAAAGTTGCCTGTACATTGTGTGCTTTTGCAACTGTTTAAGTCTCGAGTGTGGAGATTCTTAATTAGTCGGAACTGTAGGTATGAGGGTTATACTTTTAAGAAGAAAATGTCTTGTCTTCAATTCTTGGAGATTCTTTTTGGACAAGCAAGCGTTAGTTCTTTGAAGCGTGCTTGTTATTTGCTGTCATCTAATGTCCACTTATGAGCTTACACAGTCACCTGTTGAGTTCATTACCTATGTTACTTTCATAGTCTATTAAGAAATATATCTCCTGTATGCAATAGGTTAGAAGTCAAGTCGGACAACTAAGTTATAAATTAAGTCAGACACCTAAGTTACAAGTCAAGTCAGACACCTAAGTTACAAGTCAAGTCAGACACCTAAGTTATAAGTCAAGTCAGACAACTAAGATCCTGATCTACCATAGCATAATGTGCCTGCAGATAAGACTCTGCTGTTGGTTATAATGAATAGTCTTCACAAACTGCAGACCCAGATCTGCCAGCAGTTTGCATTTGAACTTGCCTTACAAGCTGGTATATACAGTACTCATCTTTGTTTGCTGAAGTATGGGGTTCATGCCACATATTCAGCTGCCCAGGTGAAATAAATATCAGATTTACGCACCAATCCCATGACCATAACCAGTGCAAAAATAATTTCAATTCATCAGGTGTGATAGGGTTCTCAATCAATTGGGCACCATTTTCTTGGATTGGCCTGAATATTAATTTGATCTCCTTATCAAAAACTTTCCCTAAACTTTAGGCTTGGTATTCTACATGTAATTTTCAAAATACTGCTTAAAAAATTTGACAGATTCGTATTTTTTTGTTCTTTTAGCCAGCATGTACATTGGAATAATTGAACATCATTTCAAGCTAAAGACCACTCATTTGTATTTTCATTGACACTTTCCCAGCTCCTGCAATCTCAAGACTTGAAAAATCATTGTTGTCATTGCTATTGTCAGTCAGTAGAAGTAGAGGATGGCAATCAGGAGCTTAATGGCTCCCATGTTAGAAAGGTCAGAAGGGTCAAGCCTAAGGGGATTCTAACTTTGGTGCAATCTTGAAAGGTATGTTTTGTAAGATTATAGCATGAGGTGATGGTCTACACTCAAACAGACATGTATAATGTCAAATGAGTCTGTTTTGTAACAATGTTGCATATGTTAGAAGAGAAATTTAAGTTAGGCTTGCTCTCTGAATGAAACGAAGTAGTTTGTTTTTGATAAAGATATGCATATCAAAGTTGTGTATCTTGAATCCTGAACAATGATGAATCATATTGGGAGTTTAAGCATTTTCTTAAGTTTCTTTGCAAAATACATAGCAAAAATGCAACAGAATGCGTGCTGTCAGTCTTGAACATGTTGAATTTGAAAATTACTTTAATCTTAAAAATATTTGTGGAGGTACCTGATGTAAGCTTGTTACAATAAAAGGGAAAATAATATGCTGCAGTTTCACACATACCCCTCAATTTCTTATTGGTGTTTGCAATCACATTGACATCATTTTGTTGTGTAGAAAGATTCCCTTACAATGAGCTATCATATAAGAATCAGACCTCTTAGAATTTAAAAGGTAAAGAATGTCCAAAATTTCCTTTATTTTTCATCTCATCAGGCAATGTTACCATTGTGGTATTTTCACAACTGGAGCTTTATTGATACACTGCCATGCCAGATTAAAGATGCTGGCAGATGTTTCTATAAGCATGTAATCATTTTTCACAGGTAAAATTTTGTCAGCTTATATTTGAAATGAGTAATTTAAATGTTTCAGCCAATTTCCTACCAATTTTGACACACTGTGTGCTGTTGTAATCTTTAAAGCAGATAATTTTGAGACAGCAGTTGATTGGTTTAAATCTAATTGGGGCAATGACTTAGAATTGTTCCAGTTCTTTTGTCCAGTCAGCAGTCTTCCTTTTTATGTGCCTGTATATAGCTGTCTAGAATAAAAATGGATCATTATTGCAAAAGTGGGGGAACCCAAGTGGTCGAGTGGTCTAAAGCGCTCTCCATTACGGATCACTGCCATCTCACCTTTGTCTGAGGCAGTTTGAGTCTCAGATTCAGCCAATGTGGGTATGTGAGAACACTTGTCAGTAGCTTCTCGTGGGTCGGTGGTTTATTCCTGGGTTCGTCCTCCACCATTAATACTGGCCGCCATGTATAGGCTATCATGTGCTGAAAAATGGTGTTAAACCCCACAATAACAGCAACATTATTGCAAAAGTTAGTGGAAATTAAGACAGTATCTTCTTTCTACTGTATTTTAATTTTTTCTTGTGAAAGGAAATTACATAATTGCTGGTGTCTTTTTTGTTTTGGTGTGACTCTGTATAAATAAAACAGTCTTGAAAATACTGGGGATGTGTGGAAAGTGTAACAATCTCTGACCAGGTACAAATCTTAAAATTGTTACATTCTCTGTCTCATAACTTCTGCCATATATAATTCATACAGATGTGTGACAACTCATTGAAAAGGAAAATTGTTAATGATTTCAATGTAAATGGGAATACCAGTAAGAAATCAAGGGCTGTGTTTGCAACTGCATTTTCTCGAGTTCCAAACGTTGTATCTTGTATGTGTCTCTACAGAGCCATGTATTAGACTATCATATTTTCATGGTTTTGACCAATTTTAGTATCAGGTTTGAATCCAGTACCTATGGTTCTATAGCCTTAAGTATAACCAGTGTAGTAAAGAAGTGTACTGTGTTGAGTATAATGAGGACATAGATGAGTAACTTGTACTATCGATATGTGTTCGGGAGTCATTTTTTGAGCCATGACAGTACTGCTGTCATGTACTTGGCTATTTAATACATATGACACTTCTTTCTATTACTGGCATGTGTTGTATACGAATCAAATGAGGTGGCTTTTGCTATTCTAGCATATTTTCTACAGTGTCATGTACAAGTGAATACAACCTGATGGTTGCTAAGATACTCCGGGGCTAAAACCCAGAGTTCACGACAGTCCAAAGATCACCTCTGAATAGTTGCATTTTTATATATCTTGCTGGTAGACGAAACAATTTCCAATTGTAACCATTTAATTATTTTCTTTCTTTAGAGGTCATTTAGTTGGAATATCCTTGAGTCTTCTATTGCTGCAAATATCTTGTTACCATGGAAGTCCCACTTTTGTCAGCTGCTCAAAAGGACACTTCATCAGGAGGTCAAGGTCATAGAATCAAAGACACCAGAGACGGATGACCAGGCAATTCTATATGTTCATGTAATTATCAGACATGATTCTTATTAATACATGTTTCGTCCTCATGCAAATCATTTGTCACTGGAGCATCATTTAGTATAAATTTCTGAATGCTGATTGCTTATTGAATGCATGTGAATAAGTGACTGTTTGTTGTACATGAACTTACATTTGATACCCAGTGTTACATTATACTGCAGTCAAACATACTTACGTAATTTGATTTTATAAGCCTTGAAGTAGATATAAGTTCTGAATAGGTTGTCTGTGCTGAATACACTAGGAGGGTGTATCCAAGCAGCAGTGCATTTTTAAAAAGAATGTTTCCTAATGCTAAAAATACAAGAAACTAATTATTAATTGACTTTTTAATAGCAGCAATAACATACCTGTTGCTATTTTGTAACTTTTACATTTCTGTGTCAATAAACCTCATTTATTTGATGTGAATACATCTTCCCAGAGTGGAGAATTGTCAGAAAGACACAGTTCACTCATGCATCTTTTAATAACTCCATGCTAATAGACATGTGTCGAATCTGAACTTATGTTGCTTGTGCTTCACTGCATTGTGGTCTTCCTTCAACATATTGGTGTTACATGTGTCCTCTCCATATACTATTGGACATGCTGATTACCCCCACTTCCTTTCAGAATTTGGTCCATTAGGGTACATCCCTATTTTTTTTCGTTCCCAAAAATACAATTTGTTATGGGTGAGTTATGTGTGTTAAAGGTCACTAGCCATATATATTGTACAAACGTGTGATATTGTTATAGTCATAAAAAACACATTTGTTATGTATGCACATCATAAAAATGTTTATTTAAACTTAAAAATCAGCTTTTTTAAATGAAAAAATTAGTCAGCAGTCTCCGTAAACAATTATTAGTTTCCACGTGCCAAACCGGATATGACATACATTTATCCCTTCTATTCAACCTATACATTTTAGTGTCCAATTTCCCCACATAAATGTCTGTGTGATATATCCTGTGATAGTGCTTTTGTACAGCAAATATGGTGCACTGTGTTGCATATGGATGTAACCAAAACAGTGATGATGAGACAAAAGGGTTCTTTATTTTTCCAAAAGACCCAGTTTACCAGAAAATAAGTGGATTGAAGCTGTGGGATTGAGTAGGGTGAGGCATGGGAAAGTCCTAAATCCTCCTAAATGCGTAGAAAGCTCTGTGGTGTATATGAGAAGAGGGATAGAAAAAGCCTAAGTAAAATATATCAAATAAAGGATTACAGTACAGTAATGTTAATGCCGATGTAAAATATTAATGTTTAAAATAATCATAATACTTTTTGAACGTGCAGAGTAGTTTGATACAATTCTTTAATTTGTATTATTTAAATTAATATGTACTAAAAGGATTTTAAAAAAGAAATATGAGGTATTACTCTGGGACATTTATCATTTATAGGTGTTCAAATCTGTAGAATTAGTTATATGTATATATATCTATACCTTATTTTCCGTATATATCTGGACATGATAAAATAATTTTTTTCCTATCCCAGAACTTATGGTGAAACTTTTTTCATCAAGGTATGTCCCAAGACTTATGAAACAAAATAATTTTGTGTTGAATTTATGCCCCCCCCCCACGGTACCATAAAATCGGTACCATAAAATAGATAAACAAAACACTTATTTGAAAATAAAATGAAAGAAACTAACCTTGCAGTGTAATCATTTATTCCTTCTATTTTCATTGAGCAAAGTTTATTAAAAAAAATAAAAATATATATCCACAAACTCCATATATGTAGCAGAAGCCAGCTGGCATATGCATCCTTACTGTAGTGTGTATCGCTTACGTCAGATAACAAAATCGCAAAGGAGACTTGCTATTCACACATGATACATTATTTAAGAGTTTAATGTTTTTTCTGAGTTTATCGTGGTATAAACTGTCAGTTGCTGACTCGCACAGGAAATAACGCCCGAAGAGCGAAATGTAAGATTTGTCGGCAACTGACAGTTTATACCATGATAAACTCAGAAAAAAACCGTTAAACTCTTATAATTGAAATTTCAGTCATCGGTTATGATATTTTGTTTGCATCATTAAAATACAGAAATCTTAATTGAACGTAATAATACATGTTTGGGGGTTTCTGTTACGTAGCTATTTATAGCACTTGGGATTGTCCTGCTTGATCATAATAAGGTCATCATAATACCAGTCCTTCAACCAATGGAAGCCAAATTCATTCAATTATTTTTTTAAAAAAATGATTAGAATGTTCTTTTTCTTTAAAGCTTACTTCATGTCTGCCTTCACTGGCAGTGTTTATCTTATGCTGTACACGTGACTCTATTTATAGAAGTGGGTATTCTTAGAAAGGTAGTTCTCCTTACAGTTCATACAGAAATAAACGTAATTCATTTTTGATCACTTTGTAACATTCTGACCAATGGAAATGTTACTTTCCTTAACCACCTACTGGCATTGCAGTTATAAGTAGCTATGATGTCGTAACCTTGATTTGTTGTGATTGAGGCTACGAACTGATCCCATATCATGTAATGGAGCAAAAAATTCACCACTAAAGTCAGAAAAACAAACAGTGTAGAAATCAACTACATAAGTATAATCATGTTGTGAAAGAAGTTTGGCTTATTTTGAATTTATTAAGCCCTTACACGATAAAATAAATTGGCATGGTTGCACTAACCTCACCATGTCTGCCATGACAGATAATGCAAGACTCTTGCCTTGACCCCTTTTCTACGTAAAGCTTTCCAGACCATATTTGGATATTTTACGCTATGTTATTATCATTCATAATGGCTTCTTGGTGGAATTTCAAAGTTGCAGACAAACCGTATATACTTTCAATCCGCAGAATTTCTGACTCAAACCACGCCAAATTTTTACTATGATTTGTTTATGTTTCCAAATAAGGCCTCAATGTCCTTATATGGCACCACAAACAAATGAGGCTGAGAATGGAAGTAACCATTATTTTGAACTAATATGGTGGATGATCTAAACAAAAATATCGGATAAAAAAGGTAAACAAGATTTTACAATTATTTGTACAATCTTTTTTGATACTTATGGTATTAAATAAGAGGACTACTCAATTTATTGGATTATATGCAAGGAATATGTTCAAATTGTTGATATTAGGCTAAAAGAGCACCGGGTATGAATCACACCAGGCTTGCTCCATTGACGTATATGCTCATGTTAGTACCCTGTCCATAAGGTAGGAGTAAGGGTACTAATTTTGGTACTACATTATAAGGTACAAAATGATTATGTATTGTATCAAGGTTGACTATACGACAGTATCTTGCAAATAAAAATCATTATTTGAAAATACATTCACTGTGAGTGCAAATGATAATCTTAATGCTAGCATGGGTTACAAAAGTATTATTAAAGCAAGTTATTGCAATGTGTTCTATTTGCCCTTTAAACATCAATGAACATTTGTATCAATTATGATTACATGGTGCAAACAGATAGAAGCCTGGGTGATGAATAAACACCTGGCAACAAGCAGTAAACTCGTTGCTTAAACTTACTAACAGGATATCAAATATAAAGGTTATTTTATTACAAAGCAGGCAAACCACTGAAACTGACTTTGGATTCTTTTAAGTGTGCTGATTTTTTTAAAAAGTCTGCTGACATAGGGAAGCCAACTTTGGTCCCTTTGGATTCTTTTAAATGTGCCCATTTCTTTTTTTTAATATAAAGTTGGCCTACATAGGGAAGCCAGCATTGATTCCTTTTTACATGTATTAATGGGAATTTTGAAAATGAAATGATGGAACAGTTTTGAGAGTGACACAATCTAGTGCATCATGCATGCATAATGATATAAGGCTGAAGAATAAATTAGGTTTCAGTAGTTTCATATAAATGTTCCCTATCCATAGTGTAATAACCTGCATTTAGGGAGTGAGGAATGCATGCAGTAAACACTATTCATATAAGCCATCCAATTCGGTATAGATTTTTTTTTTAAATTACAAATCTGTGCATTAGCAGTGAATTGCTCAAATGAGTTGACATTACTATTTTCTAGGATCCTGTGTTTTGTTTACTTGTCGATTAATAGTTAGCTGGTATAGTCTACGTGTTTTTGTGATAGTGAAAATAGGGAGTATCATGACGGCAGCTGGCATCCTTGATAATTCGATTAATGGTTATTTCTAGTTAATAGCTTAAGACTGTACACTACATACTCAATGTGTTTATAGTCCCTGGGGTTTCATTTGTATACGTCATCGCATTTAAGTTTGTTTTTCCTCTTCTTTGTTTCTTTGGTACATATAACTGTTGACTACCCTTTCATGCGGTCTACCTCGGTAATATTGTAAGAGTGCATAACACGGTTTCTGAACCATTGCTATAGCGACAGACTAACACGGTATGTGCCGCAAAATACAAAACTGAATTTTTTTCTTTTTCTATTTTTACTTATGGCAATTCATTTGCAATGTAGCAATGTGTAAAATATCCCGCTGGTAATTTCCATAAATAATCACTGTGAAAATTTACTAAATATACACATTCAATACTAGCGCATGATGGTTTGAACATTCCAACAAGGATTGTGGGCGTTGTGGGTTTTGTGGGTTTTGTCAGGAGTATATAAGGCTTTGTGGGCTGCTTGAGGGGGTTCAGTCAGCTAGCAGCCATCAAACTAGGTACATCACAGTTATTAAATCAAGAGTTCGAGTTTACTCCATTCTCCCCCTCCTTAGTCAGCTGATAAGCAGCATACTCATCCCTGGTGTGATACTCAAGATAGTATTATCAGGACCTAGCTTGGCCATTACAAAGTCTGGTGGTTCAGCGGTGGGATCTGCCATTGTGGAAGACAGATCCTGAGATTCAAACCCAGGTCCAAGAGAAGTTGCAAGTACCTCAGGAGGAGGTTCCGCTGGAGATATCTTGCTGATACAGAGCTCCAAACAAGTGAGTCTGGGTATACTGCACCTTAATTTGAGCTGTTGTATCTGTCATGGGCAAACGGAAGAATCAAAAAGCTCAGGGGATGAGTCAACTGACTGTCGAGTGGGACCAGATCCAAGGCAAAGGGTCCTCATGTGAAGTAGAAATGGATGCTGGATGCAGATTTCCAGTGGAATCAGTAGTTGAAGATCACAGTGAATTTGGTGAGGATGTCATCTCTGAAAAAGACGACAGGACACATATGAGAAATGAAGATTTAAACGATAATAGGGCAACTGATATTGATTATAATGCAGGGCCAAGCAGGTTATGTGAAGTTACTGAGAGAAGGTCAAGAAGATTAAATGCATCTGTCCAGGTGTTGCCAGCCACCAGAGAGTGGCAGAGGAATCTACATGGTGTTGAGGAAGGCAATGTTATTGGAGAAAATGCTGAAATGGCCAAGGAAAATTCTACAGATCTGACTGGAAGCGTTGTTTCTGCAGTAAGTACTGCAATGCAAGGGTTTATGAAAGAGGTATCTGGGACAATGCAGAGTATAGAGAATGTATTACAAGGGTTGGTGGCTATGGCCCAGTCACCATCCTGTTGAAATACTCCAGTTGGGGAGTCTCGAGATTCAGTTATTGAGACAAGCAGAAGTAATAGAAAAGTGCATTCGACAAGGACACGAATGTCACTGGATAGTGACGGTAATGCTGATGATATTATGAGTTCATCAGATGGGAGTGATGTTGAAGTTGAAGGGTATAGTTCGGGCATTTCCAGATCTAGTCTGAATATGGGACAGGCCACAAGTTTCAGAACTGCAAGGAGTCATAGTGTGCGTCTTCCTGCATTTACTGGGAAAGAATCATGGAATGTATGGATTAACAGGTTTACAGCAATAGCTGATAGGCAACACTGGACCGATGAGCAGAAACTGGACGAGTTATTACCACGCCTGCATGGACAGGCTGGGGACTTTGTATTCAGTCAGCTTCCTAGAAAGACCTTTGGAAATTTCAGAGCACTAGTGAATGAGCTGAACAATCGCTATCGTATTGTGGAGACGACAAAGACTTATGCTGGGCAATTCAGCAGAAGGAAGCAAAAACCAGGAGAGCTTGCAGAGGAGTATGCTGCAGAGTTAAAGCGGCTGTATGACAAGGCACATCCTAACAGAGACACAAGAACCAGAAGAGAAGATTTACTTAGAAGATTTTTAGATGGTCTGTATGATGACAGAGCTCGTTTCCAGGTGAATATGTCAAGGAACCAAATGACAGTGATGAAGCAGTGTACCATGTAGTAAATTTTATGCAAACCAAGACATGTCCCAATGTCCATGAATCTGCGCAAGATAGAACATTTAAAAGATGACCAGAAGGACTACACCGCAGGGAGTTGAGTCAGATTTAGATGATGATTGTGAATTAATTGAGGAAGGTGAGTACGGAACAGGTGAGCATGTATACCGGGTACCAGTAAAGAATGATGGTGTGAAGAAAACACAGAATACAGTAAAGGGTGGACCTGCCACTCTAAAGACAAGAAAAGAAGACACGATAGAAAGTGAGGAATCTAGCGGGAATAAATCCCAAGACAGAGAAATTCTACAACAGATAGTTGATAAAGAAAATTGAAGATGGGTTGAAGAGAATACAGCAAAACAATATGTCCACATTGCTACGCAAGGGAGGCAGGCAACAAATGCAAACTTATCACAGGAGAACTGAGGGGAATGGTCACGATCTAACCTGTTTTAGTTGTGGGGAGCAGGGACATTTTTCAAGAGACTGCCCATTTAAGCATACAAAACTCTATGCTGATGGACCGAGGTCAAACATGCAAACTGGAGAACCCACTCTTCAAGAGAAATCAGTCACCAATCCGACTGCTTTCAACTCTGATGCTTTAAACAAGATAGGGCTGGCTCCACGGGCCTAAGTGCAGCCCCATATGACAAGGGCCCACATATGGAAGATAATGATCAAATAAATCCAGAATTTATCAGACGACGCATCCCAAAGTATGATGGAATTTACATTAAGGGTTAAATAGAAGGGGTGAAATTGATGTTTACTGCAGATACGGGTGCAACAAAGACCATTATTGCTGACAGAGTTTATAATCAAATACCTGAGGAGAAACGTCCACCGTTAAAGAAGTCTGTAACTTTGGCTGGAGCAGGTGGGACACTGTTAAAAGAATTGGGAAAAGCCACATTTCATCTAGAATTGGGACCACTGAAACTGGACAGGGAGGAGCAGCAGGGGGGGCGAATCGGACATTTTGTCCAATCGTCATTTGGCTTAATTAATACTTTCTGCACTCAGCGGATCCGGTGTCGTCAGCGCCCGGTAAAAAAAAAACGACATCGTCGTCGGGCGGGTCGTCCAATCGTCATTTGGTCTAATTAATACTTTCTGCACTCAGCGATCCCAGCGTCGTCAGCGTCCAGTAAAAAAGCGCGACGACCGCGTCGATGTCATTGCCCCCCCTGCTGCTAAGGGGCTATTTACAATGAAAATTATTTACAACTAACCGAATATTTGGTCAAGTCCGATACGATATTGTGTCCGAGGATCATGTAAATTTATCGTTACAAATCCATGTGGGGTCGACTGAGCATGACTAAAAAAGTTTCGAAAACCATTAAAGTCCATGTCACCGCCGCACCATGTCTGCCAAATATTTCGTAGCGTGTGTGTATCAACGCCGTTGAATACAGCAAGAATATTACAGTTGTCTCTGATTACTTTTGGAATCTGAGTGTATCGTTGAGTGACATATATCACGTCGGTGTTTTTATGCCTGCCTCTGGAAAATATCCTAGCTGGGTTTTTTTGATTGTCTAACATAACATCATCGTACACGACTAGATTGTTAACGTCGCCATCAATATCATCAATAACTGGTGCATCATTGATATCTGTAATAAACTCAATAACATTTTTTTCAGCGATCGCTGATGCATTCTCGTTAAAATCTTTCAACACCTCGTAGCATCGTTGATCATCCACGCTAGGGGCGATTAAATACAACTTATCCCACTTCATCCATCTCATTATTAAATTGAGTAACAATTGCGTCTTGCCGGATCCAGATGGTCCGATGATAATCATCCGGATCGAGTTTGGTAACGCTGCAACATGCTTAACTGGTTCTCTTGTTTTAGTCGCCGAAAAATCAATTATATTCATATCTCTATACATAAATTATGGATTTATATTGTGTGAAGTGTAGAGTGCGTACTGGCACAAATGATATGACAACCGTTACGAGAAATAACAGATCGGCACTTACTGGTAAGTGTGCACGATGCGGTACAAAGAAATTTAGATTTATTTCTATTAGACCCGGGGATGTTTTAAAAAAAAGCGAGGAGGTGATATTGCAGCCAAGTTATCAAAACTCCCCGGAACACCGTGGGCAAAGTATCCAGGAGAAAAGCACCTCCCAGGATATAGCTACTGTGGCCCCGGAACACGATTAGATATCAGACTCGATGATCAAAATCAGCCGAGACCCGGTGAGTATCCAATAAACGCTATCGATAAGGCGTGTCATGCTCATGATGTTGCTTACTACAAAAGTAGCGATCTGCAACAGCGTCATATCGCGGATGTAAAATTAATTCACGCGTTAAATGCTATTCCTGATAAATCATTCAAAGAAAAATTGGCTTCATGGTTGGTAAAATCGGCTATGAAAGGTAAATTAATGATTGGAAGCGGAGCTTCTCGCGCTGGTAATTGAAAACGCTAGCGTTTATAATAACAACATGGAATCCATCTATTATTCTCCGAGAGGATACTGGAAGGGGAAGGCCGCAATTGGTAAACTCGCAAGCGCTGCAAAGGTAACAAAGGCCGTTGCGGCTAATTGGTTATCCAAACAGGCTATATGGCAAATCTATCTACCGCCACCTAAACAAATCAACTTCTCGCGCTTTGATGTTACCGTACCCAATGAAGTTCATCAAGCTGATATACTATTTCTGCCGCATGAGAACGGTTACAAATACGCGCTAACCGTAGTTGATGTTGCGAGTCGATACAAACAAGCGGAGCCGTTAAAAACAAAGTCAGCAACTGAAGTAGCCGATGCGTTTGAGCGGATTTACCGAAGGGGTCCTCTGCGCTGGCCAAATCTATTACAAGTTGATCCTGGCAATGAATTTCGCGGCGCTGTTTTATCAACGCTGAAACATCATAGCGTCGCGATACGACGAGGTCATACTGCGCTACATCGTGATCAGGCAATTGTTGAACGATTCAATCGGACTCTTGCTGAACGGTTATTTGGATATCAATACGCGAAAGAATTCATCCAGGAAAAACGATCTCGTGAATGGGTTAAAAGATTACCAGGCGTAATTGCAGCGTTAAATAACGAGATTACCCGAGCAATCAACATGAAGCCCAGCGACGCGATTAAAAAAAATATATACCCGGAAGATCAAAAATAGATAGCGTTTCCAAGCCGATTCTCGGCGATGTCACTGTTAGATATCTGTATGAACCAGGAGAGCTTGAAGGCGGTAAAAAAAGAGCTACTGATCCTTTTTGGAGTGTTACCACACATAACATATCAACGATAACACGATCAACTGGTAGACCACCGATCTATAGACTGGATTCAACTGCCCCACAGCGGGGGTTTACACGCGAGCAACTACAAGTGATACCTGACGATACTCAATTGCCCCCGCATGGTCTTAACTAGCGCCGTTGAGTCTATTGCACTCAAGACAGGTCAACCTCACATTGTTTTTGACATGACCGAGACTGTTATCGATCCTGTCCACGGTAAATTGGCGAGCGTCTTTATCCGAATAACGCCAGCGCATTACACAATTGCAACTCGCGCAGTGATTATTCTGTTGTTGTCGTAATGCAATTATTAATTCGGCATCAATATCAAAACGCCGCTGTTTTTTTTTATCCTGTTGGCGGTAACCCGAGAGTTTTCTATCAATGACGCTAGCATCAATAATGTCATCGTTGTCACTGGCTTCGTCAATAACAATTCTTCGAAGCTGATTTATCCTCCGTACTTGGGACACTGCAAGATAGACTAGATTTGACCATTCGATGCGATTATCAACCATCCAAACAATTGTATCCGTGATAGTCAGTCCCTGCGAGGAATGTATTGTCGTTGCGTATCCTAGCGTCCACGGGGATTTATCAGCACATAGCGCGTCCTCGACGACGCTGATATCAACGAGCACAATATCATTCAGCACAAGAATTTGTTTTTTTGTCCCTGACGCTGTCGGGCCCGGGATTTCAACTTCAGTGTTCTGCCGCCGTGTGTCCGCGGGTCTATAACATAACGGCACTGGGCGCGTTGGAAACTTTTCCTTATGCAACGTAAACAACTTCCGCTGAAGTGTGTCTCTGACTATCTTTCTACTTGCTACAATCAAATCGTTTGGTCTCCATGTTTCCCAGAATTCATTTAACGGCGTTTCCGGAATCACCTCGCGGATTATTTCACATTGAACTCTATCTGGCTGTAATCTAATTAATTTTTTAACCTCGCGCAGTTGTTCATCAAGTGCTCGGTAATCAGTATCGGTTTCTTCATAATAGTCCACAAAACCCTTTAACCAATCATGTGGACCCTCGCCGACAAATGGTGGTGGTTGGCCATGATCTCCGCACATTATCACCGCTGTATTCGCGCGCAGCAACCACTCAAGAAACATTTGTAAAACATCTAACGAAACAGTACATATCTCATCCCAGATGATAACCTCAGGAATAAATTTTTCCCCCATTCGATCAGGAGTCCACTCACCGCCGCTGTATCGAAAAAAGCTGTGATAAGTAACGGCGTCAACATTTCATTGTTTTATCTCTCGCGCTAGTCTATGGGTCGGTGTAAGCACGATTATACTTGCCCGCGTTCAAAATAATTCAATTGCCCGAGTCGTCTTTCCTGACCCACCACAGCCGCTTAAATAAACTGTTTTATATCTACAAATTGGATCAGAACACGGTGGTGCATTAGACCATTCTGATAGATTATCACCGCGTAAGTAATTATTTTCAACGGTGACATCTGCTGACGGGGAATAATCGCGTCGTATTTCATTTTTAATTCTCCATATACCCCAACTCTCGTCCGGACTAGTAAACTCGGCTATGTTTCCCTTATACTTTACGTCTATGTAAAATGAATCAATCGCAACTCTAACCGCGGTGTCGGGAAATCTATTTATCATTGAGAATAAATTGATAGCGGCGTAACCCAGCATAGACGCCCTCAAATGTGGATATGCCGGGCTGTCTCCATCGCTGTAGGTAACAACTGTACCCAACTTTGTTCCATTGGACAAGAAAGCTGTTTTGCAGTTCACGTATCTATTTTTTGCCACTGCGTCCTTGATTACGAAATCATATTCTGCGTCATCTATAATCAGCCGTGAGCAATATCGTTTGTAGTCGCAGTTTTTTCCACCTTGTGTGAACTTACCAATTATTCTTCTACCGAGATCTTTTGCCTCGCGGTTTCGTTGGTTGAATATCTTTTTGGACCATTCGATGATATATTCCTCGTTGGCATCAATGTGTTTTCTGGACTCGTCAATTATGCTATCTAGACGCTCTGGTTCTGGTAACCAGGCTTCAGTCTGCGCCCGGTATGATATAATCGCGTCACTGACAATCAACGATACAAGCATGCTACAATCAATCATAAACCGTAGCAGTGCTATTGGAAGCCATCCCTTTTCAGCCATGTGTCTACCGATCCAAATATAGCAACAGCGATGAAGTCCTGCCGCGAATTCAAATGATACTATGCGAGCGAATCCGGTTAAATCGAAATCAGGCGTGGTCCATTAATAGCAACACGAGTCATTTCATGTCTGGGGTGTCCAAATCGTTTAAAGTACTCAGCGGCGGATCCATACCCGAGAAAACTCGCTGGATAACAGGCAACCATATCAACGGAAATCATAGCGTCGCGGTTGTATTCAGTGTTCCATAGTCCACCGTGATAGTATTCCAAACAACTGGATTGTACATCCGGTAGAAATTCCTTGCGCGTTGGTCTCCATGCATTTTTCCTTGCTGCAACATGAGCCGCAACCGATGGAATCGTAAAACAATTTGTTAGCAGTTGTTCATCATGCTCTTCAAATTCCATGGCGGTTTTTTTCATCTTGTTGTGAAACGCTTCAGTGCGATATAATTCACCGTTTGGTCTTACAAACTGATCAAAGGTATCCACATCGTTTTCAGCGCTGCGAAGTAACCACACTGATACAGGGTCGTTTTTACACAAGCAGGCAATAGCATCAAATAGTTTCCTCTCCGCGAGAAAACCATCCTCTCCCAGGAATTCCCCCGGGATATACTTTACTGTTCTATCCCGTGGAAATATTGTGACCGCGGGCGTCCACGCGTGTTCGTTATGATCAATAATTTTGATTGGGGCTCCCTTTGATTTATACTTTGATTCATATAATACTTCACCGGTTATTGTTGTAACGGTTATTGGAAATCTCAACGATGTTTCTAATTTCGCTATGTCGCTGATGGTTGCTCCTCGCTCGCGCACTGTCTCCTCCCATTGGTTTATTTTGCTACGTCGTAAATCGGTCAGTTTATTTCCTCGACACGCATTTGTAAAATGCTCTATTACTCGTTCTGCTACACAATTTATCCCCGTTGACTGTTTCATCGGCGCTAGTTTTCCGATATCAGGTTTCTTATTTAACGGGTATATTCCATAGACAACTGCTGTTTCAGGATACGCTCGTTCATAGTATGGTCTGTCAATTCCGGTTAACAGCCCTGGCTTGGAGTCGCGGCTAACAATAACTGTCTTCTTGTCGCTGAGAACCGGTTCAAATTTATCACGTATGATCCAATTACCTGATTCCACCCGGACAATGAATTTTACTCTGAAGAAATACTTTTTACCGTCAAGTTGTGATATTATCGTTGCTGCGCGGTTGTCGTTCATGGTAGCATCAACAACACCATCAATTCGAAATGTTGACCAACTATGAGATGCACCATCACGCTTGAATTCATTGATACAATCGCGTATTTTATTCAACAGGGTTCTATCGTTTATTAACGCTTTTGGTGCGTCCTTGAGGACTCTATTGAGATTGAACTTAATATTTTTCCAGGGCTTAATTGCTGCTAGTTTCTTGAACTCCTCCTCCATATAATTAAAACAAGTATTTAAATAAAAGAATATAGTATAATGAATCACTGCAAATGGTTGATGATTGGGTCGACAACCCCGTGCAATAAATCATGTAGAGGTGAATTCTGCGGGTATCATTTACAAAGCGTTCGTAATGGTTCAAATGGCCCCCTCCCGTGCTTGGTTTGCCACGTTGGTGTAAGAGGAAAATCACAGTTGTGTATCAATTGTGGCGGAAAGCGATACAGGGAACTAAAACGCTATTACGACAAGCGAATAAAAAACGCCGTCATTGACCCCACCGCTGACTCCGTTAAGGACAAAATCATCAAAACTCCTCAGGACTACATTGAAAGGTTTATAATTAAACCAAATAATGAATTAGACAAGTAGTATTATTATACGAATGGACCAAGAATTTCAGCCGCATCCTGTGCTTGTTAATTACGAGGCATCTCGCGACGGCGTTGTTAGAAATTGTAGACTGAAGAAGCCGGTTGGACGGAAAAATAATCACGGGTATTTGATGTTTGGTGCCGGAAAGAAGAAGTATCTTGTTCACAGGGTGGTATATGAAGCGTTTAACGGACCAATCGAGGACGGTCTCGTTATTGATCACATTGATGGATACCCTCAAAATAACAGACTGTGTAATTTAAGAGCTGTTACACCGAGTCAAAATTCCAAATTTGGAAAAACAGGGAAACACGCAAAAAAAGCAAAAAGCGTCAAATCGTTTGATACATCAACGCACGAAGAAAAAATATTTCAGTCGATGAATGAAGCCGGTAGGTACTTCGATATTTGTAGTAAATCAGTTTAAAATGTTGCAGAACGAGTATATCAAACAGCTTTATCAGGTAAAAATGGACACAGAATTCGATTTTCATATATAAATAAATCCTCCGATTATATCAGCGAGTGACGAAGTCGCCGTGACGAATTGTCTGTTTCAACTGTAATACCTCATACTATCAATAGTAATAAATAACACACCTCGGGATTGATACGCAGAGTTCATTTTGTAAAACATTTTTTTTTATATTAGAAATAAAGATGTTTATAAGAATATGAATATTGAAGACATCAATAACATTTTAACTGAAATTTCAAAATTAAAAAATCAAGGAATTGTATTATCTGATAAGCTTGATAACCAAAAAATATTGTCCGATTATGAAATTATTAACGAGCAATCAAAGAAAGGTCGATATACCTTGCCACATGAGTATTCTTTTATAAAGCGATTACAATATACGATCAATGAAAACCTGTATGGCAATGACGTAAATGCATTTATTGGATTGTTTACTACCGTTGAAAAAATACGACAAAAACTCGGACAGGCTTTTGAACGGCGTCGAGAAATCTCTAATAAAATTAAAAACATCAGGAAGATTCTAGACGAAGACGCTGTGGAGGAGAGAACTCTCAATTGAAATCACCGATTATACTCGTGTGTACAAGTAAAAAAAAAAATAAAACGTTAAAACAACATTTTTTTTTTTTGCCATATACGTATGCAGGTATATTTTCTCCTCCAAGAATTCTTATCAATCTGGATTTTCCTATACAACTATGTGCGTACTGATTACTGCGACACCGCCATTGCTGTGGTGATATCATCACCGTGTTCAGTAACCACTAGTTTAAAACCCTCCCCGTGATTTCCCGGATTGCGTCGTATACTTTGACCTGGTAATTGCAATGACGTGTTGGGGTTTTGTATTATAAAATTAGAAGAATTTTATTTATAATAAATGGTAGGTGAATCACTTACAACGAGATTAGCACGTGAAAGACTAGCAGCGCTTAAAAAGTTTATACCGTTACGAGACAGAGTGAGAGAGAAACTTCAAACGCGGCAACAAATGCAAACTGATTTTGCTGTTGGAAGCGAACAACTCTTTGCCCCGGTAACTAAAGCGACCAAAGATGTTACGGCGGCAACTGTGCCCGTCCTCGGTGCGCTTGAAAAGATAGCGGCTCAGACCGAACAAACAAAAAAGTCTTTAGAAACACTTCCCGTGGATATAGTAACCACCTCACGGCAACAACAACGAAAAGAACGAGTATTAAAAGAACTACAACAGCGCCAACCACGACCTATTGCACCGCCCCCCGATCCACAAGAACCTTATGTTACAATCGCCGACGAAGAAGAACTAGGCGCCACCGCAAGAGAACCAGAAGAAGAAATACAGGAAGAAATACAGAAAGAAATACAAGAACAGGAGGAGATAAAGGAGAATATACCCCGTAATGTACTTAAAAAGAGCACAATAGACACAATCAGAAATCTTGACGATGAAGAATTAGTTAATTTTACTGCCATAAATTTTGATAAGGATTCACGAGAGATGTATATCAATAGCGGCTACGAGAAAAATGTAAATTCGGTGGAAAAATGGACAAGAATAGTGTATTTAGCAAGTAGATATAAGGATATAATACCACGTGGTGATACCGATTACAAAGCATTCCTCGATAAGGTTAAAAGTAGGAAACCAAAAAAAGGAAAAGGATACTCTGTTGGTAAAGACGTTACTTGTCCTGGTAATGTTCTCAGTGATATATCACGGCTGGAAGTACTAATCGGAGGAAAACGAGCCGGAAATAACTCTCCGGAAATAATCAATGAGGCCGCTGACATTTGCAGGCGGTTATTTGCCGGTGGTATCATGGACATTAATGTATATCGAACGCTCATAGACGAACTCGTGGACGGTTTTGATGACCACGGTCATTACAGCGATTGACCAATCACTAATTGGAAAACACTGGTGTTTTTATAATAAAGATGATTATACACTACAACCATGATAAACCAGTCAGCGTCTATGTGGTAAACTCACGATTGCCTGTATACCGCGCGTGGTACGGAGACGGTCTCGGTAGCACCATTGCGGGGTTATTTACAAGAATGGCTCCAAAAGTGGCGCCGTTAGCCAAACAATTAGGAATGAAGGCTATTGATGTTATTCGTGATAGGGGTATTAGTGCTATTGGAGATGTTGCCGGAAGGGCGTTTTCTGCAGCAAAGGACAAACTAATGTCGTTGGTGAGAAAAAGAAAACAGAAACCACCGGTGATGCCATCAACAACAGTGATGCCTGCAAATGTCAGTAAAGTAATAAATAACGCCGTGGAAGAAAAACTAGAGTCGTTGGCGGCTCTGGCAAAGCCATCCACCGATGCAACAACCAACGCGCTCATGAACGCGATAGCGGGAAGTGGCTTAAAGAATTTATGACGAAAACGACGTTGATGAAAATCGTAGATTTTCCACTCAAAGAGTTTCGCAATTGAAAACATCAACATGATAAATAATAAAATGTTTGCGCGAACCGCTGATCCCGCGTTTGATATGGACGCCCCAGTGCGCAGGGATGATTCTGTCCGTGATTATCAATTTTATTCCTATCAACCACCACAAGCCAACCTACGATCGCGAATTGAACTTCAAGTCCAAGATACCAGTAAATACTTTTTGCCGTGTGAAGCGTTTATCGAAATTGAGGGAGAACTTGTAACAAATGCTGCCGATAATGCACCATACGCAAATAACCCTCGTGTTCAAGTTGGCTTTGTCAACAACGGCATCATGGCGTTATTTGAGAGTGCTAGATATCTCATTGACGGGCGAGAAATTGAATCAATAGAAAACGATGTTGATGTTGCAACAACGATAATCGGGCTAGCAAGATATTCTGATGATTATACAAGATCGGCGGGCCCATCTATGATGTTCGCGAAGGATACCACTAATAACGCTGATCACTTTCAGTACATTAACGTGCTGATGAAAGAAAATACCGTAGTTGATAATCAAGCTGAAGCTGCCAATCCAGACCGCAGAATAAAACCAGACGCTGATTTCACTGTTATAAAAAGTACTAACGATAATTTTAATCTAGGGTTTGCAACCCGAGTAGCAACATTACAAGGACAACGCCGACAGTTTTCATGCGCGATTCCACTCCATCACATATTTGGATTCTGCAGAAATGTCAGAAAAGTTATCTATGGGGCTAAGCATACAATTGCGCTATCGCGAAGGGGCGATGATAACAATGCAATATGGCGTGCTGCTGGTGTCGCTGCCGGTAAAGTCGTTTTAACTAAAATAGCATTGTGGATGCCGGTGTTGACTCCATCAGTTACCACGGAAGCACGATTGTTATCATTTATGGAACAGGGGGAAAATCGTTGTTAAGTTGGCTAGCGGTAACAACTGATGCTAAAGAGGATAATGTCGCTGATACATTTACATGGCACCTGGCATCAAAACAAGGCGTTTCAGCCCCGCGTCATATATTTATAGCGCTACAGAATAGGGATCGATTGAATAATCAAGAACACAGTCATATGATATTTGATAAATTAGGAGTCAGGGAGGTTTCGCTGAAAATAAACGGACAACAGGAACCATCCGAGGATATACAGCTTAATTACGACAACAACCATATTGCTCGCGTGTACCATCGGATGCTGTCATATATGGGTCGTGATCAAAACGTTGACACCGGTTTGCAAATATCACAACTTGATTTTAAAAACCTGTATCCGATTTATTACTTTTCGCTGGAACATCTTGATTTAACGAGACAGTCCGTCGTTGATATACACTTCCGAGCTCGTATAGCCCCGGGTGATGTTAATTATAGAGCGGTTGCTGTCATTCTCAGCGATAAATCAATGCTGTTGGAAGGTGTTGGTGGACGAATGAGAATCGTTGATGCACCAGTGGAAAACATGCAATTGAAAACATAAACACGTTTACAATAAAAATGTCGTATAGTGTTGTCGGTGTAGAGTTGACCGATGGTCAAGTCAAGAAATTACGATCAAAGTCGGCTAAACAATGTGGAACCACAATAACGTTAAAGCCGTCACAGATGGCAGGTGGTAATCATAAGATATCGTTGACGGCGCATCAAATAAAACATTTCAATGATGCGATGAAGAATAAAAAGGGTGTTCAAATAGATTTTTCGGCCGCAGCGATTAAAAACATGGAAAAGACCGGTGGGATATTTCCGCTGTTAGCTGCGATTCCAGCGTTGATTGCTGCGGCGGCCCCAGCAGTGGCGAAGGCGGCGGCGTTAGGAGCCGTTGGTACCGCGGCGGGAATGGCATTGAAGAAGGCAACCGGGAAAGGCTATAAAAAAAACGACCCGTAGCAGGAAAGGGTCTAAGACTACCGGGAACCCCGTATTCATGGTACTCGGGGAAGGGTCTAAGACTACCGGGAACCGTTTAATGACTCCTATGTCTAATTTTGATTTAATAGATGCTGCAAACGCGTTAGCGATAAAAAACTTCAGAGGTGTTTTTATGAGGGATCAATTACCGACAAAACCAAGGAATATTGAAACCGGTATAATTAACCTCGATAAATCCTCCGGAGCGGGAACTCATTGGGTTGCATACGCAATTGATCCGCGTGCGATCGTCTATTTTGATTCATACGGGTTAGCCCCGCCAAACGAGTTCATGTGGTATATCTGGGCATGTTCAGCCCCGGTTTTTTATTCCACGCTGCCAACACAACAATTAAGTAACCCACCGATATGTGGCCGTGAGGTATTGAACGTACTCGCGGCGATTTCATCATCGCAGAAACCACCTCATGTGGTTGTAAACGAATACGCTAGTGGGGTCGTAGAGGCCCGGCGGGTTAATTAAAAACACTGTGTTTTTTTACAATAATAATGATTGATATCTGGGGACGACCGGTTTCGGCGCTGAAAGAATCCATAACGTCCACAACCGATGACATAAAAAAACTAATTGAGGATGAAATCGCTGATACGTTAAATCTAACCAGTGTTGACCCGGGCGAAATAGTTGTATTTCAAGATCGTCAGGGTAAATTAAAATCCAGTAATGTGTCACTGGATGACGTTTTAATACGACAACGTAATGCCGCCGAGAACACTATCGCGCTATATACCGGCGACGGACGACTTAAATCAGGTGAATCCATCTTGACGATAAATGGAAAAATAAATACACTGGGTGACAATTATATAACCATGTCGAATTCGTTAAAAAATTTCTATGATAAATTTAACGCGCAAGCAAATCAGTTCGAGGGGATACAAAAGTCTGTCACCGGTATACAACTCACTACTGCTAGTTTTTTTGGGACCCCGACGGTGACCGAACCGAATCTTGTAGGGATAAAATATAGTATTTTGGAGTTTACAACGCTGTCGGGCCAATTTACCTCGTTACGAAAAAATTTTAACAGGGTTGATAACGCCGTTGATAAATTCTTTGGTAGAAAAAATGTCAAACCGGATGAAATTACAATAACTATAAATGATATCACTGCGTATGGACAGAAAATAGAAACAATCAAAACTGATGTTGCAACGAACAAAAGGAGTGTAGACGTGCATGAATGGGAAATAGAAATAATCGGCGCTAATGTTGCAACGATCATAAATAATGTAGACTCGCATGGACGGAGAATAGAAACAATCAAAACTGATGTTACAACGATCATAAATAATGTAGATGCGCATACACAGGACATAGAAACAATCAAAACTAATGTTGCAGCGATTAAGGGGAATATAGACGCGCATACACAGGAAATAGGAACAATCAAAACTGATATTGAAGCGAACAAAAAAAATGTAGATGCGTATTGGCGGGGAATAGGAATAATCAAAACTGATGTTGCAGCGAACAAAAAAGGTATAGACGTGCATACATGCTCTTTTAAAATAAAAATGACCACCAATGTAATTGAATCAGAGGTATCACCGACGTCACATCAATATCGATTCAATACCGTAAAAGAATTCTCCGCGAATTTGAAAACGCTTTCCGAACAATACTGTATAAAAATAAAAAAATACCGTCGAAAAATAACCACCATCGACGCAGTCGTGTACTCGGTGTCAGGTATAGTAGCCGGTACCGGTGTTATTTTATCCACGGTGACCATGATGGCCCCGATCGCTGTTCCAATCGCTATCTCCGCGGCGACAACAATTTCTGGAGTCGCCAACGCAATCACTAGAAAGATATCATCGTGTTCTCAGAAAAAACTCAACGAGTATACAGTAAAACATCAAATAGTATCCGACGCGTACTCGAAATTATCCGGGTTAATCTCGTTGGCGATAGATAATTCGTTTATATCCGATGTTGAATTCTCCACGATGGTCCAGTTGTATGACTCCGCGATGTCAAAAATCGAGGATTTTCAACTGGAAGCTGGAAACCACGTCACTGAAACCACTTCAATGGGCTCAAAACATTCTCCTGAAAACAAGCAGGTTGTTAATATTCGGTGTTGAAATTAAACACTAGAAACAGCGAATAATAATAATGTCGCTGAACCCCGAAGGGTTTCAATTACTTCAACGGATCGCGGAGAACACCACTCCGGTACAAACAACTATGATATCGATAACATCAACGAAGTCAGAATTCAGTGTAAACTTCCCTTCTCCGATTCCAGTGAAGGAAATAGCGCTGGCAAAATTGCGAGTATATCACAGTTGGCCTAATATCCGAGCGGATGCATTTAACGGACAACAACCTAATAACTCGCTGGTTTTTGCATGGACAAATAAACCCAATGGGACCCCAGACTGGAAGGAGGTTACAATACCAACTGGGTCATACCAAATAGAACAAATCAATAAAGAATTTCAACGCAGGATAAAATCGATCACAGGAAAAGAATCAAAAATCGCTATTACGGTTCATGAACCGACGTTATCATCGACGATTGAAATAAACACACCAGGGTATATGGTTGATATTTATAACAGTTCAATAAGAACCATACTAGGTTGGCCCAAGAATCCACCTCATGAAAGTCCGCGGGAATTTCACACGAATGCGCAATCGTATCATGAGATTAATCCCAGTTATCGAGATGATTTGTCTATTATAAAAAACACGTTATTACCCAGTAGGTTTATATTTCAAGACAGGAATACCATGCAATGGTATTTTCATTATAATAAAACTCCTGAATCGTTCGTCACATTCACAGTTAATTTAAATGATATCGATAGTTTTTTTATCGAGATTAATCGTAATTACCGATTGCAACTAGAACAACTACGGAAAACAAAAGCACAAAAACACGTTGAGGTGTTAAATCAACTTATATCAGACATGGAATATATCAATGAACGAATCGTTAAAATAATATCCGATAGCAGCGATGATAATAAACAAAAATTCCTAACTGAGTATAATATCACAGAAGCCGATTTACCCGATTTCAAGTTTCCAGGATACAACGCGCCAGAACTAAGAAAGTCTCTTAATGATTTTTTCGGTCCATCAACTATCCTCAAACACGATAACGGAGATGGTGGTAGGCATATTGCTCCATACAACGTAAATATCGCATCGGTGATAGCAATCAATCTAGTGTGCGATGTTATCGAAGGGAGTTTTTTTTTTTTTTTTTTTTTTTTTTTTTTTTATTAACCCCGTAATAGGTTGACCACTGGGTCGGGGGACCATCCCAGGATCACCTTACAATCAAACATTTCTGGTTATCAGATAATCTAGGGATAATAAATATAATCTACAGAGAAAGTAAAAAAGAAACACACACACACACACACGCATATACACATGCATATGGCACAAAATCTAGGTGACATGGCTTTTGTGATATTACAGTATTTTGTTCCTGTTTACCCTCAAGTCAGAGACAAGTTAAATGTTCATTGTTGAGGTCCATTTTTGAAGAAATTGGTCCTCTTTTTTATTTACCTTGGCAGTGTAATTTTCAATGTTCTTATGCATTGCAACTATTTGCTTAAAAGCAAAAATAGAAGGATTTTTCATATTGAATCTGCAAGTATAAATATAATATTTTGCCAAAATAAGCAGAAAATTACCCAAACTGTCCAGTTGTTCACTTCCTAAAAATGTTTCTTTTTTGGACAGATGTACAATATTTGGGCAAAAAGGTGCAAAAACTTCAATAAAACGGTACCAAAACTGTGAAGTAATACTGCAGTCATAAAAGAGATGCTCAATACTTTCAGTTTCACTCTTACAGAAAGTACATTTGTTGTCATCAAATATGTTAATTCTTTTAAGAAAATCATTAGTAGCGATTATTCTATGGATTAATTTAAAGTTAAAAGAGATCAACTTGGTATCCTTGGTACAGCATTTTGCCCGGCTATATATATCAGACCACTCCTCACTACTTATATTTTTATTTAATACTTGCATCCAAGTTTCTTGCTTCGCAGTGTGTTGCCTTTTAACTTCCTGTAAAAGATCTTTGTAAATAAACTTGAGTGAATCTTGTTTTCGCAAGTTCGTTATTTTATCCTCCTGCTTATCAAAATTATTATGTACTAGGTGGTTTTTTATGGCATCTTTCCATGCTTTAGGAATTCTGGATATTAAGGAGAAGTATTTCAAGAAATCATCGCTTCCAGTTTTTTGTTTTATTATCTCAAAAGGTATTAAATTACCGTGAACATCTACTAGATCGTTCAGAATTTCAAAACCAGCTTCTGTCCAGGATTTGTATTGATAGATCATTTTAGGGGGGACAAAATTTAAAATACTCATGGATAGATACTCGTTAGGATTTTGCGGTTCTTCTTTCCATTTAGATACTGCCAAAATTACATCTCTCCAAAAACTGTTTTTAATGAACTTACAAAATTCTTCTAATTTCCTTCTCCCTAAATTCCAAATATCCTTTTTATTTCTGAGTATAGTTGTATTGACTAAGTTCTGCCACGTTCCATTTTCCTTTTCCAGCAATCTTTTAACCCATCTTATCTTAATATACCTAATGAATGAAAATATGTGTATCATATTTAGTCCTCCCTCGTTTTCTGGGGAAACTAGTATATCACGTTTTATTCTCTCTACTTTTCCACCCCATACAAATTTAAATAACATGCGATTTAGTTCTGCTTCAACTTTTGCTGATGGGTTAGGAAGTGCTGAAAAAAGATGTATGAATATGGGCAGAACAAGAGTCTTTACAACAATTACTTTACCAACTATTGATAGATGTCTTTGACTCCAGCTTGCCAGTATTCGTTTTGCCTTTGTTAGTTTCTTCATATAATTGATTTCCACCATCTGTTGTAAATCTGGAGAAAATTCTATGCCAAGGAGTGTAAAGTTAGAAGAGGACCAAATTAGGCCCATTTCGGGACATATTCTTTCATTAGAAAATTTCCTGTTTCCAATCCAAATAGCTTTTGTTTTTGTTATGTTACATTTAAGTCCCGATAATAGAGAAAAACCTTGCAAGATATTCATAGTTGCTTCAAGAAAAAAACTAGATCCATCAAGAAGAATAAAAGCGTCATCGGCATACTGACCCAATTTATATTCACTGGCGTCAAAGATTACTCCCCGTACATCCACGTTTTGCTTTAAAGTTATAGCTAAAATCTCAACTCCAATGATAAACAAATAAGGTGCAAGGGGATCTCCTTGACGACATCCTCTTTCAAGTCTGAAAAAAGATGACATATGTCCATTATTTATAACACAACTATTAGAGTCATTACAAAACAGTTTAAACCACTTACAAATGGAATCACCAAAATTAAAAGATTGTAGAGCTTCTTCTACAAAGATCCAGTTAATTGAGTCAAAGGCTTTTTCGAAATCTATTAACAATAATAAACCATATCTGTTTTCATTCTCAAGTTGGTCCATGATATCATATAATAGTCTGGTGTTTTCTCCAATGAATCTACCCTTCATATATCCTTTCTGAGTATCGCTGATTATTGATGGAAGAACCTTTTTAATCCTAGCTGCAATTGCTCCCGAAGCAATCTTATAATCAGTATTTAAAAGTGATATAGGTCTCCAGTTTTTAAAATATCTTCTGTCTTTTTCCTCCTTTGGTAGACAGGTGATGACTCCTTGAGTCTGAAAATCTGAAAGTTTTCCTACAGTTTTCCTACAGTATATCCGTAATTTATTGATCTACATATAAATCCCCCCAGAGACTTCCAAAAGAATTTATAGAACTCTACAGTGAATCCATCCGAGCCAGGACTTTTTCCATTTTCCATCCGTTTTAGAGACATACCAAATTCATTAATTGTAAGCAGACCCTCGCATGATTCTCTTTCCTCTCGACTAAGTTTAATATTGTGATTAAAAAATCTATTTCGAGTTTCATGAATAGCCTCATCATCAAGCTGAGCAATTCTACTTTTGAACAATTCCATATAAAACTGTTTTTGTGCTTCTAAAATATCTATTTGGTCAGATATATTTGTCCCATCATCTAAAATAATTTCCTTTATTGTCTTATTAACATAGTTTCTTTTTTCAAGATTTAAAAAGTACTTTGTGCTTTTTTCCCCAAATTCATACCATCTAGCTTTAGATCTTAATATAACACCTTCTATGTATTTTTTCCTAGATTCCTCTAATTCTGTTTTTTTTCTCTCTAAATTTTCCAGAATTTCCCCATTTATGTTATTCGACAGTCCCCCCTGAATTTCTATTATTTCCTGCTCAATTTTCTTTAATTTTTCCCGTTTCTCTTTTGATTTCCTAATAGAATAACCTATAGTTTCAGATCTTATTTTCATTTTCAAAATTTCAAAGAACATTTGGTCGTTACAGGAAAGAGAAACATGGAGAGAGTCATCTTTATTTCCCCCTACATAATATTCATTTACAGTGTCAGTTATACACTTTTTGACCAAATCAGTATACTCAATGTTCCTCAACAGTTGGTTATTAAATTTCCAATATCCTTTTCCCCTTGGAAACGTTGAAAACGCCACACTCAAAACAATAGCTGAATGATCAGTCTTGTACCCTGGTAAGATACATGCATCTGCTGTATTCATATGAATGTCATCTGATACAAGAAAGTAATCTAGTCTACTTTGTTTCAAGGGAGATTTTTGCCTCCAGGTATACATCTTTAAGTCTTGGTTGGAATTTCGCCAGGGATCAATTAATTCCAATTCGTTTTTCAGGTCTTGAATCGCTGCCCTAGACTGTTGGTGTTTGTCATGTAAAATATTATAAGTATCCAAATCTAAGTCTTGAACAGTATTCCAGTCTCCGCACATTATAATTGATGAGTTCTCAAAACATAAAAGGGAGTTACCAGGTAGATACCAAGCAATCAAATCAAGCTCAACAGGGGTATATCCTTTATTCATTTTCACCAACAGCTCCTCCCGGATTCTTAATGGTTGAGAGCCCGATTAATCCGGTCTATATGCGATGCCATAATCGGTTTTTAACGAGAATTAATTTTAGACTTACCGATCAGTCAAATAACCTAATTGATCTACAAGAGGAGGAGTTAGTAATCACTCTGTTTGTAAGATCATTGTAAATAGCCCCTTAGCAGCAGGGGGGGAAATGACATTGACGCGGTCGTCGTGCTTTTTTACCGGACGCTGACGACGCTGGGATCGCTGAGTGCAGAAAGTATTAATTAAACCAAATGACGATTGGACGACCCCCCCCCCCCCCGACGACGGCATCGTTTTTTTTTTACCGGGCGCAGACGACACCGGATCCGCTGAGTGCAGAAAGTATTAATTAAACCAAATGACGATTGGACAAAATGTCCGATTCGCCCCCCTGCTGCTGGAGGTTATAGTTGCAAAAATTGAAGACGAAGGACTTCTTGGAATAGACATACTGCAAAATGAGAATGATGGACCTGCCGACATTTTGCTAAGCAAAGGGGTAATTAAACTTCATGGCGTATCAATACAATGCATACAGATTGGACTTAATGATGATACAGTGAGAAACGTAAGAACAGCAGATGATTTCATCATACCAGGAAATAGTGAAGCAGTAATAGATGTTTTTGTGGATAGGAAGGAAGAAGATTGAATTATAAAACAAAATGAGTTTCTGATTGAACCAAGTGAAAATTTTACAGATAAATATTCCTTGATTGTGGCTCCTGCCCTAGTGGACACAAAAGATAAAGTCACTCAGAAACTTAGAGTACTCAATCTATACCCAACAGATGTATCTATCAAACAGAATACACGCATTGGACAAGCATACAGACATGACGGCATTCAAATGACACTCTTTGATACTGAAGATACTGAAGAAACCAGAAATTTTAGCCAAATCCGCAGAATCAAAAATCAGAAGTCAGAAAGACAATGTCTTAGTGGGATGAAGAGTAACTTCGAAAGAGTGGATGTAAAAAGAGATATTTCTGCTGGGACTGAAAGCTGCTTTGTACCAGAACACTTACAAAATTTGTATGAGAGTACTGTTGCAACAAAAGGCCCACAAGAATCAAAAGTGATAGCAAATTTACTTAATAAGTTTGCAAATACATTCTCCAGAGATGACAATGATTTAGGATTGACAAGGATTGACAACACTAATTGAGCACAGCATTGACACTAAAGATGCAAAACCAGTCAAACAACCCCCAAGACGAGTGCCATTGGCCTTTGCTGCAGAAGGAAAGAAAGCAATACAAGAACTGGAGGATAAAGGAGTAATACAGAAATCAACTTCACCTTGGGCATCACCCATTGTGCTGGTTAGAAAGAAGAATGGCCAGGTTAGACCTTGCATTGATTACAGATGACTGAATGCAGTAACTGTTAAAGATGCTTTTCCTTTACCCCGTGTGCAAGATTGCTTGGATGCTGTCGCTGGAGCAGAGTCCTTCTCAACACTGGATCTTACCTCAGGGTATCACCAAATTCCACTAAGGGGTGAAGACATTCCAAAGACAGCTTTCGTCACCAAGTATGGACTCTTTGAATACAAGACTATGCCCATGGGACATACTGGAGCCCCAGGTACTTTTCAACGCCTAGTTGAGTTAGTACTTCAAGGACTTCAATGGCAGACCTGTCTAATTTACATTGATGACATCATTGTTTTTGGGGAAAACTTTGAGGAACACATGTCACGACTTGAAGAAGTGTTGCAAAGAATACAAAATGCTGGATTAAAATTGAAGCCAGATAAATGTCATTTACTACAAAAGGAGGTGGAATTTTTGGGTCATATTGTTAGCAAGGAAGGAGTAAAACCATGCCCTAGGAACATCATGAAAATACTAGAATGGCCGACACCAGCAAGTGTAACAGAGGTACGACAAATATTAGGGATGGGAAATTATTATCGCCGTTTTGTGAAACATTTTTCCAAGATTGTACGCCCTTTGGTGGAACTGACATGCAAGGGGAAATCTTTTCAGTGGACACCATTATGTGATGAAGCATTTGAACATCTAAAGACAGCACTTACAAGTCCAGATATCATGACTTATCCTTTATCTACTTGTGAGTTTATTCTCGACACCGATGCCAGTGATGCGGGAATAGGTGCTGTTCTCAGTCAATACCAAGATGGGAAGGAACGAGTGATAGCCTTTGCCAGTCGATCTTTAAACAGAGCAGAGAAAAACTACTGTACAACGGAAAAGGAACTATTAGCAGTACGTTATTTTGTTGAATATTTTAGACAATACCTTTTGGGCAGAACCTTCAAAATCAGGACAGACCATCAAGCTTTAATTTGGCTGTTCAAACTGAAAGAACCGAAGGGACGGATAGCTAGATGGATTGAAATCCTATCAGCATATAACTTTACAGTGGAATACCGTCGTGGCACCAAGCATGGCAATGCAGATCCTCTCAGCAGGTGTCCTAATCCATGTGATTGCAACTGTGATGATGTTGATATGATGGAACCTTTGCGCTGTGGACCATGTAGGAAATGTAGGAAAAGAGAAGACAACATGATGGGATATGTCTCAGCAACAAACAGATTGGGTCCTAAGCAGGCAGAGGGTCTTCAGATTGTTAATTTAGAAGAAACTACAGATGACCATCAAGTAGTTGACAGCCTGACCTTTAATGATGTAGAACAAGTGATGGGTTCCAATCAGGCAGAGGGTCCCACTGTCAGGACTGAACAAGAGAGTGAGAATTTAAGAACTGTGAAAACCAGAGCTCAATACAGAAAGGATTTACAGACAAAGTTAGTCCCTGAAAAGGAGAAAGAAGTTCATTGCAGAAAAGAGAATAAGTCAGACAGTTGGGTACCTTGGGCTGGAAACTACAGCATGATGAAACTCCAACAACTACAAGAAGAGGATGAAGATATAGGACCTATCATGAAGGCAAAACAAGAAAATAAGCAACAATCAAGTGCAGCAATTACTGCTTTGAGTCCAGCAACTCGACATAATTGGTTATTATGGGATATCTTAGAACTTCAGGATGGGGTTCTGTTTAAGAAGTTCATCAGGAAAGATGGCATTGGAGAACATTTACAATTCATTGTTCCTTGGGTACTGAGGAGGGATATAATGTTTCAGATGCATGACTGTGTTATCTGGACACTTAGGAATAAAGAAGACATGTGAGAAAATCCTTCAAAGATTTTACTGGTTTGAAATGCGGGATGACATTAAGAACTGGGTAATGAAATGTGATATTTGTGCTGCAAATAAGAAACCCAACAAGAACCCAAGAGCACCATTGGGTAACATGGCAGTTGGAGCACCCTTGGATAGGTTGGCAACAGATATTTTGGGGCCTTTACCTCAGACACCTAGGAGAAACCAGTACATTTTGGTTGCAACTGATCATTTTACCAAATGGGTCGAAATATTTGCGGTACCTGACCAGACTGCTGAAACATGTGCACAGAAAATACTGGAGGAGGTTATTAGCAGATTTGGATGCCCTTTGACCATACATTCTGATCAAGGTCGGAACTATGAAAGTGAAATTTTCATAAAGTTATGCCAGATGTTAGAAATACGTAACACTAGAACAAGTGTTAGAAATCCAAGATGTAATGGACTAGTAGAGAGGTTCAACCGTACTCTTCTAAGAATGATCAAAGCCTATTTAAAGGAAGAGCAAGAGAACTGGGATTTGCACCTAGGTTGTTTAGCAGCTGCTTATTGAGCAACACCACACGAGTCCACAGGTTTAACACCAAACTTACTGATGTTAGGAAGAGAAGTAAGGTTGCCTGTAGAACTTGCATTTGGATATGTGCAGAACCAGACAAGAGGAAATTTCACGAGTTATGGTGAGTATGTTGATCTGATTAGAGATAGGATGCATCATGCTCATCAGGTTGCCAGAAAACATTTACAGTCTGCAGCAAGACACCAGAAAGACTTATATGATGCCAAGGTGTCTCAGAGTTCTTACCAGCCAGGAGATTTAGTGTGGTTAATAGCTGATGGTAGGAAGATAGATGTGTCACCAAAATTGCAGAACATGTATGATGGACTATATGTTGTCAAGCGGACAATAAGTTGTTTAAATTATCTGATACAGCTGGATTCATTTGGGAAAGAAAAACTTGTTCATCACAACAAACTGAAGAAATATACAGGTGAAAAACCCACAAGATGGACGATAAAGGCTTCCAGAATGGCGGTCCTGGAATCAAGAACTGGAAAAGAACATTAGATGTTTAAAACACAGTTCATAAATATTGACAGCTGGTTGTGAAGTAGTAGTATGATGTCAAGTTCAAAGAGTTAGTGCAAGGACAATTAAGTTAAACTAAACATGGTTGGAAAAACAAGAATAATAATAGTAGTAATAATATTATTGATTATAATGTTAAGGCAAAAGATTTGCACAGACAGCCTATTAGATTGACTGCATCGCAGATTTGTTTTAGTAAGTCTTCTTGCATTGTATGGTGAAATGTGTATCTTGCAGAAATAGTCTCCTTTGTCAAGAAATGGCTTCAATGGTCATCAAGATCAAGGAATATACGCACACAAGAGGCCATGCCTATCAATGCTTGAGATGTAAAGGAGTGGTTGGGGAGAAGGGACGGATTGTGGCCCATTTCTACAAACACCATGTCTCTTTAGGTAAAGTTCCATACTATTGCAATTTGTGCAACTTCCGATGCACTCAGCAGAGGGATCTAGAGCGTCATGTCAGACAATATCCAGACCATAAAGTGGCTGTACACAAATTAGTGGAGAGGGGACAAAGCATTCATCAAGCATATGAGGAGTCAAGTTTAATCGAAAACGCAGAACCCTACCAGTGGACAGAGAAAGATATTGTAATATTAACCAAAGAGGAGTCAGAAATGGTTTGGAGAGAAAGGTCAGGAGGTAGAATGAAGATGGAGGGTGGGTCACCAGTGGTCATGCAGCCTAACCTGACAGTGATTGGTTCTGTTACCAACAAAGCAGCAACAGCCACCATAACACCATCAGTTCTCTGCAAACCTGTAACTAATGTATTACCAAATGCAATGGGTGCTAAGGTTCCACAAAATCTGGAGCCTATACACATGTCAGCATCAGCAAATTTGAACGCTCAAGCAAGAACAATGAATAAGTGCAGTGAACGCCCAGCATCTATTTTACAAACATCTGCCGAGTCTGAAGACATTCTAAATAACCTGCTGAATTATGAGGATGACCCCTTTCTCTCTGAATTCCCCACCCAGGAGATGAAAATGCCATCCAATGTGGAGGTAACACCATGCTACATAAGTGAGCCAACACCTGCCTTTAGTGTCATGCCATCTCCTGTTATAGAGCCAACGATGAATAGGGACTATGTAAGATCACCCAAGAGCCTGTCAAGTTCGGCCTCATGTACCTGTACCTGTTGTGAACAACACAAACAGCACAGCCAGAGGTTGGTTGAAAAGTTTACAGTTGCAGTGGATGCCATGAACCAATCAATAAGTCTAGCGGCCCAGGCAGTCAGAGGGGCTCTGGATGTCTCCTTAGATGCTCTGAGTAATGTGACGAAGGCATTACAAGAGCAGACGGTGGCATTTCAACAATATCAGAAAATCTCAAATGATTTAATAAAATCCATAAAAGAATGTACATTCACAAATTCAACTGAAACCACTGGAAACCAGCCAGTCTTGAGGGAGAACAAAGGAAGGAATGAAGAGAGAACAGATAGCAAGGAGAACAAGAAGAATGATACAAGGAGGGAGAACAGTGGTGAAAAGAAACATCAGAGACAGGAGCGCAGGCATCACCCATACTAGTATACAATGATATTTGTTATAAGTTGTAATCTATGCTGTATTACTTTAAAGGCTACTAAGCATTTAGAACACTTTGGTTAGATGATGGGTGTCGCTTTTGGTGTTGAGGCTATAATTCCTTTTATGATACATGTAATAGCTTTTAAAGGTCACAATCAAATGGCAATAGTCCAACACTACACCCACCCAAATTTGGTTAAATAAAAATTCTTACCTTGTTATTGGAAGTCCATATTCTTATGGTATTTTTTTCTTTTTCTGGGCTCACCTAAGTGATGATGCATTATCTATTGGCATATCACACTGCATGCCGCATGCAATTATTTTGGCTGGTATAGACATGCAACCATTGTGTTTCAGGTAGATGTGTGCTCCTAATAGAAATTTCTTTTTTTCATTTTTTTTTTCTCCCTCTATAGTCATGCATTGCATTCTATTGGCATATATATTATTGTTTTAAACTACACTGATATTTGATTTTAAAATGTCATGCATGCATAACTGATTTGGCTCACTGTTCTGAAGTTTGCCAATTGTATATTTAACTTACTCTGAAATATCATGCATTGTAAACTTTAATTTTAACAGTAAATTATCAGCCAGTAAATTTAATACATTATATACATATTCAGCTTTTCTAGAATTGCTTATATCAGGATAGCAACATGAGTTTTTATATTAACATATTTGCTGTTTAAGGGACATCTGAACACTTCAAAATAAGTTACAATAGGTATGCAAGTTTGTGTTTTTTTTAAGTCATATGCAGTTTAATATTGACTAATGAATAAGTTCATTTAGTATTGTCACATATATTTGAAATTACTGAATTTTTCTTACTGTGCAATTTATACTTTATAATAGGGAAACAAAACTTGTACCCAGAATTGCTCTCAAGCCAAATTAGTGTACATATGTTCTTAAACATTTCATTGTTAACATAGTACTTTTGCTTGAAACCTGTGACATCTGAAGGCTCGGAATTTGGAATTTAAGATATTTAAAAATATTATTGATATCAGTGTTGAATTACAGTATCTATTGTTTATAGATAATCTGAGTAATTTAATTCCATGTTCTTGTTCTTGAAGATGTTGAGTTTTCTGTGTAAATTATAACCATTATATTTCAACTGCTCCTACCATTACTACAGTACTTTCTATAAAATTTAAAGCATCAGTTTTGTGTATAAAAGTGCCTTCAGTGTAAATTTTAAGAGTGTTGTGAGGACACTAACACTCTTGGCAGTGGGTATTGTAATAACCTGCATTTAGGGAGTGAGGGATGCATGCGGTAAACACTATTCATATAAGCCGTCCAATTTGGTATAGATTTTTTTTTAAAATGATAAATCTGTGCATTAGCAGTGAATTGCTCAAATGAGTTGACATTACTATTTTCTAGGATCCTGTGTTTTGTTTACTTGTTATAGTTAGCTGGAATAGTCTACGTGTTTTTGTGATAGCGAAAATAGGGAGTATCATGCTGGTGGCTGGCATCCTTGATAATTCGATTAATGGTTATTTCTAGTTAACAGCTTCAGACTGTACACTACATACTCAATGTGTTTATAGTCCCTGGAGTTTCATTTGTATACGTCATCGCATTTAAGTTTGTTTTTCCTCTTCTTTGTTTCTTTGGTACATATAACTGTTGACTACCCTTTCATGCGGTCTACCTCGGTAATATTGTAAGAGTGCATAACACTAACACGGTATGTGCCGCAAAATGCAAAACTGAATTTTTTTCTTTTTCTATTTTTACTTATGGCAATTCATTCGCAATGTAGCAATGTGTAAAATATCCCGCTGGTAATTTCCATAAATAATCACTGTGAAAATTTACTAAATATACACATTCAATACTAGCGCATGATGGTTTGAACATTCCAACAAGGATTGTGGGTTTTGTGGGCTTTGTGGGTATTGTGGGCGTTGTGGGTTTTGTGGGTATTGAGGGTTTTGTGGGCGTTGTGGGTTTTGTCAGGAGTATATAATGCTTTGTGGGCTGCTTGAGGGGGTTCATTCAGCTAGCAGCCATCAAACCAGGTACATCACAGTTATTAAATCAAGAGTTCGAGTTTACTCCATTCTCCCCCTCCTTAGTCAGCTGATAAGCATACTCATCCCTGGTGCGATACTCCAAGATAGTATTATCAGGACCTAGCTTGGCCGTTACAATAGTTTATTGTGTTTTATTTGTCAATAACAGGAAACATGTACTTCGTCTTGTGGGGATAAATGTATGTCATTTCTGGTTGGTGTCCTTGTCCTCTGTAGGTGGGAAATTGTAGCTAAGGGGAAGTAAAAGCATTGTATACTTCTATTTTAAGTAATTAAAGTATTCTTCTTTACATTTGATAATTTTTAAAATTCTTTTTGTGCTAGTATAACTACTTTTAATCAGGTCATGCAAATCGGATGTAAAAAGAAAAATGTTAGAATATGGCCGGGACCTATAAGCTATAACGCATCATACACCCTACATCAGTTAATAGGAATTAATAATTCCTTTAATTAGATAACTGATTAAACATTGATTCATTTTTTTTCTTTCTATTTCACCCATGTGTGTTAGTATGATTTATGTGACACATGTCATGTTATTGTGTGTGTCTGCATTGCTCCTTGAGAAGTCAAACACTATTCATGTTCACAGTGGCATGATGCTGCCTGAGTAAGGAGCTGTACTACTCATTTTGGGGTAGCAGGTTGCAGCCTTCCGCAAGGAAAGAATTGCACTGCTCAGCCCAGAGTAGCATGATGTTTCCTTTTGCGAGGAAGTGCACCGCTCATCTCTGCAGAGCATGTTGTATCATGACTAGACAATGTGTCATGTACCATAACCATGCCCTCTGACACAAGACCTATTTCTCAGCAAGGGAAAATGTAATTCATGTTGACCTTGCCCTCTGACACAAGGCCTGTGTCTCAGCAAGGGAAAATGTAATTCATGTTGAACATGCCCTCTGACACAAGGCCTGGGTCTCACCAAGGGAAAATGCAATTCTGTTGACCATGCCCTCTGACACAAGGCATGGGACTCAGCAAGGGAAAATGTAATTCATGTTGACCATGCCTTCTGACACAAGGTCTTGGTCTCAGCAAAGGAAAATTTAATTCTGATGACCATGCCATCTCACAAGGCCTGGTTCTCAGTAAGGCATTGATCTCAGCAAAGGAAAACGTAATTCTGTTGACCATGCCCTCTCACACAAGACCTGGGTCTCAGCAAGGGAAAACTTAGTTCTGTTGACTATACCCTCAGACACAAGGCCTGAATCTTAGCAAAGGAAAATGTAATTCTGTTGACCATGCCCTCTCACACAAGGCATGGGTCTCAGCAAGTGAAAACATAATTCTGATGACCATGCCTTCTGTCTGACACAAGGCCTGGGTCTCAGCAAGGGAAATGTAAATCTGTTGACCATACTGTCTGACACAAAGCCTGGGTCTCAGCAAGGGAAAATGTAATTCTGATGACCATGTCCTCTTACACAGGGCCTGGGTCTCAGCAAGGGAAAATGTAATTCATGTTGACCATACCTTCTGACACAAGGCCTGGGTCTCAGCAAGGGAGAATGTAGTTCATATTGACCATGCCCGCTGACACAAGGCCTGGGTCTCAGCAAGGGAAAATGCAATTATGTTGACCATGCCCTCTAACACAAGGTGTGGGACTCAGCAAGGGAAAATGTAATTCATGTTGACCATGCCTTCTGACACAAGGTCTTGGTCTCAGCAAAGGAAAATTTAATTCTGATGACCATGCCATCTCACACAAGGCCTGGGTCTCAGCAAGGCATTGGTCTCAGCAAAGGAACATGTAATTCTGTTGACCATATCCTCTCACACAAGGCCTGGGTCTCGGCAAGGGAAAATATAATTCTGATGACCATGCCCTCTCACACAAGGCCTGGGTCTCAGCAAAGAAAAACAATTATGTTGACCATGCTCTCTCACACAAGGCCTGGGTCTCAGCATGGGAAAACGTAATTCTGATGACCATGCTCTCTCACACAAGGCCTGGGTCTCAGCATGGGAAAATTAATTCATGTTGACCATACCCTCTCACACAAGGCCTGGGTCTCAGCAAGGGAAATGTAAATCTGTTGACCATACCCTCTCACACAAGGCCTGGGTCTTAGCAAGGGAAAATGTAATTCTGATGACCATGCCCTCTCACACAAGGCCTGGGTCTTAGCATGGGAAAATTAATTCATGTTGACCATGCCTTCTGACACAAGGCCTGGGTCTCAGCGAGGGAAATGTAAATCTGTTGACCATACCCTCTGACACAAGGCCTGGGTCTCAGCAAAGGAAAATGTAATTCTGATGACCATGTCCTCTCACACAAGACCTGGGTCTCAGCAAGGGAAAATGTAAAGCTGTAGATCATGCCTTCTCACACAAGGCCTGGGTCGCAGCAAGGGAAAATGTAAAGCTGTTGATCATGCCTTCTAACTCAACGCCTGGGTCTCAGCAAGGGAAAATATAAATATGTTGACCATACCCTCTGACACAAGGCCTGGGTCTCAGCAAGAATAAATGTAATTCTGATGACCATGCCCTCTCACCCAAGGCCTGTGTCTCAGCAAGGGAAAATGTAATTATGTGACCAGTAGCCTTGTCTGACTTTTGCACAGCAAGAAATATTGTAATGACACTTTAATCAGTTGTATATAATATAAAGTCAGCATGTCACATGCCATAGCTACATCACCAGCATCCAGATAATAAGCAAGGGAAAATGTTATTCTGTGATCATGTCCTCTCACACAAGGCCTGTGTCCCAGCTAGAAAAAATGTAATTCTGTGACCCTCTCACATAAGGTCTGAGTCTCAGCAAGGGATAAGAGACAATGTTATTCTGTGGCAATGCCCTCTCATGCAAGATCTGGGTCTCAGCAAGGAAAAATGTTATTCTGTGACCATGCCTTCTCACACAAGGTCTGGGTCTCAGCAAGGAAAAATGTTATTCTGTGACCATGCCTTCTCATGTAAGGTCTGGGTTTCAGCAAGGAATACAATAATGTTATTCTGTGATTTTTATCTTGTCCAGAGTATATCGTTCATTCATCCAATTTTTCAGACATTAAGAAATAATTACTTTTCTCAGTGTGTGAATAGTTGGAATTATCAAATGGAAATGATAATTTTTCCAAACTATTTTTTCTGGAAAATTGGTATCTGTTGTGTTCAGTTATGTCCTATATCTTCAGTCATTAATACCTATCAAAAGTAGTTGAGGTACACTAGGTTGCATTGTACATGATAATGTATTAGTGTTTCTTTTATTGGTGAAGACCACTTGTTGTAGTTCTGGTGTTAATTTTCTTTTTGTTTATGTAAAGATACTGGTATTGGAGATGTACTGTATACATCATTACTAATTCATGTGTAATGTACCTTAGCTTTGATACTGCTGTCAAATCAAAGGCACAGTAAGGGAGAAAAAAAATTCATTGACTTGTATCCATGGCTAGAATATAACTTTTGAACCTCTGACTGCATTTTAATTAAACTTGAAACAGTTATTTATGATGATTAAACAAAGGAGTCAGATACCTTAGCCCTGCCCCCTACTCAAGGTCAAGGTCATAAGAAGGGAAAATTTAAATTGGTGACCTATCAATGTGTGGGTATAACGTTTATATATTTTAGTGAAATGTTTGCCTGTTATATATCATCATATACCCTTTTGAAGATATTTGAGTGAAACTTAGCCAGTTATATATCTTGTTGGTTGTTTGACTAGTTTTGAACTAAACTTTTCACACCATATTGGCTATATCATGCAGAGGAAATGAGAGCTAAATATTTTTCTCAAGGACACACTGAGGCAGCTGGTGCAGGCTACCCCTTCTTGACAGTGTCTTGCATATACAGTCGTATCTTGAAACTCGGTGTTAAAGTTACAATAAGGGATACTCTGGTTTGTCTCCTTACTAGGGCTATCACTTATTAACTGCTACAGATGGGTTTATGAAGCTTTATGTTTACATTTTATTACAATGGTCAAGTCCACAGCTAAAAGATGAGGATCATTAGTAATGAAAAATTCAATGAGACAGTCAAAAGATGAGGGTCATTAATAATGAAAAATTCAATGAGACAGTCAAAAGATGAGGGTCATTGGTAATGAAAAATTCAATGAGACAGTCAAAAGATGATGGTCATTAATAATGAAAAATTCAATGAGACAGTCAAAGATAAGGGTCATTAATAATGAAAAATTCACTGAGACAGTCAAAAGATGAGGGTCATTAATAATGAAAAATTCAATGAGACAGTCAAATGATGAGGGTCATTGGTAATGAAAAATTCAGTGAGACAGTCAAAAGATAAAGCCCATAAGTAATGAAAAATTCAATGAGACAGTCAAAAGATGAGGGTCATTAGTAATGAAAACTTAATGAGACAGTTTTGATGAAGGTCATTAGTGATGAAAAATTCAATGAGACAGTCAAAAGATGAGGGTCATTAAATAATGAAAAATTCATTGAAACAGTCAAAAGATGGTCATTAGTAATGAAAAATTCAATGAGACAGTCAGAAGTTGAGGGTCATTATTAATGAAAAATTCAGTGAGACAGTCTAAAGGTGAGGGTCATTAGTAATGAAAAATTCAATGCGACTGTCAAAAGATGAAGCCCATAAGTAATGAAAAATTCAATGAGACAGTCAAAAGATGAGTGTCATTAGTTCAAAAGATGAGTGTCATTAGTAATGAAAAATTCAGTGAGACAGTCAAAAGATAAAGCCCATAAGTAATGAAAAATTCAATGAGGCAGTCAAAAGATGAGGGTCATTAGTAATGAAAACTTAATGAGACAGTCAAAAGATGAAGGTCGATAGTGATGAAAAATTCAGTGAGACAGTCAAAAGATGAGGGTCATTAAATAATGAAAAATTCATTGAGACAGTCAAAAGATGGTCATTAGTAATGAAAAATTCAATGAGACAGTCAGAAGTTGAGGGTCATTATTAATGAAAAATTCAGTGAGACAGTCTAAAGATGAGGGTCATTAGTAATGAAAAATTCAATGAGACAGTCAAAAGATGAAGCCCATAAGTAATGAAAAATTCAATGAGACAGTCAAAAGATAAGGGTCATTAATAATGAAAAATTCAATGAGACAGTCAAAAGATGAGGGGCATTAATAATGAAAAATTCAATGAGACAGTCAGAAGATGAGGGGCATTGGTAATGAAAAATTCAATGAGACAGTCAAATGATAAAGCCCATAAGTAATGAAAAATTCAATGAGACAGTCAAAAGATGAAGGTCGTTAGTGATGAAAAATTCAGTGAGACAGTCAAAAGATGAGGGTCATTAGTAATGAAAAATTTAATGAGACAGTCAAAAGATGAAGGTCGTTAGTGATGAAAAATCCAATGAGACAGTCAAAAGATGAGGGTCATTAAATAATGAAAAATTCATTGAGACAGTCAAAAGATGGTCATTAGTAATGAAAAATTCAATGAGACAGTCAGAAGTTGAGGGTCATTATTAATGAAAAATTCAATGAGACAGTCAAAAGATGAGGGTCATTAAATAATGAAAAATTCAATGAGACAGTCCAAAGATGAGGGCCATTAATAATGTAAGGGCAGCAAGACATGCACAGCATGTGCTGTTTGTGGTACTTAGATTTTAAAGCTGCATGTTACATTTTTCTCCTATTGTGATTATTTCAAAAGACATGTATTTGATTCCAAAACTGCTTGGTAAATTGGTAGGTTTTTCATCTGAAAACACCCTCCTTACTTTTGGGAAGTTTCTATGATATGGTTGATACCTAATATGATGGGCTTTAACAACAAGTAGCATACACTATAATGTTTTCTGTGCTCCTGTAAATATTATGTCAGATTTTTAATTTAGAATTCTAGAATAACATTTAGCAGTATATTTAGATTGGTATCTCCCAGCTATTGGTTAAATGTACTTTAGTAACTTGCTGCCAAAGAAATGTAAATCAGAAAGTACAACTGCAGATAGGTTATTTTTAACATTTTCTGTCAAACACTTATCAAAACCTGCATCATTTCCATTTTAAATTAGTACTTGTATAGGTTATTTTAACACGTTCTCTAAAACATTTGTCAAAACCTGCATTCTTTCCATTTTAAATTAATAGTAATTTTTTAAGATTGCAGCTTGGATGCATGAAACATGATTGATTTTGCTTTGCCATTACTTACTAAATGAATCTACCCATTTTTTCATCATCAGTGGCCTTACTGTGCAAAAAGATGTACCTACTGCAACTTTAACAAATATATTAGGTAAGTAATAGCACTTGACTTAAGTGAAACACCTATTTACAAAGGAGATACAGTCCACATTCCTTGGAGTGATCAAGATTTTTTCCAGCCATTTTGTTGCAATAACGAATGTTGTAAACATCGTACCTTTAATTTATTGTATTTGTCATGTAGAAATGAAAAGAATTAGAAATATGTCTTATTATTGTCTTGTAGAAGTAAGAAGAATTAGTCAGAAAAATTTTGTCTCAGTAAAAATGAGAAGAATTGTTGTTTTAGGGTTTAATGCCATTTTTCAGCACACGATAGGTTATACATGGCGGCCAGTATCAATGGTGGAGGAAGAACCCGGGAAAACCCTGGAAAGAACCACCGACCAACGAGAAGCTACTGGCAAGCTTTCTCACATACCCACATTGGTTGAGCCTGAGACTCAAACCCACGCAGACAGAGGTGAGATGGCAATGATCCGTAACAGAGAGTGCTTTAGACCACTCAGCCACTCAGGGGCCCATGAGAAGAATTAGTCAGAAATATGTCTTATTAGTGTCTTGTAGAAATAAGAAAAATTAGTCAGAAATACGTATTTTTACTGTCTCAGTAGAAATGAGAAGAATTAGTCAGAAATGTCTCTTTACTGTCTGTGGAAATTAGAAGAATTAGAAATGTGTCTTTTTACTCTCTCAGTAGAAATGAGAAGAATTAGTCAGAAATACGTATTTTTACTGTCTCAGTAGAAATGAGAAGAATTAGTCAGAAATGTCTCTTTACTGTCTGTGGAAATTAGAAGAATTAGAAATGTGTCTTTTTACTCTCTCAGTAGAAATGAGAAGAATTAGTCAGAAATATGTCTTTTTACTGTCTTGTAGAGATGAGAAGAATTAGTCAGAAATACGTCTTATTATTGTCTTGTAGAAATGAGATGTATTAATTAGAAATATCCTTCTGCATAAATATTATTGTCATTGTTTTTCAAAATCTAATACATATCTTCCTACATTTAAAAGTGATTTTTTTTTTCTGCAAATGTTCATGTTAATGATATATACCCAGTTAAAGTAAGATCAAATTTACCATTCACTATACATTTTCTATTGTTACCTGAATATTCCTTTGTAATGTATGTTTTTTTAATGAAAGTTGACTTATTGGATGCAGGATTGGGCTTGTACTGGTCTCAGACTCCTGTAGCCAGATTTGCTGCCATTAAACCAATTTATTTTTAATATTTCCCCATTTTTGTGCCAGATTTCTCACATTGTCAGGGTTGCATCTAGGAGGTGCAATTGTGAAAATCCCCCCACCCCCCAGTAAGATTTCCTGCAAAAAATTTCAATTCTATTCAGGAAAATTCAGACAAAATATAAGTGTGAACGTTTTTTTCTAGAATGCACTTTTTTAAAATTTATTTTTTTGTGTGTAAAATTCTAGTTGTCTCGCTCAGCAGATACATTATATGGAGCAGTAAAATCAAAGTGTCAAGTTGAAGTTCCTGGCTTTATGATCTCCAAAAAATCTGTCTGGAAAATTTACTCCAACTTGGTAGTGCAAAAAGTAAAGAGTATGCCAGCTTTGAGTATGTTTGTACTTGATTCCTCTGGTGGCCTAGTGGTTAGAGTGTCTGCCTCGGAAGTGGGAGGTTGTGGGTTCGAACCCCAGCCAAGTCGTACCAAGGACTTTAAAAAATGGTACTAACAGCTGCCTCTCTAGGCGCTCGGCATTAAGAGGTTAGTGTTAGGACTGGTCATCCCTATTGTCAGGATAATGTGACTGGGCGGGACATCATGCTACATGTCTGGGGCATGATGCCCCAGTGCTAGACATCACTATAAACTGCCACACTGCAGACATCGTAGTGATGTGGCTGAATTTTTTTTAAAGCTACAATAAAAATACTAATAACACACTGTACCTGACTCCAAATTTTGTCCCTCTTAGAAATGTGTATAACGGTCATATTTAATGTAAATTTTTTAAGGGTTGACACATAAATATAAACAGCTTGTTTGAAACATAACTGTAATGTAGTTGTCCTTGTATAGTTAACAAATAGAAGGTGATCAGTATATAAAGTTAAAGCTGCTAATTTACTCAGTGTTGAGGCAGTTTACGAGTGCTGAGCCATATTGTAAGTCATGTTGCATACAGGTTAAATTAATTATGAACATATACAATACAGCATTAATAAACTATTTATCAAATGTTCGAGTATCTGGGGCTACCTTGAGTATCTGAGGCTCTCAATAGCATTCATATTTATAATTGAGTGATCAGGTTGTTAATTGTTGAGCAAGTTAAATTATGAACATATTTGGATCAGGTTGTTAATAACTGTTGGACAAGTTAAATTATTAACATTATTTGGATCAGGTTGTTAATAACTGTTGGACAAGTTAAATTATGAACATTATTTTGGATCAGGTTAAATAACTGATGGACAAGTTAATTTATCAACAATATTTGTATGAGGTTAAGTAACTGGGATGAGTTAATTTATGAACATTATTTGGATCAAGTTGTAAAATAACTGTTGGACAAGTTAAATTATTGACATTTTCTATCAGGTTGCTAAATAACTTATGAATGAGTAAATTATGAACATTATTTGGATCAGGTTGTTAAATAACTTGGATAAGTTAAGTTATTGACATTATTTGGATCAGGTTTTTAAATATTGGACGAGTGAAATTATAGAAATTATTTTGGATGAGGATGTTAAATAACTGTTGGACGAGTTAAATTATTTACATTATTTTTGGATCAGGTTAAATAACTGCTAGATGAGTTAAATTATGCACATTATTTGGATCACGTCAAATAACTGTTGGACGCGTTCAATTATTTACATCATTTTGGCTCAGGTTGTTAAATAACTCTTGGATGAATGAAATTATTGACATTATTTTGGATCAGGTTGTTAAATTACTTGGATTTAAATGATTCACATTATATTGGATCAGGTTGTTCAGTAACTGTTGGATGAATTAAATTATTGACATTATTTTGGATCAGGTTGTTAAATAATTGTTGGATCAGTTAAATTATGCACACTGTTTGGGTGAGTTTGTTAAATAACTTGGATGATTTGAATAATTCACATTATTTTGGATCAGGTTGTTCAATAACTGTTGGATGATTTGAATAATTCACACTATTTTGGATCAGGTTGTTCAATAACTGTTGGATGAGTTAAATTATTGACTTTATTTTGGATCAGGTTGTTAAATAAGTGTTGGACAAGTTAAATGAAAATATAAGCATGTCAGTCTTGGAATTATCTGCCAACTTTTACAGTGATTTGCATTGTTTTCTCTGTTGGCATAGTTAGAATTAGAGTTAATATTTCTTTATTTGTGCTGTACCATTTGCATGGTCGACATTACGTTGATCTTTGGTTTCATTATCAAACCAAAAGTGTCAAGTCATCTTTTCTGTTCAGCTGATCTTAGGTCATGTGCACCCAAATTTGAAAGATCTTTTCTGAGTATGAGGACAACTTCTTAACTTTACCAAAAACACATGGTTATAGTTGTACTTTTAGGCTCAATTAGAATAACCCTGCCAGCCCCTGGGGGCTGTAGCCCACATAAATTGGGAACAAGTGAACTAGATCTTGTAAGCCTTCATAAGATTTCGGCTAAATAGCTTGGAAGAACTTTATACTAGAACCAAAATTTGATGTAAATATTAAGAACATCGAGTTCAGATTAAAGTTTTCAACACTTTCTGGGGAAACTTTTTTTCTTATGGCTTCAGTTAAATTTAGAACTTTAAAATGTGAATATCGAGCCAGGCATTATAAATGCACAGTATTGTTCAGGGTCACCCATAACTAGTGGATACATTGCTTTTCTTATTTCGATTTGTTTCTTCTTGATAATTTTCAGTGAATCTGTTGACCATGACCGAATGGCTCGGTGTCTTGAGACAGAAACAAGAACATTACTAAAACTCAGTGGGGTCAAGCAGATCAACTCTATCTTTTTTGGAGGAGGTAAGATTTTCTCCCCCTCCTCTCATAATTGTTCATTTGAGCCTCATTGAAATGTGGAAGTGTATTTTAATAATTGAGTTGAAGTGCATAATTATAGATATAAATTTGCAACAGTAAATTCCTTGCCCTGTTTGCAGCATAGTTGTAGTATGCATGTAGTTAATTTTACACAGTGAACTTCATATAGATGTACAGGATATCTCCAAAGTGGATTACCTGATATCCTTTTTAGATATACAGGATATCTACAAAGTGGATTACCTGATATCCTTTTTAGATGTACATGATATCTGCAAAGTGGATTACTCAATATCCAGTTTACTTGTACAGGATATTGGCAAAGTGGATTACCCAATATCCATTTTAGATGTACAGGATATCTGCAGAGTGGATTACCCAATATCCAGTTTAGTTGTACAGGTTAACTGCAAAGTGAATTACCACATATCTATTCCAGATGTGTGGAATAACTTATTACAGCTCTATCATCTTAATAGAAAAGAGCGAAAACCAACAAGTTTTGTAAAATTCAACAAATAATTTATTTCCTTTGAACAAAAAAAGTGAAAATTTAAAAAGAATTTAACAGTTTGCAAATTAAATCGCAAGTAGTCCAAAAAGTTCTATCACCAGTCCTAATGAATAAAGTTCTAATTAAATTCGTGATGTTCTAAATAAGATCCAGTGCTGATGGCATCATTGTGTCTTTAGTCTTGAATGAATTATAAATAGGTACCAGTGCCCTGATGTGTGATGATGTGCTCACATTCTTCCTGTTAATAAAAATATGAAGTCTGAATTCACTATAATTTCAGATCTATGTTTCTGCTCAAGAATAATATTAGGAACACTTTTTAGTTCCAGAGAATAGTAATCAGTCAAAGTACTGAACAAAACAATACAAATGATTATGCCTCAAGACCTTACAGCACAAATGAATAATTTTTAGATTATAAAGTCCTCTGCCTGACCCACCAGTAGGTTACAATTAGCATTTTCTAGAAATACTATGATGTAATGGAATTTTCCATTCTAGAACATTCCATATACATTCCAAGTCCTCAACAAGATAAAATCTGTTACTAGAATTATAGAATGTGGTGAACATTAGGTAGGTTAGGTATTTATTTGGGGTAACTATGACCCACACCCAAATAAATGTTTACTGCTGTTGATAATTATCCTAAAATTTATCCCACACTCATAGAGAAAGTATTAGCTATGTATTATTTGTTTACAAAATAAAAATGCCATGTGTCTCTTGTCAGGAGCACACTGAACTTGATTTTGGACGAGGTCAAAAACAAGACTCAATTATAACTTATCATGGAGAAAAAAATAACAAATGTAAAATTAAATATACAATACAAACTGCAATGTGAATTTCCACATTATCCATTCCAGATATACAGGATAACTACAAAGTAGATTATGCCTATCTATTCCACACATGCGGGTTAACTGCAAAGTGAATTACCACATATCCATTCCATATGTACAGGTTAATTGCAAAGTGAATTACCACATATCTATTCCATATGTGCAGGTTAATTGCAAAGTCAATTACCACATATCTATTCCACATGTGCAGGGTAACTGCAAAGTGAATTACCACATGTAACTGGTAATTGTCCTTTTAGAGGATATGCTCACGTGTCTGTTTTCCTTCATCTGAACTTAAATATTTATCACATGACTATAGTTATGTATGCTAATATGCCCATATCATAATTTTATATGTAGTACAGAGAGCCCAAGTGGTCTAAAGCGCTCATCGTTACGGATCACTGCCATCACACTCGAGTCTTGGGCTTGACCAATGTGGGTATGTCAGAAAGCTTGCCGGTAGCTTCTCATGGGTCGGTGGTTCTTTCCGGGGTTTTCTCGGGTTCATCCTCAACCATTTATATTGTGTGCCATGTATAGCCTGTCTTGTGCTGAAAAATGGCATTAAACTCTTATTTATATTTGATTGAATTTATATTTAATTTAATTTTATTGTCTGTTTCTAAGTTTTAGATTTGTTTATTTATTTCATAACAAACTATAGTAATGTAATTTTGTTAACTGGAATTTGACATTTTCAGGAAATTAGTTTGACCTGACTGTTTTGTCGTAAACACAGAACTTTGTATCTTAAAGCTGACCTAGTTCCTGGCCTTGACTCAAAATCAGTAAAGAACCTTTTTTATTGTGTGATTAATAGAATGAGGGATTTGTAGTTAAATTGAGGCTGTACTGGAATATGTGACCTTAGACATGTAAAAAACTTATACTTTGTTCTGGAAAGTGATCATGTGACCCTCATATGGGTATCTATTTTGCGTCTTACTTAGACTGTATAACCTTTGCCTACAGAGAATTTAGTTAGTTGGGATTCTAAACACTGGGACATAAGGTGTTTTGTTTTTTCCTGTTATGACCAGTTGTTATTTTTAAATTTTCCTGAAATTGTTTGGATTCTAAAAGATTAATTCTTTTTCCTAGAAATATTTGAGTGCTCATACAGAATTCTTGGACAAAGACATTTCTTGAAATTTTATTCGAAAGTTCGAACACCAGAATATTGTTTGAGGATCAACAAAGAATTGCAGACACTTGTAACAGCACTATACTGGCTTTTTCATCGGGACTTGAACTTGAATTCATTAGGTCATTTCATTACTAGGACTTTTAAAATTTAATTCGTGGGTTATTTTTGAATTATTTCTGGATTTGATTTCTAAAAACCGTAAGTTCTTATTTTATCATATTTACATTGTTTTTGCAGGGAAATAAATTATTTGTTAAATTTTTCAAAGCTTGTTGTTTTCACTGTTTCTTTGTTATTGTTTATTAGAGCCTAAACACATAACATAAGTCCCTATAAAAACAACAACAAAGTACGTACATATCATTATTCATAGCAAATGAAATGATGTGTGATGCACATTGTGATATTGAACTTGCAGTGTGACCTTCATCATGATGCCGTAAATTTGCAATCATGGCAAACTTCTTGATTATCAAGACTCTTGTAAATTTCCAGATGCAAGACTTGTATATATTCTTAAATGTACAGACCATGTTCCACACAGTGGCCTCCTGTTGGAACTCATTTGATGGTATTTTGATGTGCTTACCACATGGTGACCTGCTGTTGGAAATTACTTGATGTTATTTGGATATGCTTCCCACATGGTGACCTGCTGTTGGACATTACTTGATGTTGTTTGGATATGCATACCACACACTGACCTTCTGTTGGACCTCACTTGATGTTATTTGGATATGTATAACACACACAGTGACGTGCTGTTGGACCTGTCTTAATGTAATTTTGGATACGTATACCACACATCAGCTTGCTGTTGGACCTCGCTTTATGTTATTGGAATATGTATGCCACACATCAGCTTGCTGTTGGACCTTGCTTTATGTTATTGGAATATGTATGCCACACATCAGCTTGCTCTTGGACCTTTATGTTATTTGGATATGTGTACTGTTTATCATTATAAGAATGTTACTGAAAATTCTGGCAGTATCTATTAAACATGGTGCAGACCTGCCAACTCTTACCATTTTGCCATTTTACGAAAATTACCCTTAAAATACGGACTTATGTCATACTAGAAAAAACTATGGGAAAATGATTGTTGCCTAAAAATCCGGATAATTGGTTCATATGTGTTTTATTTGGATCCGGGTTTCATCTTAGAATTAGTGAAATTAGTTAGGGAACCAGATTAACTTTACAGCAGCACCCCAGATGCTTTAAACTGCACCTATTTGTTCATACGAAGCGTCTGCATTATCAAACTGTTGATTATAGAATTTTTAAAAATGGTATACAGAAAGCGATGCATGTTTAAGACAAAAGAGAAAATAAGCTTCTTGAAAAGTGTTAATAATCAACACAGAAGAATAAAAAGGAGTATTCAGATTCTTGTGAATAACAGCTAAAAAGGACACAATTATGTTTATTGGACATCACATGTTAATTTGAGTATGTCTCGTGGCGGGAGATATAATTACCATCATCATGTAAAATGGAAAAGAATTTCCAAGAATTACATCATGCTGAGAGATAGCAACAATCCATTGAGCTGCATAGGGTTTGGAACATGAGTTTGTGCAACTGTACTAGTGGTAAATAAAGTCTACATGTACTTTACAAACTTTTCAGTTTAACATAATAATTATCCTTGATGCGTTCAACTTTTAATTACCTTTTCCAGCTTTACAATAGCAGTTATTGATATTTTGTTCCACCTTACTGAAAACTGGAAAATCTTATGGGAAAAAATCAACTGCCTTACTGAGATGGACTTGTCAGGTTTGGCATGGTGTATAATTTGCCATTCATGGGACTCTTGTGGTAATTTATATGCCAAATTTCTTATATGTATCATTATGTGCAGTGTTTTATTGTGCTGATACATCATCTCAATCCTGTATATTGGAGCAATGAATCAGAAATTAAGGTCTTCAGCCAAGTTTATGCATTGCTGTAAGAAATTTACAATAACGATGTGCAGCAAAGTAATTACAAAGTAATTATGTTAGGAAGCACAGCACATAACACAATTAGCATTGCTTTCGTTGACCCAACATTTAACAGTATTGCTTAGATTATGGACTGACCTTCTTGAATATTGTGTAATCTTGATAATTGTGTGTAATGATCCCAACCATATTTAGTTTCTCATTTTAAAAAAGCTTCAAAAGATTATGTCTGTTTCGACCTGCATGAATCCCCAGTGTGACAGTGCATAAATCAGATTGCCTAGCGACATGTATGCCTGTGAACATGACAAATGAGACCTGTTAGTTTGTTGTGTTGTCTTTTTCAGGAACACCCAGTTTGGCTCTTCCTAGTACAATAGAAAGAGTTATAAACACTGTCCATGATAATGTAACCTTTAAGCCTGGGTCAGAGGTCACACTGGAGGCTAACCCAACCAAACTGGAGACAGAAAGATTGAGGTAGATGTCGTAAGTTAGGAAAAGTAATCACACTTTGCCAAATGGGCTTAGTCTTAAACTCATTAAGTTTTGAAATTCCAGATTCTATACTTTTCTCCAGATATTTTCTTTCTTAGACAGCATTGTTATCTGAATGTTACAGTAAGCTTCTGTTGTTTGAATTTCCAAGTATATAAAGTGAAACCCCTCAAAATTGAACTCTCTCTCTCCCTTCCTCCAAGTATCCGTTGTTTTCATGTGACTTCACAAAACGTGTGTACTTCCATATCTGCCATTTTGATTCTCTAGCCATGCAAACCGGCACCAAATAACATTGTTCTTCCAACATAATTATCAAAGCACGTCGCATTTTGTGTGTAAGGATATCCTAATACATCATATTGTGTTGTGAATGTCAACAGCACTTGTCCTAATGCATGATTTTTCCCCATCTTTTCTTCAGGTAAAACATTGAAATTTCAACCATCCTTGTTATTCTTTCATAAACAAATAGATCCATCAATAAACAGACACATCAATCATTTGATTATAGTTCAAGTTAAAATGCCAATCATTACAATATAATTTCATATTAATAAAAGCATTTCAAGAATAATCGGTTTTGACATTTGGTACAAAGTCGTGCTTTGCTAGGCAAATGTTTCGTTTTAATACACTGAAGATGAAACTTCTTTGAACGGTTATCACTTACATTCATTCATCTCCACCACAGATACAATATTTGATTGTATTTTGTTAAAACTGGTTTGTCAGCTGTCTTTGGCACAAGCACATGTTTTTGCGAAAAGTATTTGTACATAACAGTTCTGGCATAATACACATGCAATGAAATTTTATTTCCGTAATTGTTATTGTATCCAGAAGATTATTGCCAGAATTACTCTTTCAAGGTGACAAGCTTAGGGACATCACACAAAATATTTTAGAAAAAAGACAATTTTGTCTGTTTGTATAAAAAAATAACTGCATTTCTGTTTGATAGCAATATGCACAATTACGGTTTAATTTCACTTTTCTGTCTTTCTACATAAGCAAGGGAACTTAGTTTTATTTTTATTTTTGTGCTATAAGGGCACATAATTTCAAGTATAATCTATGTATCATTTTGATTAAGTAAATATCCTTATCGACACCAAAATCAGATTATCTTGAATATACATGATGACGTGTTGATAAAGGTTTGTTAGGGACACAAATGGTGGCGCAAGGTATGTGTACATTGCATTTTGGGTATTTGCATACACAATCATGATGTCTATGAAAACAACCCATCTCTCTCTCTCTTTCTCTCTCTCTCTCTCGGTTACATAAGCATTTATTAAATGACATATTTTTCACATGTTAAACTCTCAGGAAACTAAAAACCTCTGAAAACTGAAAACTAGTCAGTAACCTAGTTCAAAAGCCATTACCCACAAGAAGGTCAACAAATGTTGCTTATGCCCATAGGTCAGTTGATGGTTACTTAAATGGGAGGTCCCTGTTTTATTTGCTCTCAAAACTTATTTCCCTTATCAATAATGTGCTTGCCTTCATGAAATTGACCATTACCAGACACGTTCCATGGGCCATCCACAAAGGACCAAATTCAGGATCCAGATCCAAGTAATTTATTTTCAAAATGAATCAGTTAATAACAATTTCAATGAAACTTGTATACACTAAGGAACCCCACAAGATGATGTGTAGGTTGCATGACTGGTCAGCATGCAAGTCCAAATTAGTGGTCTGGTTTTTATTTTAGTTAAAATGAAGGTTTTTGTAGGAGACCCATTGCAGTTATATCTAGTATTGATATGGTTGATTTAAATCTAGTATCAGTATCTTTGATGAAGCAACAGTAATTCAGTTGGGTCTTTACTCACCCTGGAGGAGATGGAATTCATTCCATCTCGTGACTTTGTTTACTTGGGGATGGATTAACTTTTAAACCTGAATTTAGTCCAGGTTCTGCTGGATCAGGTAGATTGAATCCTGGCACTTTTGGCAAAAGTTCGAGACTGCTTTAGAAACAATTTTAGCAATTTTGTTTGGAAATATACTAGATTTTCACTGAATGTTTATTGTATTACACATATATTTGATATATTATTGAGCAAATATTATATTGAATTATAGTCCAATGTAAGTGTTCTTTCTGTTCTCGGGTTAGAGGCCTATGACAGAAACGACAACTTTGGTCAAAATTTTGCACCAGGTCCAGTGTGAATGTGAAGCAGGAGTGTGTCCTCATGCTCAATGGTGCTGTACTTACAGCAGTATTTGATCTGTCATTTTGAAGATATTGTTTAATTCAGAAATTACAAACATTTCATCAGACAAAAAAGTACAAATGATCACCTATCAGAAGTAGAGACTTAAATATGGCAGGTGTTTATGAAATGACAAACTTGGACTTTGATCCACACCCTTAACAGTCAGAATAAGAAAAGATATCAAGACTTCTTCAGAAATGCTTGTTTGAATATGGAAGGAATTTCAGCAATGCCAGTTTTTCAACTTTTTGAACCAGCTAATGTTATTGCAGTTGCCAATGACCATGATTACTTTGAATTAACTCATGAAGATTATTTTCTTGAAGTAAACAATTTAATGTACATAGACATGGAAACAGCTATGACAGTTGAAAGAAACACATGTGATCAGAGTAAAAGTGCGATATGGAAGGAATAAAGGTTCATCAAATTTTGGGGGCATGTGTAAATTGACAGAGAAGACAGACAAAATAGCATTGGTCTATACATTTACAGAATATTAAAAGTTACGGGCACCAGCAACACTTCATGGTCAAAAATATGAAAGTATTGATGTCAGTAACTATATGAAGGTTACAAAAAGAGTGAACAGATGTGGAATGTACATTTGTGAAAAAAACTCCTTTTCTAGCTGCCTCAGCTGATGGTATTACACTGATGGTGGTATTACACTGATGGTATTCCACTGGATGGACTGCTCATTGAAGGGAAATGCCCTTTCTCAACCAAAGATAAACCCATCTGTGAAAAGATAAAAGAAAGATAGAGTTCATCTGCTATGTCAGTATTGTTGTCGATTACGATCTGTGTTTCATCTAGGTCAAAGTTAATATCTTATTCAGAGCAATAGTGCGGATGTTCGTTGGTTACTTTCTGGAAGAATATTCCTTTGGGGACTTCTTTTCAATGCATGATTTTGTCTTGATAAATTCTCTGGTGTTGGTTCCTTGGTCCATGTAAACACACTGCTGTTTTAATCAGTCTCTTGGAAAGAGGGGTTGTACCTAAAGTATAAATAAAAACATTATCCTTGATATACTTTTTAAAGTAATGCATTTATAATTTATAAACAAATTGTATCCACAATGTTATGAATAGATATCCAGATTTACATTACTTGACATAAAACCAATGCATTAGTGGGTCAGTGTGGTGCATCAGATGAAAATAAATTTACTGGAAATGTTTAAGTACAGTTCTTTTTAAACATTATTTAATAGCTACTTATATGAGATACCACTGCTGAACTATATTCAAAGGAAATGAGCAAAAATCAAACAAAAATAGCATACCATTGTATGGTTTCTTGAATGCAACCGTCTGCTGTGAAGCGCATTCTACAGACTACACTCAATGGTAGCAACTTTTTAAATGCATCCTTGACTTTTTGTATCACATGGATCCATTGTTTCCTCCATTTTCCCACAGGGAATGAATGTTCCCCACTATTGTGACAGCCAGGTACACAACAACACTGTCATTATTATAATTTAATGCTTTCAGCTTCTGACAGTTGTTTCTCACTTGACTGAATCACAATAGATTGCCCTGGTGAACGATAAAATCATTGTGGTTTCCAAACTTTGAGACCAGGTTTTTCTGTGGTGCCACCTATTGGGCAGATAACTGGCTGAGATCCCTTATTACCTTTGGACATCTCCACATGCACCTTATGCAGTTTCTCTTTCTCACAAGGTGAAAACTGCAGAGAGATGCTCTATTAGCTCAAATTCCTCAAGGACCGGAGTTCCTTCACCATTTGGGCTGATGGATCAATTGGGACAGACTCCTGATTGGGGTCCCCATGCAAGCACATTCCCATAACTCCTTTCTGTTTGCCAATATGATAGATTCTAGTTGTGGCACTCATTTGGAGCCAGAGGGCATAATTCTCCAGGGTCATTGGGATGGATTTTCACTCTATATCAACAACCTTTCAATAAAAAACATATTTCTAGCATCACAACAGTGAATTAATATTTGATGGGTCATGGTGTCTATCAACAATACATTCAGCATATCTCTGATGTCGAGGAGGTACATGTGCCCCATCTTTTTGCTTGGATTGGAGGTCTAGAACCTCCTCTGATGGGTAACCTCAGAGAACATCATCCTCCAAGTTTCCCACATTCCAAGGAAGAAAGACAATATGTCCAGGTCAGGCAAAATAGTCATCATGGAATGGACTTGACTGCTTCATAACAGAGTCCCTTTTCTTCTATGGGAAAAGCCTCTGGTGTACTTGTTTTCTACCAGGCTCAACAACGGACTTCCCCATGACGTTTCCCCAGTCCTAGACCAGAGAGCATGAGCAGTGGTAACATTCAGCTTTGAGTAGGATCATCTGTTCACGTATGCCTTCCCACAATTCCAACTGCTACATATACCTCAGTTCTGCAAAAGTCAGAACTACCACGGTTCATATTTTTCTCATAACCCACTGTGGTTGTGGTAATCATGGTTCAACGATCTTCTAATCCAGCTGATAGATCAACCGAAGTCTCTACCCCCACAGCAGGGATCTTCTGTCACTACACATGCTCCTTCCAACACAACAGACACATACTTGCCACTTTCATGCTTGGCTGATCTCAGGTCATCTATCTGTCAGAACAAGTTTTCAGGCCTTGTTGCCAGTTGCATCATTCAAGCCATGAGAGCTTCAACATCCAAGGTCTATAATTCCAGGTGGAGAATCTTCTGTGATTGGTGCGTTGTTCTGTATCAGCTATCAAGGGTTATAGGTCTGCCATTTCTAATGCAGATAAATTCTAAGGGCTTAGTGATTGGTTCAGTACCCACCTTTGCTGATGTCATTAAGTATTTTGAGCTGCAGAGACTTCTCTCCTGCTGTCATGTTCAGGTGGAATCTATCTTGTGTTTTATGATGCTTAATCAAAATGCCATTTGAACCATTGAGTGACACTTCTTTTGAGGACTTCCATTGAGACCGTGTTTTTACTCTCATTGGCTACTGCAAGAAGGTGCTGCAAGAATCATTCTTTGTTGACACTGGCTGTCTACGGTTTAATGGCAGTTACGATTCTGTTTACTTTGCCAATTGGATTTTTAGCCAAAAAATCTGCTACCTTGCATAGCTCCATCACCTATGGATTCCCATTCTCAGTTGAATACGTGCTGGATAAGAATGCATAGGAAACTTCTTTTCTCTCCTCATAAGGACTCCATTGATATTTTGGCCTCCACTATCACACAGTGGATTGTAACCACAATCAAAAGAGTTTATCAGTCTCTTACCAATAGAGACCTCTTTTATGACACTAAAGCAAGTGAGGTTCAAGCCATTGCTGCCTCATGGGCCTGTCTAAAGCAGTCTTCGTATAGGATGTCATGAAGGCAACATTTTGGCAATCCCATACTACCTTCTTCAGCTTCCACTCATGAGCACTTCAGAGTACCGGCATTTTCTCAGGGACCCATAGTTGTAGCACAACATGTGGCCCAGAGAAACAGCAATATTTTTTAAGTTGATCACTCCCTCAAATGGTGAGTGCGTTCCATTTTTCTGTTTTTATCAGTTTAACACCCTGGAGGAGATGGAATTCGTTCCATCTCGTGACTTTGTTTACTTGGGGATGGATTAACTTATAAACCTGAATTTAGTCCAGGTTCTGCTGGATCAGGTAGATTGAATCCTGGCACTTTTGGCAAAAGTTTGAGACTGCTTTAGAAACAATTTTAGCAATTTTGTTTGGAAATATACTAGATTTTCACTGAATGTTTATTGTATTACACATATATTTGATATATTATTGAGCAAATATTATATTGAATTATAGTCCAATGTAAGTGTTCTTTCTGTTCTCGGGTTAGAGGCCTATGACAGAAACGACAACTTTGGTCAAAATTTTGCACCAGGTCCAGTGTGAATGTGAAGCAGGAGTGTGTCCTCATGCTCAATGGTGCTGTACTTACAGCAGTATTTGATCTGTCATTTTGAAGATATTGTTTAATTCAGAAATTACAAACATTTCATCAGACAAAAAAGTACAAATGATCACCTATCAGAAGTAGAGACTTAAATATGGCAGGTGTTTATGAAATGACAGACTTGGACTTTGATCCACACCCTTAACAGTCAGAATAAGAAAAGATACCAAGACTTCTTCAGAAATGCTTGTTTGAATATGGAAGGTATTTCAGCAATGCCAGTTTTTCAACTTTTTGAACCAGCTAATGTTATTGCAGTTGCCCATGACCATGATTACTTTGAATTAACTCATGAGGATTATTTTCTTGAGGTAAACAATTTAATGTACATAGACATGGAAACAGCTATGACAGTTGAAAGAAACACATGCAATCAGAGTAAAAGTGCGACATGGAAGGAATAAAGGTTCATCAAATTTTGGGGGCATGTGTAAATTGACAGAGAAGACAGACAAAATAGCATTGGTCCATACATTTACAGAATATAAAAAGTTACAGGTACCAGCAACACTTCATGGTCAAAAATATGAAAGTATTGATGTCAGTAACTATATGAAGGTTACAAAAAGAGTGAACATATGTGGAATGTCATTTGTGAAAAAAAACTCCTTTTCTAGCTGCCTCAGCTGATGGTATTACACTAGATAGTATTACACTGATGGTATTACACTGATGGTGGTATTACACTGATGGTATTACACTGATGGTATTCCACTGATGGTATTCCACTGGATGGACTGCTCATTGAAGGGAAATGCCCTTTCTCAACCAAAGATAAACCCATCTGTGAAAAGATAAAAGAAAGATAGAGTTCATCTGCTATGTCAGTATTGTTGTCGATTACGATCTGTGTTTCATCTAGGTCAAAGTTAATATCTTATTCAGAGCAATAGTGCGGATGTTCGTCGGTTAGTTTCTCTAAGAATATTCCTTTGGGGACTTCTTTTCAATGCACGATTTTGTCTTGATAAACTCTCTGGTGTTGGTTCCTTGGTCCATGTAAACACAACTGCTGTTTTAATCAGTCTCTTGGAAAGAGGGGTTGTACCTAAAGTATAAATAAAAACATTATCCTTGATATACTTTTTAAAGTAATGCATTTTATAATTTATAAACAAATTGTATCCACAATGTTATGAATAGATATCCAGATTTACATTACTTTACATAAAACCAATGCATTAGTGGGTCAGTGTGGTGCATCAGATGAAAATAAATTTACTGGAAATGTTTAAGTACAGTTCTTTTTAAACATTATTTAATAGCTTACTTATATGAGATACCACTGCTGAACTATATTCGAAGGAAATGAGCAAAAATCAAACAAAAATAGCATACCATTGTATGGTTTCTTGAATGTAACCGTCTGTTGTGAAGCGCATTCTACAGACTACACTCAATGGTAGCAACTTTTTAAATGCATCCTTGACTCTTTGTATCACATGGATCCATTTTTCCTCCATTTTCCCACAGGGAATGAATGTTCCCCACTATTGTGACAGCCAGGTACACAACAACACTGGCATTATTATAATTTAATGCTTTCATCTTCTGACAGTTGTTTCTCACTTGACTGAATCACAATAGATTGCCCTGGTGAACGATAAAATCATTGTGGTTTCCAAACTTTGAGACCAGGTTTTTCTGTGGTGCCACCTATTGGGCAGATAACTGGCTAAGATCCCTTATTACCTTTGGACATCTCCACATGCACCTTATACAGTTTCTCTTTCTCACAAGGTGAAAACTGCAGAGAGATGCTCTATTAGCTCAAATTCCTCAAGGACCGGAGTTCCTTCACCATTTGGGCTGATGGATCAATTGGGACAGACTCCTGATTGGGGTCCCCATGCAAGCACATTCCCATAACTCCTTTCTGTTTGCCAACATGATAGATTCTAGTTGTGGCGCTCATTTGGAGCCAGAGGGCATAATTCTCCAGGGTCATTGGGATGGATTTTCACTCTATATCAACAACCTTTCAATAAAAAACATATTTCTAGCATCACAACAGTGAATTAATATTGGATGGGTCATGGTGTCTATCAACAATACATTCAGCATATCTCTGATGTCGAGGAGGTACATGTGCCCCTTCTCTTTGCTTGGATTGGAGGTCTAGAACCTCCTCTGATGGGTAACCTCAGAGAACATCATCCTCCAAGTTTCCCACATTCCAAGGAAGAAAGACAATATGTCCAGGTCAGGCAAAATAGTCATCATGGAATGGACTTGACTGCTTCATAACAGAGTCCCTTTTCTTCTATGGGAAAAGCCTCTGGTGTACTTGTTTTCTGCCAGGCTCAACAACAGACTTCCCCATGACGTTTTCCCAGTCCTAGACCAGAGAGCATGAGCAGTGGTAACATTAAGTTTTGGGTAGGATCATCTGTTCACGTATGCCTTCCCACAATTCCAGCTGCTACATATACCTCAGTTCTGCAAAAGTCAGAACTACCACGGTTCATATTTTTCTCATAACCCACTGTGGTTGCGGTAATCGTGGTTCAATGATCTTCTAATCCAGCTGATAGATCAACCCAAGTCTCTACCTCACAGCAGGGATCTTCTGTCACTACACATGCTCCTTCCAACACAACAGACACATACTTGCCACTTTCATGCTTGGCTGATCTCAGGTCATCTATCTGTCAGAACAAGTTTTCAGGCCTTGTTGCCAGTTGCATCATTCAGGCCATGAGAGCTTCAACATCCAAGGTCTATAATTCCAGGTGGAGAATCTACTGTGATTGGTGCATTGTTCTGTATCAGCTATCAAGAGTTATAGGTCTGCCATTTCTAACACAGATAAATTCTAAGGGCTTAGCGATTGGTTCAGTACCTACCTTTGCTGATGTCATCAAGTATTTTGAGCTGCAGAGACTTCTCTCCTGCTGTCATGTTCAGGTGGAATCTATCTTTGTTTTATGATCCTTAATCAAAATGCCATTTGAACCATTGAGTGACACTTCTTTTGAGGACTTCTATTGAGACCGTGTTTTTACTCTCATTGGCTACTGTAAGAAGGTGCAGCAAGAATCATTCTTTGTTGACACTGGCTGTCTACGGTTTAATGGCAGTTACGATTCTGTTTACTTTGCCAATTGGACTTTTAGCCAAAAAATCGGCTACCTTGAGTAGCTCCATCACCTATGGATTCCCATTCTCAGTTGAATACGTGCTGGAAAAGAATGCATAAGAAACTTCTTTTCTCTCCTCATAAGGACTCCATTGATATTTTGGCCTCCACTATCACACAGTGGATTGTCACCACAATCGAAAGAGTTTATCAGTCTCTTACCAATAGAGACCTCTTTTATGACACTAAAGCAAGTGAGGTTCAAGCCATTGCTGCCTCATGGGCCTGTCTAAAGCAGTCTTCGTATAGGATGTCATGAAGGCAACATTTTGGCAATCCCATACTACCTTCTTCAGCTTCCACTCATGAGCACTTCAGAGTACAGGCATTTTTCTCAGGGACCCATAGTTGTAGCACAACATGTGGCCCAGAGAAACAGCAATATTTTTTAAGTTGATCACTCCCTCAAATGGTGAGTGCACTCCATGTTTCTGTTTTTATCAGTTTAACACCTCGGCATAACCACCTAACAGTCAAACACATCATCACAATAGCTATGGATTAGTTATTGCTGTTATTAAAATATAGTTTTGGGAAGGGTGGATGGTTATTTCATTATGCAGTACTTACCCATAGCTATTGCTGAATGACCTCCCACTATATACTGCTCTCTTGGCATAATGTTGTCCAATGAAAAGATGACTGTTCTGCGCATGGTCATGCAAATTACATGAGTATATCATGTCTTATTGACAAATCACCACTCTGTAGGAGGATGTATTGACATTGAATGAACACAGTTTTTTGACAAGAAAAATTGAAAGTTGCAATATAGCAAATGGTAAGTATTGCATAACTATAATTAGTTTCCCCCACCAACTACATTTGCCATTGCAGATATGTTATGTAAGTTTCAGTTTTTCATGTATCCTTTCACACAGACATGCCAACTAACAAACACATTAATGTTTATTTATTTACCGAGATGCTGAATTGATACATACATTATGATTTAAACAGTGCTATTAAGAAACAGAGTCAGCTGAAATATTTTCCTCATAAAAAGATGAGAATCAGATCATATTGTTTTGGTAGCATTTCTGGTTCTGGCCTTGAGATGATAAAATTCTGATTTTGAATTTGATTTGCCAACACTAAATTTAAAGATCAACCTCTTGCTTAGAAGTTTTAGAGCTCCAGGCCATGTTTAAACACTGATTATCCTAACCATCAAATTAGACGTGTTGAAGTTATTCATGTTCCCTGTATTTTCCATTTCTTTAATAATATCCAAATCTTTGTCAATCAGAAATTGTTTCACTTGCTGTTTTGCCACGTGTATGCTATTTGACATCCTTCTATCTCTGGCATGTCTCCATGGTCAGAAAGCAGAATAGAAATTTTGTTTAAGACTCGTCAGATCTGAAAAGACGCGAGATAGGTATTTCATGTTATTCATAACTTTGTTTTACTCATCAATGCTGATATTAACAAATTAAAATCCAGTATTTTTTCATTCAAGTAGGTGATTTACTTGATAATTATCCGTATACATAATCAAGCATAAAAATGTATATTCAGTTGGATTAACCAATTAATAGCCAGTATTTGTAATTCAGAGATGTGATTTACTTGATAAAAATCAATATTGATCAACCAATTAAAAGAATTGATTTGGATGGATTGAATGTGGGTAAACATGTTTAGGGTTTGACACAAGATATTGTCCATTTATTTAACACAAGATTTGATTTAGCTCAAAATTATTATTATTTAATTGTTAACCCTTTACCCCATACAAGCGTCTTTGGACGCCTCTACTCCATTCGCATGGAAGCGCCTTTTGACGCCTCTACAAGATTCGCATAGAAGCGCCTTTTGACGCCTGTGGTAAATATCAGCCATTTTGAGCTAGTTTTCGTAGCGCCACCTTCGGGGAAAACCCCCCTATTACATACTACATTCATTTCTGCGAATGACAATTACGTCACATCACGTGGTTGCTATTCATGCACTGGTCGATATCTGCTATTTAAAGTAACTGGGTTGTAATCTCCACTCTCCAAAATGGCAGCCGTGGATTTCATTCAGTACGTACGAAGTTTTCACGATTAGAATAACAACCACGAAAGATTCAATAAATAAGGTAAAGTCTCTGATATTGATGTAGGCAGCAATTAGTTTTTATAAATTATCAAATTCAGATGACTTAGTGATATAGACGCACACGAAAACCTTGTAAATTTCGAGTATCGGAAATAGCAGCTACAGTTGGTCACGCGGCCTCACGGACATGACGGTGAACGAGTTCTCTCAAGATTTTGAAGCACATAAAAAAATTCTTCTGTGGAAAATAATTACACAGCTATAACAATCAGACATTACTCTTAAATTTTTCCACATATAATATATGTGTACCAAAAATGTAAAATGGTTAAAATTGTTATTAAATGTAACATACACTAAATTGCTTAACAGTTCACAGGCAGGATTTCATTCAGTACTTACGAAGTTTTCACGAGTAGAATCACAAACACGAAAGATTCAATAACCTTGGTAAAGGCTATGATATTTATGCAAGCAGCAATTAGTTTTTTATTGATTATCAAATTCCGATGACATAGTGATGTAGACGCAGACAAAAAACGTGTAAATTTCGAGTATGGGAAATGGCAGCTACGGTCGGTCACGCGGCCTCACTGACATGACGGTGAACGAGTTCTCTCTCGATTTTATAGCACATAAAATATTCTTCTGTGAAAAATAATTACACAGCTATAACAATCGGACTTTACTCTTCAATTTTTCCACATATAATAAATGTCTGCTTAAAACGTAAAATGGTTAAAACTGCTGTTAAACGTAACACCACTACATTGCTTAACAATTCACAGGCATGCCTATGCGGATGCGGTCTGCTAGGTAACAGGTGTTCTATTTATAGCGTGCTGCACTTTGTCACTAAGCTCTATGAGGTAAAGGGTTAAAAGCTAACAATTCTCTATCAAATGAAATAAAATAAAATCATTAAGTTTAACTTCATGTCCAAGATTTACCTTCCAGTAAATAAATAAAGTGGACTTTTTTATGGTACTTTGTTCACAAAATAGGACCTAAGTAGAAAATAGGAAATATTTATTAAATGTAAGTCTTGTATAAAAAAACCTAACAAATATGTTTCTACATGTGAAACTGTTTTACAGTTATATCAGTGCATTGGTTGTGAACTTGACAGTTACTTGTGAACTTGACAAATACTCAGTGTGTTAGACACAGGTTAAAATCCTGCATGGGCAGAAAGTCCAACCATGCCATAAAGATAAGGAAAGAAAGGGATTCAAAAGATAATAATGATCTACAAGCTTTTCTGAGCTTACAAGTCACAATCAAGACCTGGTCTATCTCGTTGGACAACTAATTACTCTTGCTGGCCAGTCTTGTTCCTCCATCATGTCACACATAACAGCAAGATGTGCTGTAGTCAAGGAAGGAAATGCAAGTTTGAACAGTCTGATTCTTTATTAATTTTGATGGTAAATATCAGGAATTTGGTTAGAATAAAGTTTACCACACACACACATACCACATTCACACACACACACATACCACATTCACACACGCACACATACCACATTCACACACACATACCAAATTCACACACACACATACCATATTCACACACACACATACCACATACATGTGCCTATTCTCTGACTAATAGCTTATTTCCTACTAAAATAAATTTGTGCATTTGTTTGGCATGGTAAAAAAAAAATTGCATTACACTTCAACATGCTTTATGATCACAATATACAGAAAAGTGTACATGAGACCAATGCTGATACGGAGTTATATTCAACGAGGCAGATATACATGTATGTCATAAGGGAATCAGTCATTTAGTCATGAGATGAATAGATCTATATCTGACTTTTATCAGATAAAAGTGAAATGAATTTATTTTTGTACTTTCCTGTATTTCCTGCGGAATACTATTCATATAAGTCAACCATATAAGTTTTTGGAGCAGGAAAACAGTTGGCAAAAAAAAAGACCTTATATTTGGTGCTGCCTTTCTCTCTCACTAAAGCTTTTTTAGGTACTTTGGAGTTGTGTTTAAAATTTTTTAAACAAGTTTTTCAGACAGGTTCTTTTATTATCTGTTGGTTGCCTCTTTTGAAAATCAGCATGAGCCATCAGCCCCATCAGGCAGAATCCTAGATTGAACTCTGTAGTCATTATAAAAAAAAATAAAAAATTATACAATGTGTGGCAGAGAATGATGTATGGGAGGTAATTCTGTCTTAAAAGGAAAATGCATTCAATGATAATTTCTTCTTGGTGTCACTTTTGTTAAAAATAGGTCTCAAGGAAGGCTACACACATTACAATTAGAGGATGAAATTGTGACAGTTAATGAAAGAATGTTGCTGAAAAAGTTTATGCACAAACATGTGCTCCACATTTTTTAATCAGTTATCAAATATGGATCCATCAAAGGCAAACTTGGTTTCAAAGAGCACCCAATTTTCTGAAAGATATCTTTACTTCAGTCAGTGTAACTGTTTAAAATGCTTAAACAGTGGCTTGCTATGAAGTGAAAAGTTGAAACATTTGATGGGCATAAATACTGTTAATGTTACCTCTCACCCACCCAACAAGCCAGTATATATGGTGATTAACTGATCATTTTACTTGCATATTACAGTATAATTCTAGGGTAACCATAGTTTTATTGTTGTTTGTAAATTGTAATAACCTTAGCCGTCTAGATATATTTTTTCATTTTGATGCATTAAACTCTAAACTTGATTCCGCTTATCCAATGCAATTTCTTTCCAGGGATTTCAAGACAGCAGGGGTAAACAGAGTGTCAGTAGGTGTACAGGTAAAAAATATGTGCTCTTTTCCCCTACACTTTTGGCTTGTAAACCTAAGTCTAACTAGAGCCATTGCTAGAGCATTGCACCTGTTAAATTGTTTTAGTAACATTTTGTTGCTGCCTTTGTAATAATAATAATACACCACTCCTTTGATAACTCACACCTAGATAACTTCAAGAACCTGCTTATAATGTGGGGGCCAGCATGGATTCTATTTCTATTCTTGGAAATGCCAAATAAATTGACATTTTTTTGTTGAATGTGAAGAAATGCATGATCAAAATTGGTAAATGAAACCCTGATACATTTTATTATTGAAAACAGCAGTTAGTGTCCAAAAATTGGATCAACGTCATGAAATTCTCAACTTTTACAAGAAAATATCACTAATGCCTACTGGTGGCAATGCTGAAGGAATAAATAGCAATGAATGAAATTTTGTGAAGTTAATTTTTTTTTTCAGTAGTATATTTTTAGTCAGTTTCATTGTAATCATCATAAATGCAATATTCCCTCTTGTAGTCAGTGTGAAAAATTACTAATATTCTGTCACAGCTATATCACATACTTTTCTGTGAGTACCTGATTAACTTCAGTTTGTGGGTGTATTTTTTATATTGTTACACTCAATTAAAATCTGTTTGCTTTGTATTATCACATTAATTGTCTTTTGTATCAAATCTAATAAAGGGAATATAATTTTTAAATTGTTAAAAGACCTGGAAATACTACCTGTGTAAGAGCTAGCTGTCACAGTTTAGTTTCAGGTCAACTCATTTCAGTTGATCACTTGAACACGTTTTATAAATAATGTTGTGTAAGTAACAGTTAAACCTCTTTATTTATCCCTGTCATCATTAAAGTACCTGGTGAAATCAAAGCTTCATTTGATGGCTATGGAGAAGCGAGTTTCAAAGTTTGTTTTAAACTTAAAATTCCTGAATTGGCACTCAGAGATTTGCACATGAGTGAGCAGAAGTTTCACTGTTACTTGCAATGAAATATGGCATCAGTATTTCACAAATAAAACAATTTTTGAAAACAACGAGTCACAAAGTTGACTTTTTTTAATGACATGTCTTAACTTATTGAACAAAAAGAATCTTGTTTTGTTGCGCAAAAAGCAGTGATGTAATAAGCAATGATTTTTAGGTACACTTGATGCAAACATGTATGTGGCGAGTTGAAACTTACTGGAGTTGTTTTTCATGTTCTTTCAGAGATTGTTTTTCTTGAAAATAAACATAATTTATACCAAAAGCAAATAATTTCATTAGAAAAAGCTGTTTTTTGACAATTATTCCATTGAGGTTAAAATATGAGTATTCAGCCCTTAAACAGTGATGTTACCTCCATAGTCTTCTTGATGTCTAGCCAGGATGATACTTCATTATTCATATTTTAGAGGTCACTGTGTAGCTCTTGCCCTTACTTATAACATAATCTATGTGTTTGAATCCCATTAATAATTGCATAGATTGAAAAAGTGAAAACAGGGACAGATGTAATTAATGAATATGCATTATTAAAACATCAGTGCAATTAGTGATAGATACATTATTTATTTTGAAAAATAAAGCAAATATTTAATATCACTCAGTAAGAAAATGCATATTTTTGGACTTCAGGTAATGACAAAATGAATATTGCTATATTTTTTAAGTTCTTATGCTGCTATTATATGAGAAGATTCCTCTTCAACTGCAGGCTCTTTCATGATTCTTGTTGGGGTGTTCTTTGTTCAGGGTTTCAAACATTTTTTACTTTTCTGCTAGTTCTGTGGAAAACTTTATCACCAAGTCCAGTAGATGATGATTGTACTGTGTACATGTAACAAGATCTATTGATCCATATGAAAAGGAGTTTCTGGTTGGTGCTTGTCATGACTGCCAAGCCCCAGAAAACCCCTCTATATGTTTGTTTCTTTTTCGTCAGCTCAGTATGTAACTATATATATGAATATAATATCCTCTTTCTAAATGACGTTGATTGGTTGTTGTTTTTAATATAATTATTAGACAGTCATATGACTGAATACAAGGCACTGTTGATCTAAAGTTGATACAGAACCATGTTTATTTGTCCCCATTGGTGACCTTTTGTAATCAGGGGAGATTACAAGAAAGGTAGAACAGTTACATGTCTTTGACTGCAGTAGTACAAAGAATGTGAGAACAAACCTAATTATCATTCAGATTCTTTCACAATTTCTTGAATTTTTTTTAGCAGAAACTAATGAATAAAACGTTTAGTTTCCTTCTTTGATTTTTCTTGCTTTTATTTTGCATATTTATCATAATTTGTTGGTACCGTATATTGTGACATGGATATTTTTATACAATATATTGTGACATGATATTTTATGCAATATATTGTGACATGGATATTTTTATGCAATATATTGTGACATGATATTTTTATACAAAATATTGTGACATAGATATTTTTATACAATATATTGTGACATGGATATTTTTATACTATATATCCATTTTTTATACAAATATGATATAGCGAGAATTTTTGTGTTATTGCTTCTCAGCCTTTTGGCTAAGATCAGAGTGTAGTATTTATTCTTGTCAGCTTAATATATGATATTTCCCCCATTGGGAACTTTGATATTAAAGTGATTTTTGGAACTGGTAGAGACATATCTAAGGGGTTTGCTTCACTCTTGTCACATGTTGGCCTGGTATTGCAATACCTCCAGGATTGGCCTACTTCCTACAGGGAGTAACAAGATGCCTACCTCCAGGATTGGCCAACTTCCTACATAGAGTAACAGGATGCCTACCTCTGGGATTGGCCTACTTCCCACGTGGAGTAACAACACCTACCTCTGGGATTGGCCTATTTCCCACTGGTAGTAACAAGACAGAGGTTATTGATTATTATTGTTACTGTTGTTATTATTATTGAAGAGGTGTCTGCCATTCCATTCAGACCAGTGATAAGAATCCTTTATTGGTTATTGCTTGAAATGGAAGTTGTATGTAAATTGTTGATATTTCAGGCCTTGAATCCAAAACATCTGAATCTCCTGGGGAGAGAACACACAGTAGAACAAGCTATAAGGTCAGTACTACAGTCTTTTTTTCAGTCTCAGTATTTTGACCTCTGTAACTTGGAGCAGAATAAAGATTTTCTTAATTTTATTTCCACCATTATCATGCTAACTTTTATTGATGTCATTACAATCAAAGTGTCGTATCCCCATTGGGGATTTCAAGATGGCCCTGGAGTTTCTTGAATAAAAGGAATAAATAATACACAGACAGATTTACATTACAAAAATTATATGATGGTGTTGAAATTGTTTTCGAAATTGGCAGGTATGTTAGGAAGAAATAAGTATTTAAATAAAAATGGTGATTTTACATCCCAAATAGGTAAATTATCTGTTTTAAGCATAATGATGCAATAATAAATGCCTTTATTACATACCTATCAATTTTCCACCAAAGAATGTGCCAGAATTTTACCATCAAATCTCGAAAGTAGGAAAGTGATACTTCTTTTTCAGAGTCCATATTGCCATACACTCGGACAACTAGAACTACTTTTCTTTTCTTTAACAAATCTGTATCATCAAGTTGCAACACTTTGTTCAATCTTGCTATAAATAACTCAAAATAATGCTGTCCTTCCCATGCCAAGTCCCTATCAGAGCATCTCACAATGTCCCACCAGAAAAGATACCAAACACTAATCAGCAGAGCCTCTCAATAAACTTTCCTAGTTAAAGGTCACTGGCCATATTTAAAAAATTTCTGTTTACATTAGATTTGCATTACATGATTAAAAGTAGTTACACTCGCACAAAAAGAATAAAAATATTATCAAGTGTAAAGAAGAAATAATAATTGAATTACTCGAAATTGAAGTATATAGTGCTAGTACTTCTCCTTAGCTACGATTTCCCACCTATAGAGGACGCCAACCAGAAATGACATACATTGATCCCCACAAGACAAAGTACATGCTTCTTCTTATCAAAAATAAGACACAATTAACTCTGGATAGGGAACATTTAGATGATACTATTGAAACCTAATTTACTGTTCAGCCTTATATTGATGTGCGTGCATGACACGCTAGATTGTGTTGCTTTTATAACTGTTCCTTTGTTTCTATTTATTTTCAAAATTCCCATTATACAGGAAAAAAGGAATCAATGCTGGCTTCCCTCTCTCAGCTGACTTTAATAAAAATAAAGAACTCAACACATTTAAAGTAATCCAAAGGAACCACAGTTGGCTTGCAAATGTTGGTCGACTTAAAAGATACTAAAGTCAGTTTCTGGGGTTGGCTTGCTTTGTAATAAAATAACCTTTGTATTTGGTATCCTGTCAGTTAGTTTAAGCAAGGAGTTTATTCCTAACTGCCAGTTTGTTTATATGTACGGAGTTCATGGATACATTTTTTCCTTAATAAATTTCGCATTATAAAAAAAAAAGAAGGAATAAATGATAACAGTGCAAGGTAAGATTCTTTCCTTTTATTTTCAAATAAGTATTTGTTTATCAATTTTATTGTACCGTGCCGTGGGTGGGGGGTGGGGGGAGGGAACAAATTCAACACAAAACTAGTTCCTTATTTGTATGGAATAATGGAGCAAATATGATTTACAATATTGACTAGTAATGACAAGCTTTCAGTTTACGCACGCACACACTAAGACATTAACTTGAAAAATAAAACAAACAATAAAATTATCTGGTAAGAGCTTCATATTGCACAACTAAACACTGACAAAATGCTCGGGGTCAGTGTTTAATTTTTTAAATGACATCTTGAGAGAATCTTTGAAGCATTTCTTCTGACATCCAAAAGATTGCTTTCCCTCCTGCTCGCCATAGAAGATCTTTTTTGGTAGTCATTCATCTAACATCCTGGTTATGTGGCCTGTCCATCTCAACTGTGATTTCATCAGCAGAGTGTGGATGCTTGGAATGCCTGCCCATGTAAGAACCTCAGTGTCTGGGACCCTGTCCTGTCATTTTGTTTTCATCAGTTTCCTTAGGCAACCTAAGTGAAAATGATTTATTTTCTTGGCATCACATTTGTACACTATTCTGATTTCACAAGCATACAGTAGAGTCAGCAACACAGTGGTTTTGTAAGCCTTTAGTTTTAATGGTAGACCACACGTAGTCTGCCAAAGGTCACACTTGAGCAATTCTGGCATTGGTTTCATTATCATTGTGGATTGCAAGTGACAGTGTGCTGCTGAGATAGGTGAACTTGTCTACTGCCACAAGGGTTTGGTAATTTGCTGTGATGGTAGGCTCTATATAAGGCTTTCCTGGTGCCTTACTTCTGTGATGGTAGGCTCTGTATAAGGCTTTCCTGGTGCCTTACTTCTGTGATGGTAGGCTCTGTATAAGGCTTTCCTGGTGCCTTACTTCTGTGATGGTAGGCTCTATATAAGGCTTTCCTGGTGCCTTACTTCTGTGATGATAGGCTCTGTATAAGGCTTTCCTGATGCCTTACTTCTGTGATGGTAGGCTCTGTTTAAGGCTTTCCTGGTGCCTTACTTCTGTGATGATAGGTTCTGTATAAGGCTTTCCTGGTGCCTCTGTCTTGATAGTTATTGTAAGACTGAAATTGTCACAGTTTGAAAATGAATCATCCATACCGTGTTGCATGTCTTGATCCGATGTGGCATTGAGAGAACAGTCATCAGCAAATAGGAGATCATAAACAATCACTTCCTGTAACTTCTTCTTTGCCTGTAGTCTTCTCAGATGGAAGAGCTTGCACTCACTTTGGTGTGCAATGTCAATCCCAGTATCATAGTCACGGAAGACATCAGTAAAAATGGCAGATAACATCATGCTAAAGAGGGTTGGGATCAACATACAGCCCTGCTTGCCTCCATTGTGACTGGATATGGTTTAGGTGACACACTGTCATCCTCAGTGTGAACAAGGATGCCATCATGCTAAACCATTATAATAAATTTCTCTGGGCAACTTAATTTTGACATGACCTTCCAAAGGCTGACTTTGTCAATGACTTTTGTCAAGTTGATGAATGTCATGTACATGATGGAGTTCTCTTCTTAGCATTTCTCCAGGAGTTGACAAGCCACAAATGCCAGGCCTGTAGTCCTCATCCTTTTTTGAAGCCACTATGATTCTGGCAGGACCCCTTGATTGATGTAATGCTCAGTATGATTTAGCTGAACATTACTAAGTATTTTGCCGGCTGTTGACAGCAAGGGGATGCCCTATTGGTTGTCATAAATTTGTCTGTTGCTCTCTGCTTGTGCAAGTGGTGATAGATGCACTTTGCCAGTGAATGATGGATGCATGTCTGCAAATATGGTGGCAGTGAATGAAGCATATGTGTTATTAATTTTGAGATGGAAATGACCTAATGAAGTTGAACATTGATGATAAATGAAACATGTATGATGGTAAGTTCTAAGAAAAAAAGCAGTTCTAGACATTTTAGCAGCTGCTTTGCTCTCAGAGAGGCAATCTGTGAAACATTTGCTCTGTGATGGAAGTTTTTGATAAGTTGGGATCAACAAGAGAGAGAGATTGAGATAATGTGTATATGCGTGTGTGTGTGTAAATCGAGGACATTCATGAGATTACACACCAACATACAGAGAACACACCTCCAACAGAGGACGTTCTCAGCTGGAAAAAGGGTTAAATCTTGCTTCTACCAACTATTTTAGCCTTGAATAATGTAAAATCATGATTTGTAGGTTCTTGTTCGCGATTTTGGAGTGTATCTTTCCTTCAGAGCTGGCGATACACACCCAAAATCATGTCCTCAATTGCCCAGTATAAAACTTGTAGAGAGATCTCCACTATCAAATTACACATTTCAAAAAACGTATTATCTCCCATTAGATCCAAGCAAACAAATACCAAAAACTTAAATAAACTGTAAGAAAAGTTGGTGTGTATAACAATCCTTGATATTTTTATTAATATTTCATGCATGTGAGACAATATTGATGGGAAACTCACGATACATTTATGCTATACACGTCCAGTACATGGAAATAAATCTTTGACGTGTCATACTAGAGAAGTACATGAAACTGCTATTGGAAATAGGCATGAATTCCTTGTACCAAAATTGCATAATTAATTGACCCATCAGTAAAGTTGAAACATCCTATTTGCAGCCAGGTGTTACACATGTAAAGATGTTGAAAAGACGTCCTTGATGTGCAAAATTTATTTTCTGATTATTAAAAGAACTACATATGCCCCAATTTCATAATTTGCCAACTTAGTGTTCAAACAGGAGAAAACATGAATCTAGTGAAAGATTCCATTAAGATGACATTGAATTATTACAAACCGAATTTGGAAGTTACACGCATAGAACTTAAGTAAATATATAGAAAGATAAATATATTATATAGAGGTCAAACATTTATCATCAAGATGATCAGTCCCAAAGTGGATCATTTAATTATAGCAACGTACTTTTCATTATCGTGCTTTTAAGACCTGCAACTACACATGCAAGCAATCGTAAACTGTTGAATGCATTCAGTGTTCTTTTAAATGGATATACTTACTTCAGTTGGTGATTTGATGACTTTGATATACATATCTTGAATTGTGTTTGTATCCATAGTTTGGTTGTAAATGAAGTCTTATTAAAACAATACAAAAACTGTAAACACCAGGCATCAATCTATATTTTTTTCCCTAATTTAAAGAGATTTTTAAGAATAGCCAAAATGCTCCGGATGTTCTACTGGACCAACCTGTATTTATAACTTAAAAGAACATCAATAGCCGCATTAGACAGTAATATTCTTACTCCTATTGTCTTTTTTCAGTAATTTTCACAAAGAAGGTAACCTGAAGAAGAAAAAAAAACTGTTTAAAACTTCCGATCAGCGATACAAAACACCTTTACCAGTTACATTGAATTAGCTAATGTATAAACTAAGTGGTCTGGAAAGTGAACCATGCGAGTGTTGTACCATTAAAGTGTATTCTTTTTCATTCATGGAGCCAAAACAATAAAACAGGATAAACTTTTTGTAAATATACATTAGAAAATTAATCCTATCCACTATTTACATACATGTACTCTCATAGAACAGTTTGAACACTGTCCTTCACTTCTGGAATTATTGATCTTTAGAGCTATTTATGAGGTTTCAGTTCAGGTAATTTGTTGTTGTTTTTAGTATATCATTATTATTCTTGGTGTTGAGGTTGATATAAAACTGTACAGATCATAAAATAATAATGTTGTATGCATGATCAATTTACTCAGCAAAAGTGACTTGAAAAATACAGTCTCCCTGATTTACATGGTATGGTTAACACAAATATTCTTTCATATTTTCATCATAAAATCTGCACATGCCAGAGAGAGAGAGAGAGGATTTGTACACATATTATGCAACGAAGATATTACTCTTTTTTGTCAAAAAATGAATAGTCATTGCTAGTAAGGCCAGTTTCTTGCTATAAACGTTCAAATCCATCCAAATAGCATGATCTCCAGAGCGGTGGATTAGTCTGAAGTGTGTTATGTCGTACTCAGAGTCTAATTGCAGGACAATCTGTCAATCAATAAATTGATCACAGTTAATAACAGTAAGATATATATTCAAATAACAATATAATTGCCCTAAAGAACAGTTGTAGATGAAACCCTTATGGAGGTCACAGTTACTTAATACTAGTATGTATTATGAAGCATCCGTATCTTACACGGTATTTCATTTTATTCATTTCCTATGACAAAGTCATATAGTTTTCATAGATGAGACTCCTATCCAAATCCAGGCGTGTTATAATACAGGTCGAGCAAAACTACTTTTTCAATATCGTAAAAGTATCAGTTTTCTGTATCTTTGTCTAACATAGCCGTGGATTATTTTCCCATAATTAAATGTTTACTTCAAAATTGTATTTGTATAACTTTTTTAATTATAAAAATTCCTGATATTCATGCAGAATGTTGGTGTCAGATCATGTCAGCTACACCACAGTGGTTACATTATATTTTGGGATTTCACTAAAAACAAAAGAATAAAAACAAAGTTGCAAATTGACCAGCTGTATAGAACACGGACAGCAAGACCTTTGAGAAAATAAATGCATTATTATTATTACACTACTAAGTTCAAAAGCTGACATCCTTTTTATTGCCAGTACAGTGATATTGTGAACGCACTATATAGCTGGCATTTATTCCACTCATGGTCATTACATAATTGTGAACAAAAATCCCAGTTTAGATATGTTCTGACAAGATTCTTTTGTATGTAGAGATAGAACAAATAGTTTGAAACATAAAATAGTATAACATAGTTCATATAATATATTTTTCTCATATCATTTTGTTTTGAAGAAGAAAAAAAACATTAATTATTGTCATAGAAGCTCCAATTTCAAATTTAAATTTAAATTTGGGGTAATAAAACAGTATGCCTGGAGAAGAGATTCGTTTTAGTTGAATATAGTCTTTGTCTCTGCAGTCTGTTTCAACACGTGTCTTCATTATCTTTGTTTAAAAATCGCATAACTGTATTAGTTAAGCATCTTTGACCCCATTGCAAAGATGCTGAATCGGTAGTTAGAACAAGACAGAAAACAGGAAGCAGCGCATTGTGCAGTTGGATCCATGCCAAGTTGAAAGGAAAGGTAGGCATTTATTTTAGTTTTAAACTATTTAAAATTGAACTGCTTTTTGTATACGTTTGACAAACATGCTGTTGCATCATTTCATGTATTTAAATATATAGTGAAACTCCTCAAAACCGAACCTTCTGTAAACTTTTACCAGAATCCCCTAAAAATCTGACCTTCATGGAGGGGGTCCCAAAATTTCCTTCTTTAATATCCCCCACCCACAATAAATCAAATCCTCTCTAATATTAAAAAAGAAACAAAGTTCAGTCCTAAATTTCAATTTTATCCCTATTTTTTCTAATTAATATTTTGTACAGATTAAATGCATGGGATTTATTAATCGCGAATGTTTAATTTAATTTTAATTTTATTTTATAAGGACAAATTGTTTAGTGTATCCTTTATGCAAACAAAATGCATCAAGCACACCTGTATAATTAATTAATTACACTTTAATAGTATATCTACAAATGTTTAATTATTAAACATTCATCTTGAAAGCTGACTCTTTTTGATGAATAACTTAAAATTACCCCATAGTCGGCACTGATCTGTCAAGTGTTGTTCTAACCATGTGTGCCCTTGGCAGATTTTATCATCGATAAGCCTACTACAATAATTGCTAACTGTAAACAATCAGGGCCAGTGAGTGTCACAAATTTTGCAGCTAAACTACATTTCCCAATTTGAGTTTTGGTTTTATGAAGTTATACTAGTGTAAAATTAAATTGAAATTTATTTTGATTGTCAAGAAAAAGGGTTTTGGTTTACTGGACAAAAAATAATCCTCTAAAGTTTAATCTGCGCTGGTTGTGAATTTATAAAGGCTATAAGTGTCTGCTTTTTTGCTTTATATTTAATGTTAAAACTTATTACGAGTGAATGACGAGAGAAAAAGGCACCCACTTGCCCATTTAAACTTTGAAAAAGGCCTCAAACCACCATTCTTTTTTATGACATGAAACAAATATGCCTTGTAGACAAATTAAGGTCTGTAACACAATGTTTTCATCCTTATTCGATTCTTGTTGTAATTGCATTACTGCTTGAAGTACAAAAAATGTGATATATTCTCTCCATAAATGTTCACCTTCATTTCTTCTGCTCACAAATACATTATACATTCTTACAAAATGATTCCATCTTTCACTGGTAGCTTGTTTCTTTCCAGTAAACTCCATATATTTTTGTAGGCCATTATGCATTCAGGTATTTATCATGTATCTTTGATGGTAATTTTAATATGTAATTTTTCCAGTTGGGAGATCTGCGAAGAGCAGCACATATAGGATTTTCGAAAAATCACCTCATGAGCGATGTTGTTAAAGTATTGTACTGATGTTTGCATCATTGGCTTGTTCTCTAGTGGCACATTTGGTATTTTGGCAACTGAATCTCTAATGTCTTCATAAAGTTTATGGTTGCCTTTTGTGATTATACAAAAAGCTTCTCCAATTTCACCATCTTCTTTGACTTAAGTCATCACCACTGGCAAGATTGTAATTGTATTTGCAGTTGCTTTTGTTGCTTTATTGATATCCTTGGTGCTATCTAATGAATTGGACCTGGTTTTACTTTGGGTCCAGTTAGCGCAGCCACCTGTCCCACAGTTGCTCTTGTGGCCTTAATATCCTCAGCACATTTGCGAATTTCCTTTGTTGGTTGAATCAGCAATGCAAATGCTTGTTAAAACCTACTGTGAGTTCGGCTGACTAAGGCTATTCCAATCACACAGTTCAAACTCCTTCAGATAATGAGTTCAATGCACTAACTGCTGTGCCACCACGACTTGAAATAAAATGTAAACACACAACAAAAATATATCTTAAAAAGTAATAAACCAGTGTTAATTTTTCTTTCAGTCTTAAGAAAGCTACCATGGGCAGTATATTGTGTTAGAGAGCGTGGAAAACACTCATGTCCCAAAACCCCATGACATCAGTGATGCAAGTGGCCACACTAACAACATTAATAAACAATGCAAGGATATCCTTACTGATGAAATGTCTAAAATTGGAAACATAAAAGAGAATGTGGATTAAAAGTAGACACCGACTGTATCTGTAATAATATAGGACAAAACGAAGCTATGAAAACTGATGCTGAAAACAACAACCCAGTTGATGTAACCAGGAATGACATGGACTTTTGACACCTAGAAAAAAAATACCACAAGGCTTACTATGGCCAAAAACGACACGGATAATGCAAACAGTGAAGAAAATGACCATGTAGGTTCTACAGATGAGATTGCTGTTTCATCCTCAGATGAAAAAGATTCATATCAGTATTATAACTCTGAAAATGAGTACAAGCCATCGAAAATGAGTACAAGTCATCGAAAAAAAGTGAAGCTTCCGATGAGTCTGATTTAGAACAAACTGATTCACATTTTGAGGGTTCAGAGAAAGAGAAATCCAATAATAATGAAACAGAATCAGAGATTGACAATTGTCTGCAGTGTTCAGAGGTTACAATGCTCCAAATGAATGCAAACCCCCCAAAACAGCACTGTAAATGAAATGTCAGACTTGCAGGCAAATAAAAAACATGCTGAAGTTGCAAGCTGCAACAGTTTCTCATCAATTCATGTGATGACCATTTAAATGAAGCAGGAGTTCACAGATAGGATAAAAAACCCTACTGCTTGCACTGCGAGAAAGCTTATTCAAAGTTAACGAGTCATCTTACAACTATGCACACAAATTAGTCCAAGGTAGCCTTATATATAGGTGAGACATGGCAAGAAGAAAACAGCTATGCTTTGTAAACTTAAGAAATCTTGGCAATCACATCCATAATTATGCAGTTCTAAGAAGAGGACAAGGCAGTCTTTTGGTTTCGTGCCAACCATCCACGAATGCTTCACCTCATTCATATGCCAAGTATGAGCTGTGGAAAAGTACTGTATATACTCATGTATAAGCCCGTTCGCATATAAGCTGACCCCCAAACTGAACTGGTATAAACTCTAAAAAGTGCAAGACCCGCATAGAAGCCGATCCACAACTCCGAGACATCTCAAGATGTACAAGGTAGGTTCTAAATGCATTTATTTAGGCAAACTTATATTTTAAAAAGAATACATGTATACTTATCTCGAGGTTGACATGCATGATTATTAAAAAGAAATGGTATAAACTTGTTTGAAAAGTACTTTATTTAATTTTCTGTTTTCTTATTGTTTCTGCCTAATTTAAATTTGTGTATAATTTGATCAAATGATGACAAGAATTTTGCAATCGCGAGTTGCTTTACACTACCTCTCCCTTTTGACTCAATTGTTTGTTTATGCATTATTGCATTGGACATTTTATATCAGTGCACCAGTAATTACATTTTTACTTTGCTTTGAAATTGTAAATACCTAACTCATTAAAATGTAATCCCAGTATTACAACACATTGAACAACAATACAGTTCGATTCATTGCTCACAATTAGGCTACTGAATGTATTTATATAATGGCGCCACCGCATGTACTTTGTAGGTTTGATTACGCGCTGAATTAGTACATCCCTTGGAGTCAAATCATGGACACCATTGCACTAAACTTTAATGATATCTCCAAAATACAGTAATGAAGTTTCAGAAATAATCCTTCAAAAATTATGCTAATACCATAAAAGCTGAGTTGTAGTTTGCTTTGATTAAGCGACCTTACACCATACCTGTCAGTTTTCATGCTGGCTGTGAAGGTTAAAACCTCCTTATTTTGGGGGCACTCCACACCTACCTCCCGATTTTGTATTTTCCGATTTTTGCAGAGAACTCCTGAATATTACATGTCTTCGATTTTCATTTCTTCTAAACAAAAAAATTCCTACGTGTTCTGTTGCATCACCTGTGAATTATTGTTGTGACAAAATAATTACTTTACTAGAAAGAATTCACTTCACTAAATAGAATGTTAAGTTTAAAAGTTACTCACATAAATTAATGATTTTTTTTGTACCTCTACAACAATAAAAAAAATTAAAAAATAAACCAGAACAAAAAAATAACACAATAGTGTAGAACGTGATTTCTTTGCATTACGATAGAAGGTCAGTCATTTTCACAGAATAGTTGCATCAATAAAGATTAACTTCTGATTAGTCGTGTTGGCTTTCTTGCTTATTTATTTAAGAGTGATCTTTAGTTATTGTACAGTTTGACCACAGCTGACCAGAATATGAAAATAGGGAATGTCCTTTGGGAAAAATGGCATGCCACAAGGAGAAACGGTGAGTCTTCTTGCGAATTTCATGCTTATTGGACCAGGAAGATTGATCAATATTTAGTGAAAACAAGTGTTTAAAAGAGCCACGAAAAACCTTCCGATTTTAGGTCCCAATCTCTATTTTTTTTATTCAGTCTCTCTGTTTGGCTTTTGAAAAGTTTGTAGGTATGCCTTACACCCCGTTTTACAAAACTATGGTCATCGTGCTAATATTAAGGAATAAAAGGCAATTACACATCAATTTACTGGTATAGTTGCCTGTCAAAATTTCCTCTTAACACAAGCCAGTTTCAGGGTTTTAATGATTAACTGGTTTGTACTGCTGTCGCAAAACAAAGACAAATTAGCTGACTATCAGAATAGGAACTCCGAAACATCAGGCTTTACATTGTGTGGAAAGTTATGATGTTTGTTCAGCCAAAACACGAAACTAAAATTGATGTTGATCTTAGTTGATCTATATGAGAATTTTAGCCTTTATTATTACCACTCTTCATGAACATGTAAATTATGCTGGTTATATGCCTTATACAATTAAACCATCATATCTTTTTAAAAATATTACCTCCATTTGTAGGATCGCTTATATTATTGAAAAGGAGAATCTGGTGAGCGCGTGATTCAACGTAAATGAAACAGCTGTTAAGGACTAGCTGAAATGTTATCTGGAAGAATGCAGTTTGGTTGAAACAATAAAGCAAAATATACATCTAATATGTTTGGGAATAAATAAGGATTTAAGTGATGCTATGCACGCTTTGCACTGTGTAAGTACTGTACATTATATAGTTCAGCCTGGTCTCCTGGGTAAACTCAACTGGCTCGTGAATTGTCAAGTCTGTATTTACCTTTATTTAATTTTTGCGTTGAAGAAATCAGAAATTATGCACATGCAAAATAATAACAAAATCAGTCATAGTACTTTATAACAGTTTAATAATTGTTGGGTCACCGAAAGTTTTTTTTTTACATGCCTATGTCTTAGGACACAGAAAACAATATTGTTTCCTGTCCAGAGATTTACAACCATTACAGTATACAACAAAAAGACCAAAAACTGTCAGTTTTAGACATTGGCCCGTGGATAAGCCGACCTACCTTCTTCCAGGCACTAAAGTCTTGTCAAAGGGTACTTTCAAAAAGTCAGATGTTGTTACCTACTTCCCCGGAAGCAAATGCATATCTAAGAGAAGTTCTTGAACCATGAGGAGCAATGATGTATCGCGAGTTTGCAAAAGTAACAGCTTAATTTTGCAGCTAGTGAGAAAGGAAACCTTTAGAGTAGGACATGACAAAGATGCCTACATCAGATTCAAAATGAGAGAATTGGGCAGGATGAGAACTGACCTATACAATATTTATTTTAAAGAATTTATTGAACCCTCTAAATTTAAAGATGTTGTTGAAGCAGCACAAAAGTTGTCACAGTTCAGTGAAGTGACATTTAGGACACACATTAAAGAAATGTGCAAAGGTCATGAAAGGAAATGCTTTAAAATGTGGTTATGTGGAGACTACGACATGCTCAGATGCCTTTAGCACACTTTATGAGCTGAAATGGATGGATGAAGTCTCAACTCGTGCACTACATACATTGCAACTTAAGAAACGAAACACAGCTATTATTCTGCCCCTTGGGAACAACATGAAGGTTCTAATAAAAGACCTCCAAGATCAGACCTCGAAACATCGAATTATTCTGGTGGGTGAAACTGCATCCATGGAAGAAAGGAAAGCAGCACGATCAGCATTAAACGAGATAACCCTGACCTAAACCATCTTCATCAATCGGCGAAGACAGGGACATGTATAAAACATGTAAGTAAGCCAGTACAGTAAAAAGCATGCAGAAGCACAAGGAGAAATCGGAGAAATGTTTCCACAATAGAAAAAGGTTTGTGTAAGCTGTTTACACGCCTTTAAATCAAAAATGGAAAAGGGGCAGCACTGTTCCTGTTCTGCTAACAAGCTTGGTTTGGGAATTGATAGACTTGCTGATTGAAAACAGAGCTAAAGCTGGAATGGATCCCAAAAATTGATCTCTAATTGCAAAGCCAAACTAGGAATCTATGAGTCATATTAGAGGGTCTGATTGGTAATGAAAATTTTCTTCCCATTGTGGCACTGTCCATCTAGAGCACATCTGGTCCACAAAACTGTACAAACATGTGGCAACAGTGTCCCAGGTATTGAATCTTCAAGAGCAAGAGATGGACTGGTTGCACAACTTTTGTGTCCATAGGCAATACTACAGACTACCAGAGGGAACTCTGCCAAACTTTCAAAGCTGCTCCTCACTATCGAGAATGGGACTGTAGCCAGTAATGGAGGGAAGAGACTGAAGGATATTGACATCCATCCTGACAAAGGTTTGTATACTGTGGTTTATTTTTTGCCATGTTCATGGAAATATGCATGGCATTCATTTGCAACTTAAAAAGAACTATAAAACCGTTGGTGACTGACATCTTTACAAGTGGCAAATGAAAATAATGTGCACTGTACTTAAATATTTTATACAATTTAACTTTCCATATGTTGGGGCAATATAATGACACAGTTCTCTTCCTAAAGTTGAAACAAAATTACTTTATGAGGTGATTTATGTGGTGTTATCCATCTTCAGGAATTAAAAATATATTTTCTCCTTGTAGTTAAATTGTGAAAAATCTTGTTTTGTCATTTGTCAAAACACTCGCTTATTCGGAATTATTACTGAATTTGTACTTTTCAGAACTATGTTGGCTATGGTATGAGACATAATAGCATTTAGCTGCTATTAAATATTGAAAGAATTTGTCCTTTTTCATATTTATATTTAATAATAATGAATATAAATGAAGTTCCACCTGTTCATGATATATTGTACCAAGAAAATAGAGGAATTAGATTTTCCAACATGGCAGCAGGTAGTCAAATAAATAATTCGTTTGTCGCAGTTTATTACTGACTTTGATTTAAGTAGACTAAAGAATAATGTGTTCGGTCAGATTCCTGTTACCCCTAAAATCATCGCATTCGATTTGAATTTGTCCTTATTTGTGTCATTCTGATTGCAGAAGTACAGCATGATGATGACAGCACAGAAAGTGACAATGAATCAGATGATAAGAATACAGTCATGGGTAAATCTTTAGCATTATTCATTAGCAGTTTACATAAAACCAGACAAACAATTTAAAGTTTCACATGGTGTGGTTTTGGTTTGGCCTGTTGCCATGATGCAAAGAGCGCCCATCCATCTGTCTCATCCTGACATTATAAGGAAAATTAGTCTTTCTTCTTGATGTTGCTATTATTTATAATATGTCATTGAGTCGATGTGACGTCAGAAACAATTATTATGATGTCGAAAAATAGGACATAAGCGCAGTTCAGAATGACCAGGGCTTCTTTCCTAGCATTAAGAGGAAGGCCGATGACGTTCCGATTGAGGATATGATATTAATGGTTAGTTAGCGGAAACTAAGTATGTTTAATAACATTGTTTAATGCATAACCTCATAGAGTTACGATTCTATGGTCCTCAGCTAATTAAAGAAAAGAATGAAAACCAACAAATTTGGTAAAATGCAGCAAATAATTTATTTCCCTAAAATATCAAGTGAAAAATTAAAAATAACTTAGAATGTAGTGAATGAAGTCCAGAATTGTCCTGAACATTCTATCACAAGTCCAAAAGATCAGGTATTCCATATGAGTCCAGTGGTGATCCGAATGAAGTCCACTCTCTTGTACTGATGTGCCAGTAATCTGGCAAATGATTTATTTTTTAAATTGACGACACTAAAAAAGACAAGTGTCTTTTGGTACATTAATGTCACTGTCAGAGAGGCTAGAATACAATTTTTTATATTGCAGTTGATGCGTCATAGCAGATCAAGCAGTTTACAGAAAATATGGAAAATGCATGACTAAAAATATTAGATGTGAGTAGGGAACATATTTTTACTTGTTGCCTCTCTGTTCACATAAACATTGTTTTAGACATCTGCTATATATTTTTAATTACTTATATCGTCAAACTTCTCATCTACATTTCAGATGACAGCAAATATCAGCCCTTGGAGAGAGAGAGAGGAGAGAGAGGGAGGGATGGGGAGAGAGAGTGAAAACCTTAAAGTGGCTGTGCCCACAGAATGTAGCCTCACTAAGCGAACAACTAAATAGATGACCTTGGACCAAAGAAGAGATTGCAGTGGTAATGAAACAACTTGGCAAGCAAATTCTTAGAAAGACACTTCCAGGAAAGAAAGAAAATGAAAAATGTTTGAGAGCTGAGTCAAAAGTATGACACAGGAACTGGAGAAATGTCAAATACTTGTGCAGAAATAAAATGCAGAGTTTGAACTATATTGTATATTTAATTGTAATTTTCTTTTCTTTCAAATATATTGTGTAGTATTTTATGACTTTCACACTACTGTATTAAATAAATGTGCCACTTGCAATAACTTTTTAGAATTGTAGAGTCAGTAAGTGATTTCTTCACTGGCGTATCAAATGTATCACTCCACTTGAATCTTGGTAATAATCAGATGAGTATGACATTTAATGTAAATATTAGATAATTTATTTATTTTATATATCTATTTTCCAACTTCTAACCACTACAACTGCAAGCAGGTCAAAACCTACCAAAGTCAAAATGTACTTAACTCAAAACATACCAAAGTCATAACGTGCCTTAATCAAAGCAAGTCCCAGCACGTTGAGGTTTGAAGATTACTGTTTTGTTTTATATGCTGAAAGTTCCGTATATCTGTAGATACCACTTATTAGTTGTGAATAGGCATGGCTGGTTCTAGGTTAAGTTTCCTTGATCATTGTAGGAAAGGTACCATGAATAATGTAACTCAGTCTTGGCCTTTGATATTTCCTTCGATGTTGAGAGCCCTTTATATAATTTAATTAGGTATAACTCATCACTGCACTCAAAGAGGTGTAATTTGCATATAAAAGTTATCTATAAAGGATGAGAAATCAACAAGCCAAAATTAGATGATAGATAGGTAGATGATAGATAGATAAATATATGGATAGATAGATAGGGAAAATGAGATAACTTTGGAAATATTACTTGTGAATTATATATATGTGATTTGGTTAATGTTACAGTTAACTGCTCATGATAAAAAAAATGCCGATAAGTGAGAAAACTGAGAAAGCGCCAGAAATGAAATTCTATTTAGATGGGATTTCGCGGGTGTGTTAGGATATATATCCAGGTTACTTACCAGTAAGCACTAAATCTGATTAATGAAAAAATTTCATTTGATAGGGCTACTATGCAAACAGCTGCAAGAACTATGGCCAGTGAGCTAATTTTAATGATAATCAGATTTCCGGCTAAAATATGAATGAGGTGAAAGTTGTGATATTGACAATATCATGAAATCTGTTCTAATAATCAAAAGTTGCCGAATGGTTATTTGTGTTTATGTGGATCATTGCAGGCGTGTAGTCACATATCTCCTGTTCATTTTGTTGCTAAACACAACTGATTAATGTAAATGTTTATGTGGATTTCCAAGCAGCTTTTTATTTTATATCACTCTTTAAAACAGCTAGCATTTAACAGAAAGAAATGTAAAAGAAAAATATCATTGATGATTCTAGCTGATCAGCTGCATAAATCATCGGTACAAAGCCAAATTGGCCAAAACAAAATTAATTTGGTGGGTGAAATGCACAAAATATTATGTTATAATTAATATTGTAATGCAGAAATCAGTTAAATTTTGGATTGGTAATATTTTAACTGTACAAGTACATTTTAACTTGGGTAAGTTTTGTCATTTAGATGATTGTTTTGACTTGGGTACATTTCGGTCAAGTTACGCTTGGTATTCTTTGACTGTAAATTCTACATCTCACAAAACACAATAGATTCGTTACATGCACATTGTTACAATTAAATGTTCCAGTAAATTAAACAATACAACTTTTTGAAAGCAAAATTGTGGTGAATAGGTCAAAATTTATTGCCTGTATAATCATTGCCGAGATGTTTCGACTGTTTCGCAAGAATTCAAAGGTGTACATTCAACAGTTTTCAGACATCAAGGCTTTTCATTTGAAAACAGGTAATGGAAATAGGGTTGATATTTTTCAACAGTTGCAAGAAGTTGTAGTATTCAGGCAAATAAATGTTCTTTTAAATAGGTGTATATGCAGTAGATATATATATGCAATATGTTTCCTACAAATTTCAGACAATTGCCAGGATTTCTGATATCAAAGAGTTCAGTTTCCCAGATTATGTTGCATTAAAACATTTATCCAAAAATATTTTTAAATAAACATCTAGTAAGTTTATAAATACATTTGTGTATAAATCATCTTTCCAACTTGTGGAAATGAAACCTATTTTGAAATTTTTTGTGTAAATTCGTACAGCGGATCATCATCATTCCTAATCCCATATTGACACAGTTGGTGTTTCTCATGTTATTGGTACAACAGAACTGCCAACTCTTACGAATTTGTTGTAAGTCTTAAAAAAAATTACCCTTAAAATATGGACTTATGGCATACTGTCAAAAACTATGGAAAAATGATGGTTGCCGAAAAGTCCAGATAATTGGTTCATCCGTGTTTTATTTGGATCCAGGTTTCATCTTAGAATTAGTAAAATTAAGTAAGGGAACTAGACTAATTTTACAAGAGCACCCTAGATGCTTTAAACTGCACCTATTTGTTCATGTGAAGCATCTGCATGATCAAACTGTTGATTATAGAATTTTTAAAAATGGTGTCCAGAAAGAGATGCATGTTTAAGGGGAAAATAAGCTTCTAGAAAAGTGTTACTAATCAACACAGAAGAATAAAAAGGAGTACTCAGATTCTTGTGAATAAAAGCTGGAAAGGAAACAATTACGAAAATTGGACATCACCTGCCAATTTGAGTATGTCTCGTGGCAGGAGATATGATTGCCATCATAAGGTGAAATGGAAAAGAATTTCTAAGAATTATGTCAAGTTGAGAGATAGCAACAAGCCATTGAGCTGCATAGGGTTTGGAACTAGAGTTTGTGCAACTGTACTAGTGGTAAATAAAGTCCACGCATACTTTACAAACGTTTCAGTTGAACATAATATTTATCATCGATGTGTCCAACTTTTAATTACATTTTCCAGCTTTACAATAGCAGTTATTGATATTTTGTTCCACCTTACTGAAAACTGGTCAATCTTATGGAAAAAATCAACTGCCTTACTGAGACGGACTCGTCAGGGTTGGCAGGTCTGGTGCAAATATAAAAATATAGTTGTTTTTTTTCTTTTGCACTTGTCCCTTTTTGTTGCTTTTCATATATATGTGTGTGGGTGTGTTTTGGAATTTTAACATAGCTTTAACAATTTTCCAGTCATATTGCTATGATGTCTGCAGTGTGACAGTTTATAGTGATGTCTAGCACTGCTGCATCATGCTGCAGATATATAGCATGATGTCCCACCCAGTCACATTATCCTGACACCAGGCCGACCAGTCCTAACACTAACCTCTTAATGCTGAGCGCCAAGCGAGGCAGCTGTTAGTACCATTTTTGTAAGTCTTTTTTATGACACAGTCGGGATTTGAACCCACAACCTCCCGCATCTGAGGCAGACACTCTAACCACTAGGCCACCGGAGTGGTCTCTCATATATATATAAACCTGAAATAAGTAAGATATTTGTATTGCTAAGTGTCTCAAGTTGTTGTTACCAACTAAAACTGCATTATTTGCCAAATAAATGTTTCAGAATATTTAATAGAAAAGGTGATTATACATTGTTGTTGTTTTTTTTTTTGTTTTTGTATACATGAATATTGGTCATCGCCGACAGATAATGTACAAAAATACCAGAAGAGAGAACCAAAAAAAATACCAAAGTGAAATGTTTACAATGAACATTGATATGCACCATGAGAAGTTTACAGTGCTATTCTAGAGATATTATCATCTAAGATGGCTTCATTGCAAAACACAAGTCAGCACAGTGCTCACTAAATGTTTAGGAGTTCCAGTGATAATGATGTTACTGCAGTATTAAAATGGAGGAAAGTTGATAGCAGGCCATCACAGAAATACCAGGTTTTTGCAACTGTCTGCTTTAGAAAATTCAAACAATTTGAAAAAAATTACACCTCTCCCTCGATAACTCGCGCACAACTGGGTCCACAAACATGACTGCACTATAAGCGAGGCACGAGTTATCAAGTTACAAAAATTGGGCAAAATAATGGCTTTGACATAGAGAAAACCGGGCGGGGGGGGGGGGGGTGCGGCGTTAGGGAACTGGGCTGTTTATTGACTGAACCCTCATTTTACAATCACGTTGATAATAATTTTTAATAACGCGCTTTTTCTAATGAAGTTCTTTGTTATTCTGTTTAAATAACATTTATTTTCAAAATGTCCAACATATGAAAGATCATTCTAACTGGTTTCAACAACCATCACGTGTAACCAAAAAATATCTGTGTATTATGTCACTGCTTTTTGTTTTCTTGATAAGTATGGTTCCTGTACTGGTGTTTAATAGTATCTTCCCAAATCGGGAGACCACAGAGCAGGGAACTAGACTAACTGTTGCTACACCTCCAAACAAGATTTTTTTTTTTTCAAAATCACTAGACATTTATTTCATGAGACAATTGTCTATGTTGAAACTCAATTTTTGTATTGCTCACTTAGTACAATATTGATGTTGTGATTTCATTGGAAGTAATAATGAAACTTCTTATTATCCTTGAGGATATCTCTAAGTGCCAGTTCAAAAATTCTCTGAAACTCGCTTGCCCACAATGGTCCTTATTTGTGAAATCAAGCTCTTTATTTTACGAAGTATTCATTTCGCTTGGCTGACTTGTTATCTTTGATCACAGTTATGAAAGAGTCGGTTTATTTAAGGTAGTTTATGTTACATACACAATAACATTTTTATAAGTGTTCATTTGATCAAATAAAGTGAGTTCACCCGACATATGACCAGGGCCGCTAGATTTTAAGTTTGTAGGATTTTTCGTGCCTTTTAACTTTTCTTTTATTCCACCTCCTTTATTTGATTCAAAACACATAATTAACGTGATAATACGAAGGAGGCCAGCTTTTAATTCAGTGCAACAATACAAATACTTCCGGAAGTCAGTTATCAAAACACGGTCAGCACTTAATTAGGTTCTCAGAGAAATGCTCATGGAAATGGCTGTTATGGTAGATAGGTGCATTTTACGTTTAATTTCAAGAGTACACATTGCATTTATGATGATTACACTTAAAAGGAACTAAAAGATAGAACTAGAACACAAATTTCAGTTGATAAAAAAATTATTTAATTTTTATTTATTAAAGTACTGCCTCCACTCAGCGTAAGTGACATTTTCATTGATCAAAATTTCCTTTATTTATTGAATTCAAAATACTGAACTTTTTTTTTCGCTTTAAAGGTTTTGACTCGGTGTTAATATTTATTGGGTTGTTGTAGTTCATGCTCATTGAATTCCTTTTGCCATTTCTAAACTAGGTATTTGGGAAAATTGTGTTCCTTTGATGTGGTTAACACCTTAACTAATTTCAACATTTGTCCTAAAGACTATATCAGAAACATTAAAGTTATTGTTAGAGTTAGAGGTGACTTTTTTTGTCAAAAATTCTTTCAATCTTCAAAGCTTTTTTCACCTTCATGGCAGCAAAATCCTTAACTGAAACATCACTGTTATGAAAATCAACCTGAATAGCCGACATTTTGAACAAAGGCAGGTGTTCATGTGAAATGGGATATATCCTGTAGGGAACTGTTCTTATAGTAAATGCAGTTGTATAAACTTGTAGGGTTTGGGGTTTTTTTCCTGACAGAAGGTGGACTCGGATTGTATGTCTAACCATTTAAAAAACTTGGGAGTTTTTTTAATCTTGATTAAGCAAGTTAACGAGATATTCTAAACATAAAAATTGGTGAAGTCACTTTTAAAAAGTGCCATGCAAGTTTCTTTTTAATGAAAAGAATGTTCTGTTTTGAATATTGTTGTATGTGTTCATTGAAAGTTCATACTTTTTACCAAAATTTATTTTTATGTTGGTTTTAGTGAAGCTCATACAAATGCTTACAGTTTTCAATATTAAATACAGGTCGGTTACAGTTTGTAATTACTTATAACTATAATATGTTACAGAAAACAATGTTACATATGATAAAAAAATTAAATCGTTTACATCACCAGCCTTTGTGTTTCTGTCATTGTTTGAGGAGTTTATTCTTGATATCTGGTTTTAAGTACTTGCCAGATGGGATGAGTGGATTTTTAGAGCATTTGATTAACCTCACTCAGTATAATGATTTTTATCAATGGGAATTGGAAATTTGAAAAATCTTTATTAAAACTGAGTTTTGTCTCCTTTTTTTTATGTACACAAGCTGTGTTGAGAAAGCAAGAGAATTGTATCCAGGCAGAGTGTCCGTGGATGTTATTTTTGGTCGTCCCAATCAGATGCCTGAAGACTGGAGAACTGAACTTCACAGGGTTAGATAAAGTTTTTCTTGCTTGACTTTGCTTGCTAAAAATTCTGTGTTAAGTGTGATAGTACAGTGAAATGCACAGATGAAATTGGATTTTATTATGGTTTAAATAAAACTATAGATGGCTTATTTGTCCACCATGAATCCAGTTTTACCTTAGTTGGATTATTTGCCCATAATGATTCCAGTTTTACCTTAGTTGGTTTACATGTCCACCATGACTCCTGACCTGCCAGTCCTTATGATTTTCACATGTCTTATGAAAATGACCATTAAATTACTGACTTACAGAATAAAAGGAAGAACTATGGAGATATGATTGTTGTGGCAAGTCCCAAAACTAGTCTCATCGGTGTTTGATTTGGAACCAGGTTTCATATAAGCTCTAGTTGAATTAGGGAACCAAACTAATTTTACAGTGGTACCTCAGAAGCTTTAAACAGCACATATTTTGTCATGCAAGGCATCTGCATGATCAAACTTTTGACTATAGAATTTTTTTTAAGATGATGTCCACCTACTGATGCATGTTAAAGACAAAAGGAAAAATAAGCCTCCTTAAAAATTTGAATAATCAGTCTGGAAGAATAAAAAGAAATATTCAGATTGTTCTGAACAAGGGCAAGATGGGACCCAGTTACTTTTACTGGACATCACGTGGCAGGTGATTTTATTGCCATCATGTGAAATGAAGAAAATAATTCTAAGAATTAAGTCAGGTTGAGAGATAGCAACAAGCCATTGAGCTGCATTGGGTTTGGAACTGAAGTTTGTGCAACTGTAAATAAGGTCTATGTGTAATTTACAGACTTTTCAGATGAACGTAATGTTTCCTGTTGATGCATCAGTTTGGAATACCAAACTTTTTAAATATACATTTTCCAACTTGACAGTAGCAGTACATAATATTTTGTTATACCTTACTGAAAACTGGTCAGACTTATGGAAAACAATTAACTGCCTTACTGAGATGATCTTGTAAGGATTGGCAGGTCTGTGATTCCAGTATCACCTTAGCTGACTTATTTGTCCACCATGATTCCAGTTTACTTATTTGTCAACCATGGTTCCAGTTTTTCCACAATGACATATTGTCTTTAATGTTTAGCATACCTGGTAATGAGCACACCTGCCAACCATGCAGGCAGTATTAGAGGTTTTGGAAACTTGAAAGTGTTTTGTGATTTCAAGTGGGGTCAAAAAGCATACCTGCCAACCATGCAGGCAGTGTTAGGGGTTTTGGAGACTTGAAAGTGTTTTGTTGTTTCAAGTGGGGTCAATAAACATACCTGCATACCTTCCAGGCATTGTTAGGGGTTTTGGAAACTTGAAAATATTTGGTGGTTTCAAGTGGGGTCAATAATTATACCTTTTGCCTTAAAATATTCATCACACTCCCACTATGACAGTACTCCTAATTTTATCATGACTGTAATTTGTTGTTGTTGTTGTTGTGGGGTTTAACGCCATTTTTCAGCACGATAGGCTATACATGGCGGCCAGTATTAATGGTGGAGGAAGAACCCGGAAAACCCCGGAAAGAACCACCGACCCACGAGAAGCTACTGGCAGGCTTTCTCGACTGTAATTTGAAAATAATCTCACATTGCATTTTATATATGTAGTAAAATCTGACTTCAAAGAAACATTGCTCATCATCATCAACTAGTCAGTAATCTTAAATAAAGATGATGGCTTAAACATTCATGGTAAAGAAATGTCATAAAGTTTATTTCTTCAAAATGGATCTCTAATTTACCAAACTTAAAGTAATGTGGGTTGTGCCACTTGTGTACTTTACCTATGTAAATTGGCATAATGGACTTTCCCACTGCAATTCTGAAAGGATTATCAAAATCACTCAAACTATTGCCAATCAGTTAAGTAACCTGTGGAATTGTGGTTATTTGCCTTGACTACCTTCATAATTTTACCATCTCTACAACAATGATAAACTGCCACATCAATCATTGTGTCTTCTGTGAAAAGAGAGAATTCATTCACGGGGGGGGGGGGGGGGGGGGGTCTGTGGAAAGATTGAAATTAGTTGGTAGATTGGGTTGATGGGAAGAGTACACTTGGGTCCTTTGCAACTACTGCCAGTTTGCATGCCCTCACTTTTGCAGTTTACTTGGGTAAAACTTGACTGATTTGGAGTCTGAATTGTCCAGATTGAAGCTTTGATTACTGAACCAAAAATGCTAATATTAAATGTGGAAGTACCCTACTGACCTGATTTCTTGTCTTGGATATAAATTTTATCTGACTGTAGTAAAAGAGTAAGAGATAATATAAAAGTTGGAAGATTTACATTTGGTTGTGTTCTTACAGAGTGCATAAGCTTGCTTGTTAAAATGGTCAACAGCTGTGTAAGCCAAGTGAATGATATCAGGCTGACCTGGGCTTCTTGTTATTTCACTGGTTATTCATGCAGTTGTACAATATCTTGTGTGCAAATTTATAACCTGTAAACTCCAGTCATTTGTATTGGATAAAATGTACAAACAAGACAGCCTAACAGGGTAAAACTAAGAACAGTGTTTTTAATTAAAAAAACGTACCCAAACAAGCAATTTGAAGTGATCGTAGCAGCCTCTAAGCTGATATGTGGTAAAGGGTTAAGTGAGAGATATAAATTTGAAAGTGCAGAGAGAATATGAGCTGGAGGACATTATTCAAGTCATGCAGTGAATCTTGATCACACTAAGAACTTGGTTTGTAATTACATACAAGTTTTTGAAATTGGAATGCAGGCATTTTCATCAAGATTATTTAGTCACTAGATCAGAAACCAATGAAAGCGCCATATTTATTACTTTTCCCTAACTCCTATCTTGTGTTTTGCAGGTATTAAGTTTTTGTGATGACCACATATCTTTGTACCAGTTAACTTTAGAGAAAGGAACTCCTCTGTATAGATGGGTGAAACAAAAACAGTGTGTAAGTATTTTGAATGTTTATATATGATACAGTTAGGATAATAACTACATACATGATAATAGGGACACAGGCTTTCCTATATTTTTTTTCACAAATAAACCCACATAAAAGAAAAAACACTGAATTATATGGCTGTCCCTCATTATAATGTGCTTCATTATGTCATAATTCCAGATATCACATGACATCATTGCAGCTATTATGCTTCATTATCACATAATTCCAGATATCACATGGCACTGTTATGGAGCCATTGTGCTTCATATGACATATTCACAACCAAACAGGAGTCAGCATGGAATAAGCATGAAAAACAGCAGTCAGATTTCAAGACTAAGTTTACGAGTCTTGAAAAAACAAATAAAACCATCAGATGTGACCCAAGTAAGAAATCAAGCCATTGTCTTATTCTGCAAGTGGACAACACAAAAATGAAAGAGAAAGTAAAACAATTACATAAAGACAAAGATTCGCTCATATCAGAAATTATGCAGCTTAAATATGGCTGCCTCAAACAGCATGCATCCTGAGATTTTAGTACCATGCATCCTTCCTGACATTTTAGCAGCAGTACAGGAAGACATTATACATTTGAAAACAGAAATTGTAACTACCCTCAAAGAAGAGTCACAAAAGCATATCAGTGAAATAAGCTGGATTAAGAAAATAAAAGAAAATGCCTGGAGAGAAAATAATAATTTCAAACCCACCCAGAATATAGGGAAAATCTCTACAGTCCCTCAAGCTACAGTGGAAAACTCTCTACCACACAATGTCACAAATAGAAAGAGAGGGTCTTCATATCTCGGACATAACAGCTTTAGATTTTGCAATACACTGGATTCTACGAAAGACAGAGAAGAAAACATCTGGTACAATCCCATTAAGTACCTACAGATACCCCACTGAGTGATGATGTCCATGGAATTACTTCTGGTGCAATCCCATTAAGTGCCTCCATCAATCAAAGTGACCATTAATGTGTTAACTGCTATTGACATAACTGTTGAATGTGCTAATGTTTCTAGAGTCATTAAAAATCTTCTGAAGAAACAGTTGATAGTCGTGATTTAGGACAATGTATAAAAGACAATTTAGAGGAATATATGATGATCGTTTATATATTGATAGTGAAAATATTAATATATTCCATATCATTCCTCTCAAAACCATTAAAATTATGAATTCTCTTAAAATCAGTGGCTTAAAGCAAAAATGTCTCAAAATTTGCCACCTGAACATTCATTATCTTGATGACATCAAATTACTTCTTTCAGGAAATAATTCAGTAATTGATATTTTTGCTTTCATGGACTTTTTCATGATGATGAACTTAAAATTCCTAACTATAGTTTTCAAAGAAAAGACCGACTTGTCCAAAAGAGTCATGGACTTCTCATTTACATTAAGGATGGCATTTCTTTCAAATGTCAATATGATCTTGAGGAAATTGGTATGGAAATAATCTGGCTAGAAATGAGACATCATGTCCAAAAACCATTTGTATTGGGCTGTGTATATAGACCACCGAACACTGACAATACTTGGTATAATACATTTCAAAACCAGCTTGAAACTCTGCATATAGAAAACAAAGAAGTCTATTTAATAGGTGACTTCACTTAAAATTTGCTTTATGATACCAATCAAAGCTGGATTAAAACCATGAATTCCCTGAATTATCAGATTAAAACAATGAATTCCCTGAATTATCAGATTAAAACCATGAATTCCCTGAATTATCAGATTAAAACCATGAATTCCCTGAATTATCAGATTAAAACCACATGAATTCCCTGAATTATCAGTTTGAAACCACGAATTCCCTGAATTGTCAGATTAAAACCACATGAATTCCCTGAATTATCAGATTAAAACCATGAATTCCCTGAATTATCAGATTAAAACCATGAATTCCCTGAATTATCAGATTAAAACCATGAATTATCAACATCTAGTTCATGTACCCACTAGGATAACAGAGGTATCTGAAACACTAATTGATCATATTTATACTAACAATGCTGACAATGTTATAGAAGTTGCAATTCCCCAATATTCCACAAGTGATCATTATCCTATATGCTGTACACAAAAATTAAGTCAAAAAAGGAAACTTTATCATCACAAATATATCACATATCAAATAATGAAAAGATTCAATTCACAAATATTCCTTAAAGTACTGAAAGATATCCTTTGGTCAGTTATTGAAAGTTTTGATGACCCATCAGATGCCCTTGACCTCTGGATAGATACGTTTACTGACACCCTGAGCACTCATGCTCCTTTTAATTTCAATAAAGTCGGGCAGCAAAATGAACCAAACTTGATTACAGGTGATATACTAAATGCTATTAAGATAAGCGATAGATTTAATAAGTTAAAAGAAACTGACAATTACAGATTATGGAGAAACAGAGTCAAGTCATTGATTCAAAAGGCAAAGAAAACTTACTATTCCATTGAAATATCAGATAGTATTACAAAAAAGAATACTAGAAAACTCGGGAAGACCTTCAATAACTTGAGAGGCAAATCTGTCAATAACCCACCATGTACATGTATTAGTGATGGAAATGGTGATACTAAGCAAGAACCTCTTGAAATTGCAAATGCACTCAATGATTACTTTGTGAATATAAATGAAAAACTTGTTGATTTCACAACTCCTAGAAGATTCTCCAATGATGAATTAAATGAACATATTTCTTCAAAACTAAACAAAGAAGAGTGCTTTAAAATCCCTAAAATAAGCTTTGAATTCATTTTAAATAAATTAGACCAACTTGATGTCACAACAGCAACAGGTCTAGATAATATAAGTACTAAATTCCTAAAACTCTCATCTCAAGTGATTGCACCTTCACTTGTGCATGTTTTGAAGTTAAGTATTTCCACAGGTATTTTTCAAACAGGCTAAAACTGGCAAAAGTAACTCTGATATACAATGTGATGTTTGCATGCATTGGGGTGGGGTTCTTCCAATGTAAATTAATTAAATTATGATGGAAGTTCCACCCGGGCTCGTGGGGTTAGAAAGTTAAATTAATGACGAGGTAGATTTACAGCTCTGAGCCCCCAGTCAGCAATGCCGACGGCTAAATTATAGAGAACACAAAGATGAAATTCAATTAATAACAATTTAATTAATTCAATAATTTAAAACGATAAACTCTCAATCACCCGTCTTTCCCTCGACCAAGTGACAGCCTAATTCATGCCGTGATTTACAGTGTGAGTTCGATTTTCCCCCTGTCCTTGTGTCTACTCATCTCTCTTTCCCGCTAATTCCTTCCTTCCTTCTTCCAACACCTCCTTCGACTCCGTTTCCCTCTCGACTATCTCCTCCTCCAATTCCGCTCCCAGTTTCCTCTTCCTCCCTTCTCTCCCCTTTTCCTCCTAGACTTCAACTTCCCTGACTTCCCTCCTTTCTTCTTCTTTCCTCCGTCTCTCTATCTGAGACTATGGGACCAAACTGTAACTGGTCTATCCCTCAAAGCTTCCTGTGAAAAACCATAAGGCGTTAACATGTGCTTTATTGAATCTCACCTCACACTAGATCAACAATTAATCATCAGATAAGGCTATCACGGTTTCTGTCATGCATGTGTACACATCGAAATTCCCACACACTTCTTCAGGGTAAACAATGGTGTAATAACACGGTATCAGCGAATTGTCATACAGACATCAATACATTGCGTCACATCAGTATATACACATATATATTTAATCTCATTGTACTACAATCTGACAACAATCAGACGCATGTCTGTACATTACACAAATATTCAACAATGGCAAAATCTATAATCACATGAACACATGTGTTAGTCTATTATAAAATACCCACATAGCGAATTACAATATTAATTCTTACGACGGCTAGCAAGCTATATAATTCTTTACAAATATCAACTCATTTCATCAAAATATGCAAACATATTAACACCACAAAGTAATTCTTTGTGCTACGATTCTAGTAATAATAAAGTATACATACGACCTACAATTAAAAATGCAGCCGCATTCCGCAAAGACCGAACAAGTAGCTCACTGACCTTATTTGAAGCTGTCTGTATTTAGAATTTCCTGTTCTAAGATATTCCCGCCAATAACGAATGGCTATTCGGAGTTACGCTAACCTCCTCTGGCAATCTCTCTTAGCGAACTAATTCTTGCCGGAAGACGCGGAGATATCATTCTACCCAAATCAGGGTCTCTCCCCTATCTCGATTCTGATTGAAAGGTGCTGTGACCCTGTTCAATTGTCTTAGTGGCCAGTTCAACCTGGGGCTACTCTGGGTTGGGGTAAATGTGACATACAAGAAGGGAGATCTTTCTGATATGAATAACTATAGACCTATATCAGTTTTATCATCACTTTCAAAGATATTAGAAGGAGATGTTTGTAATGAAATTAGAAACTACCCAGATTCATTTAATTTGATACATTCATGACAATCAGGCTTCTGTGAAAGACATTCATGTCAGATTAAACTAATTAGAATGGTAGATGATTGGTTAACAGCAATAGATCAAGGTAACCTTGTAGACATACTGTTTCTTGACCGTTCGAAGGCTTTTGACCTTGTAAATCACAAACTCCTGCTGGAAAAACTCAGCATATATCAAGTTAACCATGAAAGCTTAACTTGGTTTCAATCCTATCTTGAAGGCAAACAACAACAAGTTTCTATTTTAAATAAACTTTCAGATAAGAAACTGATAAAGACAGTTGTTTCACAAGGGTCAGTTCTTGAACCATTACTCTTTCTGCTGTACATCAATCATTTACCATTATCACATTCAGCTATCCACCACCAACATGTTCACAGATGATACGACATTATATAACATTAGATCAACAGGCCATGAGAATAGCACTAAATTAAATAAAGATTTGGTAAAAATAACTAACTGGTCTGAACACAATGGTATGGTATTAAATGTAGCCAAATCAAAAGCCATCATCTTGGATAGTCAGAGAAGAGTAAAAGCTGAGAAAAAGTATTTCAGAGTAATGATAAAAGGAATGGCTATACAACAGTCTGAAAATGAAAAACTACTTGGCATTTTGATGGACCAAAACTTGTGCTGGAAAATGCAAGTTGATAAGGTCATTAAAAAAGTTAATTCACTGCTTTATCTCTTGAATAGAATAAAATCTTATCTCCCTGAAGAACAGAGAAAGATTTTCTACAATGCATATATCATGCCACACCTAGAATATTGTTGTTCTGTCGGGGGTAATAGTGGTACAGAAAATCAGGAAAGATTACTGAAATTTCAAAAAAGAGCAGCTAGAGTTATTCTTCATGCTGATTTAGATACACCATCAACAAATCTTTTTAAAAACCAAAAGTGGCTTCCATTTGAGCAGAGAACTCAATTTCAAAGGGTTTACTAGTCTATATATCCTGATTATCTTAAATGTAATTTTAAATTTGTTAAAAATGTACATATGTATGAACTGAGATCCATATCAAACAACAAGATATCTTTACCTAAAGCAAATTCAGAGTATTATAAGAACAGTTTTGCTTTTTCTGGAGCCAAACTATGGAATTCCATACCACCTTATATAAAGTCATCTGACACATGCCAAGCATTTAAAAAGCTTCTTGGTCAACATCTATAGAAACAATCATTGTATGATTTTGTTTAATTCAGTACTACTACTTTTTATGACATTGTTATGTACTCACCTATAATGTTTTACACGTTTGCTACTACTATTCATATGAATCCTGTATGTACTCATCCTTGAAACCTTGCACATTATTTTATTGTAGAAGTAGATTATTTGTCGAGTTTTTAACATAATTTTTTGTCTATAAACACATCTTGTAAAAATTGTGCAATATATATATATATATATATATATATTTGTAAAAATGTCATTGTAGAAGACCTCATGGAAAATTGGTCAGTTGACCAAATGAGCTTCTTTAAATAAAGTCATTATTATTATTATTATTATTATTATTGTTATTCAATACATGCATGATCTCACTATACCGTGATTCAGTATATATATGGTCTCACTATACTGTGATTCAATACATGCATGATCTCACTCTACTGTGATTCAGTATGTATATGGTCTTACTGTACTGTGATTCAATACATTCAAGGTCTCACTATATCGTGATTCAGTACAAACATGATCTCGCTATGCCACTATTTAATATCTGCACGATCTTACTATACCATGATTCAATACATGCATGATCTCACTATAGTGAGTCAGTACATACATGATCTTACTGTACCATGATTCAATATATGCATGATTTCACTATACTGTGATTCAGTGCATGCATGATCTCACTTTACTGTGATTCAGTACATACATGATCTCGCTATACCATGATTCAATGCATGCATGATCTCACTATACTGTGATTCAGTGCATACATGATCTTGCTATACCATGATTCAATATATGCATGATTTCACTATACTGTGATTCAGTGCATGCATGATCTCACTATACTCTGATTCAGTGCATACATGATCTTGCTATACCATGATTCAATACATGCATGATCTCACTATACTGTGATTCAGTGCATATTTGATCTTGCTATACCATGATTCAATATATGCATGATTTCACTATACCATGATTCAATACATGCATGATCTCACTATACTGTGATTCAGTATATATGTGATATCACTATACCATGATTCAGTATATGCATGATTTCACTATATTGTGTGGGGCCCCAAGTGGTCTAAAGCGCTCTCCCTTACGGATCACTGCCATCTCACCTCTGTCTGCGTGGGTTCGAGTCTCATATTCAGCCAATGTGGGTATGTGGGAAAGCTTGCCAGTAGCTTCTCGTGGGTTGGTGGTTCTTTCCGTGGTTTTCCCGGGTTCTTCCTCCACCATTAATACTGGCCACCATGTATGGCCTATCGTGTGCTGAAAAATGGCGTTAAACCCTAAAGCAACAACAACAACAACATCACTATACTGTGATTCAGTGCATGCATGATCTCACTTTACTGTGATTCAGTACATACATGATCTCACTATACCGTGACTCAATATATGCATGATTTCACTATACTGTGATTCAGTGCATGATCTTGCTATACCATGATTCAGTATATGCACGATTTCACTATACTGTGATTCAGTGCATGCATGATCTCACTATACTGTGATTCAGTGCATGCATGATCTCACTTTACTGTGATTTAGTACATACATGATCTTGCTATACCATGATTCAATATATGCATGATTTCACTATGCTGTGATTCAGTGCATGCATGATCTCACTTAACTGTGATTCAGTGCATGCATGATCTCACTATACTGTGATTCAGTGCATGCATGATCTCACTTAACTGTGATTCAGTACATACATGATCTCGCTATACCATGATTCAATATATGCATGATTTCACTATACTGTGATTCAGTGCATACATGATCTCACTTTACTTTGATTCAGTACATACATGATCTCACTATACCATGATTCAATATATGCATGATTTCACTATACTGTGATTCAGTGCATGATCTTGCTATACCATGATTCAATATATGCATGATTTCACTATACTGTGATTCATTGCATGCATGATCTCACTATACTGTGATTCAGTGCATGCATGATCTCACTTTACTGTGATTCAGTACATACATGATCTCGCTATACCATGATTCAATATATGCATGATTTCACTAAACTGTGATTCAGTGCATGCATGATTTCACTGTACTGTGATTCAGTGCATGCATGATCTCACTGTACTGTGATTCAGTGCATGTATGATCTCACTTTACTGTGATTCAGTACATACATGATCTCGCTATACCATGATTCAATATATGCATGATTTCACTATACTGTGATTCAGTGCATGCATAATCTCACTGTACTGTGATTCATTACATAGATTATTCACGCTATACCATTATTCAGTGCATACATGATCTTGCTATACTGTGATTCATTACATAGATTATTCACGCTATACCATTATTCAGTACATACATGATCTTGCTATACTGTGCTTCATTACATAGATTATTCACGCTATACCATGATTCAGTGCATACATGATCTTGCTATACTGTGATTCATTACATAGATTATTCACGCTATACCATTATTCAGTGCATACATGATCTTGCTATTCTGTGCTTCATTACATAGATTATTCACGCTATACCATTATTCAGTACATACATGATCTTGCTATACCGTGATCCATTACATAGATTATTCTTGCTATACCATTATTCAGTACATACATGATCTCACTATACTGTGATCCATTACATAGATTATTCACACTTTACCGTGATTCAGTACATACATGATCTCACTATACTGTGCTTCAGTACATAATGAGATTCTCACTTTAACACAATTCCATACATAACATTTCAGTTTTTTTTCTTCTCCCAAAATGTCACAATAATTTACATTGTGTCATTTTGAAAAATGTGTCGAAAGCTGGATGACAACATTCTAGTTGAAATGTAAATGCCATTTTATGCATTCTTCTGTTTTAGTTCATATGATAAAGGGAGGCAACTGCAAAAAATTAATATGATGTTAATACTTGTCTATTTATAGAGTGGCTGCATGAGGAATATGTCATACTGGTGACAAACCTATCCACATGTTGAACTGTAACCTGTCATACTCATTTGTACTTTACCAACCAAATTAACATAATTTACTTTTATTTTTTTGAAATGTTTGCAAGATATCTTTTTAAGAAAATCATAATTAGATTTGAACTCAATCTTCATAATTTACTTCATAGGAATTACCAGATTCTGACACCATGGCAGATTTGTACAGTGAGGCCATTAAGGTGAGTAGCTATTTGGCCAGTTGTTCATTATTTCTTGCTCAAAAAGTCCAGTTTAGTTCATGTGGAAGTCTGAAGTTTGTAACACAACGTTCATACACCCTTGAAAAATAGATGAATTTTGGGGGTTTTCTTGAAAAGTCCTTAAATTTTAAAAAGGTTAGTTTTATCCTCGAAAAGTCCTTGATTTTGCTAGAAATCTTGGACTTAAACCAAAAGTCATTAAATTTAACTGATAGAATACAAGACAAAAAATAAATAAAATGGGATGCAGTGGAGTGGATTAATGACATACAACACAGTCACCAGATGGAGTAGTAATGGTGTAGTAATTAGTTTTTATTCTTTTTTCTTCTATTTTTGTACCAATTTATGCAGTGATAAACAAATAAACACATGCAGAAAAGTCAATTCCATAAGAAAAAATACCTTGAAATATCCTTGAAAAAACAGCTCTCTGGAGCTCTATGAACCATGTAACATGTAGACCACAAAATATGATCACAGATGTATGAACTGTAGAACATGTCAACAGACAAAAAGAAAATTTTGTTATAAATTGATGCATTGCTTACATTATCCAAATTCATTTGGAGACATGACATTGGTTTGCAGGGACTGTTATATACATGCCAACCATTACACTTTGGCGTAATCATTATGCTTCTTTCGACCTCATATATTATGCCTACATGTATATGGATTATGCTCTTTAGATGCATGAAACATAAAATTAAAATAAAGCAGTAGAAAGTTGTATTTGTCATTTTTATTATCATAAATTTGATAATATTCTAAAGGAGAAGACTGCTGCATATGAATAGCATTAGAGTACATTTGTTCATCATAAGCCAACATGTACTTTCTTATTTTCTATTTAAAGCAGCTGCATAATGACACATTGCAAAGAAAACAGATGGGTTTCTTCAGTTTAAAAACTTGCCTGACCAATTTATTATGTTTTGATCATGATATAAGTAGCAGACCAGTCAATACTTTAAAAGAAAAGGGCATCAGATGTTAAACAAAACATATTTTTATAGACATGACTTAAGGATGTTGTATAACTGAAAAATGTTAGAGGAGATGGATCTTTCAACTTAAAACATGTCAGCTCATAAGAAGGACACCTCAAAAGCTCTTTACAAATTTAAAAAGAATGAGAGTGATGAAATAAGCACTCAGATTGAAACATTGATTATGAAAAGAAGAAATGCTAGGAGCCTGCCTTATGTCACAGGGAATATTGTTCCATGCCAGTGGACCAGTATATTGAAAACTTTTTTTAAACAGTTCCTTCTTTGGTCTTGGTATAATGTAATTTTTACTTCTTATGGACCTTAAATTTGGAGTACCATCAGCATCTCTTTGGTGAAAGATATTGCTTAGATAGACGGGAATGGCTTTTCTGGATACTTTATACATCAATTTGGCCTTTCTAAGAAATATTCGTTCATGAATTGTTAAAAATAATTTGTCAGTATATTTTGTTTTTGTATTCTTGTACTAATCCAAATGGATTTTTCTCATTTGTAACAAGAATTTCATCTAGCTGACAGTCCAGGATGTTAGCAAAAATAAATACACAATTTTCAAAACAGTTTCCAGTAATTATAGTATGTGATATATAGATCACACTTTTGTGCCACTTATATGAGTAATATGCCTGATACCTCGGTAGATGTTGGCATGGTATGATGTTGTTTTTTGTCAGTTCCTCAGCCTAGGACTTTTCTTTTAATATTTACTGTAATTATAATTGTCCCCCACATTTCTGTCTGTCCATCCATCACACTTTCATTTCCGCTGTACATCTTGAAGTCGTTTGTGATTAAGGAATGAAGCTTGGTATATTGATCATTGTTAGTAGATGTGGCACATACCACATTGAGGATCAAGGTCAAGGTCATGGTTCAATATTTAAGTTTTCTAGCACTCTTTTCCTTTAAAGCTGTTTGAAATATTGATGAAACTTTGTGTATTGAATTACTAGAAAGTGTGTCTGCATGCCACATTGGGGATTGGTGTACTTAATCACTAGAAAATGTGTCTGCATGCCACATTGGGGGTTGGTGTGCTTAATCACTGGAAAGTATATCTGCATGCCACGTTGGGGGTTGGTGTACTTAATCACTAGAAAGTGTGCATGTCACATTGGGGGTTGGTGCACTTAATCACTAGAAAGTGTGTTTGCATGCCACATTGGGGATTGGTATACTTAATTACTAGAAGGTGTCTGCATGTCTCATTGGGGGTTGGTGTACTTAATAGAAAGTATCTGCATGCCACATTGGTGGGTTGGTGTACTTAATCATTAGAAGTGTGTCCGCATGCCACATCGGGGGTTGGTGTACTTAATTACTAGAAAGTGTTTCTGCATGCCACATTGGGGGTTGGTGTACTTAATCACTAGAAAGTGTATCTGCATGCCACATTGGGGGTTGGTGTACTTAATTACTAGAAAGTGTGTCTGCATGCCACATTGGGGGTTGGTGTACTTAATCACTAGAAAGTGTATCTGCATGCCACATTAGGGGTTGGTGTATTTAATCACTAGAAAGTATCTGCATGCCACATTGGGGGTTGGTGTATTTAATCACTAGAAAGTGTTTCTGCATGCCACATTGATGATTCGTGTACTTGATTACTAGAAAGTGTCTGCATGTCACATTGAGAATTGGAGTACTTAATTGCTAAAAGGTGTTTCTGCATGCCATATTTGGGATTGGTATACTTAATTAATAAAAAGTGTCTGCATGTCTCATGGGGGACTGGTATACTTAATCACTAGAAAGTGTTTTTGCATGCCACATTGAGGATTGGTGCACTTAATCACTAGAAAGTGTTTCTGCATGCCACATTGGGGATTGGTATACTTAATCACTAGAAAGTGTCTGCATGTCACATTGGGGGTTGGTGTACTTAATAGAAAGTGTTTCTGCATGCCACATTGGGGTTTTATCTTCAAGGCCAAAGTAATTTTCTTCATACCTGCTGACCATTAATGAAGTTGATATGATTTTATACACTGAATATTACCTTGCCTTTGTTTGGATTAGGATATTAGGTACATGATGTTTGCCCATTTTTAAGCCCATATTATCTCTAAACATTAAAATAAAATTATAGAAAAGAAGGCTCCCACGTAGTGTTTGCATATTCAGAAGAGTATAACTCGTGTACCTTCTTTCAATTCTGTTTATAGCAGTTGTATATGACAAATTTCTTACAAAACAAACTGATCTTTTCAGTTTGAAACCTGTCAGATTCACTGCATTAATGAAGAGAACTGGATAGTGAACTAGTCTTAGCTGTAAATAAAAATACAAGATGTCACTGTCATATTATACATTCTGTCCACTTGGATTTTGTTTTATACCCCTTTAGGGGGTTGGCATATATTTTCACATATGAGTAACATCCATGCATATTAATGAGTAACATCCATGCATAATAATGAATAACAACCATTCATAATAGACCGCTCCAGTGGCCTAGTGGTTAGTGCATCTGCCTCGGATGCGGGAGGTCGTGGGTTCGATCCCTGGCCGAGTCATACCAAAGACTTACAAAAATGGTACTAACAGCTGCCTCGCTTGGTGTTCAGCATTAAGAGGTTAGTGTTAGGACAGGTTGGCCTGGTGTCAGGATAATGTGACTGGGTGGGACATCATGCGGCATGATGCCCCAGTGCTAGACATAACTATGAACTGCCACACTGCAGACATCATAGCAATATGACTGAAAAATTGTTAAAGCTACGTTAAAAATACAAATCACTCACAAATCACAACATTCATAATAATGAGTAACAGCCATGCATATTAATGAGTAACATCCATGCATATTAATGAGTAACAGCCATGCATATTAATGAGTAACATGTGTATAAATGAGTAACAACCATGCATATTAATGAGTAACATATGTGTAAATGAGTAACAACCATGCATATTAATGAGTAACGTGTGTATAAATGAGTAACAGCCATGCATATTAATGAGTAACAACCATGCATATTAATGAGTAACATGTGTATAAATGAGTAACAGCCATGCATATTAATGAGTAACAACCATGCATATTAATGAGTAACATGTGTATAAATGAGTAACAGCCATGCATATCAATGAGGAGACCTTGCATCTGAGTGACTAACTTTGTGTACACTGTAGAGGTCATAGTTCTGATCAGATTTGGTATGTAAGCTTATATAATCAAGGTTGCTGAGGATTTTGATTGTGAGGACATTAACGAGGCCATATACCTTATCAGATTTTGACCATTTGTGGTATGTAAGGTTTCATCATCAAGATCTCTGACAAGTTGGATTAGGAGAAAAATCCATATATGGTAATGTGCATCAGATAGTGCAGCTGGATGTAGTTTACAATAAAATTGTATGGATGCAACTCTGCTTGCAGTATTTAGTCAGTGTATCCCCCAGGGTGTAAAATTGAGGGTACAAAAAACCCCTAGGTGTCAAAACTGGGGGTCAAATTAAAAATGTGGGGGTCAAAAATGTACTGACAAATTTTCATACGACTCGTACTTTCTCAGCTTGAAATAGGATATTGCAACTTGCACAACATTCTCTCTCTCTCTCTCTCTCTCTCTCTCTCTCTCTCTCTCTCTCTCTCTCTCTCTCTCTAAACATACAAATACACCAACATGCACAGTTAACAAACAAATGCATTGTCCATTCAAAGAATAATTTTATTAGTTCATTTTTCTTTTAAAGTCGTACTTTTAAGTCTCCTCAACAATATTATAGCCCAACACATTACATATAAGCCAATACAAAAAGCCAAATAAATCGTTTTAACCAAATGGGAGTTAATTTACTGCCTTTCATCAAATGTGTACTATCATAGGTTTCATTGTACTTTGTCCTTGAAGACATTTATCCAAATATCAAGGAGGATACTTTTTCATCTTCTTTCTAATAAGTTACACTTGAACTTTAAGATCTTTCTTTTATTGCAGTAAAAGTTAAAAACCAACAAAATCTGCAATGACCCGCTGACTTTGTAATCCAAATAACGCATTTGTCTCTGCAAGTTTACTGATTTCTATGTTGTGAAATAATGTCTTAGGTTATAATGTGTTCTCCAGATATCTTATGCCGAACGAGGGTCTATTTTTAAAAATTCTAAAATCCTGTCATGAAAGGATTATTCACTTTTGCAGTCTTTGCAATCACGTGATCAGAATTCACACCGGTAAGCATAATGAATATTCCAGTCAAAGGAATAATTTTCTCCATTTTTAATTAAAGTTAGATCCACAGTTACTCTTTTGTGTTCTGCTTCTTTCACTTTCTTCGCTAATGCTTTTTAGTGCATGACATTTTAATCTGGCGATCACTTTCTAGTGCAGTGAGCCTTGATGTTAAATATCTAGAACACGAGCTCGATGGAAATCGTGAGATATGGGGAAGCTACTCCGTCATAACATTGCCTATTCTAGTCTGGTTCATTGTTTTATATGTTCCCTGTGTTGCACATTGCTATACGAATAGAGGAGCGCAAGGCAGGGAGCAAACAAAGCAGAGAACCAGTCAATGCCTATACGCGAAGTATATACGATGCCATCAATCGTCCAATGCATTGGGTATTAAATAAATTATTATCATATTATGAAAATCCTTTGCGTTAAAAAAACGCACGGTAACAAAATGTGTGCGTCAATTTTCTCCAGCGTGCTTCCCTGACGCACAAATGTGCGTAAAGGGAAACACTGATTTAGTGGATTGCTGTAAAATTTAGAACATATTATGGTCATCTGAAGAAGATATGCATGTTGCAAAATCATTGTACTCTGTTTTTTCTTCAAAAGAGTTATGCACTTTTTTCCATTTACTTTATAGTCTCTATTGTTTAGGAATGGGGTGTGTGAAAGTCAGGAGTATAATTATGAGAGCAAAGTGCTTGGCATTTCTACAATTTACATTTCATTCTAGCCATAATTTTGGAGCCATTTAAGCAGAGAGGATGAAACTTGGCACAACCTTGCATCATCACAAATATGTGTTGACCACCACTTAAGTGGTCCTATCTTCATGGTAAAGGTCACATGTCAGTATATTAGGCTTGGACATATTTGCTATTCAGCTTTCTAACTTGAGATAAATGAGTGGAGTTTGGTAATCTAATATCAGTAATACATAACATGCTGCTATTGCATACCTTGCTCTTTTCTAGACAGAAAATACCTTCAACTGTACATGGCTTGAAATTAGATGCCTGTACATGGGAATTTACCCTCCCATAGGATGGCTTGAAATTATATGATCTCAGAACTAAGCCATGACCCTGGCCCATGCACACTGTCATTCTTTTTCTGATCACAGTCATTGTTACAGTAGCTCAGATTTATCATTGTCATTATGTGCATTGTTTTTACTGTGTGAAATTGGACCAAATTTTATTCCTGTTTGGAATTAGATTGATCTCTCTCTGACTCTCTCTCTCTCTCTCTCTTTCTCTCTGTCTGAGGTTATTGACATTTTTGGGTTACTTTCTATCCTCTTCATAGCCTTGCATTTAGGTTATTCCCACCACATTGGTATCATGGTAACAGTTATTGTATTTGAGAATTATTTTACTTGGGTACTTATTTAGTTATCCCTATCTCTATCGATTTGGTGTGCGATTCTGTTTTATTGATTTAATACAGTAATGAATCGTCGGAATTTTTATTCCAGTTTGTGATTGTTTTTATTCATTAAACAGAGGTAATATCATGCTGCCTAATACTTACAGTAGTTTTTATTGTTCTTCCTCTGTCAGATTTGTATGTTGCAGCAATTCCTAGGCAGATTGAGGGGCATTGTGGGCAGAAGAAAGTTTCCTGGGTTACCAACCCTAGCTGCCTTGGTTGTACAGATTGTAAAAGGACAGATGGTTGTATATAGTCTGTGATCAAATGAGGCCTGGGAATCACTGAAAACAGACAAACTTAAAAAGAGGAAGAAAGAACCTTCCTCTTTTACATAATATTCTGTTGTTTATTTTTTCTGTTGCTGAATCCCTTTGGTCTTGGTGTTGGATAGAGAAAGTCTCTTCAGAGATGTACAAGGTCCATGGGTCCCCATCCGAAAGAGGAGACAGAGGGGTGGAGAGTCTCCCACAAGGGTGGAGCAGCACCTTCATTCTCATAGGGCTGTGAGTTGCAAATTTGTTAGAAGCAGTGGCCCAAGTATCTAGGCATGGATTGTTAATGTCTATGGCTTTATCAGCAAAGCTCCTCCACTTATGCAGGAATGTTGCTCTGGACACATTCAAGGTCTTACTTACTGGAGCAAAATAAGAATCTTCTGAAGTCTGCTCCCCAGGAGGCAGAGACCATCAAAGGACTCTCCAAAGCATCCCCGAATTTGAGAGACCAGCACAATCGGTCCCTCACATCCACACCTGACTCATTGAAACTGGACAAGAAGGAGAATCATTCTGACCACACTGTTTGTTAGTGAAGTTCTTTGAAGCCACACAGCCCCAGTCCAGGCAGCTACCTGAATTCAGAGTTCGCCCTGGACAGTCAGGCTCTAGATGGCCCAGGCAGGCCTTTCCCTTTCTTAAGGAAGGGGTGGAGGCCTAGAAGCTGCTGTCTCCATTGATTTGTGTTCCTCTTCCATCAGTTCCCTTAAGTGCCAGGCTAAACCTTTTTTAAACAATCATCCTCTTCTTGTTGTTGTTGTGGGGTTTAATGACATTTTTCAACACACAATAGGCTATGCATGGTGGCCAGTATTAATGGTGGAGGAAGAACCTGAGAAAACCCTGGGAAGAACCACCGACCCACGAGAAGCTACTGGCAAGTTTTCTCACATACTCACATTGGCCGAATCCTAGACTCAAACCCATGCAGAGGTGAGATGGCAGTGACCTGTAACGGTGAGCGCTTTAGACCACTCTGCCACTCAGGGCCCCTCCTCTTCTAGTAAGGTCCCCCATGTACTACTTGTAGTTGAATCTGGAGTGATTAAAAGGAAGAGGTTCATTCCATTATTCAGAAGGATGCAATAAAGATGGTGTTCCCTGACCATTTTCTGGCCTTCTACTGGATTTTCTTTATACCAGTTGACTATTTATTGACCTTTCCTCCTTAATCAAGTTTATACAGGAGGAACCTTTCAAGATGGGAACTATGTGTTGATGATTCTTATCAGTGTTTTCCTGGGTTCTTCCTCACCTTTCTGGCTGCCTTGTACAGCCTATCTTGCACTGAGAAATGACATTAAATCAACAGCAAGAAAAAGACCATATCCTCAGTCAGAAATGCCGCAAGATCCATCAACAGGGCAGTCTCCAGCAGCCATGAGGATATTTATGTTTCACATCCCTATCTTTCCTCCCCACAGAGAATACCTCTGGTTTTGCTTGGATGTGAAAGTCTTCCAATTTCACAGTCTGACTTTTGACCTCGCCTCTGTGTGCAAAACTTACCAGGGTCATGTGAGTAGTTGCCATCTACATAATGTCACTGGGGATCTCAATCCTCTGATATTTCAACAGTTGGTTGTTTCACAACAGCTTGAGTCCCTCATACTAGATCTATCTTGCTTAATAGTGACCAGGGTTAGTGTTTTACCCTACCTAGAGAAATCTGTGCTTACTCCATTGCAAGATTCCATCTGCATTAGGATGAATTTCCTCACACAGGCTTAGTCTGTGTCTCAGTGGATGAAATCCTGATCCTGTTGAAGGTCTTGAGAGTCATGAAATCCTGACCCTGTTGAAGGTCTTGAGGAATGAAATCCTGACCCTGTTGAAGGCCTTGAGAGTCATGAAATCCTGACCCTGTTGAAGGTCTTGAGAGCCAAGACTACATTGTCAGCTCATGTATTTCTCTCTCTTCTGAAGACTTCGAACTCAACACCAGACCTGCTTCTTCTAGGCACTGTGCATTTACACCTTCTTCAGATTCCCAAAGCAAACCAGAAACAACACAAGGACCTTCTGGACAGCTCAGATTTATCTAGGTTGGGATTTGCACCATCATCGAATTTGGTGGATGAATCAGGACCAGTTTCTGGCTGATGCATGCCCCTGAATCCCACTCCTATCTATTTGCAGATGCATCAGATTCCAGGTGGGGAGCTCGTCTGGTGCCAGAAGGGCTAATTCTTCAGGTTTTGTGGTCCCAGGAAGAATTTTCTCTCCACATAAACAATTTGGAAATGAAGATAGTGTTCTTAGCCATTTAGGGTGCATCAGCAAGATAAGACATTGCTGTGTGATGGTCTCCGATGATATGTCAGTGGTATTGTTCCTCAGGAGACAATGAGGCACATTTGCCCCTTCTCTCTGTGTTGAGATTTGGAAACTCATTAATTGGGCAACTTCAGATTCTCCACATTCCTGATGAAAGAATATTTTGGCAAACAGTATGTCAAGGAGGGGCAAGATAGTCCTAATAAAATGGTCTACACCACTCTGTTTATATTCCCTGTTCAGACTTTAGGGGAGACAATTGGTGGACTTTTTTGCTACAAGGTTAAAAAACAAGCTCCCCTTCTACATTTCCCCATTCCCAACTTGGACAACCTGGACATTAGATGCTTGCACATGGGAATTTACCCTCCCATAGGATGGCTTGAAATTAGATGATTGCATGGTGTTTGTGTCACCTTCCCATCTTTCAGGATGATTCCACAAGTACTTAAGAAAGTAAGGACCTTCACTCTCAGTTCATTTTGACCTCTGACCTTGATGATTACGGTTCAGTGATCTTCTTGACAGACTGGTAGACCCAGAAATTACCCTGGAGAGGGACCTTCTGACACTGCACAAGGGTTCTCTCCAAAACAGCCAGCAAATTCTCCCTCTTCATGCTTGGCTCATGTCAAACTCTCTGCCAGGACAAGTTTTCAAGCACTCCAGCCAAGTGCATCATTCAGTCCAGAGACAATCTGCATGCAAGGTCTAATATGCCAATCTTTTGCAATTGGTGCAGTTGGAAGCACATTAATCTTAGCTGTCCTTTTTTGAGCAAAGTGGCTGATTTTATTCTCTTCCTTTTTTTGGGAAGAGAGACAATGCTTGGTTCTGCTATCAAGGTCCATAGGACAGACCTATCCAACACACACACTCAAATTTTCAAAAGATGCAACCATTGGTGTTGACTCTTACATGGCAGACCTGATTAGGTATTTCAAGCTGCAAAAGATTGTCTCATTTGCTAATGCCTCAATGGAATCTCTTGTGTGTCCTGTGGTCTCTTAATCAGATCCCCTGTGAACCTGTGGATGAAGTTTCTAAAATCTTACCCTCGAGACTTGCTTTCCTTGGCATTCATGCCCAGTCCATAGAACCATGATGTGTAAAGTTCATTGGAAATTTTGAGTCAGAATGATCACAATAAACTTTTATGTCTGGTTTACATTTCAATTTGTCAGCTTCTAAATGTGGAAGGGATGGTAGGAAGTATCTTTTCCTTTCCCTTTGGGTTGGCTTACCATTACCATAACTATAGAACTTAATCAGTCTCTTACTGTAAAGGACCTTTCTTTAATGAAGTTTAAAGCCCATGACATTTTTACCTCATGGAGTTTAAAGTCAATGAGGTTCATGACATTTCTACCTCATGAGTCTATCCAGCTTCATGACATTTCTACCTCATGGGTCTATCCAGCTTCATGACATTTCTACCTCATGGGTCTATCCAGCTTCATGACATTTCTACCTCATGGGTCTATCCAGCTTCATGACATTTCTACCTCATGGGTCTATCCAGCTTCATGACATTTCTACCTCATGGGTCTATCCAGCTTGTATGTCTCTGGAGGATGTAATGAAAGCTGTATTTGGGTAATCTCACACGATCTTCTCCTTAAGCCTCCACTCTTTGGGGCCGATAATAGTAGTACAAAATGTGGCAGATACCATCCAGTAGTAGACTATACTTCTAAAGTAAAGGTGAGTGTTTCTTGCTTTTTTTCTAAACCAGTTTTGTGGGATCAGCAGCCTCCCAATGAACTGACAACAGGTTATGTATTACTGATATTAAAATGGTGTGGTGTTGAAGGGTAAAACCAAATTCTTAAGGATGTAATACTTACCTGTTATTATTGCCAGACTCCCTCCACCCACCCTGAACTAATGCCCCACTAGTTATAAGTCTATGGCTAAAAGTATTAGGACTGGTATACATGGGTCAGGGTCACAGGTTAGATGCTGGAACTCCAGAAAGTTACCATGAAAGAGGATGAATTCTCATCAAACTTTGATTGGTAATTTCCATCCAGAAAACAGTAAGAGCTACGCAGTAGGATCAGGTTTAGTATTACATCATTACAACTTTGTTTTATCCCCAAAAGGACTTCATACTCATATCTTGTTGCCTGAAGATGTGTTGCATTGTACATTTAAGCTCTTATTCTAATGTCAAAGTCACAGGTCAGTATTATAGGCTGCAGTCGTGTTTGCTTTTCCACTTTCTAACTTAAGGACTTCTGGATAAATGAGTGAAGCTTGGTTTGCTTATATCTTGCTACTAGAACGTGTTGCATTGCACATTTTATGTCATATCCTCAGGTCAAGGCCACAGGTCAATATTTAAGATTTCTTTTGCTTCTGTTTTATATGATACAATCTATTCGAAGTGCAGGGATAGACCTTTGTACACTTGTACTACCAAGTTGACTGCATCTCTTGGATCACAGTCAAGGATTTATCATAAAAGTGAAGGCCACCAATAACAATATTGTTAACCCTTTTTCTGCACTATTCATATCTGCCCATTACCTTTAAAGCTTTGTCGTAAAAGTGATATAAAAATATTTCAGTCTTGTGAAATATGTGACTTACCATGGTAGACTAGGGATGAATATTCACAGAATTTACCTGTTTTTATAATAATATTGCACATTTGATTTTCAGATTTTAGGAGATCATGGATTTGAAAGATATGAGGTTTCAAATTTTGCCAGAAATGTAAGTAAATAAATTAATTTCTTCATACTTAACACCTTAAAGTTATCTCCTCTCTTAATTGCACTAGTTGTAGTCCTTTTAACGAATTGTCTTTGTTCTTAAAATTACAGAAATCCTTGGAATTCAAGATTACACAAATGTACATCTTGATGAAGTAATGACACATTTGAATGTACTGTATAAATGGGCATTTTTATGGTATAAGTGACTATTATATTTAGGTTAATTAAAGCCCCATAATTTCCCAGAACATTGCTTTATAAAAGCCCTTTAGAAATAAAATGGTTGAAGCCTGGACTTGTACACCATATACCTTGTATACTCACTTATAAGTTGAGTCCAACTGCAGATAACATTGACCCTGATAACCATCCCATAATAAAGTGGCATATCAGGGTCAGTATTCTAATTACTTTTGACAAACTGTGGAGACCCTGATCTGCTGGTCTGTGCATTTTGCAGTTGGACTTGACCTACATACAAGTATGTATGGTATCAACTCCATAAACATTGTAATGACAACAAAAATCTTAATAAAATTATGTTTGAAAAGATCCATCTTGTTGAATCTGCATAATTAGCTCTTCAGCAGGGGGCCCTGAGTGGTCGAGTGGTCTAAAGTGATCACCATTATGGATCACTGCCATCTCACCTCTGCGTGGTTTCGAGTTTCAGGTTCAGACAATGTGGCATGTGAGAAAACTTGCCAGTCACTTCTAGTGGGTTGGTGGTCCTTTCCGGGGTTTTTCTGGGTTCTTCCTCCGCCATTTATATTGGCCACCATGTATGGCCTATCTTGTGCTGAAAAATGGCATTAAACCCTTCAACAACAACAACAAAAACAACAAAGCTCTTCAGCAATATATAACACATTTTTTCTTTATATTTTATTTTTTAGATTCTAAAACCATTATGCAAATAGAATTTCATACCTGATAGCAAAATTATGAACCTATCTCAGGCTGCCATACAGGATTTTATTTTGGGCCATTAAATATATGTTCAAACATTATGAATCATCAACAAGTGTTTGCTTCCAGGGAGCACAGTGTAGCCATAACTGGGCGTACTGGAGAGGGATGCAGTATATAGGGGTTGGTCCAGGTGAGATCTTAATGAACTTACTTTTTCTATGATAGGCACAGAGGGTCAGCTTAATCCATTTTTTTAAATTGGTCAGCATAACTGTTATTAGATTTGATATTGTTTGACCATAGCTGGTTCTCATAACTTAATTTCTGTAATACATTTATTTCTAGTTCTCTCTTTGACCTTTATACAAAATGTAAATTAAATGGGTATCTTTTTTCTCCTTTCATATTTGGAATAACATGTTACATTAATGACAGGTATTTTGGGGGTTTGTTCTTATAGACCTAACATGAGATGGAGGGTATTATGTTATGATATCCATCAATATATCTGTCCATCTGTTCCCTGGTTCAATGTGCATAATAATTCCAGTCTACCATTACCACGATTTGTTGGTAGTTTCGGTGTTTCCCTTTACACACATTTGTGTATCAGGGATGCATGCTGGAGAAAATTGATACACACATTTTGTTGCCGTTCATATTTTTTACACAAAGGATTTGCATAATGCGATGAGGATTTATTTAATATCCAATGCATTGGACGAGGGGTGGCATCATGTATACTTCAAGTGTAGGCATTGACTGGTTCCCTGCTTTGTTTACTCCCTGTGTTGCGCTCCTCATTCATATAGCGGAGTGCATTGCAGGGAACATATGAAATAAGAACCAGACTAGCATAGGCAATGTTATGATGGAGTAGCTTCCTCTAATATCGTGAGCTCTTATGTGATTTCCATCGAGTTCAGCAAGATGTCATCTTGATGTTTAATCTCAGTGCTTGTTGCACTAGAAAGTGATTTCCAGATTAAAATGTCATGCACTAAGAATTATTAGCGAAGAAAGTGAAAGAAGCAGAACACAAAAGAGTAACTGTGGATCTAACTTTAATGAAAAATGGAGAAAATAATTCACTTGACTGGAATACAGCACATTTGTTAGAATTAACAATGTGACTTCTAATCGTGTGATAGCGTAAACTGCAAAAGTGAATAATCCTTTCGTGACAGGGTTTGAGAATTTAAAAAAATCTGCCCTCGTTTGCCACAAGATGTCTGGAGAACACATTATAACCCAAGACATCCTTTCAGAACAAAGAAATCAGTAAACTTGCCAAGACAAATGCATTTATTTGCATTACACAGTCAGGGGGTTGTTGCAGATTTTGTTGGTTTTTAACTTTGCTGCAATAAAAGAAAGATCTTAAAGTTCAGGTGTAACTTATTAGAAAGAAGATGAATCATTAGCCTCCTTGATTTTTGGATAAATTTGTTCTAGGACGAAGTACAATGAAACCAGTGATAGTACACATTTTATGACAGGCAGTAAATTAACTGCCATTTGGTTAAAAAGATTTATTAGGCTTTTTTATTGGCTTGTTTGTAATGTGTTGGTCTATAATATTGCTTCAAAAAGATAATAAGGAGACTGTTAAAAGTACGACTTTAAAAGAAAAATGAACTAATAAAATTATTCTTTGAATGGACAATGCATTTGTTTGTTAATTGTGCGTGTTGGTTTATTTGTATGTTTAGAGAGAGAGAGTGTGTGTTATGCAAGTTGCAATATCCTATTTCAAGCTGAAAAAGTACGAGTCAGATGAACATTTGTCAGTACATTTTTGACCTACACATTTTTTATTTGACCCCCAGTTCTGACACCAAGGTGTTTTTTTTTACCCTCAGTTTTACACCCCTGGGGGATACAGTGAGTTTGTATTAGTTCAAAGGAAGTAGCATGTCTGCCCAGCAACTTTTATTTGTGCATCATAGACCTGACTAAACTTTGTAGATGGCTAGTGCTTGAACTAAGGTAGAAACCTATTGATGGGGGGGGGGGGGGGTTGAGGGTCAAGGTCAGCTTGACTTTAAAGAGAAAAGTTGTTTCCACTCAAAAAGTTCAGCATTGGCCCATATACCTTCACCAAATTGTATGGGTATCTTACAGTTTAGGCAAGAATTACACTTGTTAATTTTGGAGTTGAAAGTTTTGGTCATTGACTGAAAAACGATTTTTTTCATAGCTGCATTTCAAGACTTTTCACATTGTCCAACAGTGCAGATGGGTTGTACTTAAGGTTGGGAAGATTTTCCAGTCAAAAGGTCAAGGTCACTGTGACTCAAAGAAAAAATGGCTTTTGCACCACAACTGTTTTTCAAAAGCAAGTTCTCTGACCAGTCTTTTTGGATGTCTTGCACATAAGGCAGTGAACAAGTTTATAGATTTTGTGGTCTAAAGGTCAGAGGTTACAGTCATGAAAAGTCTAATAAGAATGGTTCATTAAGTTTAGTTCAAGACCACATACCTCGACCTAGTCAAAGTCACTGAGACCAATTGCACCATAAAATTGCCTATGTTGAGGTCAAGTTAAACATTGTGAAGGTACATAACATGGTGTTCACAATACCTTGATAACTTGTACCTGGACAACTCACAATCCTACATATAATGCATTGTCCAACATGTGTCCCATTTTTTTCAAGAAAATGCCTAACGAATTGTCCCTCTCTGTTCAACATGAAGTAAATCATGATCAAAACTGGTAAATTAAATATCACTCATTTTATCATCACAAAGGAGCAGTTAGAGGCAGGAAATTTGAAACGGCATCATGAAATTCACAACTTTGAATGTCACACATTTTGTTAAATATTCTTTACAAATAAATTCTCAGTACAGTCAGTAATGCAAAATATTTCCCATTTATATAATTTTCTACAAGATTCGCATATTTACACAGGTGCCCATGGTAGATTTTCAATCCAGGATGGTTGTGGTCCAAGGGAAGCCAGGATCCAGACCCTGGTGCCAGATGCCTGGATGACAGAAGTGGAGAATTTTGGCCATGGCACAAGAAAGTCTGAACCTCTTTCCAATCGGCAAAGGTACAGACTGACTGATGTACTCACTAGTACAGATGAATTACATAACAATTATAATACTGACTGTGATAGTCATAGCGTTAATAATGATAATAATAGTAATAGTAACAATAATAATGATGATAATAGTGACAGTAATGATGATGATAATAGTAACAATAATAATAATGATAACAATATGATAGTCATAGCAATAATAATGATAGTAATAATAGTAATGATAATAATGTTGATAATAGTAACAGTAATGATGATAATAGTAACAATAATAATAATGATCGGTCACATCCTGATATGAAAAACATTCACTACGATATTCAAAGTCGATATTCAAAATCGGTATCAGCACATGGTTGCATAGTTGTTATTTGCATACTTAAGTACATGTACTTAAATTGTCCTAGATTTTGGTCAGTGTTCCCATCTTATTGAGGCTACCAAGGAGATGGGGCTATTCACAGGGAAATGAAAACATGCCAACAAGTTGGTTTAAACAGTACATGTATTTAGTTACAGAAGTTATTGTGAAAAGTACATAAAAGTAAACAAGAGATATGTGGCTGATATGATTAATGAAGGCATAATATTGTATTCATTGACACATGCTAAATAAATTTAAAAAGGAAACAAAGTATGGGTCAGAACTGGCAACTTGTTGACATAAATGATTAGAAAACAAAGGATTTGTTCAAGCTGGGACCAACGGCTTCTGTCGACATGTACGTTTATTTTTTATCTCGACTTCGACATAAGCATGACAATTTTTTAGTAATTTTAGACCAAGGGACTGGGACTTTGCCTTTTTGTCGAAATAGGCAGCCTGTTGATGTTGATATAAGTGGGTAGGACTGTAGTAATAATGATGATGATGAAAACAGTATCTATAATAATGATGATAACAATGTGAAGTTTTTCCATGGTGCTGAAAAGTAGGAGTCTCTCAGTCACATGGTAATAAAAGGTACAGACTGATATATACTAATATCCATGAAATCAGAACACACTCAGCAGTTGGATGCTTTTTGTTAGAAAAAAACTTCAATAAAGCCATAAATGGAACAGCATAAATTTGGTCAAATTATGTCATGTGCTGTCATACATTGAAAAAGCACATAGCTACTCATTATTTGGGTGAATTTCTTTCAACTTTGCCAAATGTTTATGTACCATAATTTGGTGTGTATAACGCACGCCAATGTTTGACATTTTAAAATCTTTATAATTTTGCCCCATTTTTATAGTTTAACAACAGTCAGCCATTTTGGATAGAGAATGAAAAAATGGCAACATTTAAAGTACAGTATATCTTTTAATTATATTAATTGCCCTTAATATGGCGTTTGTAAAGTTTGTCTTGTTGATGGAGTTAAACCTATTGCATCAAATCCCTCAAATTTGTCTTCGTTATCACTTTCTTAAAGTTGAAAGTTCAGATACAGTATTTATACTTATTTGGATTATCATGACATCGCTAAAATGTATCTCCATGTTCCAGCTATAATTTACCAAGACAATGCTCTGTAATGATGTTTGACACTTCAAGATTTAGCTGGCACCAATATTTACCTTCAAAAACACCATGCTGAGTCCTGTAAAGATTGCTCACTGTACTGTAACTAAGAGGTATCAAATACTGTGGTTTAAAATAAGAAAACAAAGAACCAAGTTTATTTCTAAAGACAAGTAAATAAATGGCAGATTTACCAGTACCTAGACAAAGCAAAGAGACTTCTGGTATGTTTAGCATATCAAAGCTTTAGCTGGCACCGATTACCTTGACAGGCAATGCTGAGTCAACAAAGCACTGTCCACCTTTAAAAACACCATGCTGTCAGTTCTAACAAAGAACCAAGCTTCTTTCCCAAAATAAAGTAAATACATTTCATATTTACCTAGGCAAATGCATTCTAACTATGTTAGCGTAGCTGTGGTGCTGATACCATGAAATGACTTAACTGAATCAATGAAGCCTTAATCACCATATAGTCGCAAAGATGTATCAAATACTAAGATTTAAGATGACAAATAGAAATAAGAACCAACTTTATTTTCCAAAGAAGAAAAGAAAATGTTTTCTGACTTTATACATTTGATTCTTGATGCATCAGTATTACCTTAACATACTAAATGTAGTCACCAAAAAATATGTCCCCTAAATTTGCCTCTGATGAGAACATTAACACTGCTTGAATTCAAAATATTATATTTGAATTCAACCAAGAATAAATGAAGAAAAAATGCATTTTTATCCACAGTTGTGGAATACTCAACATTTACAGTACAGGTACAGTAATCACCATATTTGTTCTGCTGCAATGTGGTACTTTGGACAGCTTTAGAGCAGCAAACTACCAGCCATTATGTACATGTACTTCCAGTCATGGCATAGAGGAAAATGCTAGTGTTGTGAAATGAAATGAATTTATTAACGTAAGCAGATAAATAAAAAAAATACTCTCAAGGTTTGTAAGCATTTTTTTATTTAAGGCTAATACTTGTAAAGTACATCTGTTAATTCAGACTTACTCCTTCAACTTGGACATATGTTTGCCTACAGCTGTTAATTCAGACTTACACCTTCAACTTGGACATGTTTAGCTACAGCTATTAATTCAGACTTACACCTTCAACTTGGACATATGTTTAGCTACAGCTGTTAATTCAGACTTACACCTTCAACTTGGACATGTTTAGCTACAGCAGTTAATTCAGACTTACACCTTCAACTTGGACATATGTTTAGCTACAGCTGTTAATTCAGACTTACACCTTCAACCTGGACATATGTTTAGCTACAGCTGTTAATTCAGACTTACACCTTCAACTTGGACATATGTTTAGCTACAGCTGTTAATTCAGACCTACACATTCAACCTGGACATATGTTTAGCTACAGCTGTTAATTCAGACATACACCTTGAACTTGGACATATGTTTAGCTACAGCTGTTAATTCAGACTTAACACCTTCGACCTGGACATATGTTTAGCTTCAGCTGTTAATTCAGACTTACACCTTCAACCTGGACATATGTTTAGCTACAGCTGTTAATTCAGACTTAACACCTTCAACTTGGACATATGTTTAGCTACAGCTGTTAATTCAGACTTACACCTTCAATCTGGACATATGTTTAGCTACAGCAGTTAATTCAGACTTACACCTTCAACTTGGACATATGTTTAGCTACAGCTGTTAATTCAGACTTACATCTTCAACCTGGACATATGTTTAGCTACATTTGTTAATTCAGACTTACACCTTCAACTTGGACATGTGTTTACCTACAGCTGTTAATTCAGACTTACACCTTCAACCTGGACATATGTTTAGCTACAGCAGTTAATTCAGACTTACACCTTCAACTTGGACATATGTTTAGCTACAGCTGTTAATTCAGACTTACATCTTCAACCTGGACATATGTTTAGCTACAGTTGTTAATTCAGACTTACACCTTCAACTTGGACATATGTTTAGCTACAGCTGTTAATTCAGACTTAACACCTTCAACTTGGACATATGTTTAGCTACAGCAGTTAATTCAGACTTACACCTTCAACTTGGACATATGTTTACCTACAGCTGTTAATTCAGACTTACACCTTCAACCTGGACATATGTTTAGCTACAGCAGTTAATTCAGACTTACACCTTCAACTTGGACATATGTTTAGCTACAGCTGTTAATTCAGACTTACATCTTCAACCTGGACATATGTTTAGCTACAGTTGTTAATTCAGACTTACACCTTCAACTTGGACATATGTTTAGCTACAGCTGTTAATTCAGACTTAACACCTTCAACTTGGACATATGTTTAGCTACAGCTGTTAATTCAGACTTACACCTTCAACTTGGACATATGTTTACCTACAGCTGTTAATTCAGACTTACACCTTCAACCTGGACATATGTTTAGCTACAGCAGTTAATTCAGACTTACACCTTCAACTTGAACATATGTTTAGCTACAGCTGTTAATTCAGACTTACATCTTCAGCCTGGACATATGTTTAGCTACAGTTGTTAATTCAGACTTACAACTTCAACTTGGACGTATGTTTAGTTACAGCTGTTAATTCAGACTTACACCTTCAACCTGGACATATGTTTAGCTACAGCTGTTAATTCAGACTTACACCTTCAACCTGGACATATGTTTAGCTATAGCTGTTAATTCAGACTTACACCTTCAACTTGGACATATGTTTAGCGACAGCTGTTAATTCAGACTTACACATTCAACCTGGACATATGTTTAAGTACATCGGTTAATTCAGACTTACACCTTCAACCTGGACATATGTTTAGGTACATCTGTTAATTCAGACTTACACCTTCAACTTGGACATATGTTTAGCTACATTGGTTAATTCAGACTTATATTATTAGAGAAGTATATTTAGAGATATTTACTAAAGTTAGTTTGCTACTTCATGCATAGTACTATATTTTTTATCCTGTATGACACTGTGTATGAGTTTTCTGCCAAATTCTGGCACATATATTTGTAATTATGGGCTTGAAATGACTGTATCTTAGTACCTCACTAGAAAAACTGAAAGATATTCTAATTTAGTTAGATAATGAATTGTGATTATTTAACATAGATAATGCATTGTGACTATTTAAAACAGATAAATTATGCATTGTGACTATTTAAAACAGATAATGCATTGTAACTATTTAACACAGTTAATGCATTGTGACTGTATTTAACAAGGATAATGCATTATGAGTGTATTTAATTCCGATAATGCATTGTGACTATTTAACATGGATAATGCACTGTGACTATTTAACATAGATAATGCATTGTGGATTTTTTAACTCAGATAATGCATTGTGACTATTTAACAAAGATAATATATTGTAACTATAGACCTTTTCAGTAACCTAGTTATCTCCCCTTGTATTAGGTATTTAAGCCGCTGGACAAGAATAACTGCTATCATCACTAATGAATCTGTCTTTTCCAGGTGTTTTGTATTTAGTTACGTTAATCATGATGCATAAGTGATTTCTGGCTCCTCTCACAGTATACAATTACTATTACGGAAAGGACTGGGGAACTACATATGTATACAGCGACCAAATTATGAAAATCTCTCTCTCTCTCTCTCTCTCTATATATATATATATACACACACACAAAAATGCTGGTCTCATCACTCTTGGAAAATAATTACTAGACCGAAACCGTAGAACCGTCACAACACATAATTTTATACAACTATTATACTTTACAGTTTTTTCTTTTTTGTACGCAAATAAACAAAGTAAATAAAAAAATGTAATGCAAATTAAAATATATAAAATGGTCATTCCTAACACAAACACAGTTTTACATGATTAAAACAATATAGCATACACAGATAACACACACAATAAAATAGATTGATCCTTGGTCAAGATCACTAAAGTTTAGGGACCGTAATATAGAACCTGTCACAAGACCTAGTGTCTGAGGAAGGAAGTATGTCATAAAGAAATATACCAGGAAGGAAAACAAAGGGACCAGCTCCAGGGAATTGTGAGTACGACACATCATAAAATAATAAAATAGCAATGAGAAACCCCTGAACAAGAATAATAAATACTTTGTTTCTTCAAAATTCTTTTTGATTTTTTACAGAAAAACAAACACCCACACTATGGGTGATACGGAAACTCTTTAAAGCCTTCAAAGTGTCCACAAATAAAACAGTATACAGTCCACTGTTTGTAAAATGACTCTCATAAACAGTCCAGCTATTGTGGGACATGATCAGTGGATTATAGATAGGTATGACAAAAATACGCAGTGAAAAAATGGAATGCAATGGAAATAAAATAAGCAGTAGAAGCTATTTTTATTTTTTATGTTTTCGTTGAAAAAAATCAAAAGAAGTTTTTTAATCATCAGATGCATACATATCTGTTTGAACTGTTCAGGAGAAAATAGAATCAATTTTCAAAATTGACGATATTAATTCTATGAAATGTGCTCTCTTGAGAAAGTATGCAATCATCGTAAGCAGTTGGAAACTTACATTAAATAATGTTCATTGCCAAATTTTTGGATAGTATATAAAGCTTAACGCAATGGAAATAAAGTATGCAGTGGAAATTGTATATTTTTGATTGGATTTGATTAAGGAAGGTTAACAAGGATTTCATCATCAGGTACAAATTCTAAGCATTTTGCATAATATAGAACATCATCATGAATGAAGGTTCATAATTGACTTAAATAAAATGCTACTTTCAACATTCAGTTTAACTGTAATTGTTTTTTTTGTTTTAAATGTTGTTATTGTTGTTGATTTGCCGAGGAATTGTGTGTTCCCTATTTGTTATTCCAAAATTATCTTCTTCATTTTGTAAAATCTTTCAATTGCAAGTACCGTATATACTCGCATATAAGCCAAATAATTTAGGAAAAAAGAAAGGCCTGGAAGAAGGGGGAGTGAGGGGTTGGCTTATCCGCTGGCCAATGTCTAAACTTGACAGTTTTTAGGTCTTTTTGTTGACTACTGTAATGGTTGTAAATCTTGTGATACAAAACAATAATTTATTCCATATCCAAAGACATAGGCATGTAAAAAAAACCCAGTAACTTTTAGTGACCCGTAAATTATTAAACTGTTATAAAGTACTATGATTATTCTTGTTATTATTTTGCATGTGCTTATTTTCTGACTTCTCCAACACGAAGTTAAATAAAGGTAAATACAGACTTCATAATTCGTGGGCCGTTTAAGTATACCAGGAGAGCATGCTGAACTATAATGTACAGTACTTACACAGTGGGGTGGCAGGTGGTCTAAAGTGCTTTCCATTACAGATCACTGCCATCTCACCTCTGTCTGTGTGGGTTTGAGTCTCGGGCTTGGCCAATATGGATATGTGAGAAAGCTTTCCGGTAGCTTCTCGTGGGTCAGTGGTTCTTTCTGGGGTTTTCCTGGGTTCTTCCTCCACCATTAATACTGGCCGCCATGTATAGCCAATCTTGTGGTGAAAAATGGCGTTAAACCCTATAACAGCAACAACAACTTACACAGTGCAAAGCGTGCATAGCGTCACTTAAATCCTTACTTTTTCCCAAACATATTAGATGCAGATTTTGCTTTATTCATTGTTTTGACCAAATTGCATTCTTCTAGATAACATTTCAGCCGGTCCTTAATAGCTCTTTCATTTAGGTTAAATCACGCGCTCACAAGTTACTCATTTTCAATGATATGAGCGATCCTACAAATTGAGGTAATATTTTTATAAAGGTACGCATGTTTAATTTTACGAGACTCATAACCATCATAATTCACATGTTCACAAAGAGTGGTAATAATAAAGGCTAAAATTCTCACAGAGACCAACTAAGATCAACATCAATCAGTTTTAGTTTTGTGTTTTAGCTGACCAAACATCATAACTTTCCACACAATGGAAAGCTTGATGTTTCTGCATATCCTGTGTTGATAGTCGGCAAATTTGTCTTTCATTTGTTACAACATTTGCAGTGATCATTCTTGGGATTGAAATTAGTTGTGGACAGGGGGCCCCGAGTGTCCGAGTAGTCTAAAGCGCTCTCCGTTACGGTACACTGCCATCTCACCTCTGTCTGCGTGGGTTCGAGTCTTGGATTCGGCTGATGTGGGTATGTGAGAAAGCTTGCCAGTAACTTCTCGTGGGTCAGTGGTTCTTTCCCAGGTTTTCCCATGTTCTTCCTCCACCATTAATACTGGCCGCCATGTATAGCCTATCGTGTGCTGAAAAATGGCGTTAAACCCTACAACAACAACAACAAAGTTGTAGACAATTTATTGTTGTGGTTTATTTTTTTTCTTCTGGTTTATACTTTTAATTTTGTATTATTGTAGAAGTAAAAAAAATCATTAATTTACGTGAATAATGTTTAAACTTAACATTTTATTTAGTGAAGAAGTGAATTCTTTATAGTAAAGTAATTATTTCATCACAACAATAATTCACATGTGATACAACAGAACATGTAGAACTTTTCTTGTTTAGAAGAAATGAAAATCGAAAACATAATGTAATAATTGGGAGTTCTATGTAAAAATCGGAAGATATTATGAAATCAGGACGTTGGCATGGAGCAATCCCAAAAATCAGGAGTTTTTTTTCCCCTCCCAGTGTGAAAGTTGACAGGTATTGTGTAAGGTCACTTACATCAAAGCAAACTACAAGTCAGCTTTTACGATATAGGCACAATTTTCGAAGCATTATTTCCAAACCTTTATTATTGTATTTTGGAGATATCTTTAAAGTTCAGTGCAATTTTGCCCATGATTCGACTCCAATGGATGTACTTTTAATTCAGCGATTAATCAAACCTACAATGTACATGTGGTGGCACCATTATGTAAATAAGTTCAGTAGCCTAATTGCAAGCGTTGAATTGAACTGTATTGTTTGTTCGTTGTGTTGTCCTACTGGGATTATATTTTAATGAGTTAGGTATTTCAGAGCAAAGTAAAAACATAATTACCGGTGCACTGATATAAAATGTCCAATGCAATAATGCATAAATAAACAATAATTGAGTCAAAAGTGAGAGGTAATGTTACAGCAACTTGCAATTGCTAAATTCTTGTCATTGTTCAATCAAATTATACACAATTCTAAATTAGGCAGAAACAATAAGAAAACAGAAAATTAAATTACTTTATACCATTTCTTTTTAATAATCATGCATGCCAACCTCGAGATAAGTATACATGCATTGTTTTAAATATTAGTTTGCCTAAATAAATGCATTTAGAACTTACCTCATGCATCTTGAGATGTCTCAGAGTTGTAGGTCGGCTTATATGCTGGTCATGCACTTTTAGTGTTTATACCTGTTCAGTTTGGGGGTCGGCTTATAAGCGAGTATATACGATATCTGCAGGTTATCCACATACCCATTGATATATGATTTCATCAATTGTGCCTAACAATTATTCCTTAATTACTTTATTGTGCATTTATCTAGGGCGTTTAATTGGAAAGTTTGTCCATAGCACAAAATGTAATTTCATTCACTTTATTCTGTTTTGCAATGAGTAAATGTGAACCAGCGGCAATACCTACTGAAAATGCTTCTAGCACAACCTCCATACACAAAAGAGCTCAAAAATAAATGGCAGATAATGAGGTTACCGAGAGAGGCTATATCTAACACATAATGCAGTGTAACTGTTTTTAACACAGATAATATATTGTGACTATTTTTAACACCCATAATGCAGTGTGACAGTATTTAACAGAGATGGTACATTGTGACTTTATTTAACAGAGATAATGCATTGTTACCGTGTTTAACACAGACAATAATAATTTGCCACAAAGAATGCAGTCTCAACATCTAGAGAACAGTTCAGTTAAAAATAAATGAAAAAAGTATGCTTTATTATCGTACCTAATGGTGATGGGGATTTTCCATGTTGTCATTCCTTATATCTGGATGAAGATGTGTCATGTATACTCATTTATAATAGGTTGAGACAACTGCAAACACATAGATCCTGATCTGCCATTCTATGTCATAGCTACCAAATGTCCCATTTTCCCCATATTTGTCCCATATTTTGGACCCGAATATGGGTGTACATTTTCTTGTAAAAGAATCCAGTTTTTAATTAAAAAAATTAAATGAAAAATTTCCTTGCAAATTTTTTGTTTAGAACAGTCACCCAGTTCCATTCTGAGAGTAAATGTAGCACATGTATATAGGGATATTGAGTTCTAAAATATGATTGGTTCATTCATAATTGAGGCTACCATGCCAATCTTTAACCACCATATTGGATTGTGCAAAGCAGTTGCCAGTATAACTGTATGTCATCTTTGTAATATTCGACTTCTAGTCGTGTTGAAAAGGAAAGCAGAAGATACAGAATTTTCTCATGCAAAGAAGAGAAAACAAGTGGAAGGACAATTATGCCGTCATGTTTAGATTTGTGAAATCATCTAGTAAAGGAGAAAACTTTGCATTTTGCAAATTGTGTAATAATGATTTCACTATTGAACATGGAGGTGCCCATGACATAAAACAGCATGCAAAAACTAACAAACATCAATTTTCTGCTTCATCATCAACAACACAGCCTGAACTTTTGACATTTCTAAATACCAGAGAGAACCTTGATATAATTCAAAGTTCCTTTTACTACATTTCTTTAAAAAATGAACCTTCCTATTTCAGTTGCTAGTGTTGCTGGTCATTTATTTCAATCTTTTTCCAAAGTGTAAAATCGCAAAGGATTACTTGTGTGCTAGAATGAAAACAGTTCAGTAAGAAAATCACACAGAATTGAGACCATCAGAGAGACTTGGTAATTAGAATTGATAATGACTGAGAAGAAAACAATGTATGGAAAAGGCTCCTATAAATAGTCTGCACTCTTGCACCTTCTGAACGGACACTTGGATGGAACAGGGTGCCCATTTAGAAGTTGCAAGAGTGAAACATGTTCATCATTGACATCAAATAATTAAGTTACTGTCCTACTTTACTGATGGTTGTAGATGTTGTAAATAGTATTTTTTTTTCATAAGCAGTTAGTGTTTTTGTACTCTGGTGCTGGCAGATCAGGGTCCGTGTTTTGCTGTACTGATTACTCCAAGAGATTACATAGACCCCCGTTAGCTGGTGCATTATGGGATGGCAGATCTTGATTCATGCAGTTTATAGTTGGACTTCTAAGTAGTTATATACAGCTTATTTTAATCTTTCCTGTTGCAGATTAGAAGAGATGTTAATTCTAGGCCTGAGAACTATAGAAGGGATACCATCCTCTGTAAGGAGACTTTCTCTTTTTCTTACAATCTTGGTTTTAAACTTTGCTGATGTATATTCATAGCTTATTCTACGTATTTGTTTTCATTTTCTCCATTTGTCAAAATGGGAAATCACAGTGTATCTTGTGGATGAAAATTATTAGAGCAGATGGAAATTATTAAGCTTAAAAACATGTACGATCAGAAAAAATGACTAATCAACACTACTTTACACATTTCAAAGAAAGAATATGGAAGTGGTGTAATACAGCACTCAGACTGATCCCAAAAGAATTTGCGAACTTCATGATCATTCATTGAAAGTTAGACATTTAATGAGTAGTTGAGTGTTGAATATAAATAATTTGTAAGTATGTTTATTGTTTGTATTCTGGTTTTAATCCACATGAATTTTGCCCATTTTTGCAAAGAAATTTGACCCATTGCAGATCCAGGTTAGTAGCAAAAATAAACTTAAATTTTTCTTACAATTACACTTTTTATGCTCAGATTATGCTTTTGCCACATATTAAAAAAAATTGTGTGTATACCTCTTTTGGGGTTGGCATGTATGCCTTTGTTGAAGTCTGGTGTATACCTCTCTTGGGGTTGGCATGTATGCCTTTGTTGAAGTCCGATGTATACCTCTCTTGGGGTTGGCATGTATGCCTTTGTTGAAGTCTGGTGTATACATCTCTTGGTGTTGGCATGTATGCCATTGTTGAAGTCTGGTGTATACCTCTCTTGGGGTTTGCATGTATGCCTTTGTTGAAGTCTGGTGTATACCTCTCTTGGGGTTGGCATGTATGCCTTTGTTAAAGTCTGGTGTATACCTCTCTTGGGGTTGGCATGAGTGCCTTTGTTGAAGTCCGGTGGCTACCATAATGCTGGGCAAATTAAATTCTGGTAGCTCAGTGACTACTACATGACATCGTGACTTTTTTTATAAATATACAAAATTAATTTACAAAGGAAAATAATATTAATGACTCTGATCAAAGATAAAACAACCCTGAAGCTGAATATTAATGTGCCCATTTTGGGGTGACAGAATGTGATCATGACTTGTAGTGTTATAACTGTTAGCTAGGTCTTCAAAATTACTTAAAGAAAGTGAAATCAACTAAAGCGAAATCAAATGTCCTGATGTAACATGATGCAGTCCAGAATGTTTTTGAATGAGTTTACAATAATCCAAAGTAGTGTGTATAAATCCAAATGAACGAGCACTTCAGTAATTCCAGTGAATATCTTAAATAATTTCTCTCAGATTATATCTAAACACAACTGTAAATTATGATCACATATGGATTCCAAGGTATTGACTTCAGAACAGGAATTATTTGTTTATCAAATACGTATTTATACACATTTTCACTTGACCTAGATGTGAATCATTCCAAAGGAAAATCCAGTCTAAACAAGACTGGGCCTAGATTGTTATGAACTCAATTGCTGTGCAAACTTTCTATTTACATCTTAAAATCATGGACAAAAATTAGCTATGTTGGCATTCTGTTCGGAACTTAAATATACAAACAATAGATTCTTTGTCCTAAATAAGATGCACGTATGTTTGTTGCATATTCAAATATAAGTTTGGTCCAGCAGCAAGGAGGGTAATCTAAGGTCAATAACATCAAACCGAAGCCTCTAACCGACCGAGACTTCTCTAATTGGGTTAGCTCATATTGTTATTTTATCTTTTGACGTTTTTGTTTTCGTTTTTTATGCATACTCGTTTACCCACCTGGACACTCAGTGTTTGTCATTGCCCTTCCTGCTGCTCTAGTGTGGTGTAATTAAATCATTATATCAATAATAACACTAACCATGGAGTATCACACATCTAAACTAAATCGACAGCAACTAGAGGCAATTAAGAAATATCTGCCCATTTGTGATTCTGTCAAGCAACAACTACAAGCGCATCAGGAGTTCAGGTGGAATTTACAGAGGGTACAGGACAGTTATTTAAACCAATTATCAAACCAACAAAGAAAATTGTTACAGCAACTGAGGCAGCACGAAAAGCCGTGTTTGGATATCATGAAAGAGATAATTATGTAAAACCCGAATATGTTAGAACGATGAGATCTGTCAGTTGGATAAGGGATATATATCGCGTCACTACTGATATTCCACAAATCAGATCTGAGGAAGATGTTAATAATTTTGGCATTTTTAACCAGACAGTAGATGAATATATTAGACAAGTAATAGAGGAAAGGAGACAAAAAGAAGAAATGAAGTCGAAACTTGAAGAAGCTAAACAATCAAGGAAACAAAAAGAAGAAATTAAGTCAAGATTTATAGAGGTTGATTGAGCAAGGAAACAACAAGATGATTTAGAATCCAAAGAAATTAGACAAAGGAGGTAATTGCGTTCACTAGGTAAGAAAGAAGCAAAAGAGCCAACTGGAAGTGGTCTGAGTTATTGGGTCACTCGAGGAAGTGGTCCTATTACTCCATGTCCTAGCAACATCCTTGCCTGATGTTGATTAGAAATTCTGATTGGCAGAAAACGAGCTGACAATAATTCCCCAGAAATCATCAGTGAAGCAGCTGCTATTTGTCAGATTATTTACAGGTGGTATCATGGATATTAATGTTTATTGGTCCCTTATTGATGAAATTGCTGATGATTACTGCAGTGATTAAAGGTATACAATCAAATCAGTGACAAGAAAATAAGATGATCATACATAATGCTCAACATGGGCCGATCATGGTCAGTGTGATGAATTCGCGATTACCAACCTATAAAGTTACCTACAGAGATGGACATTGTGATGATGTTCAGGGTTTTTTTCAGAACGATGGCCCCAAAAGCAATACCGATTGCAAAGCATCTGGGAATGAAAGCTATTGATGTTGTGCGTGATAAAGGTATTGGTGTTGTTGGGGTGATGTTGCAAGTAAAGCATTCTCAGCAATCAAGGACAGACTAGCACAAATAATACCATGAAAACCTCAGCCAGTAAAATTACACAGCACTGAAGTTATGCCTGCAAATGTTAGTAAAATAATAAATCAAGCTGCAAATCAAAAATTAACAGAGTTGGCTGGTGTACCCTGTCAGAAAAAGCTAAAAGTTATAACTGCTAGTCTGATAGCAGGAATTTTGTGTTAGACGATAACAAGTATAAGATCCTGCATTTGACATGGACACACCAGTTCACAAAGATGAATCTGTGTGTGATTATCAATATTATTCTTATGATGCACATGTACCTAACGCACAAGGTAGAATTGAGTAGCAGGTTCAGGATACAAGTAGATATTTCCTGCCAGCTGAGGCATTCATTGAGATTGCAGGTAGACTTTTGAAAGCAGATGATACAGCATACAGAATTGGTGATCGAGTTGGTTTTGTTAATAATGATGTCATGGCATTTAACAGTGCCACATGTAGCATCAACTGACGAAATTTTGAATCATGCCTGGTAAACGTCAATGTTGCCACGATGATACTTGGCCTTGCAACATACAGTGATGATTACTTGAGATCAGCTGGTCTATCAATGATGTTTGCAAAGGATACAACTGATCATCCAGAGAGAAAAAAATGTAAAACTGAATGCAGCTGGAACTGAAGTTGCATCAATGAATGAAAACTTCAACTTGGTATTCACATCACGTTGATCATTGTTGAATGGCGATGAAGAGTTCTCGTATGTGATTCCACTATCACATATATTTGGATTCTGTAGAAATGTTAGAAAAGTTATATTTGGCGCTAAGCACACTGTGGTACTTGTTAGAAAAGCCACTGAAAATGATGCAATATGGCATGCTGCTGCCATTGATGCAGGTAAAGTAACATTAACAAAACTTTTGTTGTGGATGCCAGTAATGACTCCATCTCTGGCAGAAGAACAACGGTTGCTCTCTTTCATGGATCAAGGTTGTAAATCAACATTTTCATGGTTGAGAATGACCGCAGACAGTTTATAGTAATGATGCTGGGTTATTCACGTGGCAGATAGCAGCACAGCAGGGGGGTATCAGCACCATGTTATATATTCATCAAGTTTCAGGAAAATGCCATAGTAGATTCTCAAACAAGAAATCCAGTGGTGTTTGACACACTTGGGGTTAGTGATCTTTCTCTAAGAATAAATGGACACCAAGAACCTACTGAAGATATATTATTGAATTTTGAACACAATCATGTGGCACATGCTTATTGTCAGTTGATGACATTAATGGGGCATGATCAGAATGTGGATTCTGGTTTGCAAATATCTCATTGGGATTTCACAACATTATAAATGATCTATTATTTCTCACTGGAACTCTTGGATTTGTTCAGACAATCAGTCGTTGATATACATTTCCGAGCTCATGAAGCACTAGTACCTCTGCCATACCTGGTCCACCAAGTATTCCTGGGGGTTATAGAATGGTCGCTGGTATACTCTTAGACAAAACAATGCAGCTTGAAGGTGTTGGTGGACTAATGAGAATCATTGATGCCCCAGTGGAAAATATGTAACAGGATTACTCATTATCAGTAATTAAATCACTCATGATATTATAATGTTATTTTTACTCTGACTCCTGGTCATATTAAAAGCTACAATCAATATCATAAAAGAATTTGAGAATAAAAATATTACTGAAAACAGCACAGATTGTAGTGGTCAAAATAACCTATCACTGACTGAACGTCAACTCAAGCACTTCAATGATGCCAAACAATCAAAGACCGGCATACGACAATCTGTCTGTGTGTGCCATTAAAGACTGAACCAAGATGCTTGGTATATTTCCTCTTCTCACAGCTATACCAGCATTGATAGCCACTGCAGCTCCAGCTGTTGCAAAAGCAGCTGCACTTGGTGCTGTTGGAACTGCTGCTGGGATAGCATTACAGAAAGCAACAGGTCACGGACTAGAAACTTCCCAAACAAAAGGGAAAGATCTAAGATTGTCAGGAACCCCTCATTCTTGTTATGGTCAATCCACAGGGAAAGATCTAGGACCCTTAAAGTACCTCCTGGATTTTTAATTGTGTCAGTACCTGTTAATTGGGTTTATCTACGATGTCATAATCCACTATTATCACTGATACATTTTAGACTTACTGACCAGTACAGACACCTGCTTGATTTAAGAAATTAAATTTTTGACAATAAGTTTGTATGAGTGATCCTGACCTGACTGACTTTTTTAAATCTCCTAAAAAATAAATCAGAATGAAAATAAAAATATTTCTGAATCAGAATTAATACTATATTTTGAATATGAATCAAAATAAATATTACGTGGGCTATTATTCAGTCTTTTCACTTTCACTATCCCCCTTGACAAAGTCAGTGACACTGTCACCACTTTCACTCTCTGGTTGTTTATAATCAGATATAAATTTCTAATTCTGAATAAATATTATAATCTGAATAAATCAGAATCAGAATAAAAATAAAAATATTTCTAAATCAAAATAAAAGTATTTCTAAATCAGAATCAGAATAAAAATAAAAATATTTCTAAATTTGAATAAAAATAAAAATATTCCTGAGTCAGAATAAAAATAACAAAAATATTTCTGAATTGGAATAAAAATAAAAATATTTCTGAATCAGAATAAAAATAAAAATGTTTCTGAGTCTGACGGAATAAAAATAAAATTAAAATATTTCTGAATCGGAATAAAAATAAAAATATTTCTGAATCAGTATAAAAATAAAACTATTTCTGAATCAGTATAAAAAGAAATAAACAGTAGGAATGATGAGCTATTACCGTTCCATGGAGTCCCTTCATTTGCCAGTATTTGCCGTTTTATAGGGTCCCATTGGCATTGGCCAGTATTTGCCATTGAGGCTTCATTTTTCTGGCTGACAGTTCTTTTTATTGGGTACCCATCATGAGGCTTTTTTCTTATCTGGCTGATATTCTTTCTGAATGTCCTTGTATGGGGCACCCTTCTTGAGGTTGAGAACTCATCACTGCTACTGTTTATTTTTGGGGGGCTCCAGTTTTCAAATTTTATGCATAGACACTACCCCCTGATGAATCACTAAGTGTGAAACAAAATTTTAGAGATTCAGAGGGTTGTCTAAGTGAACTATAATTTTTACATTTCATGCATAGACACTACCCCTTGTGAACACCTAGAATACCAAATGATATTCTAGCAGGTCCAGAGGGTGATCTAAGCAAACTATGTTCTCGTGTTTTCAAATAATTTTTCAAGTTTGTGCACACCTCCCCCCACATCAGACCCTGGGGAGTGCAAAACAGCACCCACCACATTGTTCGACATGGTCAGAAGGTGTTCCAGGACCACAATAATTATATCCAGGAAGATGTTTTTCTCCTGGGTATTTAACCCATGGAGTTCCTGGTACTTTTCCCAGTGAAGCAGTGATATCCCTGCCTGTCTTCGTACAAGACGAAATAAATCTGTATTTGCTTGTACTGCTTTTCACACACTTTACTGTAAGTGCACGCTTTTTATTTTTTGTTATTATTGTTGCTAATCCACTGGTGTGGTTGGATGCTCTGTATCACACACAATATAAATTCATATTATTTATTATATATTCCTACAACATGGATATCATTGACTTCTCGGTGACACGAAAGCAAGAGCCGATCAGGCATCATGCAGCGCTACTAAATTCTATCAGAGCAATTATCATATGCCCATCTGGGTCTGGTAACATGCAATTGTTGCTTAATATGATAATGAGATGATGCAGGTGGAATAAGTTGTATTTATTGGCACCATCTGTAGATGATCAGTGATGCTACGATGTGCTTAAAGATTTTAATGAAGAAGCAAAGTCATCGAATGAAGATGGTAATGATATTATTGATTTTATTATTGATGTTGATGAAGCTCCATCTGTAGATGATCTTGATGAATTTATTAATAATCTCGTAGTATACGATGATGTGATACTGAACAATCAAATCCAGCTTGGATATTTTCTTGAGGCAGACACGAAAAAACCAATATTTTATATGTTACTCAGTGATATACACAAATACCTAAAGTGACCACAGATAAATGCCATCTTCTGGTTGTCTTGAATAGTGTTGATACCCACATGAAAAGAAACATCCATCAGACTTGGTTTTTCAGGAGACATGGATATGATTAAGTTTAAAAACTTCTTCTTCCTCATGGATTTATCATGATAAATTTACATGATCCTCGGTCACGATATCACATTGAGTGTCCAGATGGGTAAACAAGCATGCATAAAAAACAAACACATATGTCAAAAGACAAAATAACAAAATGAGCTAACCCAATTATAGAGAAGTTTCGTTCGGTTAGAGGCTTCGGTTTGACATTATTCACCTTGTATTTTCATTTTTCCTAGGAAGCTTTATTTTCGCAAAATAACCCCTCTAAAAAAACTTGTAGGATTTGCCCTCCATGCTGCTGGTCCAACAACATAGACCCTGTTCTACTGACACATTATACAGTGACAGATTTGGATATATGTTATTTAAAGTTGAATCCAACTTGTATGCAAGTATGTATAGTATGTATCTGTAAATTTAAACAGCACGTCAGCACATTTCTGGCTCTGTAGTGCAGACTGAAAAGAAAAGAAAAATGTAAAAATTGCAAAAATACTATATGAAGATAAATCCTTCAGAATAAACTTAAGTATTGAGTCCTTCAAGATAAATCCTTCCAAATAACCTTAAGTATAGAGTCCTGCAAGATAAATCCTTCCAAATAACCTTAAGTGTTGAGTCCTTCAAGATAAAAGTATAGAGTCCTGCAAGATAAATCCTTCCAAATAACCTTAAGTACAGAGTCCTGCAATATCAAATATGAAGGAATGAAACTGTTGTGCCTAGGGCCGCTATTTAACTTGCAAATATACTTTTCAGAGATGGAACAGACTTTCAAGGCATCAAGATCTTATTTCTGTATTTGGAAATTCAGAAAAAGTGAAAAATATGGTGGAAAACAATCTACTTTACTTGGACGAGAGGTAAGATGAAATTGACATAAATTTATCATCAGATCTCACTAGATGATAGCCATGATTTCTAAAAACAATTATCTTTAGAAACAGTAAATTTCCAAATTTTTTGTGCTAGTGACAGTTACAAGAGGCTGCATATTATGTCGCCAATGTCAGGGTATCCATCATTTGTGGATACACCGTAACTAATTTTTGTTTATTTACCCAGAAGTGCTGAGCCAGTTTGGATTAGTTTTGCCAGAAATGTTTCTTGCAGAATCTTCTATATAAATTGTGTTCAGAGTGGCTTCCATAGCAACCCGATCAATATGATATTTACTTTAGAACTTCTGGGGCACTTTTAATTAAACTTTATCAACGCATATCTTAGATGTGTAGAGATTGTTTCCCTTGAGATTTATTACAAAAAACCTATATGTCTTACCTTTGAAGAGGAGTGGAAAATGACAACGTTCTGATTACACATGATTTAATTTGGTGGTTAAATCTGTCATTCAGTCTCTGCTTTGATTATGATATTGGCACAAAAAGCACAAACTGGTAATGAAGATATTCTCTAGAACTCATTTCAAATATCTTTTCTATGAGAAAGTTTTTTGGAATATTGGTAATGATGGCATTCCGCTGGTTTGCTTGCAAATGAAAATGTTGAAAGATAGCTTTCATATGAGTGCTAGTTACATGCAGAGTCACTGATAACATGTAGAAACACAACGTTCTCCACTACGCAAGTACAAGTATGGATGTACATCAGCCTTTTGGTACTTGACATCCAATGGTGAAGACCTTGATTATAAATCTGCAAGCCGGAAATTGGATGAATATTTTGTTCCTCAAGTAAACATCTGATTTAGGCAAATGGAGGAAGAGAGTTCCAAAAGCTCATTGCATGATTGAGACAAAGTGAAACATGTAACTTTCAAAGGAAAGAAAGAGGAACATGTCACAGACCAGCTTATTGGCAAGTACTTGTTCCACAACCTAAGGCGCACTTTCTTGGACAAATGGACAACGTTGATAGTGAAATAACTCATAGAAATGCTAAAGCTCCTGAAGCTGCAGAAAGACAGGCCACATCAATCTAAAACACAAAGCAGTCAAGTACTTGCTGTTCAAAATGGAACAAAAAGGAAAAATGCAAATTAGATGAGATCTGCTGGAAATGTGCTATGTGAGAACATGATGGCAGAGATATAGAATTCCATTGATAGGGACCACATAAAGGTGGAACTGAGAACAAAAGTATGGTGACCCAAAATGGATAAAGAATTATTTGGTTGTTTTTTAGTGGCACTTTCAACACTTAATTGGCTACATCATGCCATGAAAATAAGAGCTAAGTGGTTTTCACCAAAGACACTGAAGCAGGCAACCTGGACTGGTTAGGAAGGCAGGCAACCTGGACTGGCCAGGAAGAGTATCAAAGATGTGTTCCTTTGGTCACAAGTCCAGCACACTACCAATTGAGATAATGTAGCTATCTCAGGAAACAGTGATGCAGGAGTTATGTCCTTGCTAAAACCATGGAGGAAAACTGCCTCATCAAGCATGGTGAGATCTCAGGATGAATCTGATGAGTCCATTTCCATCTGTAGAAAATCTGCTTGTGGTAGTAGCATAGCCAATATATCAAGGTTGATGGACTTCCAGCAATGGGAAACATTGTAGTCAAGTCAGAGGACATGTTTGATAGATATGTCCTGCTCATCTCAGTTTGGAACCAAAATGAAATTGGATTCCTTTCAGAAGATCTCAGATAATTTCTCATCAGTAGGGTGGTTAAAAAGAAAACATCCCCTTTACGGTAACAAGCAAATAGAAATGTGGGGAGGCAAGTAGAACAGTATTAAAGTCAGTTAGGGTGTCCCATAGGGTGGGTTTTGGTTGGAAAAGAGAACTGCTAAAGATTATAAAAATATATAAATATAGTCCACATTTTAAAACAGGAATATGCCTTGCAGAATTGATATTCATACCCTTAACTGAAATGTTACAGTAGAGGTGTTGCCATGTGGTAAATGAAATGTTACAGTAGAGGTGTTGCCATGTGGTAAATTAAATAAAAAGGTTTAGAAAACAATGTTAAATGGAAGACATATATCAACAATTGAAAACACACATGGAAAAATGATATTTTTGTTGGGGACAAAGTTTTGTTGCAAGAGAAATAAAAAAAGACTATTAAGTGGTCCAATATTTATAAGTGTAGACAGTAAACAAGATGCTGAAAAGAAAATTCATTGTCTGTATAGTGTTTATTACAAATGGAATTCAGTGTAAGTATATTGTTTATTACAAGTGGAATTCAGTGTCTGTATTGTATCTATTACAAATATAATTCAGTGGCAGTATGGTGTCTATCATGAATGGAATTTAGTGGCAGTATGGTGTCTGTTATGAATGGAATTCAGCTCCTTTGAAGAAGTATTGCAGTGCAAAGTCTAACACAGAGAGGCATGATGGGAAGAGCTTGCAATACATGAGATGGTGCCAAGTCTAACACAGAGAGGCATGATGGGAAGAGTAAATGTTTAGGTCAGCATCATTAAATGTAGCTGAAAGTACCTAATTTGTTTTTAAATACTTCATGAGAAATGAATTAGGTACTGACTGCTCTGGTGGCCAAAGTGGTTAGAACATCTGCCTTGGATATGGGAGGTCACTGGTTCAAGATTCGGTCAAGTTATACCAAAGACGTATAAAAATGGTACTAGCATATGCCTTGCATGGTGCTCAGCATTAAGAGGTTAGTGACAGGACTGTTCAGCCTGGTGTCAGGGTAATGTGACTGGGTGGGACATGATGCTGCATGTCTTCGGCATGATGCCTCACCATTAGACATAACTATAAACTGCCACACAGCAGATATAATAGTGTTATGAATGAAAAAATGTTTAAAGCTTCATTAAAAATCACAATAGGCCAGCCAGTCCTAACACTAACCTCTTAATGCTGAGCACCAATTGAGGCAGCTGCTAGTACCATTTTTATAAGTCTTTGACAAAGCAGGGGTTTAAACCTGCAACCTCCCACATCCAAAGTGAATCCTTTAACCACTTATGCCACTGGAGCAGTACAACAAAAGTAGTGCTGATCTTACATCCATTATTGCCACCATGATGACTATCTTCAAAATATTGATCTTGCTACTCCTGCTGGATGGGTGGTTGTATTAGCACCAAATGACTTCTTACAATGTAATGTTGGTCCTAAATGCCAATCATGCTTAATGTATTGCTACCATGGTGGCCATCTTGGAAATTATGTTATAGCTCAAAATATCAGGTGGTTTCAACACACAGCACTTAAAAGGAAGAAACTCTTTAAGTTGGATTCCTGGAAAGGAAGAAGTTGTATTCCTGGAAATTAAGAAGTTGAATTCCTGGAAAACCTTTTTGGCCAGTCCTTTGCTAGGTTCTAATATCTGAAATTACAAAACACTGCCTCAGAAAGATCTCAGCAGTACTTTTATCATATCTGCACATTTCTGTGCAAATTTGCCTGGTTTTTTTTTTTTTTGGTATTCTCTTTTTTACTAGTCCAGGAAATGTTTACTTTGTGCATTATTTTGATATGTGCACCATAAGACAGAACACTTTGTTATGATGATGGCCATTGTTTTGTCCATTTTCCTGTTCTGTGCACAACTCATTTGTCTGCTGTCAACATTTACCATACTTATTTTGCATTAAGGAAAGGAGCAATTTATCAGTTTTTGACCGGAAAGGTGAAAGGTCAGTGTCACAGGGTGTGAACAAATTGTTTCAATACAATATCTTTACATGTATACCAGATACCTGGACCAAACTTTGCAAATGGTTTGCATTCAAGACAAGGTCAAGGTTAAATGGTCATGGTCACAGTGGCTCTAAGAAGATAAATGGCTTCTGCGCAAATCTTGAGCTCTGTATCACTTAATTTAACCATATTTTATGGATGACATGCATTTGAGGCAAGGAAGACACCATTCATCTCAGGGTAAAATATCAGAGGTGCTGAAAGATGGAGAAAATAAAACAAGTTTTGTACCACATGCCTTGACAATACTTTGTAGAGGCAGGCTTGCGTTTGAGACAGGCAAGATGCCTGTTGATTTGGGCTTTTAAATGTCAAGGTAAGAGGGATCCAGGGATATCCATTTCCACAAAATAGCTTGAATCCTATGCTAGAAAGTATGACCAAAACTTTGTGGATGGTTTGCATTTGATACCAGAAAGACACCTATCAGTTTTGAGGTCAAAGGTTGATGTCACTTTTACTGCAAGAAAATTTTTGGTGTATGGCTTGCATTTAATAAGAGGTTGATTTTAGATGGAAAAGGTCAAGTATCCAACCAGTGAAAGAGGATTTTACATTGAGATATAATAATATTATTTACAATATAGCAGGTCATTTGTGGTGCAAAGTTTTCAAAGCAGCAGCTGTAAACTGTGTTCTTGGTTTGGAAAGTGGAAATTCAGTGTAAAATTTCTGTCTGCTGATTCGTTACTCTGTCTCATAGGTTTACCTACTTTTTGAATTTTAGTGGTTTGAGAGCCAGTTCTCAGGGACTGATGGTGCTGGACAGTATTATAGCACACCTGTTGAATGTTCTGGAGAAAAATATCTCAGGTATTTACATGTCTTTGTTAACACTTGGACTCCCTACCCCCCCCCCCTCCAAAAGCCCCCACCAGCACCTCATCCCCAAAAACATCCATGTGCCAATGTAAATTTATTAATTTTTATGACATTCAGTTTTCATGGTTGCAGGAAAAACTACAATTTCATCATGTATTGGGGAAAGGGGTGTCTCTTGTTCCAACAGGGTTATTATTGTGTATTTGGTCTTTAATTAAATTTGTGGTTTGAAGCAATTGCAAAATAGATGAAAATTGATACTCAGCAAAAAAAGTGAATTAACAGGGCTTGAATTAAAGTAAAAATATAACACATTGGATGGCTCCATGATGTTAGGGTCAACAATGAACTATAGCTTGTGGGACAGCTTCATGACATCAGGGTCACAAGGGAATTCCCACAATATGAGGATCAACAATGAACTGTAGCTTGTGGGACAGTTTCATAACATCACTGTCACAAGGGAATTCCCACAATATGAGGATCAACAATGAACTATAGCTTGTGGGACAGCTTCATAACATCAGGGTCACAAGGGAATTCCCACAATATGAGGATCAACAATGAACTATAGCACAAGGAATGGCTCCATAATATAAAGGTAACAAGGGATAGCTGCATTACACTAGGGTCAACAATGAATTACACAAGGGATAAAATGTTGGCCACAAGGGCTTCATAAAGTGAGGATCACAAGGGGTGGATAATAATGTGAAGGTCACAGTGAATGGTTCCATAATATGAGCATCAATATAAATAATGGCTCGGTAACATGAGGGTCACAAGGGTTGGGTCCATAACTTGAGGGTCAACAAGGAATTATAGCATAAAGAATGGCTTGGTAACATGAGGGTCACAAGGGTTCGGTCCATAACATGAGGGTCAACAATGAATAATTGCACAAGGGATGGTTCCTTAATGTGAAGGTCAACAAGGAATGGTTCTGTAATATGAAGGTCACAAGAGATGGGTTGTTAACATGAGGTTCACAAGGGATGGGTTGTTAACATGAGGGTCACAAGGGATGGGTTGTTAACATGAGGGTCACAAGGGATGGGTTGTTAACATGAGGGTCACAAGGGATGGGTTGTTAACATGAGGGTCACACGGGATGGGTTGTTAACATGAGGTTCACACAGGATGGGTTGTTAACATGAGGGTCACAAGGGATGGGTTGTTAACATGAGGGTGACAGGGGATGGGTTGTTAACATGAGGGTCACATGGGATGGGTTGTTAACATGAGGGCCACAAGGGATGGGTTGTTAACATGAGGGTCACAAGGGATGGGTTGTTAACATGAGGGTCACAAGGGATGGGTTGTTAACATGAGGGTCACAAGGGATGGGTTGTTAACATGAGGGTCACAAGTGATGGGTTGTTAACATGAGGGTCACAAGGGATGGGTTGTTAACATGAGGTTCACACGGGATGGGTTGTTAACATGAGGGTCACAAGGGATGGGTTGTTAACATGAGGGTCACACAGGATGGGTTGTTAACATGAGGGTCACAAGGGATGGGTTGTTAACATGAGGTTCACACGGGATGGGTTGTTAACATGAGGTTCACACGGGATGGGTTGTTAACATGAGGGTCACAAGGCATGGGTTGTTAACATGAGGTTCACACGGGATGGGTTGTTAACATGAGGGTCACAAGGGATGGGTTGTTAACATGAGGGTCACAAGGGATGGGTTGTTAACATGAGGGTCAACAATGAATAATTGCACAAGGGATGTCTCCATAATGTGAGAGTCAACAAGGAATTGCAGGATAACATGGTCACAAGGGATGGCTCCATTAGAGCATAAGTGGTGGTTCCGTAAAGTGAGGGTCAACAATGAATTATATTGCACGGGATAGCATCATAATCTGATGGCTAACATTGAATTATATTACAAGGGATGGCTCTATAATGTGCTAAACCTGTTGTATGGAGACTGTATACTTGGAAATAAAATTGAATCATGAAGTATGAAAGTAGTTCATGTTCTTCATTCTGTTGTTGTGGGTTTAATGCCATTTTTCAGCACAAATGGGCTATACATGGCAGCCAGTATAAAAGGTGGAGAAAGTACCCTGTAAAATCCCATGAAGAACCACCAACCAACTGGAAGCGTATTGGTAAGCTTTCTCATATACCCACACTGGAAGAGTCAGAGACTCGAACCCACGCAGAGAGAGGTGAGATGGCAATGATCCGTAACTTTACCTTTCAGACCACTTGACCATATGGGGCTCCCTCTTCATTCTGTAAGATAAAAAAAGTGTACCAGTACATTACTGTCTTTTTTTCAACAGAGTAACTCATAACTGCTTAAAGTTGAATTCCCCACAAAAATATAAACTTGAGATAGTGGCATTATTCCCCCCAAAAGTATATACTTGAGATAATGGCATGATATAATTCAGTTGCTTTCCTAATGAATATTGGTGAAAATGTTTTGGATTGAGATACACAAAAGTCACCAAAATATGGGGAAATCGAGTGTGGACCTAAAACGTATGGCATATGATTTGGCATTTAAATAAAGTGAGATGTTTCCTACTACATCATTGATCACACACTAGTATCACTATGTCAGCAAATGAGCATGTTCACTGTGGAACATGCTGTACAAAGCTAACCCCAAAATAGTGCAAGTGTGGCAACAACAAAGTGTAGAGAATGTTATCTCACAATTCAAGGATTGTTATAACACAGTTTGTACCTAGCATGTTGAGTGGTCTACCTATAAAACTATAGTAGACTCAATTAAAACTCAAGACAATAATCTGAACACAGCACATGTGTACAATTTTGGGACAGAAAGTCTCAATATCAAATGCACCCACAAAAATTAGTGTAAATAATATTTTTAGACAATAACACAAGATTCATCCTGGAGGGATGCCGAGTGAACTTCCACAGAAGTACACAATACTTGGGCACACAACTATGACCACTGTCCTAAATTTTGTTTGAGAAAACAATTAAAATGTGTTCTCAATTCAGAAGTTTGGGATTAATATGTAAAGTACTGGCTGTTTATTGGGTTTTTATTTTGTGCATGGAAAAGGGAAAAAAAGCAACAAAAAGAATTTTTGAAGAAATTTTTTTTGTTGAAGTTATCTCCTTTACCTTAATGTTTTATAAATTTGAAGTTAATTTTGAAATTTTTATTTCTCCTAGAAAATTGCATGAGGATACCCAAAAGCTATTTGGAGTGTTATGAATTTCATCCAGGGACTGACAGCATCCAAGTTTGATGCATGAGACCAAACCAAATGTAGTTTCAGCTGGCCAATTTGTCATTTTTGACCTTGTTTTTTGTTCTGTCTCCTGTATTTATACCCCCACCTCTACAGAGATAGAGGTGAAGGTATACAGTAGTATCTGTCATTCTTTCTTTCTAGGACCTGTTAGCACCAGTTCTCAAGGAATTGTAATGATTCTTGGTATACAGTAGTATCTGTCTGTCTTTCTAGTACCTGTTAGCACCAGTTCTCAAGGAATTGTAATGATTCTTGGTATACAATAGTATCTGTCTGTCTTTCTAGTACCTGTTAGCACCAGTTCTCAAGGAATTGTAATGATTCTTGGTATACAATAGTATCTGTCTGTCTTTCTAGTACCTGTTAGCACCAGTTCTCAAGGAATTGTAATGATTCTTGGTATACAGTAGTATCTGTCTGTCTTTCTAGTACCTGTTAGCACCAGTTCTCAAGGAATTGTAATGATTCTTGGTATATGTTAATCATTAGAAGATGGGCAGATCAACAAATTCCTTTACAAGTTCTGTTATCTCCATTTTTGTCTTGAATTGTAGCTCGATGCTGCATATAACACAATCTCAGTATGACAACTAGTCTCAATCTCAGTATGACAACTAGTCTCAACCTCAGTATGACAACTGGTAGTCTCAGCCTCAGTAGCACAACTAGTCTCAATCTCAGTAGCACAGCTAGTCTCAATCTCAGTAGCACAACTAGTCTCAACCTCAGTAGCAGAACTAGTCTCAATCTCAGTAGCACAACTAGTCTCAATCTCAGTAGCACAACTAGTCCTACAGTTTTTACTCACCTGGCAATAAGGCCAAGTGTGTTTTTTTGTTTGATCTTCTTGTGTCACCTGACATACTCAAACAATTGCTATTTTCAGCATCTTCTAAAAAAAAAGCACCAACACGATTTGAACCAAACTTGGCACAGAGAATCTTGGCATAAAATTCTTTTGCATGGTTAGTTTAAACCATATTTATTTGAAAATCTTTGTCAAATGCAATTACAAACATACAGTTTTTTTAATACTGTCTCCCCAACAATAACAGTAAAATAGAATATCAGTGATCTCGATGCTGGTACAAATGGTTATACAGCAAATATGCATACACTTGCATACAAAGCATAACAATGAACAAGAACTAATTAATTGCAATTCAAAAGGTTGTAAATTCAGTCAGTTAATTAAATCTTTTGTTCATCATAATAAAATTTTGCACAGTTAGAAATATTTTTGTGTTATTTTCTACAGTTAACATTGGGTTGCCAAATAATAATGTTTCATTTTATAAGCGAAGAGGAGCGTGTATGTTTGAATATTTGGAACAGTCTGGAAGAAAGTGTTTTGCTTTCTTAGTGTCACCACATTAGTAATACTTATTATCAGGTACATGATTTGTATTTAAATTTAAACTGGTACATTTTGTTCATAACCTAGCATGCATGATGTGAAACATTCTATCACCATTGTAGTAGTAATATGGAGTGGGTTTTTTTTCTTCAGTTTGTACAAATAATGCTGATCCACTATCACATATAGCTGCTATTACTAACAATAGAAAATCCTTTATATAATGACTTCTCCAAAGAGATTTTGATCAAATTTGACTGAAAGTATCTTGGCATGACAATGTGTCAGATTTATACAGACGACACCAGTCTACCATTAAATATGGCCATCAAAGGCAAAGATAGAAAAACCTGTCCATCATATTGCAACTTCTCAAAAAACCTCATGACCAGTTTCAATCAAGCCATACACAGAGCTTCCTGGCATAAAGGCCTTCCAAGTCAATACAGGTAATTCTGATCCACAAACAAATGAGGCCACTGTGACTGATAATAGAAACACATTGTCATGACTTCAGAAACACTGAACAATCTGGTCAGATTTGTCAGAAAGTATCCTGGCATAAAGACTTTTCTGATTTTTTTTAAAAACAAATGCAATCAGATATGACTTTCAACACTGAAAGTGGAAAAAGTTTAAATAACTTGCCAAAATTACTGAATAAAATATGACTAGCCTTGAGATAAAGCATCCTATCATGAGAACCTTTCATGTATAATAATGCCAATCCTTCATCAGATATAGCCACCATCACTAAACACAGAAAACCTTTAAATGATGTTTCAAAACTACTGAATAGATTTGATGCAATATGACATAAAACATCCTGCCATGAAGACACTTCAGATTTGTACAGATATTGTTGATCTACTATCAGATATACTAAAATCACAATGATCTTTAACTACTTCTCAATATATAGAATTTGACCAAATGTTACAGAAAGCATGAAGATTCTTTCATCCTTACTTGGATGATGCCAGTCTGCATTTTATTAGGTGAGGAGAGGGAAATCGGGGTATATTTATGTGAGCAAAGTGCTGACCATTTCTCTAGCTTATGTGTTTTAAAAAAATCTAAACTCTTCAAAAGACTTTGAGAGAGAACAAGATGGCATATTTGCAATATGACAAACTTGTAGGTGGTAAAGTTTATGTATGTGATGAGACACAAAAGGGTCAAGTTCCATCTTCTGGATAGAAATTGGGCCAAGGCCCAGTACACCATGGGCTGAGTGGAAATAATACTTGTATTAGTTCAGTTTATAGTTTCTTACTGGTAATGACCCATCTGTGTGGAAATTTCTTAATGGAAGATATCAAGACTGGGAAAAATATTAGCTGATAACACCAAATGCATAAATAATTGTGATTTTTATCATTCTGTTATTCAGTATGATTTCTGTGGATGTCTTCAGACTTGGGCAGAGAGTGCTGATCAGTTTAATATAGTGGAATACAAAACCTTTGCATGTGTAACACTGAAAACATTTAATGCCATTAGGAACTCAAGTGGAGTAGTATATTTCGTTTAAAATGTGGTTGCAGAAATGTTAAAAGTTGAAGTTTTATCTAGTGAATTTGATAATGTTTTGTGGCTTAACGGTGTAAATATTGGTATACCTTAAAATGTTATACTAGTGTGACCCATGTGCATGTTTGTCGTAATTGAGTGATGGCACCCACCAATGTGGACTCCATTTTGGGATCCATTGGTGGTGGACTTCTCTGGGTTATCCATCAGATATCATCTTCTCTGTCGTGTCGGTTCCCACAGTGGGTGTCATTGTGAGCTGGGCATTGTACAGATAGAAATGACTACAACACTTGCTGGTCTTGGGTTTATTAACAGACAGGAAATATAGAGGATAAACCTAAAACAAACAGAATGAATGTTTAATATATGGTCAGACAAAAATGATACACAACCTGCACACTGGTATTTCAGTATGTCATCTCGCTAACATATAAATGATATCTTACCAGACACAAAGACTTGAAATGTACAAACATTACAATTCTCTTGAATTATGACTCATTACTTCATGCAAGAGTAGAATGAGTAAAGTGTTGTCCGTCAAAAGACGAGCGGAGGCGTGCCATTGGCTTTTGTTGGTTGGCAGGGAATCGATGTTTACACCCCTTCATGCACTGGGATCGATCGCTTATCACTCACTCATTCACAACAAATATGCAGATAGGTCACACAAGGTTTAATATAACATACACCTGAAAATTCATCTGCACACGTGGATAAGAGATTTTATCTATAGCTGAAATGACATTGCAAGATTAAAATCCTTTGAACCAGATGTTCATTTCTTGTTAAAAGATTTCAATGCTTATACCATACAGGAAAATGATTACGTCAAATTTGATAAAACTTAACAGTTACTTGGTAATATTGATTATGTTACTGACAGTGTACCTCCAAGCAAATCAAATATGGATACAACAGAACCCAGTCATATTGGGTATGCCTTTTTAGAATTGGGTAAATCCAAGATTAATTAGGATGCATTGAGAAACTGAAATATGAATATAGACTCTATCCATATTGTGACATTGGTATTGTTATTGTAGAATATCATTATATCTAGTATTGTCCAGGAACGACAGAGATTTGTGTAATGTTTTTACCTCTGTTTCAGTAGTTGAACCCACATGAAGAGAAATGTTTGGATGCCTTGAGAACAGAGAAATGATTTTGTTGTATCAGTTTATATTCTTTAGCAGGAAGAAAAGAAAACCAGAAGGAAAATATAAGTACTTACACTTACTGTACTTGTACTTCTTGTACTCACCTCATGTTTCATTTGTATTCATACATGTAATTTGGGCCAGTGGTCTTTATTACCGAATAAATTCTTCTATATCTGTAGTTTAGACATTACGTTATTCCTTCTGTGATTTAGGCATGATTATGTTCAAGTAATTCCTGTGAACCTATTAAATTTAACATTACTTATACACCTTTCCCTCGATAACTCGCACAAATCGGGGTCCAAAAACATCGACTGCACTATAAGTGAGGCACGAGTTATCGAGGGACCTATAATTAAAAAAAAGCCAAAACCAATAAATGGATCGATGTAAAGGCAAAAGGGTGGTTGGCAGGTTATAGTGTTGAATACTCAATTTATAATCATGCTGAGATTAACTGAATAAATATCTCTTCATAACAGTGTACTTTGTTTATTTTCCCCTCATAGAGCAACATTAATTTCAGGATAAATTACAGTATATTAGGCAACAGTGAAGTGAAGCAAGCAAAGCATATCAAAATAAATATCAGAAACTGTGATTGATGGAGTTTCGCTTTGTGATGCACTGCTTGTGGGGGGGGGGCATTTAAATTCTTTGCACATAAAGCAAACAACATGCATGTGTGTGTGTGTGTTTGATTTGAATTTTTAATGTAGCTTTTAACAAACTTTCAGTCAGTGCTACAGTGTCTGCGGTGTGGCAGTTTATAGTGTAGCACTAGGGCATCATGCCCACCCCGTCACATTATCCTAATACCAGGCCAACTAGTCCTAACGTTAACCTAACTAACAATGCTGAACATCAAGCAAGGCAGCTGCTAGTACCATTTTTTTATAAGTCTTTGGTATGACTTTGAATTCGAACCTGCAACCTCCTATGTGTAAGGTGGATGCTCTAACCACTTAGGCCACTGGAGTTTACACAAGTCATTCTCAAATGTGCAATATCTTTAAATTAGCAGCACCACCTATATGTAACTTATTCAATACTAAATTGAACATTCAGATTAGGTCCCTGTATTCATTGTCTTAATTATGTTAAAATACTAACTGTTAATTGATCCATGCTTTTCTGGACGCTTTTTGATCAGTGATGGACTATATATTTATTGGTCAGATCAGTTACGGGCTGTATAGTTGTCTATAGGTGAGAGAAGTAATTGGCTAAGTGTCTGTAGATCAGATCAGTTATAAGCTTTTTATTTATAGGTCAGATCAGTGATGGGCTATATATTTGTAGGTCAGATCAGTGATGGTTGTATATATTTGTTGGTCAGATCAGTGATGGCTGTATATTTATAGGTCAGATCAGTGATGGTCTATATATTTGTAGGTGTTAGCAGTTGTGGGCTTTATATGTTTAGGTAAGATCAGTCTTGGGTTATATATTTGTAGGTCAGATCGGTGTTGGACTATATATTTGTAGGTCAGACCAGTGATGGGCTATATATTTATAGCTTAGGTCAGTGGTGGGCTATATATTTATAGATCAGATCAGTTATGAGCTATATATTTTTAGATCAGATCAGTTGTGGACTATATTTTAAAGTCAGACTACATATAGGGCTATATATTTATAGGTCAGATCAGTGATGGGATATATATTTTATATGTCAGATCAGTGGTGGGCTATATATTTATAATTCAAATCAGTAATGGGCTATATAGTTGTGGGTCAGATCAGTGATGGGTTATATACTTGTTGGTCAGATCAGTTGTGGGCTGTATATTTGTTGGTCAGATCAGTGGTGGGCTGTATATTTGTAGGTCAGATCAGTGATGGTCCGTATATTTGTTGGTCAGATCAGTGATGGGCTATATACTTTCTTGTTGGTCAGATCAGTGATGGGCTGTATATTTGTAGGTCAGATCAGTGATGGGCTGTACATTTGTGGGTCAAATCAGTGATGGGCTATATATTTTCTTGTTGGTCAGATCAGTGATAGGCTGTATATTTGTAGGTCAGATCAGTGATGGGATATACACTTGTATATCAGATCAGTGATGGGCTGTATATTTGTAGGTCAGATCATTGATGGGCTGTATATTTGTGGGTCAAGTCAGTTGTGGGCTAGATATTTATAGGCCAGATCAGTGATGGGATATATATTTATAGATCAGACCAGTGATGGGCTATATATTTATAAGTCAGATCAGTGATGGGCTATATATTTTCTTGTTGGTCAGATCTGTGATGGGCTGTGTATTTATGGGTCAGATCAGTTGTGGGCTATATATTTATTTTCAGATCAGTGATAGGCTGTATATTTGTAGGTCAGACCAGTGATAGGCTATGTGTGAGTTAGAACAGTGATCATCTTTATATTTGTAGGTCAGATCATTGATGGGCTGTATATTTGTAGGTCAGATCAGTGATGGGCTGTAATTTTTTCGGTCAGATCAGTGATCTGCATATTATCTGGTTTTAAGAACAGTGATGGACTATATAGGTAGATCAGATTATAATAGATGGATTCAATATTTTCCCCCTCTCCATGCCACTGATTTGTTAAAATCCATTGTGCTCTGTGTGTGTAATTCCCTAACCTGTATGATAATATTATTTCTTCATATTTAAAAATACACTTAATGTTATCAAGTATTATCCTGTAGGTTCCAGGGATAGCACTTATGGTGTTTGGTGTATGTTTGCAATTCTCTTCTCTTCTCTTCTCTTCTCTTCTCTTCTCTTATCTTTTCTTTTCTTTTCTTTTCTTCCCTTCCCTTCCCAACCCTCCCCTCTTCTCTTCTCTTCTCTTCTCTTCTCTTCTCTTCTCTTCTCAACTCATTGATGGACTGTAGATTTGGCTTATTGGTCAGATTAATGATGGACTGGACATTTGGCTATTGGTCAGATTAATGATGGACTGTACATTTGGCTATTGGCCAGATAAATGATGGACTATACATTTGGCTAATTGTCAGATTAATGATGGACTGTTTATTTGGCTATTGGTCAGATCAGTTATGGATTGTATATTGGGTTATTGGTCAGATTAATGATGGTCTGTTTATTTGGCTATTGGTCATATTAAGGGTGGACTGTACATTTGGCTTTTGATCCGATTAATGATAGACTTCATATTTGCCATGCTACAAATTATATGCAAATCTGGCTCTTGTTCAATAAAACGACACACCACATTTATCCATATAATATGTGCATCTACTTTAGAAAGCATAGACCCAGATCTGCCATGGATGTTTGTACCTGCAGTTCAAAGACTGCACCACATTCACAATAAAAAAGCTGCATGCACCCAGATCTGCCATGACATTAATGGCATGCAGGTCAAAACCTACACTCCATTTGACAAGTAGTGACACTATAGACCTAGATCTGCCATAGGCCTGCAATACATTTCACAAGAAAGAACAATAGGGACCCCCATCTGCCATGCTATTATGGTCATGCAGTTAAAAGATCACACATTTCACAAGAATGAATACTGTAAACCCCAGTTTTTCTGATGCACATTATGTGAAGTTGATGTTGATTTGTGATGCACACTATTTTGATATGAATTTTACACAGATATAGGGTATGTTAACATGCACAAATTCAACAGGTTCTTTCTATAAAGAAAACAATAGAATAAAATTTCTTGTGAAAACAATGGAAAAAGCAGCTCTCTCAACTGCTTTTGGTAGATGGGGGATAAATACTTTTCTGGTCATAGTAAAGACTGTAAATTTTGTGGAAGACACATTGCAGACAGTATTGACTATAATTCTAAGAATTTTGGACCATATTTGTAGCTGTAGAATTTAGGGTTCCATGAATGGCATGCACTCACTGACATGAAAAAGGCATTCCAGGAACCAGGAAGAAAATGTCAGTTGATGTTACATTTTTTAAAGGCTAAATGCATTATTTTTTTTTACAATCTGTTACATGTATTGACTGCATTTTTGCATCTCTTCCTCACTCAGTCCTTGACCAAGATCTTTTCCAGGCAAATATGAGAATTCGGTTCAACTCAGATTTACCTCACTTAGATGAAGGCGTCTTTTGGATCAATCTTCTTGGCACTGTTATTGACAAATATGTAACAATACAGTTATGTTAACATGCACAAATTGGATATAATAATACAACCATGTTAATATGCACAAATTGGTTATAACAATGCAATCATGTTACCATGCACAAATTGGTTATAACAATAGAATCATGTTACCATGCACAAATTGGTTATAACAATAGAATCATGTTACCATGCACAAATTGGTTATAACAATAGAATCATGTTAACATGCACAAATTGGATATAACAGTGCAATCATGATAGCATGCATACATTGGTTATAATAATAATACAATCTTGTTAACAAGTACACATTGGTTATAACAATGCAATCATGTTAACATGCACACATTGGACAAGTTCTTAATATCAAGAAAAATTCAAATAAAATCTCTTGTGAAAATCTGAAGCAATAATCAGCGCATTGGACATACTTGGGTCAGGGATAATTCTTTTCTTGTTGTAATGATTCTAAATTTTGTGGAACATACACTGAAGACATTTTTTAGTATAATTCTAAGAGTTTTTCCTCATTTATAGCTGGAGGGTTTAATTCCCATGCCCTGGGATATACTCATTGACATTCAAAGAAAATAAATTCCTGGAACATTTTGTTTAGTTGGAGACAATACAATTTCAGAATAATGTTAGATTTTTGAAAGGCTGAATGCATTTTCTTAGAATCTGTTACATGTACTGATTGTATTTCTGTCCCCACTCAGTCCTTGATCAGTATCTTTTCCAGGCAGAAGTGAATATTCATTTCAACTCCGGTTTACCAGCCCTTTGTCTGCCATCTATTGGCTGAAACCTCCTTAGCATTATTACTGACAGACATAAAGCAGTACAGTTTATCTTTACATACATTAAACAATTTGGGCTATTTTGTGCAAGATAAAAGATTTATTTTGTCCATCCATCCATGTGTATATCTTCCTTGTCTGGGTTATAATTCCTAAACTGTTTACCTGTGGACATCAAACTTACCGTGTGGGTTTATCTGGGAGCAAATATGTTGTTATGCACCAAAACTGGCTCATTTTGGCCTTATTTCTATGATTTTTTAAAAATTTTTTTAAAATAAAAATTATCTTTTGAGTTTAATACAAGCACCTATCCACTTATTCCCAGCAAACTTACACTGACGGACTAGTGCGTCATGGCATAGGTGTATGTTATGCACCTGGAATCCTGTGGCCTATATTCTATGATATACTCAACATACCTGGAATCCTGTGGCCTATATTCTATGATATACTCAACATACCTGGAATCCTGTGGCCTATATTCTATGATATACTCAACATACCTGGAATCCTGTGGCCTATATTCTATGATATACTCAACATACCTGGAATCCTGTGGCCTATATTCTGTGATATACTCAACATACCTTCAGCTGCCTCGCTTGGCGCTCAGCATTAAGAGGTTAGTATTAGGACTGGTCGGCCTGGTGTCAGGATAATGTTACAGGGTGGGACATCATGCAACATGTCTGCAGCATGATGCCCCAGTGCTAGACATCACTATAAACAGCCACACTGCATACATCGTATTGATATGACTGAAAATTGTTAAAGCTATGTTAAAAATCCAAATCACACACACACACACACACACACACATCAAATTTACATTTCAGCATGGAAAAAAAAACAATCAGAACTGGATCGCTGTGATTTCAAGAACAGTCATTTTTGTTACCTGAAAGCTAGCTATATTGTATGTATCTGACAATGATTAATAACTTGGAACAGAAACATGGTACTTTGATATGTACAACCTAATGAGAGAGTCACAGGAACATGGCACTTTGATGCGTACAACCTAGTAGAGTATCGCAGGAACTTGGCACTTTGATGTGTAAAGGCTCGTGAGAGAATCACAGCAATTTGGTATTTTGATGTGTAAAACGCAAGTGTGAGAATAATTGATATTTATAAGAAAGAAACAATAAAAAGGGAAATTATGCATTTTAATTCCATAATTCCCTAGGTTCATCTGTTTATGCTATTTTTTCCTTCTCATCTGAAATGATAAATATTTTGCCCTATTGTAATTCAAGACCTACAGGAGCTACGCTGGTGACAAAGCAGAAATTAATAATCAAAACTGCGGAATTATGCAGGTATGTTTATTTCAGGTTTAGAGGGTAGTACAGCTTTTAAGTTTAAAAATAGACATTTGTCAAATTACAAATTACCGTGGATCAGTTTCATTTTGAAGAGATATTTCTGTAATCTTGTAACAAAATTGACACTTCATTACGATGCTTAAATGCAATCCTCTCTTGATGCTTTTTTCGCCACGTGTGGGTTGTTTTAGATTGGGTTTGTAGCAGCCAACGGAACTATGACAATTGAAATTTTAAACGAAATCAACGCACGTAAGAAGCAAGCGCCTTTTTCAAAATCCAAATGTGGTTTATTTTCGGTTGGGTTTCCATCAACCATGGAAACTTTGACAATTGAGGTTATAAAATAAAAACACAATCCTTTGCACATAAGTATCAGGCGCCTATTCCAAAATCCCAAACGTTTTATGTACTAAACATTTTTTTTAAAAGAAATATGCCTGACAATAATCAAAGGCAAAAACCTAAGCTTATTTTGACGTTTATACTATTGTATAGATCGGATCCATCTGCAAAAAGGGTAGACCTAGGTCTGTCAGCATATTATCGTGTGTATGCAGTTTGTTCCAACAAATCACTGCAAGAAACAAGAGATCCTGATCTACTGCCACGTAACGTGTCAGATCAATGCATTGTTTACAGTTCGATATATATGCATGTATATACGCTAAGCCTGCTGGGGGGGGGGGGGACACACAGAAAGGTCTTTTTTTTTTTCGTTTTGTTAGACTGGCATATGCTACTGCTAGTTTTAGCACAAACAATTGAAAAAATCATTTTAAAGACAATGCAATTTCTTATAAGTGATTTCGGGTAAAGGACCGATTATTTCATGTAAGGGGATGGGGGTGTGAAAGGTTTTTGGGATAAGAAACAATTCCATCTCCCAAATAGCTGTAACAGTTGCTTTTCCTCTGATTTGTATAACAAAAAGTAGTTGATCATATTTGTTTTAAGTAAAGTATCTTGAGATAAAAGAGAAACATATGATTGAAGTTTCCAACCCACCCAACTTTTTACTTTTTCCTCATTCAGTGCGCAACCTCTTCGCCAAGTGAACATGTACTGAATAATTGTAACATCATATCTGTCTAGAATCGGATGAATAAATTCAGTAAGTGATAGGAATCAGATGACATGAAAATGCAAGTATAATGACGTAACCAAAAAGTACAGGAAATTATCGGAAAGAGAAATATATCCTGGCTACAGTTGTTTCTTAATAAATACAGCGAGTTGGAGCTGATATCGTGCAGATAGCTTGTACCAGGAAGCATTTTAACAAATTTGTTTTGCATTTGCCAGTTGAACAGTTTTCAAAAAGCTCCTTTTTGGGTAATGCTTAAATAATTCAATTGATTGGTTGATTGATCCTAAATTGGATGATCATTTACAGGTTGTAAAGGTTAAATATTTGCAGCAGTTAAAACCTTCTATCAGACATCACCTGAAGATTAACATTTTCGGTTTTGTTATAGAACAGCTTTGTGTCATGATCCGTGAAAAAAAACGTTTGAATTTGATAATACAGCTGTACAATGGGTTATATCAATAGTACAGAACTTGAACGCTTTTTTAAAACTTTTACCCATTTATCTACATTATTTATATATTTTTTCACCAACTTTACTTCTTGTGCTAACTGATTTTCCCACCAACGTAGCCAAAATTTAACCACTTTCAAATACATGCACCGTATTGTACACTCCCATATTGATGTAAATAGTTGTACCGATAAAAGTTTAGTTTATGTTTACATTATATCATCAGCCTGAAAAATATGTGGAAAAGAGGGGGGGTGGGGTGGCAAAGATGGGTTGTGTGTTTGTCGGGCTTAATGGCACGTCAGCACGATATTGGCTATAGTATCAATTAAAGGTCGAGTTCAATAATAGTGAAGAAAAATAGCAAGAATGTGAGGAAAATGATCCATTCCAATATGTAATACTGTAAGATAAATTATAGTAAATATTTGTAAAAATGAGGATGGGCTTCATTAATCAGTTATTGGTATATTATCAAATAAACATGGTAGCCTCCACGTCTCATCTGAGGAATTCGTGGAAAAACCGTGCCTGAGGTTTGATAGCTTTGTTACACTTGACATGAAATCTCTCACTAGTTGTCATAGGTTCCGGTAAGAGAGCACCTGACGCTTAGAGTTGTTCACTATACTGTATGCACATCACCCTTTCACTCTCAGTTTATTTCATACTGTATGCATATCACCCTTTCAATCTGTTTATTTCATACTGTATGCACATCTCCCTTTCAATCTGTTTATTTCATACTGTATGCAGATCTCCCTTTCAATCTCAGTTTTTTCATACTGCATGCACATCTCCCTTTCACTCTCAGTTTATTTCAAACTGTATGCACATCTTCCTTTCAATCTGTTTATTTCATACTGTATGCACATCTCCCTTTCACTCTGTTTATTTCATACTGTATGCACATCTCCCTTTCACTCTCGGTTTATTTCATATTTTATACTGTAGGGCTACATACTCAGGTTTGTATGAAAAGGTCTATCATACCAAAGCTTTTTTTTGTATATTTGTTTTGGTTGATATCAGAACATTTTGTAAACTTTTAATTCACTCAATATATCCATTTTGATGACATACTATTAAACCATTTTCATATATATATATATATATATATATATATATATATATATATATATATATATATATATATATATATATATTGTCAGGGTCGGATCAATGTCAACCCCACTGTTTCCGTTCTATTCACTATGTTAACGTCATCATGATCACATATACTTGGAAGAGCCTTTCTTCGATTAGAATGTGGTTTTTAGCTGAGTATTGATTTATGTGGTATCTGACACTGTATTACCTACAGGTGAGTCAGAAATATACATTTATATTAGCCTAATTTTATACCGAGTTTATCACAGTAAAACGGAAAGTTTTTACTGCAGTAATGCCAGGGACCCATTGATAAGGGCCCAACAGTACTTGCATGCTAGAGACCCATTGATAAGGGCCCAACAGTACTTGCATGCTAGAGACCCATTGATAAAGGCCCAACAGTACTTGCATGCTAGAGACCCATTGATAAGGGCCCAACAGTACTTGCATGCTAGAGACCCATTGATAAGGGCCCAACAGTACTTGCATGCTAGAGACCCATTGATAAGGGCCCAACAGTACTTGCATGCTAGAGACCCATTGATAAGGGCCCAACAGTACTTGCATGCTAGAGACCCATTGATAAGGGCCCAACAGTACTTGCATGCTAGAGACCCATTGATAAAGGCCCAACAGTACTTGCATGCTAGAGACCCATTGATAAAGGCCCAATAAAACTTGCATGCTAGGGGCTCAGTGATAAGGTCAAACATTTTTCATGACATTTAATGGAGAATTAAGTAATTTGGGCAGCGCTGACAAGATACAGGACCGTTTTTTGGACGCGTTTGGGTGCTTTATCCCTTAAAAGGATGTGTAAAAAAAAAAGAATGACTGTATGAACCGTATTAAGTAATGGATTATGCACCAGATTGCATACTTCATAGACCCGGATCTAAACACATTTTGTGGCCAACAGTTCAGTATCAATACTGTTTTCTGAAATCATAATTTGACCCAAACAGCATAGACCCGGATCTTAAGGTGCATTATATGACGTCAGATCCGGATCTGTGCTGTTCACAGTTGGGTTGGCGTTATAAAGGGATAACATATATTTTACAATGACGTTAAAAAATGTGTATATGATGTACTTATTGTCTATTGGATTAATGGCAATCTAACTTTCCACCGTAAACAAATGTAATACACACCACTAAATGCTGTTATATGAACTGTTTCTAATTGGACATGCATTAATAGTTGGATAATGTAAGCCGTTGGGAAAGGCATTTAACTCCCATTTTATCAGCAAGATTGCCAAACATGTTAAAAGTGTCATTAAAATCATCAGCAAAACAAATTATTCTTTACTCAATGTAATATAGATATCCGGCATTCGTACCGAGATGGAAACGGTCAGTTTTCTTGAAATACAGTAAAATATTTAGGCAGTGAACAGTCCAGGGACTGATTTGTTCAGACCATTATTACCCGATGTTTAATTACTCAAAACTAAAATATTATAAATTAATAAATTGATACTGTGAAAATTTTTCCTTTTTGACAATTTGGAATCCTGAAAGGACGGTTTTTACTGTTCATATATATATATATATATATATATATATATATATATATATATATATATATATATATATATATATATATATATATATATATATATATATATATAGTACAGTATTGTGCTAATGTCCCCAAATTCAGATAAAAACAATCAATAACAAACGGGTTCTTATTGTTCGTTTGTTGTTTCTTGAACAGTTTAATACGTAATCCAGTTTAAAAATCAACAGACATTTTATTCCAATGTAATTTTTTCAAAAAGAAAGGTGTCAGTTTCCTAAAAACGCCTGTCGGATTTCATTTTAATAAAACGGTTAATTTCAGACCCCACATAGAGTATTACCTTGAAAATTTGTGTATTTTTAGAACTACCTGTATGAATGTGTGATGTATTTGAAGTGCAAGAAGCACACGTGGCCGTAGGTACACGTGTGATAATCGAACACCACTCTAATCCGAAAATAACCTAAGCACGTTCGCAATTCTTAAAACTATCTTGCGAAAGTAATACTATACCATTTAACACACAGTACAATCCTTTTATGGAAGGCACATTAAGGGCATTTTTTATTACATCATTTTGATATAAATCACTCTACTGACGGCTATCGGTCTTTGTCAGGTTGGCGGAAGGGGCGATCATTGTTACGATAGACTTTATGAGTTTATGTAAGACGTACACAACTGCAAACATCATTGATTACACACAGTGGAATAACTTACATATTTCATTGAATCTTCTCAATATCTAACATGTACATCCTTTCTTAGAATTAGTTACATAGACGAGTCACACTATACATGCAGGATGATAAATGTTGTGTCCCGCAGGCCCGGCCCTAGGGCAAGGCGAACGAGGCAACCGCATTGGGCCCCGTGCTTTCAGGAAATGCGGTTTGTTTTGCTTGGGTCTCGTTTCCCGGTTTCACATTAGCTTAATATGTACTTCCATTCTGTCAACTTTACATAACTAATATATCGACTATTCAGCTTCTTTGAAAGTTTTTTTTTGGGTGGGGTAGCGTTCATAGTTGAACAATACCTCTGAATCACGTGAGAATTTGGTCAAAATTGGAGAACAATAATAGATTACAAGTTTTGTTTATATGATGCTGTAATTTCCAAGCCTATAGAGAACATAGTAAACTCAAGACTTCGAGTTTCAGTATCAGCCAATCAAGAAACATTTTTTTTTTCAAATGTAACTTTTTTATGATTAATCGAAAGAAAATCCCTTGCTTAAAGAGTTTTTGTCATCTCCAGGTATTGAGTCTTGAGTTCAGTCAGTGAGGACTCGAACAAAACGCAACACAGATACAATTGCCTAAGAACTGTCAGTTGACTGATGTCTAATTTGATCCGGGTCCACCGGGATAAGTAGGGATAAACTGACAGCTGTCGATAGATCATTTGCGGGAAAGTGTCTACTACACAATTGCTCCAGTACAAAGGTTGTGATTATAGTGGTGATGTGTGGAAATTGAGGCTCAAACGCATTTAACATTACGCTGTATATTTACAGTGTGGGCCTATCAGGACCCCAGCGGGAATTTAACATTACGCCTTCATTTTGAAGAATGTGTAGGGTTAGACGGAAAGTTAAATGTGAAATGCTGATCTAATGTCTAACACTTTATGATCTACTATCCAGTATCCCGCACAATAGTATCAACAATCTGTGTCTAGTGATGTTTATACTTGCATGTGCACATATTATCACACTACACCAAAGCAAAGGGTAGCAATGTTTATATACGCAATACAAATTATAGTTGGTTGTGAACAGACGTGCACAAAAATACAAATACAAAACACATATAGTGGCAATGATTTTTGGTAGTTTCTCTCTTTTCGAACAGATTTTGGTGGTTATGGAAAGGGCTTTTGGTGTAGTTGACGGTTAAAAACTACCACACCACCTACCTCCCAGAGCGAGCTATGCATTGTACACACTTGCCATTCCATTTCGAGAGAGTGATGATATCCCTGGCTTCCTCAACCCAGGCACATGTTTCCTCTACTTTATCATTCCTCCCCCCACCGCCTCATTGACACAAGCTTTCCTAATTTTATATGTCTCCTGGATTACTTCGCGAACGAGTTCTTTCCCCGTTTGCAAGGAGATAATTGCCCTCTCGAGATGGCCAGTACTCCCTCATCTGCCCCGTGAAGCGCTCTGTTATCTGGAACACGACATCAGCTGAGCGGAGTTTTCCAAATTAGCACTGCTGGCAGGTCATTTTTTTTTTGTGTGTGTGTTTTACTTGTTGCCTGGTCAACGGGGACTGGAAAGACTGTTTCTGTTTCTGTCTTAGATTTAAGTCGCGTCTTTTCTAAGAGATATGAGTTGCCCTTAAAAGGGCCGTTTGGTTGTTCCCGATCATTGATCATGTCGATATCCAGGACAACTAGAAAAAAAAGTCATGGACATCACAATGCAACGGAGCCGTTTCATTTTGTAAGAGACAGCAATCTTAAAATCAGGCCCATCTGCCTCCATTTTCTACTCCTCCTTTTCTACTTCATGATGTTGCTGCAGCTTTTTGTTCCGTAGCTTTCAGATTTTCTTTTCCATTCTCTTTTCCCTGTTGATTTCCTTTCTTAAAACTTTTTCCCACTAAAACATGTGCAGTCTTAATGAAAATAGTTGGGGTTTTTTCTCAATTTTAAAATCATATAGTTATTGACAAGTCAACAGTGGGTGGCAAGACTGGCAAACGCACCGCTTTATACGTGAGAAACACAAAAGTAAAGGAAAAGATCCCTCGGATTCGATACACTGACGTGCAAGAAAACATCCAATTTTCACAAATGTAAAGAGAGAGAGAGATGCGCATGTTACAATTATTTCATTGTTGTGCAAAGAAAACTAGTAAACACAAGTTTTCTGAATCAATTTGTCTTAAAATAACATCGCTCACAGAAACATAAACCAAGCATTAAATATGAACGTATTTACATGGTTGACAATGTGATTTGATAAGATTGGACATAGTGACTGGTAGCGTCATTTTGCGATCGATGCACACCAGGTTTCGCGGCTAAAGAAAATAGATATTGTAATGTTCGCAAAACCACTTTTAAATTTTTTTTTCGTTTCTCGAGAAATCAGGTTCAACACACGTTCTAAGGATAATCCAAGGCTGCGTTGTCAGACGTAATGGAACCTGATCCTTATAATATCACATTGTTGAATTTAGTGGATACAACATATATTAGTCGATGATGACGTCTTCCAGAGAAGGTAATCTATAGCAATCAAAATTTTCCACACGGTTGTCGTTGGAAAAATAAAAAAGCTATTTTCTTGGGCGAAAAGTGTCGTCCATGCTGTTGACGTAGGCTTGACCGTCTCTAAGTTTTCGATAACGAAATTCATCTTTAGCAAGCAGTACTGAATTTGAAGATGTATACAAACTGAGAGTCAAAAGGTAATAAAGTTTCAAAGGTCTTCATTCTCGTCACAACTAATGATAAGAGTAGTGAATAGGGACGGTTTAGGGTCTAGGGCAAGTACTTTGGAAAATATGGCATATCGACTATAGGGTCTATGCAAATTAACATTAGGCAAATAACATTAGTTTTCCATAGACCCTGAGACTTTTTTCTATACAACATATCCACTATAGGGTCAATGGGAATTTGACATGGGGAAAAGAACATTAGTTTTTCCCATTGTCCCTATAACAGGACAAACATCATATCCATTATAGGGACAAGGGAGAATGGAACAGGGTCGGGACCCTATTTTAATATGGTCCGACCTTATGGGCCTATGGAAATTGAACATGGGAAATTTAAACAGGAAGAGGTTTCTATTTAAAAAAGCGGTAGGCATGAAAGGCAAGGTCTTTTCGAGGCATATGAAGGGGCCCTGAAAAGAGCCTTTGGTTTCCTTCTTCTTCTAATTTCTTCTATTTCTCCACCAGCTTCTTATTTTCTCTCCTACACTTTTTCTCTTCTTTTCTTTCTTTTCTTCCTCCTTTTTCTTCTTTTTCTCCTCTTTCTGCTTCTCCTCCTCTTCTTTCTTCCTCTTCTCATTTTCTTCTTCCTTTTCAATTTTTTCGTTCCACGCTCTCATTCTTATCCTTTCCTCTTCATCCTCCTTCTCCTCCTTTGTTTCTTTCAACAGATCACTGATGATTTCCTTTAGTTTTCTTAAGTTGTTGATCTCCATCTTTATTCTATGTGGACTATAAGAATAGCGATCCTCGTCCAGTCTTACTAACATTTGCTCCATTATTCCTAAATTGTCCAAAACGTCTTGCAATGTTTTCATTTTGTCAAGGTGGTTCGAAGCCATCTTCTTTTTTATTCTTTGTAGAATGGTGCGAACGACGAGCGTTGTGGGTTCTTATATAAAAAGCGCGGACGTGAAGGAAAACATCCCCTAAGACCCAAAACTTGTAATACCTAGATCATCACTTAAAACGTGCGGACGTGAAGGAAAACATCCCCTACTTTTCTCTTCTCATATTATCTACTATTCACACAGTAATGACTAGACAAATAACATAACCATAATCTACTATCCACACACACACTCAAATCAGCCAAATCAAACCCAAACTATACTATCCACACACACGACAAGCAGCAAAATATCCATAATCTACTATCCACACAAACGTACGTGAGCGCTTACAAACACAAACACATACACTGACACTAGGAAAAAAGAGTCGGTGTTTATATTCACACTACTCTACATACACACATTGGCAAATCGATTACTATTTCTTTTCTAGAGGTTGGGGTAGCCCTGAAAAGGGCTGTTTTTTTTTTTCCAACTCCACAGACACCTGTTAGTGGTTGCACCTCCCCGGCCTGGCACCGCAAACGCATCTTCTACTCGAGTCTCCTTTCACATTTTTCGCTGGGAGTGCAGAGGCGGGATGAGTGGCTTTAGAATCCCAATCTTCTGTCTCTGGGATTCTGAAATTTCCTTGTTGTGGCTGTGGTACAGCCATTCCTCTCTCCTTTTCCTCCTCTTCTTTTTTCTTCTCTCCTCCTCTTTGATCCTTCCTCCTTCCACTATAGCCTCTGCAGCCAACTTATTCAGTATGAGCCTGGCATATTCCAGGTGAACATGAAGTTCAAGAAGTTTCGCTAGCCTTCTGCTCATTTTGTAGTGTTGGTCAATCAACAAGGGTAGCTAGACTGCCTAGCGGTTTTCAATTTATACGAAAAGCGCGGACGTGAAGGAAAACATCCCCTAAGTCCCAAAAATTATATTACCTACATCATAGTCTAAAACGCGCGGACCTAAAAGAAACACTCACTTTTTTACTACCCATTACTAATTTAAAAATTTTCATTAATCACTTAAATAAATAATATACTATCCACATACACAAATCAGTCAAATCAAACCCAACTCTACTATCCCCGCACTTCAAACATAAAAAAAACATCATAATCTACTATCCACACGAACGTACGTGAGCGCTTACAATCACACACACGAACACATACACTCACACTAGGAAAAAAGAGTGTTTATATTCACACTACTCTACATACACACATTGGCAAATCGATTACTATTTCTTTTCTAACATATGGGGTAGCCCTGAAAAGGGCTGTTTTTATGTTAACTTTTAGGTTCTAAGATTGCGGCCTCCTCTGACGATAAGCTTTCTCTCAGGATAAGGTCTGCTTCTTCGGAAAGAGAAGAATAACTCTTTGGTATCGATACGACAGTCGACAAAGCCTCTGTCAGGTTCATCTTGCTGCTGTTGTTGCTGTTGCTGCTCTCTCTGCTGTTTCTAAAGCCTGTACTTCTCTGTCCATTCTTCTTTCTCCCTGTTAATTTCTTCTCTGAAGAGCTCTTCTTTCAGGTCTTAAGTGACTTTTAACGTTCTCACATTCTCTATCTCTTCAGGCTTCGGTATCAGACTGTGTCTGACCCTGTGCAAATTCACGTAGGCTTCGTTTAGCTTAGCTAGTCTGGAGCACATCTTCGTAGGAGGATGAGTCGACAATGGATGGTTAGACTAGAGACTGACCCCGGTTTTATGGTCAAAGCGCGGACGTGAAGGAAAACATCCCTAAACGGTTTTCGAGTCGGAACGTTCAATGAGTATCATGGGAGGGATAGTAAGAAGTCAAAGAGCATGAATCAGGATACCTATAGCAAAACAAACCACAAAGACATTTTTTCTTCAAAACACATTTTTATTCAAAATCACTTAACACTAACAAGTAACTATAACATTTTAACAATAACTATTCAATTTAACATCAAACATTTTTTTCAAATCACAAACATTTTTTTTTACTAACACATTATTTTGGACAAGGCTGACAACGTTGTGAATGAAATTGTGATTTCCACTGTTGGACGTCATTAGGCCATTGATGGACACTACGTTTCCTAGCTTGAGACAAAAGATATGTATAATGGTCACAAAACCATCGATCTACTTTCACGTCGTTTCTAGAAGAAGAACGAGGATCAAAATGAGTCACTAAATGTTCTAAATAATAGTCCATACTGCGATGATGCAGAAAGTACACAGTACTGTCCACACACCAAGGAATCTGTGCCTTGTAATTTCACATTATTGAATCGTGTGGTCTGAAAATTTCTTCTCATAAAGTCAATGATATCGTCTTCCAAAGGAGGCAGTCCATACGAATCGAAATATTCCACACATCCTTCTTGAGGAAAGTAGACGGCTACCCAGTGGGTTCCTGGGAGATGACTGTCGTCCGTATTGATCACATAAGCTTGATGGTCTTGAGGTTTGCGATGAGGGAGTTCATCTTTAGCACATACGACAGGATTCCAAGAAGCCGTATAAGAACTGTGGTTCAAAAGGTAATAAAGTTCCCAGGTATCCATGTTTTGTGTGGGGTTTTTTTTCTTCTTCACAGGTAATGATAAGTGATCAATTTGATCCTGACCTTTTGCTTGAAAATGTCTGACAAGTAAAAGGCGTTTAGCCCCGACTTCTTACTCTGGTCAAAGAGAGATTCGATGAGACCCCAAGCTTTGTCCAGATATTCGTCCAGTTTTTCTTCTTGACTCAACATCAGACATTTGTCGTGTTGAATTTGACTGGGATGATCGTTGTGACAGCCATAGCACTCTTCCTTGATCAATTCTTTCATTTTATCTGCCAGGACTGTAGCAAAACAGGAGACTAAATGGGCTTCTTGTTCTGGCCATCTCAACTTCATCATGATGACTTCTTCGTCTTTGTCTTGGGATACTTCTTCCACAGTCTCCTCGCATTCCATGTCGAAAGTTTCTCCACTAGATAAAGAGGAATAACAGTCTTCCATAGCTTATAATAATCTAGAATGACTTCTCTTAAACTGTTGATTTCTATGGTATTGTCAAATTCTGCATACAGGAGGACGTTCACTGTGACGGTTAGAGGATTAGTAAACTGAAGTTCCACACGAATCTGGCCGGATTTTATTGGGTGGAAATGTCCCTCGTCGCTGCCTTGGTCTGGAGTGAAATCAAACGCCCACAAACCGTAGCCTCCTGTATAATCCTCGTACGATATGCCGTGACTGGTGTTGGTTCCTAACTGTCCGGTGGCTTCGTACAGGGACAAGTACGACCTCAAGTAATTCCTGTCACCAAACTTAGGCTCAAAGGGTCGGGTACACAAGGTCTTGCCATCGCGACTGACTTCGATCTTGGCTACGTTGTAATGATGAAACAGGAAAGGATTTTCGTTGTGGACTCCGTTGAAGGCTGAATTCTTGACGATACCAATGATCAAACGCTTGGGTAACTGGCCTTGGAACAGGTGTTCTTCGATCATGGATCGCTGTCCAGCAGGAATGGTGAACGTTTTCACTTCTACGCGTTGTATCGGATACTTGGTGGTCGTTCTGCTCAACGTGTGACTGATGTCGTTTCCCACTTTAAGTAACACTTCCACGCGTCGCACGTAGAGCCTGGCTTCTTGGATGATGGTTTTGTATTCGTTGGCATGAGCCATCAAATGGAAAGCGGTACTGCTACGATTCAGTCTCAGGCGAATATCCACACCGTTCAGCAAATACTTTTCTTGCAGCCACATGTCCAAATGCAAACGATCCATCAGTTCTAAACTACGTCCTTGCAGAATTTTATTTCTACGTGTGTTAAACCCCACATTGTGAGGATCGTCATCTGCTGTGAGGGCTGTATCGTTAAATGTGTTACCACCCGCTGTGTCAGGTTTCCATACCACGCAAGCATCCAGATGAGTATTCTTGGCTTCTTTTCCGTTCGTCAAGAGATTTTCCAGGTAGGCACGATACGGGTAAGTATCCATGCTGCTGCTGACCAGTTTGTTATTCAAGTACAAGTCCACTTCGCTGAACAAGGAATACATGAAATTGTTGACAGGAGCTACTCTTGCATCGCCTCCTGGATTGGTGTTGTCCGTTTTGATCACTTTGACTTTCAAATACAGGTAACTGCTATTCAGATCGATGTAATCTTCGGGCTGATCTTTGGTATCAAACTCGATGGGAGCTGAATCGGTCAAAGAGGAGACGGGGTGAAATTCCACCCATTGGGATTCTTGCATGGTCATCATGGTGGGTGGCATGGCAAACAGATCTAGTTCCGACTTGGAACAAGCGCAAGACTCTCGGTGCATCATTTTTTTTCTCTTTCTCAATAATCGAAAACGTCTAAGTCTCGAACGGTTTTTCTTTTCTTTGTCTTTCTAGCTTTAGACGTGTGAAGTCTGGTGAAAGGGTGTTTTTTCGTCGTCTTTTTCTGCCTTGTCCTTGCTGTGGCTTCAGGGAAGTAGGAATGCCTGACTCGGAAGCGTGTAGGGCATTTATAGGTGTTTCTCGTCGGCTTAAAAGGTCTTTACCTGTTTGCAGCAAGACATTTTTGCCTGCCCTCAAGAAAGCTTCTTTGGGGTTTTGTTTGTCGATGATGACATTTTGGAGAAATTCTTTGCCGTGTGTCAATGCCGCATCTTTCAAGGCGCTCAATCCGCGTGTCACCATCGGTTTCAACACCGGAGCCACCGAACAAAAAGCCGATTTTAACATATCTCCTAAACCGTGTCCTCGCTGTCGAGCAACCCCTCGGTACACTGGATACATGACTTACAACTCGTTAGAGAACCGTTTTCGAAAATGGAGTTTCACCGTGACTTTCCCTTTGGTGAACGCAATATTTTGTCCCAGATCTCCTTTTATAGCAATGTTGACCGTGTCCAAATAAGACTTGCTGACATGCAAATAGTGAGAATATACAAATTCGCGGTGAACGTGATAAGTGTTTCCACCTTCTTCGTCAGCGACCGTGGCAGAATCCACTTTGAAAGGAATGACACGCAGTAACGGTACAGATGTGTGTCCCACCACGTTGTACTCCACCACATCGGAGTACACAAAGATCAAATTCAGTCCTTGGTTCAGTTCTACCGGTGAACGAAATAACTTGGTAAATGAATCGTTGTCGGAAATAACTGGTAATTCGTTTTTCTTGATCATGGCCATTCTCATGTCCATGTCCCCGCCCAACATGTCAAACAATTCAGGACAAAATAAAATGGACATGATTTTACCCCCGTGAAATTTCATCAAGAAGCGACGAGCTGCTTTGTGGTACTCCATGGTGACACTTTTTCTGACACTTTCCAAAGCTTTCAGAAACACGACATTAAATCTGGAGGTAATGGTGCTGACCAAATGTTGACCACTAAATTAATAGCCTGAAGGAAAGAACAAGTGATAGGACCACTTTTGAGTTTTGTCATCATAGGTTTTGTGATCATATTTGACATGGGTATTCAAGTACTTTTGCATTTGCTTGTCATGAACTTCCACTGAAAAATAATTTTGATTGAGAAGGACATTGAGGACTTGGGTCGGGTGAATGATTTCTACCAAAGCCACTTCCCAATGGGCTTCGTGATCTAATTGGATGGTCTGAGGTAATTTGACCGTGTACAACGTATTCTTGGGAAACACCTCCATGGAACTGTCACTGGGTAAGGTTAAGTAAAATTGGTTGTTATTGCTCATAATTCCAGAGTTCTGTGGCTGTCCGAGGGGTTACTGGACGTCCGAGGCGTGTCTCCGCCCAAAATGGGATTGTTGTTGTTATTGGAGTGGTGACTGGCACTGGACACAAGGTTCCCGTTGTTCCCGTTCGATGTGAATTTCAGGTAGGGATTGGGAAGCAGGTAACCGATGCAACTGCTTAATAAAATGGTCCACAATTGTTTGTCTCCTTGTTGCAAACTCAAATTGGCAATGGCTGCCCCGATGACACAATACACCACAAAGATTTGGCAGAAAAAGACGATTTACGTTTTAGGCACACGTTTTCCACACCACACCCACAAGAGTTGTTTCTGTAAATCTTACAGAGAAGAACTGGATGGAGGAGTGGTCGCCGTAGCTGAGTCTGTGTGAAAGGGCATGATGGTCACTTCTTTTTATAGTCGATGACTTGCGAAGCGTCGATCCAAGAATCAAAACTGGGTGGATATCCTTTCCAGCGTAGTTTGACTTCTTTGACACGTCGTTTGCCCACTTTACGGGTTCTGCATTCGAGAATGCTTTCGATGTCGTACACGTCGTCTTCTTTTTTGGTGACACGTTGTAACTCGGGTAAGTAAAACGTTCCTTTGAGCACTTCTCCGTTCATGTCTTCCAATTTATAGACGGCAGGATGACGACCATGCACTCGTCCAGTGACACGAAACAATTCGGTGGTCCAGTTAGGTAAGTAACCTTTGTCGAAAGTGCGTTTAGTTTTGCCAATGCGCACCCAATCTCCTATGGACAACACTCCACTTTTCTTGGGGACAGCTCTCGTCGGGGACGTACCAAACAGGCGATCAGACACCAGCACTTCGTTCTCGGGAGTCACCTCTTGCGGGGCACGTCCAATGCTTCGATGGTAAGATTGGTTGTACGCTTGCACCAGGTGCGGTAAGATGTCGATGTACTTCAGAGTGTGGTGATGCGTAAAATATTTCCACATGCGTTCTTTCAAAGTGCGTTGAAAACGTTCCGCGATGCTGTCTTTGGTTTCGGGATTCTCGGTGGTAAAAAAATGAATGTCACGTTTCTTTAATTCTTTTTGGAAAGCTTGGTTCAGAAATTCGGTACCTTTGTCCGTTTGCCATCGAAGAGGGTGACGACCACTTTATTTCAACACTCGTTGCAGGGCTCGCACTAACTCACTGCTCGATTTCGAAGTCAAGGGTACGACCTAGGCAAATTTGGAAAAGACGTCGATGACACAAAACAAATATTTGTAGGCACGATTGTAGCTGGCTAAATGAGAGACATCGGCTAAATAGGCTTGCCATTGATAATCGATGCCTTCCACTAGGGTGCGACTTCTGGAAAACTTGCGTCGAATGGGTTTGTGTAAAGTGTAGGTAGCTTGTTCTTGTAACCATCGTTGCACTTGAGGTAAACGGAGACTTTTCAGTCGAGTTTTGGCAGCACGATACAATTTTTGAACTCCTGCGTAACCTGTAGGATGGGATGGATCGTACTAAATGCTGGCTAACACTTTTTCCATTTTGTTTGTTAGTAAGACACCCACTCTTGGAGAATGCAACTCTTTTTCTCGTGGGATATTTTCTTAGTTTGTAATGCTTTACGTGTGCGACCAGCGATAGGTGTCGAAGAGGAGGATGTCTGAGCGGGGGATATCGGTTCTTGTTTCACTTCTGTCTTCACCTTCTTTTTCTCTTCTGATGAAGAAGGGGTGATCATCATCTTTTTAATCCATCCAATTCTGGAGGTAGGTGGTGTTGTTAACTTGCGCACTTTTTCTGGTGGAGTTTGAAACCCTTCTTCTTCTTCTCCTTGTTCTGTCTTGGTCACTGGTAGTGGTGGTGGTAGTGGTGATGGTGATGGACTTTTCATCAAGGTCTTAAAATCTTTTAGAGTGGGAAGAGCTGTTTCGTCTAAAGCTTTCTGGTGAAAGAGTTGCGGTCGTTGCAAGAGTTGACCGTACTTTTGCGATTTTTCTGTTTCGGACAAATCTTGGCGATCCATCAAGGACTGCAATTCGTGTTGTAACTGGGACATCTCAGTCAAATGGGGATTGGGAGGTAAATGCGGGGTGCGTTGTTCTTGCCAACGATGGTATTCCATCCATCGTTTGTAAGGCACTAAAGCTAGTTTTCGTCCTTCCATGGGATGTCAGGGGTCAATTCTGAAATCTTGGGACTGCAGAGGGTCTTTTTATCTTGCTCCCACCAGTCCTCCCAACATGGTTCCCAAGACTCCTTTCAGCAATGGACCTAACAAGAGGGGTAAAATTCCTCCACGTTGGACCAACATCTTCTTCTTTTGTCCGATGGGAATTTTCTTTTGAACCATTTTGCGAAGAACTTGACGATGTTTGCCTAAGCATTGTTTCTGGTGTTTGGACAAAGGGATCGTGCCTTTCAAGACGTTCAAACAACATTCGCACACGGTATCGATGACCTCTTTGGAGGCTGTTTCAATGAGTTTTTTTCGTAGGGGTGGAGAAGCTTTGGACAGGATAGATAACATGTCCCCATGTTTGACTAAACGAGGAGGCAGTCCTTTCCTTTTCTTTCCTTCGGGTTTAGAAGAGGGATGTTTTCTGGAGCGTAACATCTTTGAGTCTTCAGGAGCACCAAAAACACTGATACCCCTACTTGCTCACAGACCTTTTTTATACTGGAACGCGTCGCCACTGATTGTCTTTACGTCGTATTAACTTGAGGACAGGCATGACACGTCGTGCAGGGGTACGCAACGGACTAAATCGAGCCAGTTCTTGCTTGGACAAATCCAGTAAACTCTGTAACATGCCCGATCTTTCTTGAACTTTGATTTTAGGAGCAGGTACTTTGTGAGCAGCGGACACTGCCGCTAAATTGGAGGGTCCTGCCACTGGAGAAGTTCTTGGTGTCATCAACGGAGAAGTTCTTGGTGTGATCAACGTCTCCAAGTACCTTTCAGTTCTTGGTGTCATCAACGGAGAAGTGAATGAACCTAAGGCTACCGGAGACGCGGTCACTGCCGTTGCAGGTCGTGGTTTGCGAGTGTAAGGTTGCGTCCTGGCCGAAGTGCCTCTCTTGCGACTAGTTTTCTGGGGGCTTTTCTTTTTCTGCGGTGGTGACTGGTAAGAGGAGGGTCCTGCCACTGGAGAAGTTCTTGGAGACACGGGTCTCCTTGGGGTCCTGGTCTTGACACCGTGGCTCTTTTTCTTCTTGGAGCTTCGTTTGGCTTTTTTCTTGGGGAGAACTTTGGGAGCATTAGGATCCCATCTTAAAAGAGAGAGAATGATGACACCTCCTAGAGTACCGCTCCCTCCAGGTTTCAAAATAATTTGTTTTTTGGTTTGAGTGTCGATGCGGGGATCAGCCAGCTGGGTCAAAGCGACTTTGTTTCGATCAAAAAAGCGTTTGGTTTGATGAGGAATCTGAATGATTCCTTGCAGTAATTGACGTGCTGTCACCGTGAACCATCGTAAGACTTCTTTGAGACTAGCTTCTAAGACACGAACCCGTATCTGTGGATTTTTTTCTCGACTGATGCCATACAAGGCACGAATCAATTTGACGGGAAGATGCGACTGAAGGGACGTCATGTTGAGACTGTGTCAGACAGACGAAAAGTGTCTGAGGTTTTTATAGATTTTTTTGGTGGGGTTAAGTCGAGGACGGAGGCGTGTACAGGACAGGCCCTCCGTCTTGACACCAGTGGTGAAACAAATTTGTACGAAATCGCAAGTCATCGGGGGTAGTGGGTTTCAAATCGACGAGTAAATAAGCGTGTGGAGTTTGAGTGGCATCGTCGTACGCCTGAGTGAGCCAAGGCGTACCTAACTGTTTGGCTAAGACTTGCACTTGCGATTTATCTCGAGGGCTTTTAAACAAGACCACGTAATGAGCATTGAGACTGATAGTGCGATGGGCTTTACTTTGTTGAAACAAATTTTGAGTGATCTAAATGACACTGGCATTACGATGATGCCCTTTGCGTGTAAACCAAAGTTTAATTTCTTCTTCGTCTTCTCCTAACATGTCGTCGAAAATGACCAAATGGGTTTGACGGGAGTCAGAGACCATGCCGTCGTCTTCTTTAGGAATGCCTTCCACAAACACGATGGAATCGCTTTGACTTTCTCGCAAGAGGCTGTACGCCGATTGCCACTCTTTGTAACACCACACGATGCGTTGAGGTGGACGATCGATCAAATGATGTTTATGTTCGATCAAACGTTTGACGAATTCGGTTTTGCCTGAACCGCTAGGTCCAGCAATGAGCATGTTAAAGGGATGGCGAACATACAAAGCCTCCCAACTGGCACGATATAAGTGTTCGTCGATGACTTTGACAGTGGTGGAAGTGGGAGCAGAGACAGCAGAGGTAGCCATAGTGTTAGGAATGTCACTTGTGACACGAAAACAGACAAGACAAGAGTTTATATACATTTTTTCAGGACACGTTTATTGATGTTTTAAACATGAATACGAAAGACAAAAATACATAAAAGCCAAAGGCTTAAGTACAGCGATAAAAGGCACATGAAAACCATCAATGTGGAATAGAAACAAGTTTCTGTACAACATGTTTTGGGTAATGTTCTGACCAGTTCTATAGGGGATAATGTCACACAAGTGTCCTCCCGATAGGGTCTTTCAGGAATGTCCACGACAGTCCTGTCCTGGGTGACGGGTTCTTCTTCTGGTACTGTCACTAACACAGGTTGAAAAGGTACTTTTTTCCTTGAACAACTCTCGTGCATACTGGGCCACTTCTTGGGTCCAAGCCTCAAATCCCCCTTTTTTCCAGGCACGTACATCTGTCCAATGGGGGTGTAAGTCACAAGCTACATACACATCGTCATACACGTCTTCGGTAGCTAAAAGTTGACGAATCTTTTTTTCCTGTAGAGGTCGAGAAGTATCCAGATGAAAACGCAAGGCTTTGAGCAAAAGGAGTCTTTCGTGACCATTTAAGGCCATTCGGGTGGTAAGTACTGTTCGTAAAGAGTCCACAAGGAATCAGCTGGTAAATGAAATCCCAGAAAACAAGTCACTAAGACACACACCACTTGAACGGAAACAGTTCTTGTAATAATTGATGGTAATTATCCACGGTTTGAATATGATCATTGAGTTCCTTCCACGGAATCTGTTCAATCACATGTGATAAAAGTCGTGGCATGGCAGCCCGTTTTTATACTCTCTTTTTTTCGGAAGCAATGCACGTACTTTCTACCCAGAGATCCTCGTTCTCCAGTTGGAAATTTAAATGCTCCAAACTGTAACCTAAACTTCAGAGTTCGATTAGAAGTTTCCTCTTCCTCTAAGTAGATTCCACGTAAAATATGTTGGTAATCCTTTATCTTGTCTTCCTCAATGCGTTGCTCTAGGTGAATCTCGAAGTAACCAAAATCACAAACATGTCGATCATTGGCGACCTGGAAGTATTGAACAAGGTCTGACCACTGAAACAATTTCTGACGAATCAGTTCTCTTATACCATTCAGGTACCAGTGGTTAAACATCTGGTGACGTAACGGCTGCAATTGTTCTTTACGTTTCACTTGTATTTTCACCAGTTCTCGGTAAATGAGTTCTCTCAACTCCACAGGCAAAGCACGAATGTTGTCTTGTAAAGTATCCATGAATAGGTCATACTAAATCCTCTTTTGTTTGACACAAGAAATGTACCGTTTGCACAGACATGGTTTTCATTCAGTGTCGAATCTAAATCGTTTAATCACTAATTTACACATTACAATTCGTTCAGAAGTTTCTTCTTTCACTAAGTTGACATTGTGTAAAAGATGTTGGTAATTCGTTAACTCTTCCTCTGGAATTCGATGCAGTAAGTTTACAATATAGTACATAGAATCATCAATAGCAAACCAATCCTTTTTTAAACCAGGGGGTCGTTGATCAATGTCTATCCAATGGAACACTTTCAACTGAATCAGTCCTTGTATAGCATTCAGGTACCAGTGGTTCAAACACCGGTGACGTAACGGATGCAACTGTTCTTTACGTTTCACTTGTATTTTGACCAGTTCTCGGTAAATGCGTTCTCTCAACTCCACAGGCAAAGCACGAATGTTCTCTTGTAAAGTATCCATGAATAGGTCAGTCAGTACAATTGAATTTACAATCTTCTCCTACAGCAAAAGTAATCCACATAGTAAGTAATTTCTGACCACTGCCATTCAGGGTAACGTCCAAGAATCTCATTGAAATCTTTTGATGTAAACGGTCTAAAGTGCTACAATAAAATGAATGCACACTTGACCCAGAGAAATCTAACACACTGTTTGACTTTTTTCACTTTCCTCTTGTGAATTTCTCGGCACAAAAGTTCTACAGTTACCCATTGAGATTTCACTCTGGCAAACCCCTGCCAAACTTCCTTGTAAATCTTCTCTTGCAGTTCTTTAGGTAATGATTGAATATCATTTTTGAAATGAAGTTTAAATACTGGTCTCGGTGATGTCCAACATTTGACTCCTAGCCAATCTGGTTTCTTCTTCAAGGACATGGTAAGTTACTTCAGTGTCTCGGTCCAACTAAGGGTAAGTAATGACAATTCGGTGACCATCGAGCATGTTCTAGTTAGGCCGAATCTTGTGGTTCCCAGTGGTGAAGTGACACACCGCAACTGAAGCACTTGACTTTATCCCCTTCGCCCAAGTAGAAAAATCCGGCTCTGGTTAATTCTTCGGGGGTCGGTCCTCCCAGATACTTAGGCCATTTTCCTTTGAACGATTGAAGACGATTTTCAAAGTCGCAGTATTCAGACAAACGCACAGGAAGCGAATATTCGTCTTTCACAGGATCTCGATGAGGGTAGGGTTACATCGATAGGAGTTTGCTCAGGGCTGGATGACATCCGTAGGGTGGTAGACGTGAAGGTTGACATCCACATTTAAAATGAAACCCAGTAAAGTGTCCACGATGACCAGGGACATCGCTTTCGCATCCGTCAGGTTTGACACGCACAGCATCACTTTCCATGATAGGGGTAGTGAGAACAAAGTTCCCATGATACTTTACGGCATCACTAAGGTCACAACGTACATCATCGCTCCCATCGCAAGGCTCACAATCGCACTCGTCTGCAAACTCTGTTACGCAATTACAATGGTAACCGCATGGACACTTGCAGTTTCCTTCCGGACATTTTCTGTCGCAATGCATGGGTCTTATCCATCCAATATTAGTCACACTAGGGGAAGGTAAAACTTTTTTACAATCCCCAAACTGAAATGTTGTCTCTTTCAAAGGATTCATCTTGTTCGTTTGGTCTTGGTAGTCACAATGAACTATCGATATTGCCTATGGTTCCTTTTTATACTAGTCGCAATGAAGTCTCAAGCTTGTATATCGTTCCTTTTTTGTCTTGTTTTGGAAGGTACCGTCTCTAAGGTGCCGTCATAATTGTACCGTAGTGTAATGGGTGGAAAGGCCATAGAAAAGTAAGGACAGTGCGGAGACCATCGAGTATGTTGCAGAATAGCTGAATCTTTATAGATACATAGATCCATTCGTAACTTCAGTCCGCAACTGAAACACTGTACTTCGTATCCCAATCCAGTCTCAGGTCCCAAGTACACAAATCCTGTTCTAGCTAAAAGATGCGAAGAAGGTAATCCTTCTCTATCCATAGGCCATGCTTGAAACGTGTCCAATCGACGGGCACAATCACAATAGTCAGGCAAGAAGACCGGAAAATGGTAGGGTTTGAACTTGGAGTTCTCACTGGATTTCTCACTCGATTCTTGCTGTGGCGAAGTCATGCTTCTGGTGGGTGGCTATCCTCTTACAACCAATGTTTTATACCGACATGTCCATACGGTAAAGTAAAGTGATTGGGATGCCGCACTCGCTTCTGGTACACGATTTGATAGACGTTTTCCAAGGGTCGACTGACGATGTGGTGAGTGGGTAAACGTACAATCTTATTTGGTTGATAGGTGGTCACTTTAAAGTGTTCATCTTTTCCAGACTGCAAGGCTGCTTTCAATACGCCAAAGTTGACCACTCGACTGGTACGATAATTCAGAGTCAGTCCTTTCACTTTGCACTCCGTGTGCACTTCTCCTTGCTTGTCCCGGTATTCGAAGCCGTAATTTTTAGGTCCACCACTCGCGAAACTTAGAATCTTGTCGTCGGGATGTTCGTCTGTCCAGGCTCCTAAACGGTCTCCTTAGATGTTAGGGTGATGTTGACCCGGGCGATGGATGTAGATGCAACTGTCCGTGTCAAAGTACAGGACGCGATCCCCTAACAGTTCTAAAGCTTCGTACAATTTTAAGCGAGCATGGGCTGTCACGTAAGCCGCAATGATGACATTTCCAAAGGGATCGGCTTGTACAAAGTCCAGATCTTCTTCGTAATTCACTAAGATCAAATCCTCGCGAACGACGTCCACGTGTTTCATGAATTTAGTTTTGTCGTGAATCATCTGTAAGTAGCGGGAAGGTTCAGTCAAATATTCCGTCTTGAGTAAACACGGTCGTTGTGCCATTTTTCCCCACAAGCAATTTAACATCACTTTGGCAAACGATCGTCTGCCTTCGTTTTTCTCGATGTGATCTTAAGGGATGCCTTCTTATGCCCAATATTTCTTTTTGAAAGTCTTTTCGTCTTCGGTAGTGTGACACCAGGAAGGATAGCCACTGGCTTGTTGTTTCAGTTTCAAAAAAGCATCCACGTAGTCTGCGAAAATGCCTTTCTGAGTGGGGTCACCCTTGTGGTATTGTTGTGTCTTGGGAAAGTGACAAATTTTGTACACTTCTAACAGATGGTATCCCATGTCCATAGCTTTAAACAATTCTACGCTGACCCACGTCCCCGTCAAGGCGCGTTCTTCCTGGGTGTGATGACAAGGTTGGTCTTGGTTGCACGTTTCGGCACATGCACGACACAAGGGAAACATCAGTTTGCCTTGACAATGGTGAGATAACACAGGATGGTACAGATTCGTGGGAGGCAAGACTTTGCACTTGAACAAACCTTCGTATTGTCTGATACGGTTCAGGTCGATGTGTTCCGTTAACAATTGCGGGTGCCCTGCAGGAAAGTGACAATATTTGCACACGTAGGGATACAGCGAACACACATCCAAGTATTTGATTTCTTCTCCTTTCTCATCATTAGCGTGGTAAAGCAAACAGGTGGCATTGGTCCGTCCTCCGTACAAACTGTTCCTCGGGTTCAGAGGGTCCATGAACTGGTAACTTTACACGATGCGTTTAAACTCGGGATCAGTTTTCAAACAATGATCGTATTCATGTTCCCACATTTCCACCACTTGGTATCCTTGCTGTTCTAACTTTAGGCGTCGCTGACAAGTGCCCTGGTACAGGTCTTCCATGGTTCGATGTAAAAACTGATTTTTAGTGCCACGGTCAGGGTAAGAGACGGGACATCCGTGAAATAAGCAACCGTTAAACTCGTACACGATCTTGGGGTTTTCTAAGTCCCAGCCATCTACCGAATACGTTCCAGTGGTCTTTTCGCCCCCTCCGTTGCGGGCATGCTGAATCCACTTGTCTTCCTTGTCGCACAAGTAATGTAACCAGCGTAGGGCTTTGACCGAGTATTGACGTTTGACATAGTTGGTCGATTGAGGACTGATGACAGCCACGGTGTTTTCAGGCATGAAACGTTGGCGGTACACTAAGGAACAGGCTTTGGCAATGGTGCAAGCTTCTTTCAAAAGATCCACCCCTCCGTGTTCCATGAACAGTTCTCGAAATTTTCCACAGCAACGGCGTAAAATGTCCACGTCCGAACGACAGTACTTTAGCATTTCTTCCTGAAAGTCAAAAGGGTCTGAGTCGTGAGCCTGGTACCAAGCATAGAAAGCTTCTCGTTGTTCGGTACGCATGTTGTCGGGGTCGTAATAGAGGGCCTCAGGGAAATGGGGTAGAACAGCATGTTGATTGACTTCCGTATTAAAAAAGTGTGGAAAGTACCCTTTAACCATTTCTGTCATTCCAAACGTTTTAGGCATTCGACTCAAAGGCATGGCTAAGTAACTCATCGAATCTTTAAACTGCACTTGTCCCATTTGCATGAAAACGATTTTGGCCCGTTCAAAGTGACTTTAGGACGTTCGGTGCCATGTTCCGCATAGTACCTCAAAAGAAACTGTCCATCGTATCCCGAGAAATTGTGGGCTATGACTGTGGCATAACGATGACAATCTCCGTAACGTTCGATGTCCTCTTTACTCCATGTCTTGTCGATGGGGTCTAAGACCCATTTGGCAAAATCGTCTAGCGTCTTGGGTCCTCGAAATATTTTTTCACGTCCTCCAGGAATCTTGCTGCAGTGAGGGCAATGACTGAAGATAGGTTCTTGAATGCACTTTTCACACGCTCGATGAGCCACGCAGAAATTAGGAATGTGAGTGCCAGTCTCATGCATGCATTCGAAATCGAAAAAGATGAAATTGCCTTTCTTCTTCTTGTGACCGTCATCTTTCTCTTGTTGGGGTTGGTATTTTTGCATGTAGCATTGATGTTCCAAGTCCACGATGTGGTGACAAATGTGACATTTTTTCTTTCCTCGACATATGTATGCCTTGGCAGTATTGGTACAAAGGCCTTGTCCACACGTGGGGCACAATCTCAGCAGTTGACAAGCGCATTTCTTCTGTGAACCTTGTGTTTTCAAATGTTGTTGGTAACAGGTAGGACCGACAAACGTGTGCAGACAAGCAGGACAATGCACTCGTTCTTGTCCTTCGCTCAGACAGGGTTGAGAGGTCAAACATCCTGAGCATTTCGATCCACAATGTTTGTGTTGCTCTCGATTGTTATAACCATAGTCACATTTCTCACAGTAATAACTGTTTCCCAGGAATCCAGTGATAGTGGTAATGGTATCGAACTATTCATCGTGATAATAAAGGTGAATGTATTTTCCATCTTTAAAATCTCGGCCTCGAAACAACAGAGGCCCACGCACTTCTTGATGGTACACTTTCATGGTGTAGCGTGGAGCTAGGACATTTTGCAATGTTTGCACCTCAGGAATGCCACAGGGTGTGACTTTGGACAGGCCTGCTTGTTGTAACAGAAGTTCTGCTTCATTTCGTTGTTTGGCTCGGTCCGATTGTCGAATGTTCTTCCAGTCTCTTTTCCATTCTACCGTGTCGTTCTTGTTGGCATAGGTTCGTCCCACCACGATAGCCCTGGCTAAACACATGTGGTCTTGAAAATTGTTAATTTGAACGAGGCTCTTTTTGGTAATGCGAAGGTTGTTGACCATTAAGGTCTTTCTGCGTTGTCCGGTCCCTTGAGGAGGAGAGACGTGGGTCATGTCCAATGTGGCTTTTCCATCGGTAATGTAAACTGGTCATTGGATTGTTGCACGTGTTGAATCTTGTCCATGACTTTGGAAGCGGTCAATTCTGCAGGGCTGCTAAACTCGATCCAAACAGGGGATTTCAAGCCGTCGTGTTGTATGGAAAGTCTCAAGCGATCGTATTCTTTGGGTTGACATTGTCGCTTGAGTGTGGTGAGCAAAGAATCCCACATCTCGGTGATGAACCCTTCTGCTTTCTCTAACGGTACTTCGGACCTGAAATCTTTAAACTTCACCGTGTATTTGTAAGCCGTGGTTCTAAATTTTCTAGCGGGACGCTTTTCCGTCTCTCGAATGGAATAGTATTTTTCAGGATTGGCTGGTGAACTTGAACTAGGTGCAGACTCTGTGGGTTTGGATTCTGGTTCACTCATGTCCTCTTCAAAATCACTAGCATGAATTTGTGCCAAGACTTCAGCTCTTGTACGAGGCGATAGATCACGTTTCTGCCTCTAACTTTCTTCTTCTTTCTTCTCAAATGAATTGGATCCTTTCATCTTGATAGCAAAAAGTCAAATGACTAAAGTTTAAACACCATGGGCTACTTTATAGTCATGGCAGACCAGCGTATATAAAGGGTATGTGTTTTGTCCTTTCACTATTCATTTCACTCTCAAACCGAGCACAACGATGGAAGAGACTACCCAGATGGAACGTTTCATCAGAGCTTTGCGAGTGGTCATTAAAAAATTTTCTTCAGACCAGCCGTCGGACTACTCTCCTTCCTTTCGAGATAAAAGTCAAGATACTTGCTATATCTGTCAGAAGAAAGGGCATTGGTCTTCAGAGTGTCCAGACAGTCAAAAAAGCAAAACAGGGGCTAGAAGAGACAAAAGTCAAGATACCTGTTATTATTGTCAAGAAAAAGGACATTGGTCTCCAGATTGCCCTAAGAAACAAGAGGAGCAAGAAGAAGAAGAGGAAGAAAGCAGACAGGTGAAGAAAAAGAAACAGGAGAAGAAAAGAAGAAGGGAAGAAAGTGAGGATGAATAGGAGGAAAAGATTGTGACTGTGAAGAAATTTAAAACAAAGAGAGAGTAAACAAAGAGAGAGAAGAAGTCTATGAACTTTTTAAAGTGATATGTTGTGAATTGTGAATTGGATTGTAAATATTTATAAAAGAATAAATTAGGTATAAAAGGTAAGTGTCTTTGGGTTTTGATTTTAAAATAAGAAGCTACACTCACGCACTCATACACAGACACGTACTATAGGGGTAAAATGGGGTTTTTTTTGAGTTTGAATGGATGATGACAATTGAAAGACTATCTCTTTTCAAGAGACATGGGTGGCCCTGAAAAGGGCCTTTTTGGTGTATGGGTGAGTTTAAACAATCAACTTTAACTGCCTTAAGCCTTTGCCACTTCTGGACTGCGTAATGTTGATGATGATGATGATTTGGTTGAAATCACTAAGGGTGGTACGGTAGGCTTAGTCACAGGGTTGGAGTATTTAGCTCGGGAAGGTCGTATTCTCTTCGGTCGTAATAAAGAAGTCTGATACATTTGTTTCAGACTTCTTAACTCTGCTAAAATGTCTAACAGTACCGTGACCGTTTGACTTTCACACCCTTGTTTCTTTGCTGCTGCTTCTTCTTGTTGTTTCTTTCTTACCTCTTCTTCTTGCTGCTGTTGCTGTAGGAGAAAAGCTTGTTCCCTTCCTTTTGCTGATGTATAAATTTCTCCAACTCTTCTTTCTGTCTCTGTCTAAAATTTTCCACGTGCGGTAATGAAGGAGAAGGTGGCGAAGGTTCCGGAACAAATTCTTGCGAGGTAAGAAAATCCACAAAATCCCAATTCACCTCTTCTGAAAGTAACTCTGGGTTCCCTTGGGTAGTCTCCACGGCTGGTGCACCCCAATTTATCGTTTTCTGAGTTTCCGTCATGTTGAAAAACTGTCGCATGGATTGACTACGCACAGGCGCTAGCGAATCTATATAGGAAATGTGACGTCACAGACTGCTCTCTTCGGATTGGACGTGGGCTGACTGAATTTTGTAACGCGTGTTTGGATTGGTTAACCAACTCAATCCGTTTCAATCCTTCCTCTCCCTATAAATAAGCGCAATTCACTGCATTCCTTCACCTGTTCTCGGCACCCCAACATGTGGACCACAGTTGAATCGTCTACTTTAATCTCATCAATGATGTTCCGGACGGACATACCAATGTATGTCCGATCCAAGTGGACTATTGTCCATAGGACAGAAACAAGCATATGGATACGAAGGATTTACGTGGAGAGGCAAGGATGCCTAAAGAGGGTGTTAGTGTATGGCCCTGAAGTCAGACGTAGTTTGAGGAAAAGAAGAACATCTCAAAGATGCCCTCTATGTTAACAGTAGTGTATGTTAACATAAAACCAAAGGCCCTTTTCAGGGTGCCTTCATATGCCTCGAAAAGACCTTGACTTTCATGCCTACCCCTTTTTTAAATAGAGACCTCTCCCTGTTTAAATTTCCCATGTTCAATTTCCATAGACCCATAAGGTCGGGACCGTATTAAATAGGGTCCCGACCCTGTTCCATTTCCCCTTGTCCCTATGATAGATATGATGTTTGTCCTGTTTGTCCAGTTATAGGGACAACGGGAAAAACTAATGTTCTTTTCCAATGTTAAATTCCCATTGACCCTATAGTGGATATGTTGTATAGGAAAAAGTCGCAAGGTCTATGGAAAACTAATGTTATTTGCCTAATGTTAATTTACATAGACCCTATAGTCGATATGCCATATTTTCCATAGTACTTGCCCTAGCCCCTAAACCGTCCCTATTCACTACTGATAAGTCATGGTGGCTTTTCTCTTTGAAAATATCTGTTGAGTAAGTGGATGAACGGAAAGTTCCTGTGCTCTGCTGCAAGAGCTCTTTAATGCGTTTCGCTTCCAAACTAATGGTCACTTGAGTCTTCATATCACTCTTGCACGATTTTCTCTTCTGAAATGATGGTCCATTCCTCTTCCAGATACTCTTCCAACTTGTCTTCTTGACCCAACATCAAACATTTGTCATGTTGTTTCTGACTAAGATGATAGAGTTGACAACCATGAAAATGTTCTCAGGTTAGTTCTGTGATTCATTCAGCAAAGTGATGAGCAAAACAGAAGACTAAATGATATTATTGTTCTGGCCATCTTGACATCGTGTCTGTCATTTTTGTCTTATTTTCTTCTTTACTTATGGTCATTGACTGTTGTTCTGGATAGAAAATATCATCAACGCCTGTCAGTAGTTAAGTGGGGTACATTAGCGACAATGGGAATTAGCATTACAGAGACCCCTGGGTCAGATTAGCGACAAGGGAAATTTAACATGGTGAAAAATCGTGGGTCAGATTAGCGACAAGGGAAATTAACATGGAGAAAAATCGTGGGTCACTCTAGCGACAAAGGGAATTTAACATGGAACTATAGTGTGGGTCTGTCTAGCGACAAGGGGAAATTAACATGGGGAATAGAGTTTGGGCTTTTGGGATTTTTTAAAAATTTTTTTAAATTTAAATTTAAATTTAAATTTAAATTTTAAAAAAGGGTAGGCAATGGAAAGGCTATCTCTTTTCGAGAAATATGGCTGGCCCTGAAAAGGGCCTTTGGGTTTATGTTAATGTATTCATTAACATAAATGGTACCGCATTGGTCTTCTTCTTGTCCTTAGGCTACGTCTCACTGTTGGTCCGTAAATCAGCACTCTTTTCAGGCATCCTTGTCTTTCAACGTAGATCCTACGTATCCACAGGCTGGTGTTTGTCCTGTGGACAACGGTCCACTTGGCTCGGACATACATGAGCATGTCCGTCCGGAACATCATGGAAGACACAAGCGTAGAAGATTGCACATCGGTCCACATCTTGAAGCGACGAGAACAAGTGAATCAATGCAGTGAACTGCGCTTATTTATAGGTACAGGAAGGATTGAAACGGATTGAATTCATTCACCAATCCGAACACGCGTTACAAAATTCAGTCAGCTCGCATCCAATCCGAAGAGAGCAGTCTGTGACGTCACGTGGTCTATATAGATTCGTTAGCGCTTGTGTGCAGTCAATCTATGCGACAGTGATTCAACATGACGGAAACTCAGAAAACGATCCATTGGGGTGCACCAGCAGGGGAGACTGCCCAAGGGAACCCGGACTTACTTTCAGAAGAGGTACATTGGGATTTTGTGGATTTTCTTACCTCGCAAGAATTTGTTCCGGAACCTTCGTTACCTTCTTCATTACCGCAAGTGGAGAATTTTAGACAGAGACAGAAAGAAGAATTGGAGAAATTTATGCAACGACAAAAGGAAGCGGAACAAGCTTTTCTCCTACAGCAACAGCAACAGCAACAAGAAGAGGTAAGAAAAAAACAACAGCAACAACAGCAAGAAGAAGTATCAGCAAAGAAACAAGAGGGTGAAAATCAAACGGCTACGGTACTGTTGGACATTTTAGCGGAGTTAAGAAGTCTGAAACAAATGTATCAGACTTCTTTATCACGACCGAAGAGAATACGACCTTCCCGAGCTAAACACGCCAACCCTGTGACTAAGCCTGTCGTACCACCCTTAGTGATTTCAACCCAATCATCAGAAGTAGGCTTTGGCCGTGGCAAAGGCTTAAGGCAGTTAAAGTTGATTGGTTAAACTCACCCCTACACCAAAATAAAAAGGCCCTTTTCAGGGCCACCCACATTTCTCGAAAAGAAATACAATTTCAATTTGCCTATAACTCAAGAATAAACCCCACCCATTTTACCTTATAGTACGTGTCTGTGTATGAGTGCGTGAGTGTAGCTTCTTATTTTAAAATCAGAACTCAAAGACACTTACCTTATATCATTCATGTATTCTTTTATCCATTTTTTTACAATCCAATTCACAATTCACCACAGAACACTTTAATTAAAAGTTCATTGACTTCTTCTTTCTCCTTGTTTAGTCTCTCTGTTTTTTTAATTTCTTCACCGTTTTTTCCTCATTTTCTTCCCTTCTTCTTTTCTTCTCCTGTTTCTTTGCTTCTTGTAAATAGAATTGTCTTCTTTCTTCCTCTTCTTCCTCTGAAGAATCCCTCTCTTCTTTCGAAGAATCCCTCTCTTCTTCCGAAGAATCCCTCTCTTCTTCTGAAGAATCCTTCTTTTCTTCTGACTCCTCTTGTTTCTTTTTTGGGCAATCTGGAGACCAATGTCCTTTTTCTTGACAATAATAACAGGTATCTTGACTTTTGTCTTTTTTAGCCCCTGTTTTTTTTTTCTTTTTTTGACGGTCTGGACACTCTGAAGACCAGTGCCCTTTCTTCTGACAGATATAGCAAGTATCTTGACTTTTATCTCGAAAGGAAGGAGAGTAGTCCGTCGGCTGGTCTGAAGAGAATTTTCTAATGACCCCTCGCAAAGCTCTGACGAAACGTTCCATCTGGGTAGTCTCTTCCATTGTTGTGCTCAGCTTGAGAGTGAAATGAATAGTGAAAGGACAAGACACACACCCTTTTTATATACGCTGGTTTGCCAAGACTATAAATTAGTCTATGGTGTTTAAACTTGAGTCATTTGACGTTTTGCACTCAAGATGAAACGATCCCATTCATTCGAGAAGAAAGAAGAAGAAGAAAGTAAGAGGCAGAAACGTGATCTATCGCCTCGTACCAGGGCTGAAATCTTGGCACAAATTCATGCCAGTGATTTTGAAGAGGACATGAGTGAACCAGATTCCGAACCCTCTAAACCAAGTTCACCACCCTTAGTCAACCCTGAAAAGTACTATTCCATTCGAGAGACGGAAAAGCGCTCCTCTAGAAAATTTAGAACCACGGCTTACACCTACACGGTGAAGTTTAAAGATTTCAAGGCCGACGTACCCTTGGAGAAAGCAGAAGGGTTTATCACCGAGATGTGGGATTCTTTGCTCACCGCACTCAAGCGACAATGTCAAGCCAAAGAAGACGATCGCTTGACACTATCCATAGATCACGACGGTTTGAAATCCCCTGTTTGGATCGAGTTTAGCAGACCCGCAGAACTGACCCCTTCCAAAGTCATGGACAAGATACAACAGGTGCAACAATCTAATGACCAGTTTGACATCACCGATGGTAAAGCCACACTGAAAATGGCCCACGTCTCTCCTCCTCAAGGAACTGGATGCAAAAAGATGTTATTGGTGGACGACCTTCGCAACACCAAAAAGAGTCTCGTCCGAATTAACAACCCTCAAGACCAGATGTGTTTAGCCCGAGCCATCGTGGTGGGACGAACCTATGCCAACAAGAACGACACGGTAGAATGGAAAAGAACCTGGAAAACTATTCAACGATGCGATCGAGCCAAACAACGAAATGAAGCAGAACTCCTGTTGCAACAAGCCGGACTGTCCAAAGACACACCCTGTGGCATTCCTGAGATGCAAAAATTGCAAGATGCCCTAGCTCCACGCTACACCTTGAAAGTGCACCCTCAAGAAATGCGTGGAACTCTGTTGTTTCGAGGCCAAGATTTTAAGGACGGAAAATACATTCATGTCTATCATCACGATGACCATTTCGATACCATTACCAGTATCACTGGATTCCTGGGATACAGTTATTATTGTGAGAAATGTGACTATGGTGATAACAATCGAGAGCAACACAAGCATTGTGGAATGAAATGCCCAGGATGTTTGGCCTCTCCACCCTGTCTGAGCGAAGGACCAGTGCCTTGTTCGACTTGTTTACGCACGTTTGTCAGTCCTACCTGTTACCAACAACATTTGAAAATACAAGGTTCACAGAAGAAATGTGCTTGTCAACTCCTGAGATTGTGCCCTACCTGTGGACAAGGCATACTTACCAATAATGCCAAGGCACACGTATGTCGAGGAAAGAAAAAATGTCACATTTGTCACCACATCGTGGACTTGGAACACCAATGCTACGTGCAAAAATACCAACCCCACCAAAGAAAGAGGACGGTCACAAGAAGAAAGGCAATTTCATCTTTTTCGATTTCGAATGCATGCAAGAGACCGGCATTCACATTCCTAATTTCTGCGTGGCTCATCGAGCGTGCGAGAAGTGCATTCAAGAACCTATCTTCAGTCATTGCCCTCACTGCAGCAAGATTCCTGGAGGACGTGAAAAAATCTTTCGAGGACCAAACACGTTAGCCGATTTTGCCCGATGGGTCTTAAACCCCATCGACAAGACATGGAGTAAAGAGGACATCGAACGTTACGGAGATTGTCATCGTCATGCCACGGTGATGGCTCACAATTTCTCGGGATACGATGGACAGTTTCTTTTGAGGTACTATACGGAACATGGCACCGAACGTCCTAAAGTGATTTTGAACGGAGCCAAAATCATTTTCATGCAAGTGGGACAAGTACAGTTTAAAGATTCGATGAGTTACTTAGCCATGCCTTTGAGTCGAATGCCTAAAACGTTTGGAATGACAGAAATGGCTAAAGGGTACTTTCCACACTTTTTCAATACGGAAGCCAATCAACATGCCGTTCTACCCCATTTGCCTGAGGTTCACTATTACGACCCCGACAACATGCGTACCGAACAACGAGAAGCTTTCTACGCTTGGTACCAGGCTCATGCCTCTGACCCCTTCGACTTTCAGGAAGAAATGTTAAAGTATTGTCGTTCCGACGTGGACATTTTACGGCGTTGCTGTGGAAAATTTCGAGAACTGTTCATGGAACACGGAGGGGTCGATCCTTTGAAAGAATCTTGCACCATTGCCAAAGCGTGTTCCTTAGTGTACCGCCAACGATTCATGCCTGAAAACACCGTGGCTGTCATCAGTCCTCAAACGACCAACTATGTCAAGCGTCAATACTCGGTCAAAGCCCTACGTTGGTTACATTACTTGTGCGACAAGGAAGACAAATGGATTCAGCATGCCCGCAACGGAGGAGGCGAAAAGACCATCGGAACGTATTCGGTCGATGGCTGGGACTTAGAAAACCCCAAGATCGTGTACGAGTTTAACGGTTGCTTATTTCACGGATGTCCCGTCTGCTACCCTGACCGTGACACTAAAAATCAGTTTTTGCAACGAACCATGGAAGACTTGTACCAGGACACTTGTCAGCGACGCCTAAAGTTAGAACAGCAAGGATACCAAGTGGTGGAAATGTGGGAACACGAGTACGATCACCGTTTGAAAACCGATCCCGAGTTTAAACGCCTCGTGGAAAGTTACCAGTTCATGGACCCGCTGAACCCGAGGGATAGTTTGTACGGAGGAAGGACCAATGCCACCTGTTTGCTGTACCAAGCCGACGAAGAGAAAGGAGAAGAAATCAAATACTTGGACGTGTGTTCGCTGTATCCCTACGTGTGCAAATATTGTCGCTTTCCTGTAGGGCACCCGCAATTGTTGACGGAACACATCGACCTGAAAAACATTCGACAATACGAAGGCTTGATCAAGTGTAAAGTTTTGCCTCCCACGAACCTATACCATCCCGTCTTACCTCACCATTGTCAAGGCAAACTGATGTTTCCCTTGTGCCGTACTTGTGCCGAAACGTGCAACCAGGACCAACCTTGCCATCACAGCCAGGAAGAACGTGCCTTGACGGGAACCTGGGTCAGCGTGGAATTGTTCAAAGCTCTGGACATGGGATACCAACTGTTAGAAGTGTACGAAATTTGCCACTTTCCCAAGACACAACAGTACCACAAGGGTGACCCTACTCAGAAAGGCATTTTCGCCGACTACGTGGATGAATTTTTGAAACTGAAACAAGAAGCCAGCGGCTATCCTTCCTGGTGTCACACTCCCGAAGACCAAATACAATTCAAAGAGAAATACTATGCACAAGAAGGCATCTCTTTAGACCACATCGAAAAAAACGAAGGCAGGCGATCGTTTGCCAAAGTGATGTTAAATTGCTTGTGGGGTAAAATGGCACAACGCCCGTGTTTACCCAAGACGGAATATTTGACAGAACCTTCCCGCTACTTCCAGATGATTCACGACAAAACCAAATACATGAAACACGTGGACGTCGTTCGAGAGGATTTGATCTTGGTCAATTACGAAGAAGATCTGGACTTTGTACAAGACGACCCTTTTGGAAATGTCATCATTGCGGCTTACGTGACAGCTCATGCTCGCTTAAAATTATACGAAGCTTTAGAACTGTTAGAAGAACGCGTCCTGTACTTTGACACGGACAGTTGCATTTACATCCATCACCCGATTCAACAGCACCCTGACATCGAAGGAGACCGTTTAGGAGCCTGGACAGACGAGCATCCCGACGACAAGATTCTAAGTTTCGTCAGTGGTGGTCCCAAAAATTACGGCTACGAATACCGGGACAAACAAGGAGAAGTGCACACGACGTGCAAAGTGAAAGGACTGACTCTGAATCATCGTACCAGTCGAGTGGTCAACTTTGGGGTATTGAAAGAAGCCTTGCAATCGGGAGAGGATGGAAATTTTAAAGTGACCACCTATCAACCGAACAAGATTGTACGTTTACCCACTCACCACATCGTCAGTCGACCCTTGGGAAAAGTCTATCAAATTGTATACCAGAAGCGAGTGCGACTTCCCAATCACTTCACCTTACCGTACGGTCACGTCGGTATTGGTCTGTATATGAAAAGGAACCCTAGGCAAGATCGATAGCTCATTGTTCATTGAAGTAACTTACCATGTCGTTGACGAAGAAGAAACCAGATTGGTTAGGAGTCAAATGTTGGACATCACCGAGACCAGGGTTTTGAGGCTTGGACACAAGAGGTGGCCCAGTATGCACGAGAGTTATTCAAGGAAAAAAAGTTACTTTTCAACCTGTGTTAGTGACGGTGCCAGAAGAACCCGTCACCCAGGACAGGACTGTCGTGGACAGGCCTGAAAGACCCTTTCGGGAGGACACTTGTGTGACCTTACCCCCTACTATAGAACTGGTTAGAACTTTACCCAAAACATGTTGTACAGACACTTGTGTTTATTCCACGTTCATGGTTATCATGTGCCTTTTATTTTTGTACTTAAGCCTTTGGCTTTTATGTATTTTTGTCTTTCGTATTCATGTTTGAAACATTCAATAAACGTGTTCTGAAAAAGTATATAAACTCTTGTCTTGTTTGTTTTTCGTGTCACAAGTGACATTTCTCACACCATGGCTACCTCTGCTGTCTCTGCTCCCTCTTCCTCTACTGTCAAAGTCATCGACGAACACTTAGATCGTGCCAGTTGGGAGGCTTTGTATCTTCGCCATCCCTTTAACATGCTCATTGCTGGACCTAGCGGTTCGGGCAAAACCGAATTCGTCAAACGTTTGATCGAACATAAACATCATTTGATCGATCGACCCCCTCAACAAATCGTGTGGTGTTACAAAGAGTGGCAATCGGCGTACAACCTCTTGCGAGAAAGTCAAGGCGATTCCATCGTGTTTGTGGAAGGCATTCCTAAAGAAGACGACGGCATCGTCTCTGACTCCCGTCTAACCCATTTGGTCATTTTCGACGACATGTTAGGAGAAGACGAAGAAGAAATTAAACTGGTTCACGCGCAAAGGGCATCACCGTAATGCCAGTGTCGTTTACATCACCCAAAATTTGTTTCAACAAAGTAAAGCCCATCGCACCATCAGTCTCAATGCGCATTACGTGGTCTTGTTTAAAAGCCCTCGAGATAAATCGCAAGTGCAAGTCTTAGCCAAACAGTTAGGAACGCCTTGGCTGACTCAGGCGTACGACGATGCCACTCAAACTCCACACGCCTATTTACTCGTCGATTTGAAACCTACGACTCCCGAGGATTTGCGATTTCGTACCCACTTGTTTCACCACTGGTGCCAAGACGGAGGGCCTGTCCTGTACACGTCTCCGTCCTCGACTTCATTTCACTCCCCATAAAAAATCTATAAAAACCTCAGACCCTTTTTCGTCTGTCTCACTCTCAGTGCGAACATGACGTCCCTTCAGTCGCATCTTCCCGTCAAATTGATTCGTGCCTTGTATGGCATCAGTCGAGAAAAAGATCCACAAACACGAGCTCGTGTCTTAGAAGCTAGTCTCAAAGAAGTCTTACGATGGTTCACGGTGACGGCACGTCAATTACTGCAAGGAATCATTCAGATTCCTCATCAAACCAAACGCTTTTTCGATCGAAACAAAGTCGCTTTGGTCCAACTGGCCGATCCCCGCATCGACACTCAAACCAAAAAACAAATCATTTTGAAACCTGGAGGGAGCGGTACTCTAGGAGGGGTCATCATTCGCTCACTCTTAAGATGGGATCCTAATGCCCCCAAAGTTATACCCAAGACAAAAGTCCAACGAAGCCCCAAGAAGAAAAAGACCAGGTCCCCAAGGAGAACTTCTCCAGTGGCAGGACCCTCCTCTGACCAGACACCACCCCGGAAAAAGAAAAGAAGCCCCCAGAAAAAGAAAAGTCCACAGAAAACTAGTCGCAAGAGAGGCACTTCGGCCAGGACGCAACCTTACACTCGCAAACCACGACCTGCCACGGCGGTGACTGCGTCTCCGGCAGCTTCACGTTTGTCCACTTCTCCGTTAATGACACCCAGAACTGAAGAGTACTTGGAGACGTTGATCACACCAAGAACTTCTCCGTTGATGACCCCCAAAAGAACTTCCCCAGTGGCAGGACCTTCCAATTTAGTGGCAGTGGCTGCTGCTCACAAAGTACCTTCTCCCAAAATCAAAGTCCAAGAAAGATCGGGCATGTTACAAAGTTTACTGGATTTGTCCAAGCAAGAACTGGCTCGATTTAGTCCGTTGCGTACCCCTGCACGACGTGTCATGCCTGTCCTCAAACTGATACGACGTAAAGACAATCAGTGGCGACGCGTTCCAGTATAAAAAAGGCCTGTGACCAAGTCGGGTATCAGTGTTTTTTCGGTGCTCCTGAAGACTCAAAGATGTCACCCTCCAGAAAACCCCAAGGAAAGAAAAGGAAAGGACTGCCACCACGTTTAGCCAAACATGGGGACATGTTATCTGTCCTGTCCAAAGCTTCTCCACCCCTACGAAAAAAACTCATTCAAACGGCCTCCAAAGAGGTCATCGATACCGTGTGCGAATGTTGTTTGAACGTTTTGAAAGGCACGATCCCTTTGTCCAAACACCAGAAACAATGCTTAAGCAAACATCGTCACGTTCTTCGCCAAATGGTTCGAAAGAAAATTCCCATTCGTCAAAAAAAGAAGATGTTAGTGCAACGTGGAGGTATTTTACCTCTCTTGTTAGGCCCCATACTGAAAGGAGTCTTGGGAACCATGTTGGGAGGACTAGTGGGAGCAAGATAAAAAGGCCTTCGGAAGTCCCAAGATCTCAGAATCGACCCCTGACAACCCCATGGAAGGACGAAAACTAGCTTTAGTGCCTTACAAACGATGGATGGAATACCATCGGTGGCAAGAACAACGCACCCCGCATTTACCTCCCAATCCCAATTTGAGCGAAATGTCCCAGTTACAACACGAATTGCAGTCCTTGATGGATCGCCAAGATTTGTCCGAAACAGAAAAATCGCGAAAGTACGGTCAACTCTTGCAACGACTGCAACTCTTTCACCAGAAAGCTTTAGACGAAACAGCTCTACCCACTCTAAAAGATTTTAAGACCTTGATGAAAAGTCCAGCACCATCACCAGTACCAGTACCAGTACCAGTACCACCAGTACCCGTGACCAAGACAGAAAAAGGAGAAGAAGAGGAAGGGTTTCAAACTCCACCAGAAAAAGTACCCAAGTTAACAACACCACCTACCTCCAGAATTGGATGGATTAAAAAGATGATGGCCACCCCTTCTTCCTCACAAGAGAAAAAGAAAGTGAAGACAGAAGTGAAGACAGAAGTGAAACAAGAACCGATATCCCCCGCTCAGACATCCTTCTCCTCTTCGACGCCTATTGCTGGCCGCACACGCAAAGCATTGCAATCCAAGAAAATACCCCAAGAGAAAAAGAGTAGCATCCTCCAAGAGTGGGTGTCTTATTAACACACCAACCAACACAAAAAAATGGAAAAAGTCTTAGCCAGCATTTACTACGATCCCTCCCATCCTGCAGGTTACGCAGGAGTTCAAAAATTGTATCGTGCTGCCAAAACTCGACTGAAAAGTCTCCGTTTACCTCAAGTGCAACGATGGTTACAAGAACAAGCTACCTACACTTTACACAAACCCATTCGACGCAAGTTTGCCAGAAGTCGCACCCGAGTGGAAGGCATCGATCATCAATGGCAAGCCGATTTAGCCGATGTCTCTCATTTGGCCAGCTACAATCGTGGCTACAAATATTTGTTTTGTGTCATCGACGTCTTTTCCAAATTTGCCTGGGTCGTGCCCTTGACTTCCAAATCGAGCAGCGAGTTAGTGCGAGCCCTGCAACGAGTGTTGAAACAAAGCGGTCGTCACCCTCTTCGATGGCAAACGGACAAAGGTACCGAATTTCTGAACCAAGCTTTCCAAAAAGAATTAAAGAAATGTGACATTCATTTTTTTACCACCGAGAATCCCGAAACCAAAGACAGCATCGTGGAACGTTTTCAACGCACTTTGAAAGAACGCATGTGGAAATATTTTACGCATCACCACACTCTGAAGTACATCGACATCTTACCGCACCTGGTGCAAGCGTACAACCACTCTTACCATCGAAGCATCGGACGTGCCCCGCAAGAAGTGACTCCCGAGAACGAAGTGTTGGTGTTTGAGCGCCTGTTTGGTACGTTCCCGACGAGGGCTGTCCCCAAGAAAAGTGGAGAGTTGGCCGTAGGAGATTGGGTGCGCATTGGCAAAACCAAACGCACTTTCGACAAAGGTTACTTACCTAACTGGACGACCGAATTGTTTCGCGTCACTGGACGAGTGCATGGCCGTCATCCTGCCGTCTATAAATTGGAAGACATGAACGGAGAAGTGCTCAAAGGAACGTTTTATTTGCCCGAGTTACAACGTGTGACCAAAAAAGAAGACGACGTGTACGACATCGAAAGCATTCTCGAACGCAGAACCCGTAAAGTGGGCAAACGACGTGTCAAAGAAGTCAAAGTACGTTGGAAAGGATATCCGCCCAGTTTTGATTCTTGGATCGACGCTTCGCAAGTCATCGACTATAAAAAGAAGTGACCATCATGCCTTTTCACACAGCAGACGCAGCTACGTCGACCACTCCTCCTTCCCCTAGTTCTTCTGTGCAAGATTTACAAAAACAACCCTTGTGGGTGTGGTGTGGAGAACGTGTGCCTAAAACGCAAATCGTCTTTTTCTGCCAAATCTTCGTGGTGTATTGTGTCATCGGGGCAGCCATCGCCAATTTGAGTTTGCAACAACGAGACAAACAATTGTGGACCATTTTATTGAGCAGCTGCATCGGTTACCTGCTTCCTAATCCCTCCCTGAAATTCACCTCGAACGGGAACCCCGGGAACCTTGTGTCCAGTGCCAGTGCCAGTCACCACTTCAATCACAACCAGAACCCCATTTTAGACGGAGACACGCCTCTGACGTCCAGTAATATCCCCTCGGACAGCCACAGAACTCTGGAATTATGAGTCACCAAAACCAATTTTACTTAACTTTACCCAGTGACAGTTCCATGGAGGTGTTTCCCAAGAACAGGTTGTGCTGTTACACGGCCAAATTACCTCAGGCCATCCAGTTAGATCACGAAGCCCATTGGGAAGTGGCTTTAGTAGAAATGATTCACCCGACCCAAGTCCTCAATGTCCTTCCCAATCAAAATTTTTTTGATGTGGAAGTTCATGACGAGCAAATGCAACAGTGGATGGATAGCAATGTCAAATATGACAAGAAAACCCGTACACAAAAGTACACCACCTATCACTTGTTCATTCCCCCAGGCTATTATTTTAGTGGTCAACATTTGGTCAGCACCATAACCTCCAGGTTTAATGTCGTGTTTCTGAAAGCTTTGGAGCATGTCAACAAAAATGTCACCATGGAGTACCACAAAGCAGCTCGTCGCTTCTTGATGAAATTTGAACGAAGTAAAATCGTGTCCATTTTATTTTGTCCTGAATTGTTTGACATGTTGGGCGGAGACATGGACATGAGAAAGGCCATGCTCAAGAAAAACGAATTACCCATCGTTTACGACAACGAGTCTTTTAGCAAGTTATTTCGTGCCCCGGTAGAACTGAACCAAGGACTGAATTTGATGTTCGTGTATTCCGATGTGGTGGAGTACAACGTGGTGGGACACACCTCCGTACCGTTACTGCGTGTCATTCCTTTCAAAGTGGATTCTGCCACGAACGCTGACGAGGAAGGTGGAAACACTTACCACGTCCACCGCGAATTTGTCCATCCTCACTATTTGCCTGTCAGTAAGTCGTATTTGGACACGGTCAACATTGCTATAAAAGGAGATCTGGGACAAAATATTCCATTCACCAAAGGAAAAGTCACGGTGAAACTCCATTTTCGAAAACGGTTCTCTCACGACTCGTAAGTAAGTCATGTATCCAGTGTACCGAGGGGTTGCTCGACAGCGAGGACACGGTTTAGGAGACATGTTAAAATCGGCCTTTCGTTCGGTGGCCCCGGTGTTGAAACCGATGGTGACACGCGGATTGTACGCCTTGAAAGATGCGGCACTGACGCAAGGCAAAGAATTTCTCCAAAATGTCATCATCGACAAACAAAACCCTAAAGAAGCCTTCATGAGGGCAGGCAAAAATGTCTTGCTGCAAACGGGCAAAGACATTTTAGGCCAACGAGAAACACCTATAAATGCCCTGCACGCTAACGAGTCAGGCATTCAGCAAGGACAAGGCAGAAAGAGACGACGAAGAAAACACCCTTTCACCAGACTTCAAGCGAGAAAGGCCAAGAAAAGAAGAACCGTTCGAGACTTAGACGTTTTCGATTATTGAGAAAAGAGACAAAAAAAAAAATGATGCACCGAGAATCTTGCGCTTGTTCCAAGACGGAACTGGATCTGTTTGCCATGCCCCCTACCATGATGACCATGCAAGAATCCCAGTGGGTGGAATTTCACCCCGTCTCCTCACTGACCGATTCCGCTCCCATCGAGTTTGAAATCAAAGGACAGCCCGAAGATTACATCGATCTGAATAGCAGTTACTTGTACCTGAAAGTCAAAATTCTAGATAAGACTGGAGGTGCTATAGACGATGAAGCAGTAGCTCCCGTCAACAATTTCATGCATTCCTTGTTCAGTGGAGTGGACTTGTACTTGAATAACAAACTGGTCAGTAGCAGCATGGATACTTACCCTTATCGTGCCTACCTGGAAAATCTCTTGACGTACGGAATAGATGCCAAGAACACTCATCTCAATGCCTGTGTGGTATGGGAAGCTGACGAACCTACCAAGTTTGAAATATTGGAAACTGATGAAAAGAAAGACAACAATGATGGATTTCTAGAACGAAGAAAGAGAATCACGGGAGCCGACACAAGTTTAGAACTGATGGATCGTTTGCATTTGGACATGTGGTTGCAAGAAAAGTATTTGCTGAACGGGGTGGATGTCCGCCTGAGATGAATCGTAGCAGTGCCGCTTTCCATTTGATGGCTGATAGTGACGGTTACAAAACCAAAATCCTAGAAGCCAGACTCTACGTACGCCGTGTGGAAGTGTTACCTAAAGTGGGAAACGACATCAGTCAGACGTTGAGTAGAACGACCGCCAAGTATCCCATACGACGCGTGGAAGTGAAAACCTTCACCATTCCCAAGGGACAGCGATCCATGATCGAAGATCATCTGTTCCAAGGACAGTTACCCAAACGTTTGATCGTTGGTATCGTCGAGAATACAGCCTTCAACGGAGCTGCCGAAAAAAATCCTTTCTACTTTCAACACTTTGGCGTGTCCAAAATCGAAGTCAGTCGCGATGGCAAGACCTTGTGTACCCGACCTTTCGAACCTGACTTTACCAAGAAGAATTACTTGAGATCGTACTTGTCCCTGTACGAAGCCACCGGACAGTTAGGAACCAATACCAGTCACGGTATTACGTACGAGGATTATGCAGGAGGCTACGCTTTGTGGGCTTTCGATTTCACTCCAGACCAAGGCAGCGACGAGGGACATTTCCACCCTATAAAATCCGGCCAGATTCGTGTGGAAATTCAGTTTAAAGACCGAGACCCTGATGAAACGGTGAACGTCATCCTGTATGCAGAATTCGATAATACCATAGAAATCAACAGTTTGAGAGAAGTCATCCTAGATTACTAGAAACCATGGAAGACTGTTATCCCTCTTTACCTAGTGGAGAAACTTTTAGTGTTGGATTATTGTTAAAAAATGTTAGAGTTCTTGTTGTTTAGTGTTAAGTGATTTTTGAATTAAAAAATGTTGTGTTTTGAAAAAAATTGTTTGATGTTATATTGTTGGATTATTGTTAAAAATGTTAGAGTTGTTGTTTAGTGTTAAGTGATTTTTGAATAAAAAATGTTGTGTTTTGAAAAAAATGCCTTTGTCTTTTGTTTAGCTATAAGAATGTTGGATTGATGCTCTTTCGTTTCTTACTATCCCTCTCATGACACTCACTAAACGTTGCGACTCAAAAACCGTGTGGGGGATGTTTTCCTTCACGTCCGCGCTTTAACTTTAAGAACCGGGTTGTTTCCAGTCTAACCATCCATTGTCGACTCATCCTCCTAAGAAGATGTGCTCCAAACTAGCTAAACTCAACGAAGCCTACGTGAATTTGCATAGGGTCAGACACAGTCTGATACCGAAGCCAGAAGAAATAGAGAATGTGAGAATGTTAAAAATCACTGAAGACCTGATAGAAGAGCTCTTCAGAGAAGAAATGAACAGGGAAAAAGAAGAATGGACAGAGAAGTACAGACTTCAGAGACAGCAGCAACAACAACAACAAGAGCAGCAGCAGCAGCAACCTGAACCTGACAGAGGCTTTGTCGATTGCCGTATCGACACCGAAGAGTTCTTCTTTTCTTTCCGAAGAAGCAGACCTATCGCCAGAAAGTCTATCCTCAGAGGACATCGCATTCTTAGAAACTAAAAAAAGAATGCCATAGCAAACAAAAAAACAGCCCTTTTCAGGGCTACCCCAATACTCTAGAAAAGAAATAACGATCGATTTGCCAATGTGTGTAGGTAGAGTAGTGTGAAAATAAACACTAACTCTTTTTTAAAAAATGTGAGGGTATGTGTTTGTGTGTTAGTAAGCGCTTAAGTAAGTTGGTATGAATAGTAGATTAAAATCATGTTTTTTTGGTGTTTGAGGTGTATATTTGGAGTTAGATTGGATTGCTTTGCGTATGTGGATAGTCTAATGAAGTGATTTATAAAAAATTTTAAAATAGTGATGGGTAGCATAAAAAAGTGAGTGAGTGTTTCTTTTAGGTCCGCGCGTTGTTGTTTTTGGTCATGATGTAGGTAACATCAATTTTATGTTTTTTTAGGGGGATGTTTTCCTTCACGTCCGCGCTTTCACTATAAATTGAAACTCGCTGGGCAGTCTAGCTACCCTTGTTGATTGATCAACACCAAAAATGAACACGAGACTGTCTAAACTGTTGGAACTTCATGTGCATCTGGAATATGCCAGGCGCCTGTTGAATGAACTGGCCGCGGAAGCCATTGTGGAGGAGGGAAGGATAAGAGAGGAGGAGGAAAGAAGAAAAAAAGAAGAGGAGGAGAGAAGATATAAAGAAGAAGAGGAAAGAAGATACAAAGAGGAGGAGAGAAGAAACAAAGAAGAGGAGGAGGAGAAGGAAAAGAAGAGAAGAAGAATAAATTTCAGAATCCCAGAGAGCGAAAATTGGGATTCTGAAGCGACATATCCTGCCTCTGCTCTCTCCCCCAAAAAAGTAAAAAGTAACTGGGGGATAAGATGTGTATGTGGCGCCAGGCCTGGAAGGTGCCACCATTAACCAGGTGTCCATGAAGTTCCAAAAAAACAGCCCTTTTCAGGGCTACCCAATACTCTAGAAAAGAAATAACCATCAATTTGCCAATGTGTAGGTAGAGTAGTGTGAATATAAACACTAACTCTTTTTTAAGATAGTGTGAGGGTATGTGTTTGTGTGTTTGTGTTTGTGTGTTTGTGTTTGTACCCGCTCACGTACGATTGTGTGAATAGTAGATTATGGATTTGTTTATTGTTTCTTAGCGTATGTGTTTGTGTTTGTGTGTTTGTGTTTGTACCCGCTCACGTACGATTGTGTGGATAGTAGATTATGGATTTGTTTATTGTTTCTTAGCGTATGTGTTTGTGTGTTTGTGTTTGTGTGTTTGTGTTTGTACCCGCTCACGTACGATTGTGTGAATAGTAGATTATGGATTTGTTTATTGTTCTTAGCGTATGTGAAGAGTATAGTTTGGGTTTTGTAAGCGCTCACGTAAGATTGTGTGGATAGTAGATTATGGATTTTGTTTATTGTTTCTTAGCGTATGTGGAGAGTATAGTTTGGGTTTTTATTATATGAAATGAGAAAGTATAGTTTGGGTTTTATTATATGAAATGAAAAAGTAGGGGGATGTTTTCCTTCACGTTCGCGCGTTCTTTGGTCATGATCTAGGTAAGATCAATTTTACGTTTTAGGGGGATGTTTTCCTTCACGTACGCGCTTTAAGTATAAGAACCCACAGTATTCGTCGTTCAAACCATTCTGCAAAGAATAAAAAAAGAAGATGGCTTCTAACCAAATGGACAAAATACAAACATTACAAGACGTTTTAGACAACTTAGGAATGATGGAGCAGATGTTAATAAGACTGGTTGAAGACCATTATTCCTATAGTCCCCATCGTGTAAAGATGGAAATTAATAACTTAAAAAAGGTAAAGGACAAGATTAGTGGTGTCATGAAAGAGATAAAGGAGGAGAAGGAGGATGAAGAGGAAAGAATAAGAATAAGCAAATGGAACGAAAAGATTGAAAAAGAAGAAGAAAATGAGAAGAGGAAGAAAGAAGAGGAGGAAGAGAAGAAGAAAGAAGAGCAGGAGAAAAAGAAAGAGAAGAAGAGAAAGAGTGTTGGAGATAAAATAAGAACTTGGTGGAGAAAAAGAAGAAATTAGAAGCAGAAGAAGAAGAAAACCCAAAGGCCCTTTTCAGGGGCCAGCCATATTTCTCGAAAAGAAATAGCCTTTCCATTGCCTACCCTTTTTTAAAATTTAAATTTAAATTTAAATTTAAATTTAAAAAAAATTTTAAAAAAATCCCAAAAGCCCAAACTCTATTCCCCATGTTAATTTCCCCTTGTCGCTAGACAGACCCACACTATAGTTCCATGTTAAATTCCCTTTGTCGCTAGAGTGACCCACGATTTTTCTCCATGTTAATTTCCCTTGTCGCTAATCTGACCCACGATTTTTCACCATGTTAAATTTCCCTTGTCGCTAATCTGACCCAGGGGTCTCTGTAATGCTAATTCCCATTGTCGCTAATGTACCCCACTTAACTACTCCTGTCTCCATAGATTCCATATTATAATAGGCTAATATCATGCCTCCCAAACTTTTGATTTTCAGAGTTTGGTCAAAAAGTGGCTGCAAGTTTATGTTCACTACGTTTGCCATAGCTCGTGTAAAATGAAGTTCCACACGAAGTTGACCCGATTTTATTGTGTGGAAATGTTCTTCGCCGCTTCTTTAGTATGGATTGAGAAGAAGCCTCATGAAGCATATCCTCCCGCATAACCGCCGTATGAAATGTAACTACTTTTGGTTCTTAATTGTCCTGTCGCTTGAAACAGAATTTAGCTAGGTCTCAAATATTGTTTTCTCAGCAGAGTTAAGTTCAAAAGGTCTCGTATGGAACGTTTTGCAAACTCTGGTGACTTCGATCTTGGACATGCTGAAATGTTGGAACCCCTCAGGAATTTGGTCGAGAGCTCCATTGAGGTCCACGTTGCAGACGATGCCGATAAGCAAACGATTTGGTATTTTCACAACCTTTCTAAAGTATTAGGGTTGATACGGCAGAAGGGTGGACACTTACATTTGTAATGACTCACGAACCCCCAGTCAGCAATGCCGATAGCCTAAATACATGAACATCTCAAGGAAAAATGTATAACAATTTAATTAATATTAAAAATAGATAAAACTATTCAAGCGAGTTTTGGATATAAATCTTTAAATTACACTCTGCTAATAAATAAATATATTAATTTGGCCTATGAACAAATGCCTCCTTAATTGCATCACACAAGTGTTAACGTCCTAATATGAGCCACCTTCCAGTGAGTAGTCTCTTGTACTCATCTGCATTCGTTCTTCTCCTATTATCCCTTCTCCTTCCCTCCTGCCCTCTTCCTGTGCCGCTCCTAGTACTATTCTCCTTCTCCGCTCGCGCACATTCCTGTGCTACTTGCTCCTTGTCCTCCGCTGCTCTTTGAACTACTCTCGTACTTTCTCCTTCCCTTTCTTGAGAGTTTAGTTCCCTCTTTACGTGCACACTGGGAGCTTCCTGTAGAAATATAAGGGCCGTACATCCGGTTCTCCTTATACTCATCTTGTAATCTACCTCTCCCTGTCACAGACTTTTCATCAGACAAATGGCGAACACTTTACCATGCCCTTCTCACACACACTAACCTCTCTCATTCCATACACGCCTTGTTCTACATACAAATAATTACAATTAACGAAGTTTTGTAAGACGTTGACATACATCTAAATGCTACATTATATATATATATATATATATATATATATATATATATATATATATATATATATATATATATATATATATATATATATATATATATATATATATATGAGCATATATACGCACCACACACATAAATACCTGCATACATATATATTTGTTTGATAACTGAATACTGAACACCTGTCTGTATTGCCTTAATCCTTTCCCACCTTCTTATTTTTTTTTCTGCCCTTACTGAGGAGTACACATATGTAGAATATGATCCAAGATGTTGATAAACTTTTATATGTTATATGCAAGCCACAAATCTTGGAATGCAATTTTTAATTCTACAGGTATATAAGTACTTTCTTTATCAGAAGTAAGCATAGAATATTGATCTGCAGTTCTGGTACATTTCTAATTACAAATAGTATGGTATATTGTGTTAAATCCAACTCAATATGACATTCGCCTATAAGAATTGACCTAAACCAGAGGTGGGCAAACTTTCCAGTGCAAGTGCCGCATACACAAATTTACACCTTGTCGCGGGCCGCATAGTTCATTAAGTAAAATAATTAATATTTGAAATATCAAAAACAAATGGTTTTTCAAAATAACATCATAATTAATTTTCAGTTGTTAATATGTTGTTAATATTTGAAAACCTAAACTTAAACTTCAAAAGAAGCACATTTATTTGATAAACAGAGTAACATAAACAGAGTCAGTGCGACTTGTTCCTTGGCCGCATGAAAACCCTTGGCGGGCCGCATGCGGCCCGCGGGCCGTAGTTTGCCCACCCCTGACCCAAACTGTATCAATACTGTTTTCACAAAATGACATCAAGAAATAGGTGAAGCAGAGTCTCTTCAGCTTCGTTACAGAAAGTATATAATGATGAGATTTTCAGAGATTTTCATATTAAACAATCTCTTATTAGCATAGAGAATTTTGTGGAGAACTTTGTATTTTGAAATGTCTTAAGTCACATATCCTCAATAGCAGAGAAGGAAGGGAAAAATATTGATTCTCAGTCTTCCTGTGAGTATTTCAGATTTAAAATAGACTTGCATTTAGTTCCCATTTGAACTGGAATTTGTTTCCCTAATAGATAATATATAAAACGAGCTTGCAATTTTGCCATGCTTCCTGAGAAGATTTATATTTTCATGTAGTGGATTTTTTTTATTTCCTAGTATTTCTAATAGTGTTTCTCCAAGTTCCTAGTATTGTGTCAGAAACTCCATAGAAATCTACAAAAGTAATATGAACTCTCTGTATGCAAGGAATATGCCTTCTTTCTTAATATTTCATTATAAAGAATCCAGACCCTTTACGTCATTTCTTCTAAAAGAATGTATCATCATTTATCTTGCTGTATTTATTATACCAGAGTGGCATTGATAAAATGTGTTCAGGGATATTGTTTTCTTTTTGTTGTGATATTGATTAGTATATGTTAGTAATTTGTGGAGAAGCTTCACTTAAGGAATAGGTTGATTGCATATGGCTATATTCTACACGTTATTAGATTGATTGCTGATCTTAAAATCCACGTCATTTGTTTGCGCTGTACAAGAGTGGTACAAGATGTTCCCCACGCGGGTTACACTCTCAATACGTAAGCACTTTTATGTTGTAAAAGTTGTTTCATGGGACGTCGCTCGTAACAGGTTTGACTGACGAATGTTTGCTTGGACGTAGAGGAATTACCTTTTTCCTTCGGAAATGCAAGGTCTGGAAGCTAAACATTCCCCAGTCTCTGGACAGTCAGTATGGCGCTCCCGACTGTTAAACGTTTGGTCAAATTTGTCGCAGTAGTAACTGTGTCCGAGAAATCCTGTGATAATTGTAATATCATAGAAATGATCATGGCTATGATAAACGTGAATATATTTTCCGCCTGGGAAATCCGGTCCTCGAAATAGGTGAGCTGCACGAAGGACTCGAGGGTACACTTGTCTAGTGGTTAGTGTGTTTCCAATAATTCGTCATTGAGTGAGTACGTAACAAATCTTAGCAATTCTTTATACTTTTCATTTTCATAATTAATAGAAAAATAATATTGCCTACGGAGGTAAGTCCGTGGAGCCCCTTAGCGCCACAGACGTTGCCAAATATTACTTGTGCATTAGGTAACACAACTTGCTTTTAATATCACATTGTTAAGTTGAGTGACGATACTACCGCCTGTAAATACCCTAAACTCTAGTCAGCACCATATATACTAATGACTTTACATGCAGTACTGCACTTTCAGTTGTAATACTGAGTGCGATAAATGTTTCTCAAATCCCAAGGTCATTGAATAACGAAGCCGGCAATTGACTTGATGCATCTAATATTATATGGATAAATTCGTACGCTTTTTCTTAGACTATCGGAAACCAATATTATTAATCTACTTCTTTTACTGTAATACCGACAATATTTCCGCATTAGAGTTTAATAATAACCATGTACAGAAATTACAGCAGGTCTGCCTTTAAGCTGAGGCCCAGCGTAATGAGCCGAGGATTTGTCGGACACATCTGATGTCTCCATGTGCCATCAACTATCAACCATCACCCGTTCGTAGTCAACTGCTTTGTTGCCACTGGTCATTAGATATCTGAGGCCGATCGTTAGGTAAAAATCAGCATTCGCCAATCTGTGGACGACGGCCTAGCAACTGCCCATATATGGACGGTAGTTTTCTCTGGCCACTTTGCGAGACAGTGTTTCATCCTTTAAACCTTTATATTTCCAAGAACTGTATTTAAATAAAAGCAATAACTTGTCCACAAATCTCCTCAAGAGTACAACGAAGGGACTGGTTTTACTGAGGGGAAAAAAGAATATGTAGGGATCCGCGAGAAGTCTGATTCTTCTTTTTAACTCCTTGACTGCTGAGCATGTGAAACATTTCAGATATATGGTATTCCTGATAAGTCCTATAAAAACTTGACAGGTAGAAATTAATTTTTAACATAAAAATAGTATATTTATATTTTTCATTTAGCCTGTTCTCTTGTAAGTATAGTGTAAATAGCTAAATCGTGACCTTTGACCATGAACCCCTTGGCATAGGCTGCAGACCAGTGAATTATATATATGTAACCTCCGAGTAACTGTAGGTATTAAACAACGCGCATATTAAAAGTGATAAATAAGAGAGTAAGCTCGTTAGAATACAATCAAATATTAATTTACGTAGACATTACTCATGACATACCTTTTATGGAAGAGAAAAGTGGGTGCTCGTTTACTTTAGCACATTATCCATAAGGAAGGATAAGTTTATCGATACTTGTCTCTGGGTACTTTAAAGATCACCGGCCATACTCCAACATTTTTCATTTTACATCAGATTTGCATTACATGATTAAAAGTAGTTATACTCGCATGAAAAGAATAAAAAATTATCAAGTGTAAATAAGAAATAATAATTAAATACTCGAAATAGAAGTATAAAGTCTGTTGCTTCCACTTAGCTACGATATCCCACCTACAGAGAACGCCAACCGGAAATGACGTAAATTTATCCCTACAAGACGAGGTACATGCTTCTTCTTGTCGAGAAATAAAACACTATAGACCTTTTTCAGGAAGTCGAATTTGGGTTTTTCCACGCCAATATTTAACGAATGCGCAATCAACGTAGGGCAGCTTTCAAGCGATTGTCATTAACATAGTGCATGTTCGTGAAGAAAGTTTCAAACAAATTTATAAAGGTTTGACATCTGTACACCCTTCACAGAAATAGTGTGTTTAATAATCATGAGTGAATAGCTCAGTAATCTGCCTAAAAGAAAAAAGTAGATATGAGCACAAAAAGCATCAGACAGGACCAGAACAGCGGACAGGATTTGTGGGCCCTAGGAAAAATTATCCAGTAGGCCCCAATGAATTACAAATTGAAACAACGGTGGACCCCCTGACAGTTGTGGTGCCCCGGAATTTGTCATACCCTGTCCACGGTTCTGGATAAGACTTACAAAGTTGGATGATCCATTTCTGATAGGAAAGAGGTGAGTGGACGATGCTCCTATGTGACCAGAATTACAATTTGTACAAATCTACGTGTATTTATATGACTCTTCAAGACTATATACTCGCGAAAACATGTGGACTTGCACATCTCTTTGTTGCATATAATTAATTTCATAGTGGATGGATGCATACTTGTGAACACAGCATTATCAATGCCAACGTAATCAAATCCCAAGCCCAATCCGAGAAGCCACACGAATTACACATAGCTGATAGTACTGAAGCAACTGGCCGATGCAAATGTATCGCAGGAAGTGTTAACTCATCATTATTATCCATATTTGTTCAAGGAGTTAGCAAACTAAGGAGAGAGAGTAAATTCCTTAGCCAATCCAATGTATCGTAAGCAGTTTTGGGATCCACATTAATTCCCATTTGATTTATTAACTAAATCGCAAATATTTGAGGAATCTGTTTAATATGTGATGTCTCGCACTTTGGTGTTCATTGTTTGCTCTAATTAGACAAGTTAACTTGTTTATTTTCGGTTTAGTCATTAGCATGCAGTCATAAGGGGGGGGGGGTCGGAAGTAGTTAAGTGGGGTACATTAGCGACAATGGGAATTAGCATTACAGAGACCCCTGGGTCAGATTAGCGACAAGGGAAATTTAACATGGTGAAAAATCGTGGGTCAGATTAGCGACAAGGGAAATTAACATGGAGAAAAATCGTGGGTCACTCTAGCGACAAAGGGAATTTAACATGGAACTATAGTGTGGGTCTGTCTAGCGACAAGGGGAAATTAACATGGGGAATAGAGTTTGGGCTTTTGGGATTTTTTAAAAAAATTTTTAAATTTAAATTTAAATTTAAATTTAAATTTTACAAAAGGGTAGGCAATGGAAAGGCTATCTCTTTTCGAGAAATATGGCTGGCCCTGAAAAGGGCCTTTGGGTTTATGTTAATGTATTCATTAACATAAATGGTACCGCATTGGTCTTCTTCTTGTCCTTAGGCTACGTCTCACTGTTGGTCCGTAAATCAGCACTCTTTTCAGGCATCCTTGTCTTTCAACGTAGATCCTACGTATCCACAGGCTGGTGTTTGTCCTGTGGACAACGGTCCACTTGGCTCGGACATACATGAGCATGTCCGTCCGGAACATCATGGAAGACACAAGCGTAGAAGATTGCACATCGGTCCACATCTTGAAGCGACGAGAACAAGTGAATCAATGCAGTGAACTGCGCTTATTTATAGGTACAGGAAGGATTGAAACGGATTGAATTCATTTACCAATCCGAACACGCGTTACAAAATTCAGTCAGCTCGCATCCAATCCGAAGAGAGCAGTCTGTGACGTCACGTGGTCTATATAGATTCGTTAGCGCTTGTGTGCAGTCAATCTATGCGACAGTGATTCAACATGACGGAAACTCAGAAAACGATCCATTGGGGTGCACCAGCAGGGGAGACTGCCCAAGGGAACCCGGACTTACTTTCAGAAGAGGTACATTGGGATTTTGTGGATTTTCTTACCTCGCAAGAATTTGTTCCGGAACCTTCGTTACCTTCTTCATTACCGCAAGTGGAGAATTTTAGACAGAGACAGAAAGAAGAATTGGAGAAATTTATGCAACGACAAAAGTAAGCGGAACAAGCTTTTCTCCTACAGCAACAGCAACAGCAACAAGAAGAGGTAAGAAAAAAACAACAGCAACAACAGCAAGAAGAAGTAGGAGCAAAGAAACAAGAGGGTGAAAATCAAACGGCTACGGTACTGTTGGACATTTTAGCGGAGTTAAGAAGTCTGAAACAAATGTATCAGACTTCTTTATCATGACCGAAGAGAATACGACCTTCCCGAGCTAAACACGCCAACCCTGTGACTAAGCCTGTCGTACCACCCTTAGTGATTTCAACCCAATCATCAGAAGTAGGCCTTGGCCGTGGCAAAGGCTTAAGGCAGTTAAAGTTGATTGGTTAAACTCACCCCTACACCAAAATAAAAAGGCCCTTTTCAGGGCCACCCACATTTCTCGAAAAGAAATACAATTTCAATTTGCCAATAACTCAAGAATAAACCCCACCCATTTTACCTTATAGTGCGTGTCTGTGTATGAGTGCGTGAGTGTAGCTTCTTATTTTAAAATCAGAACTCAAAGACACTTATCTTATATCATTCATGTATTCTTTTATCCATTTTTTTACAATCCAATTCACAATTCACCACAGAACACTTTAATTAAAAGTTCATTGACTTCTTCTTTCTCCTTGTTTAGTCTCTCTGTTTTTTTAATTTCTTCACCGTTTTTTCCTCATTTTCTTCCCTTCTTCTTTTCTTCTCCTGTTTCTTTGCTTCTTGTAAATAGAATTGTCTTCTTTCTTCCTCTTCTTCCTCTGAAGAATCCCTCTCTTCTTTCGAAGAATCCCTCTCTTCTTCCGAAGAATCCCTCTCTTCTTCTGAAGAATCCTTCTTTTCTTCTGACTCCTCTTGTTTCTTTTTTGGGCAATCTGGAGACCAATGTCCTTTTTCTTGACAATAATAACAGGTATCTTGACTTTTGTCTTTTTTAGCCCCTGTTTTTTTTCTTTTTTTGACGGTCTGGACACTCTGAAGACCAATGCCCTTTCTTCTGACAGATATAGCAAGTATCTTGACTTTTATCTCGAAAGGAAGGAGAGTAGTCCGTCGGCTGGTCTGAAGAGAATTTTCTAATGACCCCTCGCAAAGCTCTGACGAAACGTTCCATCTGGGTAGTCTCTTCCATTGTTGTGCTCAGCTTGAGAGTGAAATGAATAGTGAAAGGACAAGACACACACCCTTTTTATATACGCTGGTTTGCCAAGACTATAAATTAGTCTATGGTGTTTAAACTTGAGTCATTTGACGTTTTGCACTCAAGATGAAACGATCCCATTCATTCGAGAAGAAAGAAGAAGAAGAAAGTAAGAGGCAGAAACGTGATCTATCGCCTCGTACCAGGGCTGAAATCTTGGCACAAATTCATGCCAGTGATTTTGAAGAGGACATGAGTGAACCAGATTCCGAACCCTCTAAACCAAGTTCACCACCCTTAGTCAACCCTGAAAAGTACTATTCCATTCGAGAGACGGAAAAGCGCTCCTCTAGAAAATTTAGAACCACGGCTTACACCTACACGGTGAAGTTTAAAGATTTCAAGGCCGACGTACCCTTGGAGAAAGCAGAAGGGTTTATCACCGAGATGTGGGATTCTTTGCTCACCGCACTCAAGCGACAATGTCAAGCCAAAGAAGACGATCGCTTGACACTATCCATAGATCACGACGGTTTGAAATCCCCTGTTTGGATCGAGTTTAGCAGACCCGCAGAACTGACCCCTTCCAAAGTCATGGACAAGATACAACAGGTGCAACAATCTAATGACCAGTTTGACATCACCGATGGTAAAGCCACACTGAAAATGGCCCACGTCTCTCCTCCTCAAGGAACTGGATGCAAAAAGATGTTATTGGTGGACGACCTTCGCAACACCAAAAAGAGTCTCGTCCGAATTAACAACCCTCAAGACCAGATGTGTTTAGCCCGTGCCATCGTGGTGGGACGAACCTATGCCAACAAGAACGACACGGTAGAATGGAAAAGAACCTGGAAAACTATTCAACGATGCGATCGAGCCAAACAACGAAATGAAGCAGAACTCCTGTTGCAACAAGCCGGACTGTCCAAAGACACACCCTGTGGCATTCCTGAGATGCAAAAATTGCAAGATGCCCTAGCTCCACGCTACACCTTGAAAGTGCACCCTCAAGAAATGCGTGGAACTCTGTTGTTTCGAGGCCAAGATTTTAAGGACGGAAAATACATTCATGTCTATCATCACGATGACCATTTCGATACCATTACCAGTATCACTGGATTCCTGGGATACAGTTATTATTGTGAGAAATGTGACTATGGTTATAACAATCGAGAGCAACACAAGCATTGTGGAATGAAATGCCCAGGATGTTTGGCCTCTCCACCCTGTCTGAGCGAAGGACCAGTGCCTTGTTCGACTTGTTTGCGCACGTTTGTCAGTCCTACCTGTTACCAACAACATTTGAAAACACAAGGTTCACAGAAGAAATGTGCTTGTCAACTGCTGAGATTGTGCCCTACCTGTGGACAAGGCATACTTACCAATAATGCCAAGGCACACGTATGTCGAGGAAAGAAAAAATGTCACATTTGTCACCACATCGTGGACTTGGAACACCAATGCTACGTGCAAAAATACCAACCCCCACCAGAGGAAGAGGACGGTCACAAGAAGAAAGGCAATTTCATCTTTTTCGATTTCGAATGCATGCAAGAGACCGGCATTCACATTCCTAATTTCTGCGTGGCTCATCGAGCGTGCGAGAAGTGCATTCAAGAACCTATCTTCAGTCATTGCCCTCACTGCAGCAAGATTCCTGGAGGACGTGAAAAAATCTTTCGAGGACCAAACACGTTAGCCGATTTTGCCCGATGGGTCTTAGACCCCATCGACAAGACGTGGAGCCAAGAGGACATCGAACGTTACGGAGATTGTCATCGTCATGCCACGGTGATGGCTCACAATTTCTCCGGATACGATGGACAGTTTCTTTTGAGGTACTATACGGAACATGGCACCGAACGTCCTAAAGTGATTTTGAACGGAGCCAAAATCATTTTCATGCAAGTGGGACAAGTACAGTTTAAAGATTCGATGAGTTACTTAGCCATGCCTTTGAGTCGAATGCCTAAAACGTTTGGAATGACAGAAATGGCTAAAGGGTACTTTCCACACTTTTTCAATACGGAAGCCAATCAACATGCCGTTCTACCCCATTTGCCTGAGGCTCACTATTACGACCCCGACAACATACGTACCGAACAACGAGAAGCTTTCTACGCTTGGTACCAGGCTCATGCCTCTGACCCCTTCGACTTTCAGGAAGAAATGTTAAAGTATTGTCGTTCCGACGTGGACATTTTACGGCGTTGCTGTGGAAAATTTCGAGAACTGTTGATGGAACACGGAGGGGTCCATCCTTTGAAAGAATCTTGCACCATTGCCAAAGCGTGTTCCTTAGTGTACCGCCAACGATTCATGCCTGAAAACACCGTGGCTGTCATCAGTCCTCAAACGACCAACTATGTCAAGCGTCAATACTCGGTCAAAGCCCTACGTTGGTTACATTACTTGTGCGACAAGGAAGACAAATGGATTCAGCATGCCCGCAACGGAGGAGGCGAAAAGACCATCGGAACGTATTCGGTCGATGGCTGGGACTTAGAAAACCCCAAGATCGTGTACGAGTTTAACGGTTGCTTATTTCACGGATGTCCCGTCTGCTACCCTGACCGTGACACTAAAAATCAGTTTTTGCAACGAACCATGGAAGACTTGTACCAGGACACTTGTCAGCGACGCCTAAAGTTAGAACAGCAAGGATACCAAGTGGTGGAAATGTGGGAACACGAGTACGATCACCGTTTGAAAACCGATCCCGAGTTTAAACGCCTCGTGGAAAGTTACCAGTTCATGGACCCGCTGAACCCGAGGGATAGTTCGTACGGAGGAAGGACCAATGCCACCTGTTTGCTGTACCAAGCCGACGAAGAGAAAGGAGAAGAAATCAAATACTTGGACGTGTGTTCGCTGTATCCCTACGTGTGCAAATATTGTCGCTTTCCTGTAGGGCACCCGCAATTGTTGACGGAACACATCGACCTGAAAAACATTCGATAATACGAAGGCTTGATCAAGTGTAAAGTTTTGCCTCCCACGAACCTATACCATCCCGTCTTACCTCACCATTGTCAAGGCAAACTGATGTTTCCCTTGTGCCGTACTTGTGCCGAAACGTGCAACCAGGACCAACCTTGCCATCACAGCCAGGAAGAACGTGCCTTGACGGGAACCTGGGTCAGCGTGGAATTGTTCAAAGCTCTGGACATGGGATACCAACTGTTAGAAGTGTACGAAATTTGCCACTTTCCCAAGACACAACAGTACCACAAGGGTGACCCTACTCAGAAAGGCATTTTCGCCGACTACGTGGATGCCTTTTTGAAACTGAAACAAGAAGCCAGCGGCTGTCCTTCCTGGTGTCACACTCCCGAAGACCAAATACAATTCAAAGAGAAATACTATGCACAAGAAGGCATCTCTTTAGACCACATCGAAAAAAACGAAGGCAGGCGATCGTTTGCCAAAGTGATGTTAAATTGCTTGTGGGGTAAAATGGCACAACGACCGTGTTTACCCAAGACGGAATACACTGGTCAACAGTGAAATCATTACTGACTTGAAAAGGCCCTAATCTGTAGTATTTTGGTGTGCCGAACACGAATATAACCGTGAAAAATTTGTATTGGCTCTCGTTTTGAAGATATTCATATACCTCATTTTCTATGTTTCACTGTGTAAATTTCTCCAGTAGGACTGCAGCAACATCCGGAATAATGATGTAACATTGCATAATACCATCATGCTCACATCATCCACAGTTGATTGCATCATTTTCTGATGCAATGCAATACTAATGCCATGCGGCTGCTGAAGTAAGTTGACGTCAGCAGTGTACTATACATGTGTAGGCCTATTATACTAATGCCAGGCGGCTGCTGAAGCTGACGTAAGCAGTGTACTATATAAAGCCCAATCAGATAGGTTCAGCATTTAAAATATTTTAGACGTTGTGCGAGACAGTTCAAGCTACTGTTACATAAAACTTATTATTTTATCCATTTACGTACAATAAAGAACAGTAATGCCTCGAAAGTGTGTTAATACCGCGGACAATTTTTGCTATATTTGTGGGGAAGTGACATTTGCCAACCAGAAGAAAAGTATCAATTCTCAAGTGAAGATGGCATATCATCTTTACTTCGGATGCAAGGTTGGTGACCAAGACAAGCCTTGGGCTCCGCATATATGCTGTGCTACATGTACAACACAGCTTTCACAGTGGTTGAATTGCAAAAGGTCATCAATGCCGTTTGCAGTCCCAATGGTGTGGAGAGAGCCAAGCAACCACCTAAATGACTGTTACTTCTGCTTGGTTCCTCCTCTTTCCGGCGGAATAACGAAGCGAAAGAAGTCGAGAATAGTCTACCCAAACATTCCGTCTGCATTGAGACCAGTTCCACATGGTGAGGGACTTCCTATTCCAGAACCTCCAGCAGAATATTCTCTTGATTCATCTGACGAAGACAAAGGTGAGTCGACCTGTTCTTCTCCTGGTCCATCAGCATGCAGTGATCCAGATTTTCACTGTGGTGCATCATCAACCCCACACAGAATAACACAGGAAGAACTAAATGACCTGATTCGTGATTTGGACTTATCAAAGAACAAGGCAGAATTGCTAGGATCAAGACTCCAACAATGGAATCTTCTAGAAGAAGATGTCACAATTACTGCATATCGAAAGCGCCACCAGCAATTGGAGCCTTTCTTCAGAAAGGAAAGTAATCTGATATTCTGTTCCGATATTGAGGGCCTCATGAATGCTTTAAAAATCACTCATGACCCACAAGAATGGAGACTATTTGTGGACTCTTCGAAACTGAGTCTCAAGGCTGTGCTTTTGCACAATGGAAACATTCTTCCATCTATTCCAGTAGCGTATGCTGTCCACATGAAAGAGACATACGATAACTTAAGGCAGCTACTGAATTCCATTGAGTATAGCAAGTACAGCTGGCACCTCTGTGGTGATTTGAAGGTAGTTGCCCTTTTAATGGGACTGCAGCAAGGATATACAAAATACATGTGTTTCTTATGCGAGTGGGATAGCCGAGCAAGGGAAATGCACTACATGAGGAAGGAATGGACTCACAGGCAGAATGTAGCCATTGGAGAGAAGAATATCCAACACCCAGCTCTGGTTGAGGCTCAGAAAATCTTGCTACCACCCCTTCACATCAAACTAGGTTTGATGAAGAACTTCGTGAAAGCCATTGACCGGACTTTGCCAGCATTCCGATACCTGCATGAAAAATTCCCTCGACTCAGCGAAGCAAAGATTAAAGAGGGAGTTTTTGTGGGTCCTCAGATTCGAGAGCTTTTCAAAGATGACCGGTTCAACAACTTGCTGGAAGGTGACGCGAAACAAGCATGGAATGCTTTTCGCCTAGTTTCTACAAACTTCCTCGGAAATGTTAGGGCAGAAAACTATAAGGAACTAGTAGAAGACATGTTGATGAAGTATAAGAAACTTGGCTGCAATATGTCTCTAAAGATTCACTTCCTTCATTCCCATTTGGATTTCTTTCCTAGCAACTGTGGTATTGTTAGTGATGAACACGGCGAACGTTTTCATCAAGATATCGCAACAATGGAACAAAGATACCAGGGAAAATGGTCCACTACAATGCTGGCTGACTACTGCTGGACACTCCTCAGAGATGCTCCCGAACAGCTGTACAAGAGACAGGCGAAGAAATCTAAGATGTAGTCAATGACTTGATTTTTTATAGGTAGGCTATTACAGTTGACCTTTTACTATTGGAGTGCATTTCGTTATGTAAACATTAATTTCTTGCAGATTACAAAAAAACTAGAGCCAATTTTGCAATTTGACTGTCATATTCGTGTTCAGCACATAAAAATTGATAAGAATTGACTAATTTTATTTCAGTAACATGACTTTTGTAAAAATTTGTTGTCCAGTGATATTTGACAGAACCTTCCCGCTACTTCCAGATGATTCACGACAAAACCAAATACATGAAACACGTGGACGTCGTTCGAGAGGATTTGATCTTGGTCAATTACGAAGAAGATCTGGACTTTGTACAAGACGACCCTTTTGGAAATGTCATCATTGCGGCTTACGTGACAGCTCATGCTCGCTTAAAATTGTACGAAGCTTTAGAACTGTTAGAAGAACGCGTCCTGTACTTTGACACGGACAGTTGCATTTACATCCATCACCCGATTCAACAGCACCCTGACATCGAAGGAGACCGTTTAGGAGCCTGGACAGACGAGCATCCCGACGACAAGATTCTAAGTTTCGTCAGTGGTGGTCCCAAAAATTACGGCTACGAATACCGGGACAAACAAGGAGAAGTGCACACGACGTGCAAAGTGAAAGGACTGACTCTGAATCATCGTACCAGTCGAGTGGTCAACTTTGGGGTATTGAAAGAAGCCTTGCAATCGGGAGAGGATGGAAACTTTAAAGTGACCACCTATCAACCGAACAAGATTGTACGTTTACCCACTCACCACATCGTCAGTCGACCCTTCGAAAAAGTCTATCAAATTGTATACCAGAAGCGAGTGCGACTTCCCAATCACTTCACCTTACCGTACGGTCACGTCGGTATTGGTCTGTATATGAAAAGGAACCCTAGGCAAGATCGATAGTTCATTGTTCATTGAAGTAACTTACCATGTCGTTGACGAAGAAGAAACCAGATTGGTTAGGAGTCAAATGTTGGACATCACCGAGACCAGGGTTTTGAGGCTTGGACACAAGAGGTGGCCCAGTATGCACGAGAGTTATTCAAGGAAAAAAGTTACTTTTCAACCTGTGTTAGTGACGGTGCCAGAAGAACCCGTCACCCAGGACAGGACTGTCGTGGACAGGCCTGAAAGACCCTTTCGGGAGGACACTTGTGTGACCTTACCCCCTACTATAGAACTGGTTAGAACTTTACCCAAAACATGTTCTACAGACACTTGTGTTTATTCCACGTTCATGGTTATCATGTCCCTTTTATTCTTATACTTAAGCCTTTGGCTTTTATGTATTTTTGTCTTTCGTATTCATGTTTGAAACATTCAATAAACGTGTTCTGAAAAAGTATATAAACTCTTGTCTTGTTTGTTTTTCGTGTCACAAGTGACATTTCTCACACCATGGCTACCTCTGCTGTCTCTGCTCCCTCTTCCTCTACTGTCAAAGTCATCGACGAACACTTAGATCGTGCCAGTTGGGAGGCTTTGTATCTTCGCCATCCCTTTAACATGCTCATTGCTGGACCTAGCGGTTCGGGCAAAACCGAATTCGTCAAACGTTTGATCGAACATAAACATCATTTGATCGATCGACCCCCTCAACATATCGTGTGGTGTTACAAAGAGTGGCAATCGGCGTACAGCCTCTTGCGAGAAAGTCAAGGCGATTCCATCGTGTTTGTGGAAGGCATTCCTAAAGAAGACGACGGCATCGTCTCTGACTCCCGTCTAACCCATTTGGTCATTTTCGACGACATGTTAGGAGAAGACGAAGAAGAAATTAAACTGTGGTTCACGCGCAAAGGGCATCACCGTAATGCCAGTGTCGTTTACATCACCCAAAATTTGTTTCAACAAAGTAAAGCCCATCGCACCATCAGTCTCAATGCGCATTACGTGGTCTTGTTTAAAAGCCCTCGAGATAAATCGCAAGTGCAAGTCTTAGCCAAACAGTTAGGAACGCCTTGGCTGACTCAGGCGTACGACGATGCCACTCAAACTCCACACGCCTATTTACTCGTCGATTTGAAACCTACGACTCCCGAGGATTTGCGATTTCGTACCCACTTGTTTCACCACTGGCGCCAAGACGGAGGGCCTGTCCTGTACACGTCTCCGTCCTCGACTTCATTTCACTCCCCATAAAAAATCTATAAAAACCTCAGACCCTTTTTCGTCTGTCTCACTCTCAGTGCGAACATGACGTCCCTTCAGTCGCATCTTCCCGTCAAATTGATTCGTGCCTTGTATGGCATCAGTCGAGAAAAAGATCCACAAACACGAGCTCGTGTCTTAGAAGCTAGTCTCAAAGAAGTCTTACGATGGTTCACGGTGACGGCACGTCAATTACTCCAAGGAATCATTCAGATTCCTCATCAAACCCAACGCTTTTTCGATCGAAACAAAGTCGCTTTGGTCCAACTGGCCGATCCCCGCATCGACACTCAAACCAAAAAACAAATCATTTTGAAACCTGGAGGGAGCGGTACTCTAGGAGGGGTCATCATTCGCTCACTCTTAAGATGGGATCCTAATGCCCCCAAAGTTATACCCAAGACAAAAGTCCAACGAAGCCCCGAGAAGAAAAAGACCAGGTCCCCAAGGAGAACTTCTCCAGTGGCAGGACCCTCCTCTGACCAGACACCACCCCGGAAAAAGAAAAGAAGCCCCCAGAAAAAGAAAAGTCCACAGAAAACTAGTCGCAAGAGGGGCACTTCGGCCAGGACGCAACCTTACACTCGCAAACCACGACCTGCCACGGCGGTGACTGCGTCTCCGGCAGCTTCACGTTTGTCCACTTCTCCGTTAATGACACCCAGAACTGAAGAGTACTTGGAGACGTTGATCACACCAAGAACTTCTCCGTTGATGACCCCCAAAAGAACTTCCCCAGTGGCAGGACCTTCCAATTTAGTGGCAGTGGCTGCTGCTCACAAAGTACCTTCTCCCAAAATCAAAGTTCAAGAAAGATCGGGCATGTTACAAAGTTTACTGGATTTGTCCAAGCAAGAACTGGCTCGATTTAGTCCGTTGCGTACCCCTGCACGACGTGTCATGCCTGTCCTCAAACTGATACGACGTAAAGACAATCAGTGGCGACGCGTTCCAGTATAAAAAAGACCTGTGACCAAGTCGGGTATCAGTGTTTTTTCGGTGCTCCTGAAGACTCAAAGATGTCACCCTCCAGAAAACCCCAAGGAAAGAAAAGGAAAGGACTGCCACCACGTTTAGCCAAACATGGGGACATGTTATCTGTCCTGTCCAAAGCTTCTCCACCCCTACGAAAAAAACTCATTCAAACGGCCTCCAAAGAGGTCATCGATACCGTGTGCGAATGTTGTTTGAACGTTTTGAAAGGCACGATCCCTTTGTCCAAACACCAGAAACAATGCTTAAGCAAACATCGTCACGTTCTTCGCCAAATGGTTCGAAAGAAAATTCCCATTCGTCAAAAAAAGAAGATGTTAGTGCAACGTGGAGGTATTTTACCTCTCTTGTTAGGCCCCATACTGAAAGGAGTCTTGGGAACCATGTTGGGAGGACTGGTGGGAGCAAGATAAAAAGGCCTTCGGAAGTCCCAAGATCTCAGAATCGACCCCTGACAACCCCATGGAAGGACGAAAACTAGCTTTAGTGCCTTACAAACGATGGATGGAATACCATCGGTGGCAAGAACAACGCACCCCGCATTTACCTCCCAATCCCCATTTGAGCGAGATGTCCCAGTTACAACACGAATTGCAGTCCTTGATGGATCGCCAAGATTTGTCCGAAACAGAAAAATCGCAAAAGTACGGTCAACTCTTGCAACGACTGCAACTCTTTCACCAGAAAGCTTTAGACGAAACAGCTCTACCCACTCTGAAAGATTTTAAGACCTTGATGAAAAGTCCAGCACCATCACCAGTACCAGTACCAGTACCACCAGTACCCGTGACCAAGACAGAAAAAGGAGAAGAAGAGGAAGGGTTTCAAACTCCACCAGAAAAAGTACGCAAGTTAACAACACCACCTACCTCCAGAATTGGATGGATTAAAAAGATGATGGCCACCCCTTCTTCCTCACAAGAGAAAAAAAAAGTGAAGACAGAAGTGAAGACAGAAGTGAAACAAGAACCGATATCCCCCGCTCAGACATCCTTCTCCTCTTCGACGCCTATTGCTGGCCGCACACGCAAAGCATTGCAATCCAAGAAAATACCCCAAGAGAAAAAGAGTAGCATCCTCCAAGAGTGGGTGTCTTATTAACACACCAACCAACACAAAAAAAAATGGAAAAAGTCTTAGCCAGCATTTACTACGATCCCTCGCATCCTGCAGGTTACGCAGGAGTTCAAAAATTGTATCGTGCTGCCAAAACTCGACTGAAAAGTCTCCGTTTACCTCAAGTGCAACGATGGTTACAAGAACAAGCTACCTACACTTTACACAAACCCATTCGACGCAAGTTTGCCAGAAGTCGCACCCGAGTGGAAGGCATCGATCATCAATGGCAAGCCGATTTAGCCGATGTCTCTCATTTGGCCAGCTACAATCGTGGCTACAAATATTTGTTTTGTGTCATCGACGTCTTTTCCAAATTTGCCTGGGTCGTGCCCTTGACTTCCAAATCGAGCAGCGAGTTAGTGCGAGCCCTGCAACGAGTGTTGAAACAAAGCGGTCGTCACCCTCTTCGATGGCAAACGGACAAAGGTACCGAATTTCTGAACCAAGCTTTCCAAAAAGAATTAAAGAAACGTGACATTCATTTTTTTACCACCGAGAATCCCGAAACCAAGGCCAGCATCGTGGAACGTTTTCAACGCACTTTGAAAGAACGCATGTGGAAATATTTTACGCATCACCACACTCTGAAGTACATCGACATCTTACCGCACCTGGTGCAAGCGTACAACCAATCTTACCATCGAAGCATCGGACGTGCCCCGCAAGACGTGACTCCCGAGAACGAAGTGTTGGTGTTTGAGCGCCTGTTTGGTACGTCCCCGACGAGAGCTGTCCCCAAGAAAAGTGGAGAGTTGGCCGTAGGAGATTGGGTGCGCATTGGCAAAACCAAACGCACTTTCGACAAAGGTTACTTACCTAACTGGACGACCGAATTGTTTCGCGTCACTGGACGAGTGCATGGCCGTCATCCTGCCGTCTATAAATTGGAAGACATGAACGGAGAAGTGCTCAAAGGAACGTTTTATTTGCCCGAGTTACAACGTGTCACCAAAAAAGAAGACGACGTGTACGACATCGAAAGCATTCTCGAACGCAGAACCCGTAAAGTGGGCAAACGAGGTGTCAAAGAAGTCAAAGTACGTTGGAAAGGATATCCACCCAGTTTTGATTCTTGGATCGACGCTTCGCAAGTCATCGACTATAAAAAGAAGTGACCATCATGCCTTTTCACACAGCAGACGCAGCTACGTCGACCACTCCTCCTTCCCCTAGTTCTTCTGTGCAAGATTTACAAAAACAACCCTTGTGGGTGTGGTGTGGAGAACGTGTGCCTAAAACGCAAATCGTCTTTTTCTGCCAAATCTTCGTGGTGTATTGTGTCATCGGGGCAGCCATCGCCAATTTGAGTTTGCAACAAGGAGACAAACAATTGTGGACCATTTTATTGAGCAGTTGCATCGGTTACCTGCTTCCTAATCCCTCCCTGAAATTCACCTCGAACGGGAACCCCGGGAACCTTGTGTCCAGTGCCAGTGCCAGTCACCACTTCAATCACAACCAGAACCCCATTTTAGACGGAGACACGCCTCTGACGTCCAGTAATATCCCCTCGGACAGCCACAGAACTCTGGAATTATGAGTCACCAAAACCAATTTTACTTAACTTTACCCAGTGACAGTTCCATGGAGGTGTTTCCCAAGAACACGTTGTGCTGTTACACGGCCAAATTACCTCAGGCCATCCAGTTAGATCACGAAGCCCATTGGGAAGTGGCTTTAGTAGAAATGATTCACCCGACCCAAGTCCTCAATGTCCATCCCAATCAAAATTTTTTTGATGTGGAAGTTCATGACGAGCAAATGCAACAGTGGATGGATAGCAATGTCAAATATGACAAGAAAACCCGTACACAAAAGTACACCACCTATCACTTGTTCATTCCCCCAGGCTATTATTTTAGTGGTCAACATTTGGTCAGCACCATAACCTCCAGGTTTAATGTCGTGTTTCTGAAAGCTTTGGAGCATGTCAACAAAAATGTCACCATGGAGTACCACAAAGCAGCTCGTCGCTTCTTGATGAAATTTGAACGAAGTAAAATCGTGTCCATTTTATTTTGTCCTGAATTGTTTGACATGTTGGGCGGAGACATGGACATGAGAAAGGCCATGCTCAAGAAAAACGAATTACCCATCGTTTACGACAACGAGTCTTTTAGCAAGTTATTTCGTGCCCCGGTAGAACTGAACCAAGGACTGAATTTGATGTTCGTGTATTCCGATGTGGTGGAGTACAACGTGGTGGGACACACCTCCGTACCGTTACTGCGTGTCATTCCTTTCAAAGTGGATTCTGCCACGGGCGCTGACGAGGAAGGTGGAAACACTTACCACGTCCACCGCGAATTTGTCCATCCTCACTATTTGCCTGTCAGTAAGTCGTATTTGGACACGGTCAACATTGCTATAAAAGGAGATCTGGAACAAAATATTACATTCACCAAAGGAAAAGTCACGGTGAAACTCCATTTTCGAAAACGGTTCTCTCACGACTCGTAAGTAAGTCATGTATCCAGTGTACCGAGGGGTTGCTCGACAGCGAGGACACGGTTTAGGAGACATGTTAAAATCGGCCTTTCGTTCGGTGGCCCCGGTGTTGAAACCGATGGTGACACGCGGATTGCACGCCTTGAAAGATGCGGCACTGACGCAAGGCAAAGAATTTCTCCAAAATGTCATCATCGACAAACAAAACCCTAAAGAAGCCTTCATGAGGGCAGGCAAAAATGTCTTGCTGCAAACGGGCAAAGACATTTTAGGCCAACGAGAAACACCTATAAATGCCCTGCACGCTAACGAGTCAGGCATTCAGCAAGGACAAGGCAGAAAGAGACGACGAAGAAAACACCCTTTCACCAGACTTCAAGCGAGAAAGTCCAAGAAAAGAAGAACCGTTCGAGACTTAGACGTTTTCGATTATTGAGAAAAGAGACCAAAAAAAAATGATGCACCGAGAATCTTGCGCTTGTTCCAAGACGGAACTGGATCTGTTTGCCATGCCCCCTACCATGATGACCATGCAAGAATCCCAGTGGGTGGAATTTCACCCCGTCTCCTCACTGACCGATTCCGCTCCCATCGAGTTTGAAATCAAAGGACAGCCCGAAGATTACATCGATCTGAATAGCAGTTATTTGTACCTGAAAGTCAAAATTCTAGATAAGACTGGAGGTGCTATAGACGATGAAGCAGTAGCTCCCGTCAACAATTTCATGCATTCCTTGTTCAGTGGAGTGGACTTGTACTTGAATAACAAACTGGTCAGTAGCAGCATGGATACTTACCCTTATCGTGCCTACCTGGAAAATCTCTTGACGTACGGAATAGATGCCAAGAACACTCATCTCAATGCCTGTGTGGTATGGGAAGCTGACGAACCTACCAAGTTTGAAATATTGGAAACTGATGAAAAGAAAGACAACAATGATGGATTTCTAGAACGAAGAAAGAGAATCACGGGAGCCGACACAAGTTTAGAACTGATGGATCGTTTGCATTTGGACATGTGGTTGCAAGAAAAGTATTTGCTGAACGGGGTGGATGTCCGCCTGAGACTGAATCGTAGCAGTGCCGCTTTCCATTTGATGGCTGATAGTGACGGTTACAAAACCAAAATCCTAGAAGCCAGACTCTACGTACGCCGTGTGGAAGTGTTACCTAAAGTGGGAAACGACATCAGTCAGACGTTGAGTAGAACGACCGCCAAGTATCCCATACGACGCGTGGAAGTGAAAACCTTCACCATTCCCAAGGGACAGCGATCCATGATCGAAGATCATCTGTTCCAAGGACAGTTACCCAAACGTTTGATCGTTGGTATCGTCGAGAATACAGCCTTCAACGGAGCTGCCGAAAAAAATCCTTTCTACTTTCAACACTTTGGCGTGTCCAAAATCGAAGTCAGTCGCGATGGCAAGACCTTGTGTACCCGACCTTTCGAACCTGACTTTACCAAGAAGAATTACTTGAGATCGTACTTGTCCCTGTACGAAGCCACCGGACAGTTAGGAACCAATACCAGTCACGGTATTACGTACGAGGATTATGCAGGAGGCTACGCTTTGTGGGCTTTCGATTTCAAGGGACATTTCCACCCTATAAAATCCGGCCAGATTCGTGTGGAAATTCAGTTTAAAGACCGAGACTCTGATGAAACGGTGAACGTCATCCTGTATGCAGAATTCGATAATACCATAGAAATCAACAGTTTGAGAGAAGTCATCCTAGATTACTAGAAACCATGGAAGACTGTTATCCCTCTTTACCTAGTGGAGAAACTTTTAGTGTTGGATTATTGTTAAAAAATGTTAGAGTTCTTGTTGTTTAGTGTTAAGTGATTTTTGAATTAAAAAATGTTGTGTTTTGAAAAAAATTGTTTGATGTTATATTGTTGGATTATTGTTAAAAATGTTAGAGTTGTTGTTTAGTGTTAAGTGATTTTTGAATAAAAAATGTTGTGTTTTGAAAAAAATGCCTTTGTCTTTTGTTTAGCTATAAGAATGTTGGATTGATGCTCTTTCATTTCTTACTATCCCTCTCATGATACTCACTAAACGTTGCGACTCAAAAACCGTGTGGGGGATGTTTTCCTTCACGTCCGCGCTTTAGCTTTAAGAACCGGGTTGTTTCCAGTCTAACCATCCATTGTCGACTCATCCTCCTAAGAAGATGTGCTCCAAACTAGCTAAACTCAACGAAGCCTACGTGAATTTGCATAGGGTCAGACACAGTCTGATACCGAAGCCAGAAGAAATAGAGAATGTGAGAATGTTAAAAATCACTGAAGACCTGATAGAAGAGCTCTTCAGAGAAGAAATGAACAGGGAAAAAGAAGAATGGACAGAGAAGTACAGACTTCAGAGACAGCAGCAACAACAACTACAAGAGCAGCAGCAGCAGCAACCTGAACCTGACAGAGGCTTTGTCGATTGCCGTATCGACACCAAAGAGTTCTTCTTTTCTTTCCGAAGAAGCAGACCTATCGCCAGAAAGTCTATCCTCAGAGGACATCGCATTCTTAGAAACTAAAAAAAGAATGCCATAGCAAACAAAAAAACAGCCCTTTTCAGGGCTACCCCAATACTCTAGAAAAGAAATAACGATCGATTTGCCAATGTGTGTAGGTAGAGTAGTGTGAAAATAAACACTAACTCTTTTTTAAAAAATGTGAGGGTATGTGTTTGTGTGTTAGTAAGTGCTTAAGTAAGTTGGTATGAATAGTAGATTAAAATCATGTTTTTTTGGTGTTTGAGGTGCATATTTGGAGTTAGATTGGATTGCTTTGCGTATGTGGATAGTCTAATGAAGTGATTTATAAAAAATTTTAAAATAGTGATGGGTAGCATAAAAAAGTGAGTGAGTGTTTCTGTTAGGTCCGCGCGTTGTTGTTTTTGGTCATGATGTAGGTAACATCAATTTTATGTTTTTTTAGGGGGATGTTTTCCTTCACGTCCGCGCTTTCACTATAAATTGAAACTCGCTGGGCAGTCTAGCTACCCTTGTTGATTGATCAACACCAAAAATGAACACGAGACTGTCTAAACTGTTGGAACTTCATGTGCATCTGGAATATGCCAGGCACCTGTTGAATGAACTGGCCGCGGAAGCCATTGTGGAGGAGGGAAGGATAAGAGAGGAGGATGAAAGAAGAACAAAAGAAGAGGAGGAGAGAAGATATAAAGAAGAAGAGGAAAGAAGATACAAAGAGGAGGAGAGAAGAAACAAAGAAGAGGAGGAGGAGAAGGAAAAGAAGAGAAGAAGAATAAATTTCAGAATCCCAGAGAGCGAAAATTGGGATTCTGAAGCGACATATCCTGCCTCTGCTCTCTCCCCCAAAAAAGTAAAAAGTAACTGGGGGATAAGATGTGTATGTGGCGCCAGGCCTGGAAGGTGCCACCATTAACCAGGTGTCCATGAAGTTCCAAAAAAACAGCCCTTTTCAGGGCTACCCAATACTCTAGAAAAGAAATAACCATCAATTTGCCAATGTGTAGGTAGAGTAGTGTGAATATAAACACTAACTCTTTTTTAAGATAGTGTGAGGGTATGTGTTTGTGTGTTTGTGTTTGTGTGTTTGTGTTTGTACCCGCTCACGTACGATTGTGTGGATAGTAGATTATGGATTTGTTTATTGTTTCTTAGCGTATGTGTTTGTGTTTGTGTGTTTGTGTTTGTGTGTTTGTGTTTGTACCCGCTCACGTACGATTGTGTGAATAGTAGATTATGGATTTGTTTATTGTTTCTTAGCGTATGTGTTTGTGTTTGTACCCGCTCACGTACGATTGTGTGGATAGTAGATTATGGATTTGTTTATTGTTTCTTAGCGTATGTGTTTGTGTGTTTGTGTTTGTACCCGCTCACGTACGATTGTGTGAATAGTAGATTATGGATTTGTTTATTGTTTCTTAGCGTATGTGTTTGTGTGTTTGTGTTTGTGTGTTTGTGTGTTTGTGTTTGTACCCGCTCACGTACGATTGTGTGAATAGTAGATTATGGATTTGTTTATTGTTCTTAGCGTATGTGAAGAGTATAGTTTGGGTTTTGTAAGCGCTCACGTAAGATTGTGTGGATAGTAGATTATGGATTTTGTTTATTGTTTCTTAGCGTATGTGGAGAGTATAGTTTGGGTTTTTATTATATGAAATGAGAAAGTATAGTTTGGGTTTTATTATATGAAATGAAAAAGTAGGGGGATGTTTTCCTTCACGTTCGCGCGTTCTTTGGTCATGATCTAGGTAAGATCAATTTTACGTTTTAGGGGGATGTTTTCCTTCACGTACGCGCTTTAAGTATAAGAACCCACAGTATTCGTCGTTCAAACCATTCTGCAAAGAATAAAAAAAGAAGATGGCTTCTAACCAAATGGACAAAATACAAACATTACAAGACGTTTTAGACAACTTAGGAATGATGGAGCAGATGTTAATAAGACTGGTTGAAGACCATTATTCCTATAGTCCCCATCGTGTAAAGATGGAAATTAATAACTTAAAAAAAGGTAAAGGACAAGATTAGTGGTGTCATGAAAGAGATAAAGGAGGAGAAGGAGGATGAAGAGGAAAGAATAAGAATAAGCAAATGGAACGAAAAGATTGAAAAAGAAGAAGAAAATGAGAAGAGGAAGAAAGAAGAGGAGGAAGAGAAGAAGAAGAAAGAAGAGCAGGAGAAAAAGAAAGAGAAGAAGAGAAAGAGTGTTGGAGATAAAATAAGAACTTGGTGGAGAAAAAGAAGAAATTAGAAGCAGAAGAAGAAGAAAACCCAAAGGCCCTTTTCAGGGCCAGCCATATTTCTCGAAAAGAGATAGCCTTTCCATTGCCTACCCTTTTGTAAAATTTAAATTTAAATTTAAATTTAAATTTAAAAATTTTTTTAAAAAATCCCAAAAGCCCAAACTCTATTCCCCATGTTAATTTCCCCTTGTCGCTAGACAGACCCACACTATAGTTCCATGTTAAATTCCCTTTGTCGCTAGAGTGACCCACGATTTTTCTCCATGTTAATTTCCCTTGTCGCTAATCTGACCCACGATTTTTCACCATGTTAAATTTCCCTTGTCGCTAATCTGACCCAGGGGTCTCTGTAATGCTAATTCCCATTGTCGCTAATGTACCCCACTTAACTACTGTCGGAGTTAAGATGAGAGTCACGATGCAGTAACATAAAGCAATAGATACTCATTTATTGTTAAAAATACTTTATGAAAACGTACAGTTCAACTCTTATACTTGTGGGCTGGCATATTATTGTTTACTACAACCTGCGGCGATCTAAAATGACATGTTCTATTCGTGTAAGAAGTGTAGGCCACTGAGTTGCCCCTCGTCAAATGAGCATGACCGTACCGGATGCGGCTCTGGGATAGGTTTGGCCAGATAAAAATAGTATCTGAAAATGATCTATACTCTGTGAATAGGGAACATTTAGATGAAACTACTGAAAACTAACTTGTTGTTCAGCCTTATATCGATATGCGTGCATGACGCACTAGATTGTGTTGCATTCAAAACTGTTCCATTGTTTCAAATTATTTTGAAAATCCCCGTTAATACAGGTAAAAAGGAATCAATACTGGCTTCCCTATGTTGGCCGACTTTATATATATATATAAAAAATCGGCACACTTAAAAGAATCCAAAGGAACCAAACTTTGCTTCCTTAAGTCGGCCGACTTAAGATGCATATATTTTTTAGCATAAAAAATAAATATATATAAATATTTTTTTTGAACGAGCAAGATATGTCAGTTTGTGTTTTTTCTCATATATATGTACGTTACGAAGTATGATTATTTTGTATGAAAGAATATCGAGATAGATTGTTTAAATTTAGTTTTTATTCCTCCTAAAACCTATATTACATACTATCTACTTGTTGTTTGAAGCAAAAGAACTTGTTCAAACTATTGTTAAGTTGGGCCGAATTGTCTTTCGAATTGGGCCGAATTGTCTTGTGCCGAATTGACCAAAATCCAGCATCAATGATACATCTTTCCCGTCCCTTACCCTATTCGATCCTACAGCTTGAATCCACTTTTCTTTCTGGAAACAGGGTTTTTGAGAAAAGAAAGAACCCTTTTTCCCATCATCACTCTTTTGGTTACATCCATAGTCAACACAGTGCACCATATTTGCTGTACAAAAGTACGATCGTAAGATATATCACTTAGACAATTACGTGGGGAAATTAAACACTTGAATGGCTAGGTTGAATAGAAGGGATAAATGTACGTCATATCCGTTTATGGCACGCGGCAACTACAGCGTGTTACGGAGATTGCCGAATAATTGTTTTCATTTAAAAAAGCGGATTTTTCAGTCTAATTAAACATTTGTATGGTGTGCATACATAACAAATGCGTTTTGATTATGACTATAATAATATAACACGTTTGTACAATATAGGTGGCCAGTGACCTTTAACTTAAAGTAGAATAAATCGATTGCCCATGATACGCGTCAGGGTATTTGGAAGGTAAATGTACACACACACACACACACAGAGGAAAACACAAACGATATGTACTGTATAAGTGAGGGTTTTCTCGTACAACACATTTATACCGAAACACATGCCTACTTACAATTCATGAGAAAGAAAAATAACTCCTTCTGGAAATTGTAATACTTCCTGTCAGTCGTATAAGAATCGTTGCACTACGGGTTTTAAAAATCGATACAATAACTTCAAGATAATGTGATTAAATAATATCACAGAGCAAGAAAAAGTTAGTCACACTGTGTATATCAAGAAAAAAAATGGCCACGTTAAAGTTAGAGAATTTTTAATTCGTATTCTACAGAGATTCTAACCCAGGTCTGCGGGTAAATGAATTAAAAATCTTCTAACCTGTTTGATTGTATTATTTGTATTAAATATTAATTATGCCTAGTATTATCAAGCATTCTCCTGGAGAATCAAGGGATATCACTTTCCGTTCTGTTTTGGTATATATATATATATATATATATATATATATATATATATATATATATATATATATATATATATATATATATATATGCACCAGCGTTCTGCTCAAGAGAACAATACCAATGGCTGAAATGATGACGATGTATTAGAGCACGCCTGCAGTGGATACATTAAATACTCGAACTGATAGTAAGACTACTGTTGTTACTGCAGTAGCATGTATTCTTCCAGAAGAGAATGATTTTGTTTTGGTTTTATTGCGTTTTATAATCATCTTCGCAAGAATGTTGGCTGGCTGTATTACCGTCTTCACCAGCTTCTCCTTCAAGACCACTGTATGAAGATTTCAGAAGAAAACATAAGGAAAAAATGCAGAATGAACAGTTGTAGAGGTTATTTTGCAAAATCAGAAAGAAGAAACGTTTGTTCAGCTACATCAAGAATAAAAAATAAAGCATGTAGAGGAAAAGAATACATCTTTGAACAATAAGAAGAAGGAAGAGAGTGAAAACAACGGCTAGTCTGTTACAAGATTGTTTTCAAGAGATTATTAGTGTTTTACTTTGGCTTCCAGGAAAAGTCAACAATTTGTTAGATTGCACAAAGTATCTCAGGCCATATTGTTCTCCGAACAAAGGTTGTCTTGGAGTCAATGAAAGTGAATGACCCTGAAAAGTTTCAGCAAGTTATTGATGATCTCAGCCTAGAACGCAGTGTGACACCAGACCCATTAGCCTCACTTCTAAATGTAGAAACGGCACAACATCTACCCCTCTACTTCGGTTCCAAACATCAATACTTTCGATGTTTTTAAAAACGTATGACATCCGTTTAGGCGTTATTGTATTCCGAGTTACTTGCTGGAACTATTTACCTCCGAAACTAAAGAGTTTGACAAACGAATGACTGTAATAAGCATGGGCAATTTTAAATTTTATAATACACATGTTAACATATTTACACGACGAATTTTACTTAGTTCATATTAGACGTATGTATGAGTTAGGTAAGTCATCAAAATAAACAAAGTAATAGGGTTTCGAACAACTTTATTGGACTCTTAACATACATATATGTTCGCAGAGCTGATAATATAAAAGAAAATAATGCAGCAGATGCGATTTACATAACGACGATGGTGAAGTTGAGTGTTCGGGTTCAGGTTTGAGAAAACGAATTGTTCAATAGCATCATGCTGGATATATAAGAATCATAATAAGTTTGATTATTATGTTTATTTTTCCGCACACATGCAAATCTCTAGTGATACTGAGTCTATTTCTGTTTTGTTTTTGTTTTGAAGTTTTGAGATTGGGTTCTTTTCTTTTGTAGAATCTTGACAGGGTCTAAATTCAAAACAGGACGCCCAACTGTAGTCATAATAACAGCTTTCTTCTTAACTGAGTATTTATGGAAGAATATGAAGTCCACCACTATATATGTTGTTGTTTTTGTTTAATTGATCAACGCATTTATTTCGTCCCGTTACAGAGAAGAAGATCGTACTTAGAAGCAGTCTCAGAGGCGCAGCGTGCAGTTCTTACACCGAAGTTACGAAATTGTCTGAATATATAATTAAACCAAATAAATATTAACATACAGCCTAGAAACCACACTTATGGCTCTTTTCACATGAGTGAAACCGTGCAAGACATAAAAAGGGTTTGAAATCAAGTCTCGAGTTTGTATAATTGTCTCAAGACATAAAAGGGGTTTGAAATCAAGTCTCAAGTTTGTATAATTGTCTCGTTATTCTCGGTAAGATTTTTGAAAATTAAAATATCGTGTCTGAGTTATCATACACGAAACGTATTGGTCCTACGGGACCCTCACGGTCTTTAAGGGCAGATGTTAATACTTATTTATGAAGGCAAACATTTTCAAGCATGTTTATCAATGGATAACTACGAATGATATATAAAGGGAAACATCTGATCAGCTGTTGTCATTTTTATTTTTGTGCTTGCGGAGTTAAATTTTTAATCAGATAGTCTACTCATCACAAATTACTCAAATATTTTGGCCCATATCGGTCTTTCTTGTGACACGTTTTTCATATCTGTTTCAATACGATACCACTCTATTTACATTTTTAAACCCAGTGTTTAAAAACAAAAAGGAATTTTGACTTCGTCCGTCGAACAGGGGAAACATATTTAGACAGGAATAACAACACATTAATAAAGTTAGAAAAGAAGTGCATTCATTATAAATATATGTCTTAATGGTTGGGTTTCTCAGTTGATGGTTTTAATCTGTGTTCCAATAAATTATTTTATTTTATGATAATGATTATAAATACAGATATGTCTAAGTAATTTGTAATGCTTTGCCCCCACCCACCCACCCATTAGCGTCTTCCATGCTAAAGAAATGTACCTATTTTTATAAAATAGCAAGGTCCTCATGCATGATCTTTGAAGTGTGAACTGTTAAAACTGTGATAATTAAAATGGTCCAATCTGACACAGATTTTTCTGACGTACATAGCACATTCCTGGAAGAGACTCTTGTATATAAAACTCATGAATGAAGTATACAATACAGAACGAAAATTAAAGATTTGGAGGTAAAATCTTATTACTAAAATTTAGAGACATATTTATTATCTGAAGGTTGCTCACCAACATCTTAAATAAAATAAAATAATTGTTGCAAAACGTTATGCTATTTTCAGAAAAACAAATGTGAAACAGAAAGCAAACGGGAATTCCTCTTCTCTTGCAATATTTTCGCTGAAAATGAAACGTTTTGGGGGTAAAATCTTTTTAGAAAGAATTTAGCGACAGTTATTGTCTGTAGGTTGCTCACCAACATCTTAAGTAAATAATAGCAAAATGTAGTTGCAAAACTTTATACTATTTTCAGAAAAACAAATATGAAACATAAAACAAGCTGGAATTCCTCTTCTCTTGCAATATTTTCGCTGAAAATGAATACATCTTAAGACTCGAATGGCACAGTAGAAAACAAATGTTTATAGACACATGCAAGCACATACGTTGAAACAAAATGTCTCTCGAAAATGCTTTATTTCAAATTTGACTAAGAATTTTATATTTTCTTTTCCTTTGCCGATATTTAGTCAATGCGTCATGTCAAAAATAAATATGAGAAACAATTGCATGTACAAGGGCCGCAGCAATGAAGTTTCCTTTATCTACATACAACATTGTTTATCATTTGTTAGTTGCTTTTAAATTGAAGAAAATTTCACAGAAAACAGTGAAAGGCGAATTTACATACAGACCAATGTCTAATAGAGATACTGCCATACTAAAGTAATATTTACTGGCAGCAAAATAAAACATAAATACATTGTTTAGCATGATATGAATATCATGACTACAATACAATCTGTATGAAACAAAATCTGCACTTTTATATACAACAATGGTAACAAGATCTTCAGCACTCAATGGTGACATTCTGATCAAACAAAAATTTGCTATTCATAAATTTTGCAAAATATAATTTCATACAGAACTTTTTTGCACTGTAGCTTGAGAAACTATAATAATAATAATAATAATAATAATGATAATAATAATATAATAATGATAAATAATAATAATAATTATCATTATTATTAAAATTATTATTATTATTATCATTATTATTATTATTCCTACATTTTTCACGAAGTGTCTGTACTTTCATCACGCTGACTGACAACCTCAACATTCTTAATTTAGACGTACTTTTCATCCATTATGACTTTTTATGCATGTATTATTTTTATGTATGTATTATTCATTAAAGTTAAATATCAATATAAGGAAAGATGTCTTCAGTAATGTAAATTTTTTTTAACATAGACCATATTTACAATTTATGTCTACAAAGACAAATCTATAAACATAAATCAAGCTGGTATGGTACAATTGTTTTTTGTTGCAAGTGCATGTTTATTCTTTTCTTCTAAATTTGTTTAATTATTCCTCGCATATAATTAAGTTAAATTGTTTTGGAAGTAAGTAATTACTGTTCGTTTATGTTGTTCCTATTGTTGTGTTTGTTGTTTTGTTTTTTTTCAGAATGGCTGCAGATAAAATAAATGTCATGATTTTCCTTTTAAATTTAAACAAAAATTTATTAATGCGATATTTTAGAAAATATTTGCGTGTTTCAGAGATTGTAAACGAAAAGAATCACGTTAGTTTTTACAAGATTTCAAAAAGTTGGTAGCAAAATTGCGTGCATATCTCCTCTTGATTTTCTGTTTTTTAATCATATATGTGTCACAATTTAGTTGAAGTTTATGTTAACATCAACCAGATATTTATATCCGACATCTAAACATAAATTTATTTATTTTTGAGGTTTTGTAACCCTCGGGTCAAACAAAACAATTCGTCTTTTATTAATATTTTCAAAACCTTTTAATAATTTCTGTATACGCGAAGTGTTAATTTTTCACTCCAGGCCGATTTCTAGACCCCGGGATAAAGTAGTCCATAAGATACAAATAAGAACCATTTATAAATAAAACTACGATGTGTTCTACAATGTTTATGTCATCGTTCATTGAAAATTTCATCACTGATTGCTTTTATTTTATGTTAAAAGAAATAAATAGGTAATGCGATAGCATTGTGAAAGATCTACAGGAAAATTCGCTATATTCGCTTTGGAATTAAAACGCACAACACGAACATGCTAATAACATAAGCAAGGAAATGCAAAGAACAGTTGGGAAATATAATAGCCTTTTCTTGCAGAATAAATTCCTTTGATAAGGATGACATTTTTCATACACAATTTTCTTAAAAAAAACAAATGGGGTAAATGAAGTTTCAACTTTTTGTTCAATACACAAATGTCAAAGTCTGCTATAGCGTGAAATGCTTACAAATCACCCAAAACTGGTTTAATCAAGTCACGGTCTGTTTAAACTGCAGTTTATTCCTTCGTTCATTGATATCAATAATGAAATGAGGTGACATCGCCATTAACAGGAATGTAAAAAAAATCCACTAATACATATGTTTCGCTTAAAAAAAAAGAAGCATTATAAAATCACATTTACTATAATTGGTGAACATTTGGTCAGGATCGACATTTTTATACAAGAAAATTTTTGTTTGAACAAGAACTAGGAGAGGCCCGGGTGTTTCTTACCCCAGGGCCCTTAATCACTCTCTACGGTCCTGCACTTGGTTCATTTTGGATACCAATGCGAACGCATTTTTGTATTCGTATCAAATTGCATGACATAAATTTTGCATATATGGATAAGCAAGTACTACATTATTTAGAAATTCCATATATCTTGTGTATGTAAAAATCAAATAAGCGAATTGCAAGGTTGAATATTTTTTCTTCTTATTTCATAATAATATGCATGCCGAAAGGTCAGCCCCACCCATCATGGATGCAAAACTCACTCTCGTCCTTTCTCGAATTTTCTTACGTAAGCTCTCAACTTTGACCCACTTGCAAACAACAGTCGATGTAAACGTGTTTAGTCTTGCTTTCATGCGCAGTGTCCTTGGGTACATATTACCCGAGAATTTGCATGATTACATACTTTCAAGCACTGTATCACAACTTGCTATGAACTGCTGTAGTTCTGCAGCATGCAAAGGACATAGACTAATAATGTGTGAATTGATGTCATGGTCGGCATGATCTTACTACTGGAAAAAGTAAAAATAGTACGGAAGCCATGACGAAGGCACAGACGGTGTGTGAGTAAAAATTTACAAATTAGTTTTCAGTATTTAACGTCAAATTTACATGTGGTACTTTGGGTTTTATACTCACAATCAAGATATTACATATATTTTTACAAGTCAATTTAATTTTTGGATGCAATGTGCAAAACAACATCCTACATTATATTTCTGTTTCCATTTGGCGATGGCCCAGATGATGTTAAATAGTGTCCAAGAAACATTATTCGAAACGACACGTCGTTCTGCACATTTTAGCTGAAAGCATTTTGCCGAGTTATTAGTGCTCATCTCCTTGGTATGGACGAAAATGTACTTGTTTACAGAAAGTCTGGAAGATATACATTGCCTATCTGTAAACAGTTGATATTTCATTTCAAGATACACCAGGCTGAATCACTACACGTAAAAATTCCTTTTTTAAATTTTAAAATACCAACGTTGTTTATCCAGAAACAAGGGATAGTGGTACTATTGAAAAACTCAAGTCCTGTGCAGGTACGACGAGTTAGCTTAACAATTGGCACAACACATTATTCCCACACAGCCCAGTTGTAACATTTTAATATTCGTTGTTCGACTTCCAACCATTCAGTGACACTTTTTGTATCTAGAACGGGCAACGCCAGACTTTTTGGTACCAATACGTTTCCTTTCCCTATCTAACTTCGAAACTGGTTTAGGAATCCATATCTTACTTCTCTACATATTCAACAAAAGAACCTGCAGGTATTGAAATGTAACTTCTATGAAGAACTAAGTCATTTGAAATGAAAGAATTCGTTATTTTCTTTTAAGAGGTAAATCTTGTCAGATTACTTCCTGACACACTTTGCATCCGGTGGAAAAGCTACATGAATGCCAAATGTATTTCATTTATCACAACTTTACTGAACAGAATCAAGCTGAGTTAGAATTTACTGTTCGCAGAAGCCGTAGTATATATACATAATTCTCAGAATCGAGTTCATTATTTACTGACCAAGTAATCCTTCTTTCCTTGATCCATTCCACGAAAACTTCTTCGTTTATGGAGACTATTTAATCTTTGGTTTACTCGCAATTTGCAACTTAGTAAATAGCTGACAGAATCTTAAAACAGAATTCCAGTGTAAAATATTAGTCAGACTGAGTTAAAATAATTCGCACAGACGGAATAAAATTCCAATGATCAAAATATATCAAAACAGTCCAAGGGTTACAAGATTGATTTGGTCTTCTTGGATGTTATGTCCTTTTTTCTTGCCTCTAATGCTTCTTTCCTTTATCCATTCCATTAGAATAATATCAAGTATACATGCACAATATAAACTGAATAATCAGTTATAGGTTAGCTTTTTGATAATGAAATTTATTTTGCTAAATGGGGGAGAAAAGGGGACATATAATATTAATAATAATAATAACAACAAATACAATAATAATTCAATTATTATTATTATTATTATTGTTGTTGTTGTTGTTGTTGTTGTTGCTGTTGTAGGTGCTGCTATAATGATAATTGTTTTATTAACAAGAACGAGAGCAACATCAAAATATAATTCCTCCTTTCATGGAGACTCCTTTGTTTTTGATTTACTAGCCAAGTCGAAACTTAATAAATCCTATGATTGTAAACTGCTTTAATCATTTTTGACATTTTCTTACTAATGTTGTCGTTTATAAGTTTATAAAGGTTCCTTTTCACTCTATCAAAAGTCATTCTAAACTTTATCAAACTTAGAACTGAACCTACAACGGGATTTTCTAACATACGTACAAATCCATGTATAAAATGAAACCATGTTCATTCACAATGGTTGAATATCCAAATGTAAAACCCACTCATTCTTCTTCCAAGCATCCTTTTCCCTTTGTAAATTAATTTAACTTGTTATGCTAAATAGCTGTAAATAGTTTACTAAGAACTGTTTATACGCTTAAATCTTTGTAACTGACAGGGTTATAGAGATCGTCTTTTTCACGTACTGGAATTATTACAGTAATTGATGTCCAGTGGAATTATTACAGTAATTGACGTCCAGTGGAATTATTACAGTAATTGATGTCCAGTGGAATTATTACAGTAATTGACGTCCAGTGGAATTATTACAGTAATTGACGTCCAGTGGAATTATTACAGTAATTGATGTCCAGTGGAATTATTACAGTAATTGATGTCCAGTGGAATTATTACAGTAATTGACGTCCAGTGGAATTATTACAGTAATTGACGTCCAGTGGAATTATTACAGTAATTGATGTCCAGTGGAATTATTACAGTAATTGATGTCCAGTGGAATTATTACAGTAATTGACGTCCAGTGGAATTATTACAGTAATTGACGTCCAGCTTGGATACCAACCAACATTCAATAAATTTTGGAATAATTTGGACATGCTTTGTACTTAGGATGTGACCAGTACATGATTTGTACTTAGGATGTGACCAGTACATGATTTGTACTTAGGATGTGACCAGTACATGATTTGTACTTAGGGTGTGACCAGTACAGTTGAATAAACTATGAAATATCCCCCCTCTTTTTCACTTCTTGATCTACTCATTTCATTCACCACATCCTTTTTTCAAGATTATTCTATTCAAAACTGTATCAGTAACAACTGATTAAACATCGTCTTGAAATGAATCAAGTACTTGTGTTTCACTGATCAGCTATGAAGGATTGTATACAAGGATGAACATGTAATTGTTCCTGGATTTGCAAGACGGCACCAAAATTGTCTCCTGTCTGTGTTGCCTAATGTATCTGTGAGATTATATTTGTGTTGATTTTTTAATCGTGTTTTGTTGTTGCTACTATTATGGTAACGATGAAAGGTATTGACATCGCTGTGACTTGGGAATATTTCAAGCCCACACACACACATACACACACACACACACACACATCACACACACAACCCCTCTCATCCTCCGCCCTTCGCCCCTCTGCTCCATGTTTCAAGAGATACACTGATTTGTATACAAATTTTGAACCCAGTGCGTGATCCGGACAGTATATACTGTTTAAAAAATGCAAGAATGTTTCAGACTCAAAAAGATTTTGCTGTTATCATATCTTCACATACACTGTCAAGCTGAGTTAGCAATGTTGGGATTGTCTCTTCTCAGAAGTCGTAGAGGAAATCAGTCTCAGAACCGAGTTAATTAATTATTGATAATACAGTGTTCATTGTTTTGATTCATTCCATGAACAAATTTCATGTACATGGGCACGATAGAGGCTACTTTGTGATCAGAAAAATAAATAATATATTGTAAATAGGTGTTATTTTTGCATTTAATGTGTGTGTGTGTGTGTGTGTGTGATTTGGATTTTGAACGTAGCTTTAAAAAAAAATTCAGTTATATCGCTACGATGTCTGCAGTGTTACAGTTTATTTTGATGTCTAGCACTGGGGCATCATGCCGCAGACATGTAGCATGATGTCCCACTCAGTCACATTATCCTGACACCAGGCCGACCAGTCCTAACACTAACCTCTTAATGCCGAGCGCCAAACGAGGCAGCTGTTAGTATCATTTTTGTAAGCCTTTAGTATGACTCGACCGGGGATCGAATCCACGAACTCTAGCATTGCGTTCAATGACAGAGAATGTAAAAGCGGAGAGACAATAATAATAATGATAATAATAATAACAATAATTCTTTTTAAATAATAATAATAATTTCTAAAACTAAGTGATTTGCATCACAATGAACGTATAAAGGTAAATAGGCATCTAGTAAATTATCATAACTGGGGCATTTAACTGCAAAGTTAAATTCATCTTACAGATCTGCACAAAACGGGCAGTCTTTCAACAATATGGGATATTTTTAAAATCTACCTAAATTTATCAGTATAGGCAAGGTCCCATTTCTGAACATACTTGGTAAGCGAACAGTGTGAGAAGCGTTTAAACAATCTATATTATATTTATTTCTGATTTTAGTGTGTAATCATAGCCTGTCCATTGAACTTAACCCACTCCCTCTTAGTTATTGCTGAAAAATATCCTTACAACGTTGTTTAAATATAATAAAAAGAGATTCTCATCAGCCACCCCTTGATTACGCAAACTTCTCTCACACCGTATGAAAATAGTAGATTCTTAGCTTTAATTACCCAACAATTACAGTTGATCGCTACATGTCAACTGTATGAAAATAGTAGATTCTTAGCTTTAATTACCCAACAATTACAGTTGATCGCTACATGTCAACAGTAGGTTATAACTTTGTTTTGGAAATCTATTGTCAGCCGTGTTTAATAATTTGAACCAGTATTTAAGAAATCTACAATATCTTATTGCTTGCATTGGCATTCTTCTTAACTCATTATAGACAAAATCATATGGAATGTGGTGTGTAATAATATGTTTAGAAAATGAACATGTACAGCTTCAAGGTCATTCGCTTGGTATAACTCCAAACTTAGAATTCATAATTAAAATTGGTGATATTTAAGTATCGAATATTTGGAACAGAACGATTAAGTCTAGTCTTCAAGTTAGAGTGTCTTTTTTGCTTGTACTACTAGCGCTTTTTGAAACATACCATGAGATTCTAGAAGAGAATTCACAACCAAGATGTTTATAATAAGGTACCGTCTCTATCAGGCAATCAGCAATGTATCAACTTGCATAGCCTATCAAATATCCATTCTTAAGAAAGACTACAGTTTTATGGGGTTTTTTTTTTTTTCATGTTTATCTTTAGTTTTCAGATGTCCAGATTTGTTTTAGTTTATTTAGAATTCTTTGACGGTGAATAGTGATTTCGGCAAAGACAGCCACGTCATCTGCATATAGCAAATTCTAATATTACACCGTTATTCTGGTCAGATATGTCTGTCTTTAAATTATTTAGAATAATGAAAATGAAATAGGTAATAAAATACAACCTTGCCTTAGCTCAGTCTTGCAGTTAAATGTATGTGTCATGCCATCTGGCATTTTGATACAAGCTTTGACATTTGCATATATAACTTGCATTGTCGTTTGTATTTTACTGCTAAGACGTTTTTAAAATTCAGTAATTCATGATTAAAGTAAGCTCCTATTATTACGGTCAAACTTATTTTCATAAACCACACAAAGAGCATACAACTCCTGTCATTACGGTCAAACGTATTTTCATAATCCACATAAAGAGTAAGTATACAACCTACCGCTTTGTTTCCTCAGAAATTTACATTCCACTGTGTTTAGGAAACATTATCGACAGTGGAATATCCACTTCCAAAACCTGCTTGTTCTTCACCTATAATATCAATTTCATTTGACCCAGTTAGCTAGTCTTTCTTTTAAGACGGAAATAAATATTTTGTTGTGCTGAGGACTGATAAATGGCTAATTCTTCTTTAATTTTCAGGCATATTTATATTACCCTTTCTGCTCTTACGACTCTATAGGCGCAAACTAGATAACAGGAAAAAAGCAAAACCGATTTTTAAAAAAAAAACTTAACAAACCATTTAATGGTCTAAGTTATAAACGAAAATGTGAGAGGAACTTATAGTTTTATGAAGTGAATCCAAATTAATCCTTCTAAAGGTCTATTAAAGTCCTAAATGAATAAAAAGTTTCTTGTAAATTTCAAAACCAGAAACATGAACCGTGCTGTTATGAAGATGACGTTGTCCAGAATTCCTTCCAATAATTTATAACAGTTCCAGATTAATATTATAGTTCAAATAATGAGCACTTTCTATTACGATTGAATAGTCCAAACAAATGTTTCCTCTCGAATAATATCTATGTACAACATGAAACACGCCTGCAGACCTACAACAAGAACGCAATAAATGTGAATGACTCTAAAATCTGAACGAGTCTGATTGCTTAGTTCTCTCATTGTATACACTTACACACACAGACACACACACACACACACACACAGATATATATATATATATATATATATATATATATATATATATATATATATATATATATATATATATATATATATATATATATTGCGACTGTATTTCGCGATAAACCCCACGTAACAAATAACACTACTCATCTTGCGTTGCTTTGGCCTATTCATATGACCTAACCCAACCAATGGGAAGTTACAGAATTATTATAGAAACGTTGAAACCCCATCAGTTACTGAGAAAAAAAGCTATAGATGCCATTAAGTCTTATTATTAGGATTAGTATTAATAATTGTCAACACATACATAAGCATACATAAGTAGCATGTTACACTTTCAGTTATTTTACCTTCCAGATTTTCGTGTAAAATATTCATTGTTTCGTTCAGTCTGAAATTTTTGGTCTATCTCATAGTATATTATATATTTCAGTGCTGTATTTTTTTTAGTTCAACGTGCTTTTTGGATATTTTTAAAGTCTCAAAAAGCGTTTCCAGTCTTTTTCTAAAGTGCCTTTTCAAGACTTACCTTTTCCTTTGTTCTGTATTGGTTACATTTTTGCCTGGTTATATTTTTGTCCATATTCCTAATTGCTTTTATAAAGCCAAATGATCTGTCATATTCTTATTTCTAACATTTCTATGTGTATCGATGTGTTTTGATACTGGTACTGCTATTAATATTGATAACAATTAATTTTATTATTATTATTATTATTATTATTATTATTATTATTATTCCTCTTCTTTTTCTTGTTAATTATAGTTGTAATAGCATTATTACAAAACAACAACACGAGGAAAAAAGAACATCTCTTTTGTTGTTTTTTTATAAGCACAATCGCATCTTAATCAATCAGGTCATCGTAAATTGCTTTAATCATTTTAACCGTTTGCTACTATTGTTGTCCTTTGTACGTTTATCGTACAAAATGTTCCTTTCCACCTCACTGAAAATCTTTTTTTTTTAAATTTATTTTACAAAAACTATACTCCTGAAACAAGATTTGTGAATTACACTATTTAAAGTTGTATACAAAAGACGACCCAAATGAAAAATTTCAAGGCAAATCTTAATGCTTTCAAAATAGGACTTGTTTATCATATGATGAATGTTGACAAACATGATAGACAAATAATATCAACAAAATAAAAATCAGGCATGTATCGTTCCAAAGGTTCATAATATTGTTCATAAGAATGATTATCAAACAGAAAGCAAGATCACGCGAGATTACGCTTCTCCTTGCTTTTTTGCTGAGAATAAAAAAATTAGTAAGACTTGAATGGCACGGTAGAACATAAATGAATATGGACAATGTAAAACCCTGATTTTAAACAAAATGTCTCCCGAAAATACTTTATTGTACATTTTTAACAAAGCCATTTATTTAATTTCTTTCTCTTGAAATGCTTTAGCAACAAAATATTGAATTCATGTCGGCCACATAGATCGAGTTTCCTATATCTAACAAGTTTTTATTTTATTCGTTAATTGTTTCTGTACGAAATTTTCAGATTTTTACAAAAATAACCAAATTGTAAAAGACTAAGTTTTAAATGGAGGATAGTCGGTCTACAAGAAGTACTTTCATACTAGAGGAAATTAAATTACTGGCACTAAAATAAAACGTCTATGCATACTTAAGCATGCGATGGATTTCACGAATTATATACAAGTTATATGAAGGAATATACACCTGTATTTACACCAAGGATACAATACACACACACACACACACACACACATATATATATATATATATATATATATATATATATATATATATATATATATATATATATATATATATATACAAAAAGGATACAATATACATCTGTATATACAACAAGGATACAATATACACCTGTATATGCAACAAGGATACAATATACACCTGTATATACAACAAGGATACCATATAAATATGTATATACCACAAGGATACAATATACACCTATACAAGGATGCAACATGGTCATAAACGAAACGGTTAACGCATACAGAAAGTTGTGTATGTTTGTTTTTGTGTGTGATTTGGATTTTTAACGTAGCTTTAACAATTTTTCAGTCATCTCGCTACCATGTCTGCAGTGTGGCAGCTTATAGTGATGTCCTGCACTGGGGCATCATGCCGCAGACCACGAGGCATGATGTCCCACCCAGTCACATTATCCTGACACTAGGCCGACCAGTCCTAACACTAACCTCTTAATGCTGAGCGCCAAGCGAGGCAGCTGTTAGTACCATTTTTATCAGTCTTTGGTATGACTCGGCCGGGGATCAAACCCACGACCTCCCGCATCCGAGGTGGACGCTCTAACCACTAGGCCACCGGTGCGGTCCATAATGAGAGATAAAACTCTGACCAGAAAATATAAATTTTAAAATAATGCAGAAAGCATTGACACTAAGAATGCTGATTGATATAGCGATGTATACATGGATTTAAACAGCGTGTTATACAGGGATTCATACAGCGATTTATACAGGGATTCATACAGGGATTCATGCAGGGATTCATACAGGGATTTATACAGGGATTCATGCAGGGATTCATACAGGGATTTATACTGGGATTCATACAGGGATTTATACGGGGATTTATACAGGGATTTATACAGGGATTTATGCGGGGATTCATACAGTGTATCGACAGAATAAATAATACTAATGATACCATTATTATTATTCATACATTCTTCAAGAGGTATCTGTATTTTCGGGTACTCGCAGACAACCTCAGTATTCATGATTGAGTCAGATGTACATTTCATCCATTACTCCTACATATTATTCATTAAAAGTTAAATACCAGTATAAGTAAAGTTGTCTCCAAATAATACTCAGTTTTATTACTATATTAAGAGACAAGACTGTCCATTTTTGCAGTTTATGTCTACACATATCCAAGAAAATTATTTCAATCCAATCAAGCTAATGTGTTACAAAGTTGTTTTTTTTTAAGTGCATATTCAATCTTTTATTTTCTATTTGTGTCACAATTTTTTCTGAGAGGGGTGTGAAAGGCTCGAGATAAAATATATGATACCCTATTATTTTCTTTCAAATGCAAAACCCAAGCAATCCCAAGTTCTCTAGGTTGGAAAATATTTGCTTGTTGCAAAGATTGTAAAAGAGAACGATAGTTCTGTATTTTTTTCTTCTTCTTTCTTTTCCGTTTTAATCACATTTTGACATTTTATGCAAAATATATGACATTCTTCGGATAACTTTTTTCTAATCTTTTCCGTGACCAATTTAGATGTACTGTATGTTAATACCTGCCTGATCTTTAGATTACCAAGCTAAAAATGTGACCAATTTAGATGTACTGTTTGTTAATACCTGCCTGATCTTTAGATTACCAAGCTAAAAATGTGACCAATTTAGATGTACTGTTTGTTAATACCTGCCTGATCTTTTGATTACCAAGCTAAAAATGTGACCAATTTAGATGTACTGTTTGTTAATACCTGCCTGATCTTTAGATTACCAAGCTAAAAATGTGACCAATTTAGATGTACTGTTTGTTAATACCTGTCTGATCTTTAGATTACCAAGCTACAAATGTACATGATGTTAGTTTTATAGGCCTCCGGTCACAAAAAATAATTTTGTTTCTAATTATTAGTTATTAATATCTTGAATCGATTTATGTAAACTTAAAGGCATTATTTTGCAAGAGCATCACTTAGTAGGTCATGTAGAGTTCTAGTGTCAGGAGAATAAAGCATCACTTAGCAGGTCATGTAGAATTCTAGTGTCAGGAGAATAAAGCATCACTTAGCAGGTCATGTAGAATTCTAGTGTCATGAGAATAAAGCATCACTTAGCAGGTCATGTAGAGTTCTAGTGTCAGGAGAATAAAGCATCACTTAGCAGGTCATGTAGAGTTCTAGTGTCATGAGAATAAAGCATCACTTAGCAGGTCATGTAGAATTCTAGTGTCAGGAGAATAAAGCATCACTTAGCAGGTCATGTAGAGTTCTAGTGTCAGGAGAATAAAGCATCACTTAGCAGGTCATGTAGAATTCTAGTGTCAGGAGAATAAAGCATCACTTAGCAGGTCATGTAGAGTTCTAGTGTCAAGAGAATAAAGCATCACTTAGCAGGTCATGTAGAGTTCTAGTGTCAGGAGAATACAGCATCACTTAGCAGGTCATGTAGAGTTCTGGTGTCAGGAGAATAAAGCATCACTTAGCAGGTCATGCAGAGTTCTAGTGTCAGGAGAATACAGCATCACTTAGCAGGTCATGTAGAGTTCTAGTGTCAGGAGAATAAAGCATCACTTAGCAGGTCATGTAGAGTTCTAGTGTCAGGAGAATAAAGTATCAGTAAGGTACAAGTGAGATCTGTTCACAATAATTATTTATTATATACTCATTTTTTTCTCCGTTAACTTTACATTATCAGAATCGTTCAGTATTTTACGGTATTGCACACCTTCATATTGCACTCACGCGCATGACACGTGTGCCCAATAGTGTATTATGAACTACTTTGTAAACAAATTATGTACTCCCATGTAGCAGACGCTTTACGTTTTAGTTGATTACATTTTTTTCTGAATGAACTAAAGCAAATATTTCGTTGACGGCCACATACCAGCTGCTTTGCTACATTCTGCGTTAACTTTTTTGATACAGTATTTCGGATTTTGGCGATAGACGCCAGCTTTCATAAAATTGCTTGGTACCTACAAATAGCATGCAAGTTATAAAGGCATAAACGGTCTCCTTTAGCTGGTAATAAGAATGGCAAAAAATATGCTTACAGTTTTACATTCTGAATTTCCTCAAATGTACTTTCTTAGTTCTGCAAATCCGAATTTCCTGAGCCATGTCATGAGTTCTCAAGCTTGATTACACATTTCGAAATTGTGCTGTAATTTCGACTATATTCCAAGTGCAATTACGTCTTCCTTACTGTACTCAAAATGAAATAAACATTAAATTCAGAAGCGTCTTTTTGATAATTGCAATTGAAACACTTCATATTTTTAACTCATTATGAATTCAAATAGTCAGTGACAGAACAAACACACTTGCAGATGTAAACACGCCTCTCCCGCGCTGCTTCAATCCGATGTATTTCATGTACAATTAGCACAGATGAATCCAGTCCATAATCACGAAATTTCCTAGAATCGACAAAAATACCAAAATCTATTCATTCCAGATCAAATGGAAAACTTGATGCAATGCGAATTCATACACAATATGACTCCAAATTTCAATTTTAAGTAGACAAAAACGCCATTTTCTTTTGAAATTTATGTCTAGCTCATGACAAGTTCAGATTTATCTGGGCGGAGTTATGTGCGCATTAATAATGTTGTTGTGTAATGATGGATCTGCAGTTGTGTATTTAGTATGGAATACGGCATACATTCATTTACGTTGTTTCTTTTAGTGTATTTTATTTATATAATTATGCCTTAGGTAGAATAAGAAAATGAACATATAATAAAAAGGTTACTGCATTTGTATGGGGAAATATTCACTCGTTTTGTCGGATGGATATACTGCACTCCCAAGGTCGTGCAGTATTCCATCCAAAACACTCGTTCATATTTTCCCATACAAATGCAGTAACCTATAGTTATAAAATTCACATTTTGGATTTGATGAGTAATACAATATCTGTGTTTATTGTTCATTAAATAGTGTATATAGTTCTGGTTGTTTTTTGTTTTGTGTTCAGAAAATAGATTTGCAATGCGATAGCATTGCGAAAGATGTTAAGAAGGAATCATTACATTCGCTTTGAAATTAAAACACAACACAAACATCTTTAAATATGCAAGTACTTTAATATCTTATTTTACAATCGCGTGCATTCCCAAATGTCGCCACCCGGGAAAGCTCACTCTCGTCCTATCTCATAACTTATCTACTTTATCGCAAACAACACTTAATCCAAAATGTTTAGTCTTTCATTCATGCGCAGTGTCCATGAACATAAATTACCTGGGAATTCGACTAGTTTACATACAAGTACTGCACCACAACTTGCTATGAACAATTGTAATTCTGCAGCTTTTGACGGACAGCTAATAATCACGTGTGAATCTATGTCCTTTCTGGCGGAATCCTCATGAAAAAGGTGAAAATAATACGGAAGCCGTGATATATGTACACGCAGTGTGTGAGTAAAAGTTCACAATTTATATTGCTTCATACGATGTCAATGTGACATATAGTGCACTGTGCAACTCTACCTATAATGAAGATATTACTTATATTTGTTACTTAGATTTACACAAGTAAATTTCATTTTTGGCCTAATTGCGCAAAATAACATTGTCCACAGAAAATATCTTCAGTATCCATTTGACGATGGTCCGTATGATGTGAAATCGTGTCCAAAACAACATTCGAAAGGTTAAGTCTTTCTGGACATGTTTTCTTAACATATCTTCCCCATGCCGTTGTGTTCATTTCCTAAATTGGAAATACACTGGTTTTCAAGACGTTCTGTAAATATACGTCGCTGTATCTGTAACTAGTGTCCATTTCATTTCAAGCTATACCAGACTGAGTCACTGTCCATTTCATTTCAAGCTATACCAGACCGAGTCTTTGTACATTTCATTTCAAGCTCTACCGGATTGAGTCATTGTACATGAAAATTAATTTTTTGAAAACAAAATTACCCATGAAAGAATTTCCGCATTTGTCGGAAATTACATTAACGCCTGTTGAGTATCCCGAAACAACGGTCGTCGAATTATTTCATCACTCGATTCCTGTACAGGTACACCGAATCATCTTTGTGGTTGACTTTTCTACGTATTTCTCGGGTGAGACCCAATTAACATTTATAAATCCAACTGTTGCCAGCTGTATGATTGTTAGCTATTCTTAGTAAAAACCATCCCATCATTCTTTTCTCTAACCTAATCGGACTGATTCCAGACTGTGATTCCTAATAACAGGAGCTTTTTTGTTCCCATTTTTACTTAAGAATTTCTTTTGATTTTCAGCTTTTATTAATTTCTAAATATTTTTTTTTTTGTTGAAAAAACAAACACTTTCATGTCTTGGAAAGATAGCTTACAAGAAGTACTAAGAATCTTAAATGAAATAAATTAGATGTATTTCTTTTTTTGACACATTTTTGTCCAATTACAACATGATATGGTGGGCATCTACTGGAAAACCATATAAACATCAAATGTAATTTACTTCAGATATCTTTACTGAATAGTATCTACCTGATTTCACATTCTAATGACTCTCTATTAACAGAAGCTATATTAGTCGCTGGTCTTAGGACCAAGTTCATTCGAGCATTGATTGAGTATTGCGCCTTTACTTGATTCATTCCATGCAATACTGTCTAATGCAAATTGTACACAGTTACGGCTTCCTTAGAACAATGTGATCAAATATTCATTTTGAAAAGAGAGAGAGCATAATAATAATAATAATAATAATAATAATAATAATAATAATGATAATAATAATAATAATAATAATAATAATAATAATAATATTATTATTATTATTATTATTATTACTACTACTACTACTACTACTACTACTATAGTAGTGTCTTATTCGTGTTGTTATTAAAAAATAATGGTGATTATAATTGCTCTAGCAACAAGTATTACTATTATTTTCATTGTTGTTATTATGTTTAGCTGTATTATTATTATTATTAGCAACGGCAAGTCTCTGATTACGGTATTGCTTTGACCGTTATTTTTTTCTAATCCCTTTTTTTGTGCTTTATTCTTACATTATGTGCTGTCTCGCTGTATTTTTACCAGAATTACAGTTATGTCAAAAGTTTATTTCTTTTAATGGAGAATTCAGAATACACATCTTACTCATGAGTGTTGTTGTTGTTGTTGTTGCTATTATTATTATTATTATTATCGTCATGATCATCAACATCATTCAGAAAACGGTGTCAAAAGAAAATGTTATATTTTAATATCAAATATTGTTGTCGAAAATGAAGATAATATTTAATATAAATGAAATAGTTAGGACATTATCCGTTTCAAATATTGCACAGCCTTTGAAGCAAGGGTGGCTGGTGTTCTTCAGATATTGCACAGCCTTTGAAGCAAGGGTAGCTGGTGTTCTTCAAATATGTACGATGACTTATGGAAAGAAAATACACAACTTCAATACTTGCAGTACGATCGAAATAGGGCTATCATAAAGCCTCATTTCCGTTTTTTCATATAGGATTAGCTGCAGTACTCCTTCAAACTGTTTAAAATCATTTGAGGTTGAATCGCTGTGTCTGCAAAAAGTATTAAATCATGTGCGTACAGAAATATAAAATATCTCGATTGTTTCTAGTCTCTCTTCTCTACCTTCGTCTACTATAACAGGCTGAAATTCAGTTAAAACAAAGCAAAAAGTAACAGTGACAAAACACAGCCTTGACATATACCATATGTATATTACAATTAATTTTTCTTACAAATCTTTGATATGACACACGCCTTCGCATCTGTAAACTGCTTTAATCATATTTAGCATTTTGAACTACTGATTTTATCATTGATATGTACAAAAAGCTTCCTTTACACAATAGCAAACGCTCTTTTTCTAAATGATTTTTTGAAAGTAACAGCGAACATCGTAAGTGATTTTCACTAAATTAATGACTAAATGTAACCATATTATTGATGGCTGAATATCCAGATTTAAAATATGTTTCTTCTCCTTCCGAGCACTCTTTTCTCTCTAATAATACATTTAATCTGTTATGCAAAATTAGATGAAATAGTCCCCTAAGTACAGTTAAGTTTTATACCTATGTAATTTACAGATCACCTTCTTCCAATACTGAAGTTATTACAGTAATTGACCTGCAACTGGGATAATAACCACCATTTAATAACTTATGGAATATGTCAGTTAATATTGGACTAATGACGTGACCAGAGCATTTCAAGAAATCACTAAATAAAACTAATCCTTCCGCTTTTTTCACTTTTTTTTTTAAATCTAATCGTTTCATTCCTCATATCTTATTCCAATATTATCCTATCCAGAACTTCATGATGAACAGTTAATTCAACATCGCCTGAAATTTATCCAACTCTTCTGCTACATTGAACAACCCTGAAACTTATCCCTACCAGTCTCCAGTGTAATATAGATATTTTTTTTAGTCCCTGTATTTTTAGCAAGGTGCCAAAAGTGTCTGCTACCTTTAGAGTATAAAGTATGTGTAACATTCTATATGTGTTCATTTTTGCAATATTTCTTTTTATAACATTTTATATATAGTGCGGTAAATTGAAACTCTTCAGGAGACCGACATTTATTCATCATCCGTCTAATTGGTAATACTCCATGTTGATAGCCACGCCAACACTCAAATCAAGTTAGACAAAAAAAAAACCTCTTTTTACATGTCTTAAAATCTGGCTCAGCATTTTGTAGTGTTAATGCCTCTTCGAATAAATTGCTTACTTTATTATAAGCATCGATATAGGTATGAATTGAGAATTTTAAAAGTCTATTAGAAACAAAGTATCAAGCATGTATAGAACAAATATCAAACACAAAGCAACCAGAAATGAGACTGAATTAACGAGAGTAAAGATAAAATTTGTAGACAGATGTTATTCGGTCTACGAGAGATATTGCCATTGCAAGACTCAGTCCTAACTATCAACTTTGATCCTACTACAAAAATAATAAGCGAGGAGCCGCCGTGGTTCAGTCGTTAGCGTGCAGGAATCACGATCGAAAGACTGCGGGTCCTCCAATCGGACCAGCCTTTGTCATATGCCGTGACGTGTCCTTGAGCAAGACGTTTTGCTCCAATTGCCTACACAGTGAATAACCTGGCTGTGCTTACGTGTCATAAAGCACAAAACCAAGCCAAACAACGCTCGATGTGAACAAGTTTACCCCTGCATTCATGCGTAATGTCTACAGACACATACACAGTGCCTGCATGATTTACATAGTTGCAAGCACTGAATCGTTACTTACTATAAACTGTTGCGGTTCTGCACCTCGCAAAGGAAACAGTAATCGTTAGTGAATTGGTGTTACCGCTCACACACTTATCGTTTTGGAAAAAGTGAAAATAATACAGAAACTGAAAAGAATGTACAGACGTGTGTGAGATAAAGTTTATAATTGACATTTTCTGTATATGAGGTCATTGTGTCACATGTTGGATTGGACAAATGTATTTACAGTGAAGATGTTATTTAAATTTGGACAAGTAAATTGCATATTTGGCTTCATCGTGTAAAAGAAAATTGGCCACATCAAGTTTTCAGCTACTCGTTTGGCCATGGTCCATATCATGTGAAATCGTGTCCAAACAATATTCGAAATGACTCGTCTTTCGTGACATAATTTTAATATATTTTTTATTTTGTTGTGTTCATTCCTAATGTGGATACGCACATAATGATTTTTAGGAAGTTTCGCAAATATACGTTGCTGTATCAATAAATATTCTACATTTCATTTCAACCTGACAATTAGTTTTTACGAAAAATATTCTCATGAAAGAATTTCCGCATTTGCTGAAAATTACACCAACACGAGTTATGTATATCGAAACAAAGTTCGTCGAATTATTGAATCACTCCAGTCCTGAACAAATACCACGAATTTGCTTTGTGGTTGGCTTTTCTGTGCCTTTTATGGGTGAGGCCCAAAATCACATCCTTGATACACTCCATCTGGGCATTCTAATACACTGTTTAAACAATTATTGAACCTAACGCATGCCTTCACATCACTGTCAATTGCTTTAATCATTTAACCATACCGAGTGCCTGCGTGTCAAAGTCTACACCACATTTCACACACATGAACACTATAGCCTCAGATGTGACATGGTATTATGTGTATGTAGGTCAAAGACTATACCGCATTTCACTAGAACAAAGTGCATACACCCAAATGAGCCATATATTGTGAATCTGCAGATCAAAGTCTGTACCATATTTCACTAGAGCGAACCGAATGTCACAAAAAATAGCACTATCGACCCGGATCTGCAATTACATTATGGGACAACAGGTTAAACACTACACCTCATTTTACAAAAATTAAAACTATGGACCCAGATCTGCCATGGTACTATGGACCTGCAGGTCAAGGCCGCACCAAGAACATACATCAAAGACCTGAATCTAACATGGGCCTGCAGTTCAAGGACAGCAACAGTTCCCATGCATGGCATACACCCATTGACATAAAACGACGTTCCTGGAAATTGAAGGGGAAAAAATCGGTTTACTTGATCGAGTTAGCTACATTAAGAATTCACAATGATGTTACATCTCTTTTAAAGGATGAATACATTTTCTAAAAATCCATTATATTTACTGACTGAAGTTTGCTTTTCCTTACATACCCAGTCCTTGATCAAGCTTTTTCCAGGCAGATGTGAGATTTCAGTTGAACTCACCTTGATGTAGGTGTCCACCGTCTTTGGATAAACCTTCCTTAGCATTATTACTGAAAAATATATAGCAATACTATTTATCTTACATACTTTAAACAATCTTAGCTACTTTGCACGACGTACATGATTCATTTTGACCATCATCCATATGTGCATCCTCTTGTCTATGCTAAAATTCCTAAACTATGCTTACTTATTGACATCAGACTGCTTGGAATGAACATGTATAGCACATTAAAACTGAGTTACTGTGACCTATTATATTAAATTGATTAAAATTTGTGACACATCTTGTCGGGCTTTATTTCCAATGCTACGACTATATAGTCCTAAATTGAGTAACAGCAGAGAGTGAAAACCAACAATTTTGTAAAACTAAACAAATTACTTATTTTCTACAGTATACAAAGTGAAAATTTGAAAAGAACTTAGAGTATTGTGAATTAAATCCTAAATAGTCATAAAAGTTCTATCACAAGTACAAAAGTTTAGAGTGTTCCGGATGAGCTCCAGTGGTGTTCCGAATGAATTCCAATATTTAATGTGCTGATGTACCAATAGTTCGGAATGTTTCGCTGTGCTTACGGTCTTGATGTATCACAAACCTATAATCCAGAATGTCTTTAAATGAATTCACAACAATCCCAACATAATCATTTAGTCCAATCCTTCAATGAGCAATTGTTAATTCCAATGAAATGTTTAAGTAAATAAGTCCTCTCAAAATAAATGAACACAGCTAAAAGACTGGATCCACTGCACATGTTAAGATAGGAATCAATAATTATGATATAAACAACCTTAATATAAAAATCAAAGGCACAATAAGAGGATAAGGATGAGGGTCAAAAGTTAATTTCCAGAACATTCGAAGTTGTAAACAAGGTCAGGTCTTTTACTGACATTTTAATAAAGAACGTGACACACGTTAGGTAGACCAGGAATTTCCAAAGGGAAAACCAATGTCCTGAACACAGATCCCAGTAAATATGTTTACAAATATTATTTTACGATTTAGTATACAATCATGGACAAACGTTAGGTATCTAATATGTTATTTCCATAATGACCCTTACAATTTAAAACCATGGACAAAAAATTAAACACACAACATAGATATACATAACACAAATATCTTTCAATATATTGTCACCAAAATCACATTAACATTATATTTTAGGATGAATGTGTGCATCACAAAAAGTTGGTTGCTGTGACCTGCATTCCCGAATTTATTCAAAATTCCTTTTATATTATCTTTTCTTTCTTTCCTGGTCATTACTGATATAATGTTTCACCTATTAACATGAAACTTACAAAGACCGTGTGTGTTAGAGTGAATATGTATTGTGCACCAAAACTGACTAACATTGACCTGCTTTCTATGATTTTCTTAACAGTAAATTTGGTTTTCTACTTTGGAGTTTAATACTAGCACATTTTCATCTACTGCCAAACAAATTACGTCGAAGGTACATATTATGATGTATGTGTCTTGTACACCAAAACTGGGTTGCTGTGGCCTATATTCTATCATTTATTCAAAATACCTTCAAAATTAACCTACCATTATTATTTTTTTCACTCACACTCGAAAGTTTGCTGATTTCTAAGGATTCTTGACAAATTTTATTGGTGTGAGGTATTAAGTAAAAGTTTAATGGACACTTATGTAACACAGCTGAATGGCACTATATTTAGCATACAAATTTGAATGATTATCATTTCAACATTTCTAAGCCATTCTGCGTGACATTTTCGGTATCATTCCAAAATTATTACTACAATATATAAAGGTTATATGTCAAAATATGAAGAAGAAAGCTTTGATTGTATATGATATGTTATGCTAACTAGTAGACATTGTTAAAAATAGATGCATTAAAAGCAGGATATATAGATGATTCATTTCTTTTCTTGCCTTCTTACTGTAGCCATATTTTCCCAGTGTAGAAAAAGGTTGACGAATATCCGTCTTTCACCATGTGATTAATATCTTTAATCAAATGATTAATGTCTTTAATCACATGACCTACTGCAGTCATACTGCACACAAACTAGCAACCCAGATTTCCATCATCAAATGAGCAATTTGACAGTAATCAAGATAAACATTATTTGCAACACATGTACATCCAAAGGTACTGCAGTTACATTTATAGTCCAGCAAACCGAAATTGTTTCACTGATTGAATCAGCTATAGTTACGGATTCTGCAGTCCGGTTTCCGGTTGAAAAAGCTGTTGTTGTAATTGTTGTATTTTAAGATTCATCTTTTCATTATTATTTATGATAACATGTCAATTCAAGATGAAAGTTGAATCAAGTAAAGGATCATTTTCTTGTCAGTCTTGTTTAATTTTAGGGGAAAAAAGGTTCTCCCTGTTGCGTGTTCACAATCATCCATTGCGCAAGGAATCTTTAATACAAAATTTCCGATCCTGATACTGAATGGCCTCAACCACAATTTTTGGAATGACTGGTATGTGCCTAAATGACCTTTAAAATTTACATTGATTTTAAGTGTGAACTCTTAATGGACCGAATATTTCAGTGGGAGCTTTGCAAACTACATCAGTGTTTACAATACACCATTTTGACTTCAACCCTAATTTTTTATTAATGAATGCGATAAAAATAATTCTTCACTATGTCTTAGTAATCAATAGAACCATCCTTTAGGTCTGAACTCTACCATTTAATACACCTATTGAGATCAGACACACAGTGTGGACGTATCTTGAAATAAATATGTCAACTTTCCGGGATTTATTTAGACTATGTTAAATATTGTATTTCTCTATAACATCAGTACTTTTTCACCTATTGCCATCAAACTTTCACTGTGAGTACATTGTTGGAAGAGCATGTGCTGCATGGGTTGCTGTGACCCATGTTTTATAAGTGATCAAAACTTCATTAAAGGTTATTTTCATGTCCTAATTACAATGCTTTTCACCTATATTCACCAAACTATCTTCTGGATTTCGTTTCCAATGGATGTATGTTACATATCAAAGCCGCGTAACTGTGACCTACTTTCCATGGTTTATTTTGAACTTTCCAAAAGAATTGTGTCCAGCTTACCTCTCTGGACTATAACTCATAGTTGTGCACCTAAATTGAATCACTTTGACATTCTTTCCATTATTTAATCAAACTTGGTTACACTTATGTGCTGGCTTTGATCCAATAATTTTCACCTATGGACAACATACGTACGCTTTGAATGAATGTATTTCACTCAACAACACTTAGTCGCTGTGACCTCTTTTCCAGGACTGTGCATATTACTTAAAGATGGTGCATATGCTTTAAAAAATATTTTTGATATTTGCCGTTGCCACCATAGTTGCAAGATTGGAATTTGCGAATTGTGTGCATACTACAATGCCAGCATATCACATACCGCCACCCAAGTTCTTGTGGAAGTACATCTTGGGATGGACTTTGGTTGCACAACAAAGGCAACGTGATGTACTTTCCAGGGTTTATTCAAGCTTGTTTTAAACTTGTGTACATCCTGCAAAGTATGTAGTATCTCATCCATTACTATTAAATCATGAACTTTGCCTGCATCTTCGGATGAATATTTATCTTGTACCAAAGCTGGGCCACTTTGGCTCCTTTTGGGGGAATTAATTAAACTTGGTTACACTTACATCTCCACTCAAATTTCAATAGCTTTTTACTAGTACATTTCAGAATGAAGGCTTTTCATGCATCAAAACTAGATCACCGTGACCTTTTTCTGAGATTTTATATTACCTCCGAGTGTTTAAGACACAAGTTTCTTCAAAACAATAGGCGCTAATGAAGCTTCAACTATTCGCTCAATACGTAAAGTATGCCATTGCGCTAAATATTTTGGAATCGTGCAAAACGGTCTGTTAGACAGTAATGTATTCATTTGTTCAGTTATATGAATAATGCATCCACTGACGCCATTATTAAAAGAATGTGAAAGTTCACCAATCGATATGTTGCACAGGTCTTTCTTTAAATTAGAATAATCCTAAAATCACATTTACTGTAATGGGTGTACATTTCGTTCGTTTTGGATATCATTGCAAATTGCTTTTTTATTTATGTGATCAAGTCACATCACATAAGTTTGGAAACATGGTCATGCAGTTGCCATTTTCTTAAACTATCCCATTCCTTACATTTATATCATAAACAAGTGTGCAAATGACATAGATGCCTGTTCCTTCTTATTTTGCTTTTGTTATCTCACAATCCTGTATATGCTCAGAAGTCAACACCCCGTTCATACAAAACTCAGTCTCGTCCTATCTCGAATTTTCACGCGCAATCTATCAATTTTGACCCGCTTGCAAATATCACTTGATGTAAACAACATTATCCATTCATTTATGTATAGTGTCCATGGATACATATTACCTGGGAATTTGCATTGTTTACAAATTTGCAAGCACTGTATCACAAGTTGCTACTAACTCCTGTAATTCTGCAGCTTGCGAAGGACAGCAGATAATCATGCGTCATTAGATGTCATCCCAAACAGGTTCATGTTACTGGAAAAAGTAGGAACAATGCGGAAGCCATGATGAATGCGCAGAAGGCGTGTGAGTACAAGTTTACAATTTAAATGTCTGCATACAATGTCAACGTGATACATGTTGCACTGGGCAAATTTACTTATAAAGAAGGTACTACTTTGATCTTTGAGAGTCAGTCTCATGTTTGGCTTCACAGTGCAAACAACGTTTCACACATTTAATTTGCCGTGTCCATTTTGGCGATGGTCCACATGACCTGAGATCGCAGCCAAAACTAACATTCGAAATGACAAGTCCGTCTAAAATACTTTCTGAAAATGTATTTCAGAGATCTTTGTGTTTATTTCCTGGCATAAACATAAATGTACTTGTTTACAGGAAGTTTTGCACATATACATTGGTCCTTAAACATTCTTTATTTCAAGATATACCAGACTGAACCATGGTAGGTAAACATTTATTGTCGTATTTGAAAACACCTAAATTGTGTACAAGACTGAATTACTTTGCGTGAAAATTAATTTTGTATTTAACAAATACCCAAGTTGTATATCCAGACTGAATACGTAAACGTGAAAATTTCCATTTTTGTTACAAAACACCCATATTGTATATCCAGACTGAATCACTGGTTGTGAAAATTCCTTTTTTTTAAATACAAAATACCATGTTGTATAATCCAGACTGAATCATTGTATGTGAAATTTTCATTTTTTTTAAATTACAAAATACCCATTTTGTGGAGTCACAATGATTCACTGTATGTGAAAATGTCTATTTTTTAATTTACAAAATATCATACTGTATAATCCAGACCACTGTACGTGAAAATTATTTTTTCTTAAATTACAAAATACACATCTTGTGCATCCAGACTAAATAACTGTACGTGAAAATTCATTTAAAAAAAATTAAATACAGCTATGTTGTGTAACCCAAAACTAGAATAGTGGCATTATCGAAACACTCAAGTTCTGTACAACTACATCAAGTTAGCTTAGCAATTGACACAGCATTTTATAATTCCAATACAGCCCACTTGTAATATTGCATACATTGTTGTTCACTGTCCAACAATTCAGTGACTTTTATTTTGAAGGCTAATACCAGTCTCTTCTTTCTGGTAGATAAAACGTTTCCTTTACAGATCTAACTTCAGAATTCTTTTTGGTATCCGTTTTTTTTTTTACGGCTCTACATATTCAATAAAAGAACCTTCATGTCTTGAAGATTAACTTGAATGACTAAGACTTTCGAAATGGAACATATTAGACAGACATTAGTCATTGTATTTTAAGAGATAAATCTTGTCAGATTATATCTTTCTATGCATTTCATCTGGCGGAACAGCTACTTCAATGAAATACAGAGTTCATTTATCGTATCTTTAATGAAGAGTATCAAGGTGAGTTAGCATTCTCAGAATCTAAAAGTAGGCATCATTCTCAGAACCGAGTTAATTATTTAGTGATCATGTAGTGCCTCTTTTCTAAATCCATTCCAGGAAAATAGTCGAATGTACACATACAAGATAGCGGCTTCCTTGTGATGCCATCAATATTCTTTTGCAAATCAGTATTATTTTGGCTTTTAATTAGAGAGACAGTGAGTGTAAGCAGAGACGATGATGGAAAAAAAATAAGATAATAATAATAATAATAATAATAATAATAATAATAATAATAATAATAATAAAATAATAATAATAATAATAATAATAATAATAATAATAATAATAAGTGTTTATCTGTAATATCAGCCACTGGCCAATGATACATAACCATATATCATGCGGTACAAAAAGATATTATAGTGCGTAACAAAAGAACGTCGTATTTATAAGAAGTAATAAACATAAAAGTAATCATTATTTTGCTTTTTTCGGATATAGGTGAGATACAAGTATATAATGCACATTAATCAAACAAACGAATTTAAGGGTAACCCTAAAACTTGTGTGGAGCAATAATAATAATAATAATAATAATAATTATTATTATTATTATTATTATTATTATTATTATTATTATTAAGGACAAGAAGAAAGAATAACTTCATCGTGTGTAGAGACACTTTTGTCATTGTTTTACTCGCAAGCGCATCTTTCTGAATCGCAAATAAAAAAAGCTGTAGATCTAAAATCTCCAGGGTAGAAATAATAGTCACACCGAGATAAAATAACTTGCAAAGACAGATGAAAATTCCAGGAACCAAACTGTACCAAGTCAGTCAGAGATTACAAGATAATGTTGACCTTTCTTGGATTTATGCATAATCAGTATTTTTTTCTTTTTATTCCGTTTTTTTTTTTAGTGTATTCTGTACATCTAATGTTCTGTCAATTTTCTGTTCAGTATTTTTTTATTGTTGGAAAATTAAATTGAAAATATGCATTTTCCCTCAAGTGTTGCCTTGTTATTATTATTATTATTATTATTATTATTATTATTACTATTACTGTTGTTGTTGCTGAAGGAATGAAAGAGAAAGGTTTGAAAATGAGGAGTCAGCAAGCAGTTCTCTATAACTTAAGCATGTGTTTTATATCACAGCTGTTTTTCATCCTTTTATATATATAGACATTTATATATATGTTTATATATATGGTGCTTTTTTCTTGAATCCCTTCAAGAAATAGTCTAATTGTGCATGATGGCAGATTCCTTGTGATGATAAGATTGAATATTAATTTATAAAATAAAATAAAAAATTCCATGAGAGAGAAATAATAAAAGTAATAATAATAATAATAATAATAATAATAATAATAATAATAATAATATAACAACAATATTATGACCATATTTGTAATAACAATAGCAATATTGTTTTTTATTGTTGCTGCTCTTGTTAGTAGTAGTAATAATATTATCATTAACGACAACGACGACGACAAGAGAAAAAATAGCACTAATTCCTTTTTTCATGAAGACTCTTGTTCTTGTTTAACATGCAATTCACAACCTGATAATTCGCTATAAATGCGTGCAGATCTGTAAATGAAATTCCGGAGTAGAAATATTAGTCGGAATGTGTCAACTTCCAGGCAACAAAATACACCAAGTCAGTCCGTCATTACAAGATAGTTTTGCCTTTGTTACATTTATGCATTCGCAATATTTCTGCTTTTTTTAATTTAGTTAATGCTTTATTTTCTTACATTATATATTCTATCATTGTATATTTAAACACAGATACGGTTATGCCAAAAGTGTAATTCTTTTGGGGGAAAAAATGAAAATGCATCTTACTATTGACAGCTGGATGATGATGATGATGATGATGATGATGATGATGATGATGATTATTATTATTATTATTATTATTATTATTATTATTATTATTTACCTGTAGTTGGGTATCAAAAGAAAACGGAGAGAAAGAGACAGACAGAGACACAGAGAGAGAGAGAGAGAGAGAGAGAGAGAAAGTATCTTATTTACTACTGAATATATGCATTTGAACGCCATTCAGTAATCTGCCTCAACATAAGAATGAAATGATGAATGTTTGAGAACAAAAAGATATCTGCGTTAGAAATCAATAAAGATTTATAAAGGTTGTTAAATCATTTTTACCTGGAGGTCGAAAAGAAACCGAAAGGTGATATTGAGAATCTAAAGTAGTCGTCATTCTTAGAAAAATGCTCACGAAATATTGCTCAAGAAAGTCTCTTTTTTATGAAGTCCAAGAAAACAGTACAGGTGCACCATGGCGGATTCCTTGTAATTATATGACTAAATAATCCGTTCTTAAATAAGATTTGTTTTCACTTTGAAGTGAAAGAAAGGAGATAGTAAGATGGAAATGGTAATATTAATAATAATAATATTGTAATTCATGTCACCGACTAAAATATGTACAAAATCAGCATGCGGTAGATCAAAATCAAGGCGAACATGCCTAACATTTTTGCATATGAGGACGATAATGATAAATGCAGTATCTTTTGCAACTAAAATGTAAAACTTATAAAACATTGTCACGACTGGCTACCTGCATATCAGAGAAATAGTATATTTCCTGTGTATGTAGAATATTATTAATACCAACTTTAAGGACTTTACACATTTCCCTTTATATTTTATCTAACCTTCTACATTCGAAAGAGCCAGAGCTGAATCACTGATACACACAAATGGGAACATTTTTTTTTAAATATTTAAATTTTTTTTAAAATATTTATATTTTCATACAGAGATTAAGGTATAAATCTTTTTATTAGTTCAACAAAAATGGTACAAGTTATAATAATGTGATATTCATTTGTCTATTTAAGCGTTATAAGCATTTACATATTGTATCGTTATAGAAAATATTTTGGTATCTTCCTATATCTGTTCGTGGCGGTCAGTTCCCTGCTGTTTCTAGTCACAAAGTTAACATTTCTTCTCTTAATGCGTATAACTTAAAGCATAAAAAGTATTTCTAATGTGTCAAATCACCTTTCGTGCACGTATTAGGATGCTATATATCCGCACCATTAATTTCGCAATTCAATTCTTTCATGAAAATATTTTCACATCTAAACCGTTCTAATAATTATTGCTCATTGCCAGCGTCTTGTTTTAACCCTACATCATCAATTCCATGCTTAAAAATTAATATTATAGTACAATTTACACGGCAGTCGCATTTTCATCCCCATTTCAATCACCGGTCGTAAAACAATTATGGAAATCTTATATCCGGCGTCATCCTGACCTAAAACCATGAAAATTAATAACGGAAAGTATCTAATATTTTTATATCCACTCCACACCTAATTCATTATAAACAAAGACTGTCCATTTAATACATTGTTTAGACAGTTCTTTCACTTGACACATGCCTCCACATCTTAGTAAATTTTTTCAAAATCTTTTGCGTTTTACTACTAGTGTAAACTTGTATAACTTTATGGTACAAAAAGTTTCTTTCCACCCTCTCAAAAGTCTCTTCATAATTTAAAAAAGACTAGAATGAAACCTGTTACGCTATTTTCCTTTATAATTACAAATTTTTGTATAAAATGAATCCATGTTATTGATGGTTGAATGTTCAGATTTTACATGTTTTTGTTGTTATCCTAAGCATCCATTTCCTCCACAAATTAATTTAACTTGTTATGCTAAATAGCTCTAAATAGTTTACAAAGAAACCTTAATACGCTTATACAATTGTAATTTACACGATTATTGAGATCGCCTTTTAAATATAAGAAATATTATTTTAATAACCAGCATTCAAGAAATTATTTAATAATTCAGTCAGTACTGGAGTAATGACGTGACCTGCACATTTCAAGAAATCGCGGAATAAAGCATATATTCATCTTTTCAACTTAAATAAATGTACCGTATTTTATAAAAATATAGAGCCCATAATGCATTATGTGGACAGTGTTGAGTGTAAAAAAAATCCGAAATTTCAGGATCACACAGTTTTAGCCGATTTATACAAGAAATGCATGAAATAGAGATTTTTGAACTAAATTAATGAAAGATGTGTCCAACACAACAAAAATGAAACGTGAGGACGCAGGTCTTGATGCTTTCAAAATATAGTGACGTCTTTATTATCTGAGGTATGTTGACCAGCAGGTTAAATATATCAGAGAAAAATCATCAGGCGTGTATCGTTGCAAAGTTTTATAATGCTAAAAAAGATGAAACAAGTATCAAACAGGAAGCAACGGGGAAGGGTACTGGACTTTCATTTCCTTGCAGTATTGTCGTTGAGAATAAAAAATAAGTATAATTTTGGATGGCGTGGTAAAAGAAAATTGATGTATAGATAAATGCAAATCCATACTTTTAAGCAATATGTCTCTCGAAAAATGCTGTGTTTAACATTTGAACTTAGTTGCTTGATTGTAACGATACGAATACTGATTGTTTTGTACAGCACTTTAATCTTTTGTAACGAGAGAACAAGAGACACGAGACGTATGAATTTATGGTACAAAAGGTGCTCTTCAACACTATTAAGTCTTTTCACAGTTTACACTAGTGTAGCATCTCAAACAGGAGTTTTTGATGGTGCACTCAATACATTCCTGAATTTTTTAAAAACATTTTTATCCAACTCAAAACGAAAATTAAAGATTTCGACTAAAATCTTGATGTTTTACATATAGTGACATTGTTATTACCTGAGGAATGTTCGGCAGCATGTTAAATAAACAAGGAACAAAAAAGATTCAGGCGTGTATCTTTCCAAACGTTCATAATATTTTTACATTAACTAAATAATAAAGCGAAAGCAACAGGGAACGATATTTAATTTCTATTCACTTGCAGTATTTCTCTGCAATAAAAATAATAGTTAAACTTGAATATCATATATAGTCACATGCAAAACCCTACTTATAAACAAAAGGTCTCTCGAAAATGCTTTATTTTACATTTAGAACTTAGTGCTTATTCACTTCTTTCTCTTTTAAATAATTTTGCAAATTTGTTATGTCCACGAGAGTAAAGCAATAAAACCCTCATGCTAGTTACTCCAATTTGTTTTTCTTTTCTATTAATTGTATATTTATGTGCGAAATTTTAAACTTTTCACAAAAAATAGCTTGATAGCAAAAGGCCAATTTCCTGAGAAAGTAAACTAGGTCAAGTATAAATACTGTCATACCAAGAAAAATAAGATTTACTGGCACTAAAATAAACCACATACGCATTGTTAAAGCTTGTGATGGATTTCATGTGTTAAATATAAGTTGTTCGAAGGAATATACATCTGTATATAGAACAAGGATACAATACACACCTGTAAATACAACAAGGATAAAATATAATCTGTATATACAATAAGGATTCAATATAAACCTGAATATACAATGAGGATACAATATACACTTATATATACAAGAAAGATACAACATACACCTTTATATACAATAAGGATACAACATCGTGATAAACGAAACGGTTAACGCATAAAGAGAGGTAAAGCTGTGACAAAACATACAAATTTTTAAATTATAAACTCAAGCAGAAAGTTTGTTTATAATTGAGGATTCATGCAGCAATTTATACATTTTAGCGACAAAAGAAATAATAAATATTATTATTATTATTATTATTATTATTATTATTATTATTATTATTATTATTATTCACAATGTGTCAATTTAGTTACATCCACATTTCATCCAATTATTGCTCTCTTATTTTCATTAGAGGTTAGATATCTGTAATGAATATCCGTAAACTTAGAAAAGATTGTTTTTTGAAGAAAAAAGCTCACGATATTTGCAAAATTCAAATTGTCAAATTCTATGTAAAGTGAGTGTTTGTTTTTATCCTGTATGTAACACAATTTAATTATACTTTGTGTAGATATCGTCCTGATCGTCCTATTACGTCACTATGTAGGAAGAATCTTCATATTCGTAATGGAATTAAAACGCTGCAAGACCTCTCAGCATGCTAATGCAAAGAACTTTAGGGAAATATAAAAACATTTTATCGCAAAATATATTTCATTCATAAGCATCATAAATTTCTGACAACTTTATGCAAAGCAGATAGTAGCAGTGAAGCTTGAATTTGTTTTAGCACGCAGAAAAAAATGTATGCTGTAGAGTGAAATGCTTGCGAGTCATGCTATGGCGTGTTTAAGCAATAATTTAATCGTTCCTTCATTGGTGTGAATAATGAGTCCACGTGACATCGTCAAAAGAAAAAAACTTACTAAAAACTAACTATTGAATATCTTGCACAGTTCTTTTTAGTAAGTAGGATCATAACATTACATTTATTATAATCGATCATTTTTCGATATCTGTGTAAGGGTCATTTTTGTTTCCCGTTTCGAGTGGCATCACATATTTTTTAACATTTGCATGCAATTATTTTTTAAAATTAAAATATTGCATTATTTATGTGTATTTTTATAAGCAAATAAGCAAATTTCAAAGTCGACTATTTATTCTAATTTGTTTATTTTCGTGTATTTCACGTGCATGCCCAAAGATCAACATCCCATAGATGCAAAACTGAGTCTCATCCTATCTCATATTTTCATACGTAACCTATCAACTGGTTTACATACATGTAAGTACTGCATCGCAACTTGCTATGAACTGTTTAATTCTGCAACTTGCGAAGAACTTTTAAGAATTATATGTGAATTAATGTCACGTTAGCAGGACCATCCTACTGGAAAAAGTGAAAATACTACAGAGACCATGATGAATACACAAATGGAGTGCAAGTAAAAGTTTAGTTTACTTTTCTGCATATAATGTCAATATGACACATGTTGCATTGGGAAAATCTATTAATATGAAAATAATACTTAGATTTTTACAAACCAATTTCTTCTCTTTTTTTTCATTTTGTAAAATGGCATATTGTCCACAGAAAATGCACTCAGTATCCATTTGGAAATGGCGATGGTCCGTATGATGTGAAATCGTGTCCAAAACAATATTCGAAAGGTCAAGTCCTTCTGGACATGTTTTCTGGACATATCTTCCCCATACGTTCTGTTGATTTTCTAATATGGAAATACACGTTCTGTAAATATACGTTACCGTATCTGTAAACATTGTCCATTTTATTTCAAGCTATACGAGACTGATTCACTGGGCATGAAAACTGATTGTAAAAAATAGTCATGAAAGAATTTCCGCGTTTATCGAGAACGACATTAACACCTTGTTAGGGTAAGGGTCGTTGAATTATTTAATTACTCACGTCCTGGACAAGTACGACGAATTTAGCTTTGGCTTTTTTACTGATTTGATGGGTGACGCACACATCCATGACACATTCCAACTCGTCATTCAGTTTCTTTGCGCTTACAAGTCCTTGATCTGACACATGCCTTCACGTCACTGTAATTGCTTTAATCATTGTTAGAATTTGTTCATGCTGTTGTGGTGTGTAAGTCTATGGTACAACAGTTCCTTTAGACCCTATTAAAAGATTTCATTTTTTAAATAAAAAAAACAGTAAACGTAGCAAAGAGGGTAGCCGAGTGGTCTAAAGCACTGTCATCTTACTTCTGTCCGCGTATGTTCGTGTCTCAAGCTCTAAGTGGGTATGTGAGAAAGCTTGTCAGTAGCTTTCCGTGGGTCAGTGGTTCTTCCCGAGGTTTTCCAGGGTTCTTCTTGCAGCAGTTGCACTGGCCGCCATGCATGGCCATTGTGTGCTGAAAATGGCGTTAAGCCCACCACCACCACAACAACGTAACAAATTATCTACTACGTTATTTTCTTAAATACTAATACATTAATGCATTTAAAAAAAAACATATTACCACCTGAATATCCAGAACTAAAACCTTCTTCTACCAATCATTCTTTTCCTCTACAAATTCATTTAAGGTGCTATGCAAAAATAGCTGCATATAGTTTACTAAGAACCGTTAATAAACATATACGGTTGTAATTTACCAGGTTATTGAAATGACCTTTATTAAATACTGGAATTATTACAGTAATTGATCTGTAAAATGGATACTAATCAGCATCGAATAATATTCGAGAGATTGAATAATTTGGTCAGTTTTGAACTGATGATGTGGCCAATACAGATCAAGAAATCGTTGAATAAAGCTAGTCCTTCCGCTTTTTAAACTTATTCATCTACTTAAACCATTCCCCATATCTTGTTCGGATATTATTCTTTCCAAAACTTGCCAATCGGCACATGCTATGTTGATATTATTTTGGTCCCTGGATTTTCAACAAGGTTCCAAAAGTGTCTTCTACATTTAAAGCACAATATTTGTGTGAGATTATATTTGCGTTCACTTTCGTAGTTTTCATTTTTATTGGTTATGTATTCTGCGGTTAAATTTATAATCGCCATTTTCTGTCTCCTATGCGACCGACATTTATTCATCGTATCTTATTTCTACATGTTATAAGCCACACCAACACACAAATAAAATTAGAAAAGAAACTCGGGAATAGTAAATACGAGTCTTAATGTTTGGCCTTTACAATTTATGGCTTTGCTCTATCTCAATAAATTCATATCTACATAGGCTGTGTATTTTTAGTGCCTTATGCGCATCGGACTAAAACTATGAAGATAAAGGTCGAGAGATTTGTTGACTTTGATACAAATATGGGGCCCACAATATATGATCTGGACAGTCTGGTCAAAATGTGACAATGGCCCCGTCTCCAACAGATTTTGCTGATGTATATAATAAGTTCACGAAAGAGCATTCATGAATTCAACTAGTGAAAGATGTAAGCAACAAAACAAGGAAGGGGGGGGGGGGACTCTCATCAAACATAATAAGTTTCAAATCATAAAACCTTGCAGAAACTTTTTCACGTAATATGCGGATTCATGCAGCAATATGTACAGCGGAGAGAGAGAGAGAGAGAGAGAGAGAGAGAGAGAGAGAGAGAGAGAGAGAGATTTGGATTTTTAACGTAGCTTTAGCAATTTTCAGTCATATCGCTACGATGTCTGCAGTGTGACAGTTTATAGTTATGTCTAGCACTGGGGCATCATGCCGCAGACATGTAGCATGATGTCACACCCAGTCACATTATCCTGACACCAGGCCGACCAGTCCTAACACTAACCTCTCAATGCTGAGCGCCAAGCGAGGCAGCTGTTAGTACCATTTTTACAACTCTTTGGTATGACTCGGCCGGGGATCGAAACCACGACCTCCCGCATCCGAGGCGGACGTTCTAACCACTAGGCCACCGAAGCGAGAGAGAGAGAGAGAGAGAGAGAGAGAGAGAGAGAAAATAAATAATAACAATTATTATTATCCCTACATTCTTCACGAGTTATATGTACGTTCTGAGTATTCACAGACAGTGGCGTCACTAGGGTTAGTGTCACCCAGTGCGGTAACTCATAGTGTCACCCCCATGGACCCCCTTACCGCACAAAAATTATTTTTTTTCATAGACAGTCTTGTGCGGTAACTTATGCTGTTATCCCCATGGACCCCCTTCCTGAACAAAAATTCAAATATTTTATAGACAGTCATGTGCGGGAACTCATGGTGTCACCCCCATGGACTTCCTTCCTGCACAAAAATGTAAAAAATGTATAGACAGTCATTTTGGTGTCACCCCCTCTGATGGTGTCACCCGGTGCGGTCCGCACCCCCATCACCCCCAAAGAGACGCCACTGTTCACAAACATCCTCAGCATTGATTACTTAGCTACATGTACATTTCATCCCATTATGGCTATGTATTATAAAGTTAAATATCAGTTTAAGGAAAGTTAACAGACAAAATTCAATCTATACTTTCAATGTATATTTACAAATCTCCAAGAAAATTCTACAAACCTAAATCAAACAAGTGCGTTTCTAGGTTTTTCTTGTCAGTGCATATTTATTTGGTTCTTATTTATCGGTTTAATCATATGGAATAAACTCATTTAGAAAGAATCTTTTGGGGGGTGGGTGTTCATTGTTAGAAGAGCTCCAAATAAAATAGAGGATATATAACTATTTTCTTTGAATTAAAACCCCATGCAACACTAAACACGGTGGCGGAAAATACTTGTTTATTTCAAGGACTGCAAATAATGTCATCAAAGTTAATATTAATCACATTTTGAAACTTTATGAAAAATATGTGATATTCTTCTGTCTGATCTTCTGTTTTAATCTTGTATGTGACACAATTTAGTTATGCTTTATGTTAATACCCACTGATTTTCCAATTATACAGCAAGAAAAAATGCACTTATTCCATAGTATTGTAAGTTTCATGTCAAACAAAACAATTTACTCTTTAATGAATGTTATTAATACCTTAAATTGATTTCTCAAATTTGAAAGAGTTAATTTTGCAGGAGTATAACTAGTATCATACAGTTACATTATATATTATAATCGTGCTCTTGCCCACCACTGAAAAGGGCATTTTGTTGTTGTTGTTGTTTCCCCTGTATGGAATCACAGAAGATAAATATAGAAACATGGTGATGCAGTTACTACTTTGTTTAGATACTGCATTCAACATATGTAAGCTAATAAGCAAATATGCGAATTTCAAACTGAACTAGTTATTCTACATATTCTGATGCTATTTCACAATCACACGCATGCCTAAATGTCAGCACCCCATTCATGCAAAACTCAGTCTCGTCCTATCTCGAATTTTCTCGATTATCATCTTTGACCTGCTTGCAAACAATACGATGAAAACAAGTTCAGTCTTGCTTTCATGCGCAATGTCCAGGGGTACATATTACCTGAGAAATTGCATGGTGTACATGCCTGCAAGCATTGTATCACAACTTCTTATGAACTGTCATATGCGAAGGACAGCAAATAATCATGTGTGAATTGATGTCACCGCTAAGAGGACCATCCTTTTGGAAAAAGTGAAAATACTGTAATGCGGAAGCCATGATGTATACACAGAAGACGTGTGAGTAAATACTTAAAATAATAACTTGCTCCATATAATGTCACTGTGTCTCATGGTGCATTGGACAAATGTACCTACAATGAAAACATTACTTAGATTTGTACAAATAAATTTTATATTTGGCTGCATTGTGGAAAAACATTTTCTACACAAAATATTTACTGTGTTCATTTGGCTATGGTCCACATGATGTGAAATCGTGTTTAAAACAGTAATAGAGAAGATGTATGGTTCTGTAATTACTTAGTTTTTAATATACTTTTCTCATATCATTGTGTTCATTTTCTGATATGACTACAAATGCACTGGTTTACTGGAAGTTTGACAAATACACATCACTGCATCTTTAAAGATTCGACATCAGACTGAATCACATGACAACAATTTCCTTCCAAAATACGCATGAAAGAATTCCAGCACTTGTCGAAAATGACACCAATACCTGCTGTGTACCCCGAAAGAAGGTTCGTGGAAATATTGAATCGTTCAAGTCCTACCAAGAATTAACTTTGCGGCTGGCTTTTCCACGCATTCCTTGGGTTGGGCCCTGATAATCTTTTATAACTTCATCCGTGTCTAAAAATAAATTTTTAAGCTTCGTTATTCACTGTCTAAGCATGCATTCACTCTTTTATCTAACCTATAATGGCTGATTCGAGATCGTGATTTCTGATGAACCACAAACTTCTCTTTTCTCATCTAACTTCAGAATTTATTTATGGTATTCATCGTTTTTCGTCTCTAAATGTTCAACAAAACAACCTTGTAGATCTTGGAAATTTAAAGTTAGTTTACAAGAAAGACTAAAAATTCGATATAACATAAATTATATATTTTTCAGTCTATTTTGAAATATTGTCTAATTACATCTTGTCATGCTTTCTAGAAAAACACATAATTGACATTTTTAATTACTTTTAGTATATTTACTGAATGTTATCAAAGTGGGTTTTGGGGGGCATTATAGGGATTCACTGTTCTTAGCAACTACAGTAGTCGTCATTCTCAGAACCAAGTTCATTCAATTATTGATCAAATTAAATTATTGATAAAATTAATCTTGTTTCCTTGGCATCTATAAGATGATATGATCTAATATTATGTTAATAATAATAATAATAATAATAATAATAGTAATAATAATAATAATAATAATAATAATAGTAATAATAGTAATATTATTATTAGTAGTAGTAGTAGGAGTAGTAGTAGTAGCAGTAGTAGTATCATCAAAAGACGTCATTCTGAGATCACGAGATAGCGTTGACCTTTTTGGGATGTATGTTTTCACATTAGTTCGTTTTTTTCTTCAGTTTTTCTTATGTTTACATTATGTGTTTGTCACTGCATATATAACAGAATTACGTTTATAATGAAAATTATTTATTGTATTGGAAGATGTAATATATACAGCTTACTATTAAAAAGTTATTATTTTGCTTAGCGATAGAAAAAATTAAAGATCATCGGAGTAATCTACAGTAGTGGCATTCCCATGACAAAGGTTACCAGGCACTAATCAAGACATTCTTCGTTTTTTACCCATTCCAAACATAGTGATAGGTACAAGTGCACGATGGCGACTTTCTTGTAATAATTACATGACTGAATGCTCTTCCTTAAGTAAGAGTGAAATTATAATAATAATAATAATAATAATAATAATAATAATAATAATAATAATGTTATTCCTATATAATATTACATGTAACAAATCGATAACGCTAATAAAGTTTATTTTTAATACAGGTAATTGATCCAAAAACATATGAAAAATTTGCAATGCGGTACGTCAAAATCGACGTGAGCATGCCTAACAGTAACTGCATATAAAGACGATAATGGAAAATAAATGCATTATCTTCTTCTCAAAAAAAAATTAAAATATTACAACATTCTTATGACTGGGTATAAAATTATACAACATTCTTATGACTGGGTATAAAATTATACAACATTCTTATGACTGGGTGTAAAATTTATACAACATTCTTATGACAGGGTGTAAATTTATACAACATTCTTATGACTGGGTATAAAATTATACAACATTCTTTTGACTGGGTATAAATTTATACAACATTCTTATGACTGGGTGTAAATTTATACGACATTCTTATGACTGGGTGTAAATTTATACAGCATTCTTATGACTGGGTGTAAATTTATACAGCATTCTTATGACTGGGTATAAAATTATACAACATTCTTTTGACTGGGTATAAATTTATACAACATTCTTATGACTGGGTATAAAATTATACAACATTCTTTTGACTGGGTATAAATTTATACAACATTCTTATGACTGGGTATAAAATTATACAACATTCTTTTGACTGGGTGTAAATTTATACAACATTCTTATGACTGGGTATAAAATTATACAACATTCTTTTGACTGGGTATAAATTTATACAACATTCTTATGACTGGGTATAAATTTATACGACATTCTTATGACTGGGTGTAAATTTATACAGCATTCTTATGACTGGGTATAAAATTATACAACATTCTTTTGACTGGGTATAAATTTATACAACATTCTTATGACTGGGTGTAAATTTATACAACATTCCTATGACTGGGTGTAAAATTATACAATATTCTTATGACTGTGTGTAAAATTATGTATTATTAAGCACGCACATAAGAAAAAATAGGGTAACTCTTATGCATGTAGAATAGTATTAATACATGTCAATTTTACACATTACCTCTTACATTTTCTCGAACATTCAGGACCATATTAATTGTGATTGCTAAATTTGAAATAGACAAACTTGAATTAATAATAAATACATAAAATTAAAATTTTCTAAACTTTTTGTATTGCAAATATAAAGATATGAGGCATTTCTTACATTGACAAAGATAGTAAAAAAGTTATTTTTAAGTGATGTTCATTTTTAGTTTTAGCGTTACATACATGGCATATCCTGTCTCCATATCATATGTCCATATCTTCCTGTATTTGTCCCTAGTGGCTAATTCCCTGGTTTTGTCTCAATTATCAGATTTCCTGAATATGTGTCACCTAAAGCATAGAAATATTTTTCAAGTGTAAAATCGCCATTAGTGCAAATTTAAAAAAAGTCATATATCCATTTTTTAGTAATTGATTCTTGAAAATACGTTTACAACGTTATCTAAACAATTCTATGAATGTTCACTCTTTGTCAGCGCCTTGTCTAAACCATACATCAACAAATCCATATTTTAAAAAAAACGAAATTTTCTGATACTATTTACACAGCAATCGCAGTTTTCGCCCCATTTTAATTACAGACTAACGTTGTTTCTGAAATCAGTTATGCGGCGTTTTCAAAGCGCAACATTATTAGTTTATTTTCCGAATAGTAAATCTACCCATTTAATCACAAGAGAAAGACATTTGGTGTAGATTTTGATATTCCCAATATGCATTTACAAAACTATATATCAACCTTTTCTGCGTGTTTCATAAAAACCCTAAACTTATAAACCATATCTAGGAATAGTTATAATTTTACCATCAAAATTATGTAGTAAAGTTCTGACAACTAAAGTTCCAAATCTGAATGACTTACTTTTTTCAAAGAATGTGCAGCTGTTGAAGTTTGGGCAGCTGCGTGTTTTGGTGCACATGCACCAGGACTCTTCGGAAGAAAATATACAACTTTAGTCCATGTAATACGAGTCAGTTAGGACTTGCGGAAAAAAGTAACACCATTTCGCATAGTTACGAAAGTGAACCTTCCCTGCGATTTACCTGTTAGTCTTTATTGAATGCAATACTCTTTTGAACGGTTTAAAATCGTTTGGAATTGATATACTGCATCTGCGACAGGTATTAAATCATCTGCGTACAATAATAAGAAAAACATAAGCTTCTACTGATTGCTTTCAGGTCGAGGGTCATTTAAACTTAGAAAAAAGTCACACTGAAAAAAGCACATCCTTCGCATACGGACAAGCTAACACATTGCTTACACAACCCTTTGACATGACGTATGTTGTCACCTCATTGTAATTGCTTACACAATCCTTTGAGTTGATATGTGCCGTCACATTATTGTAAATTGCTTACACATTCCTTTGACTTGACATATGTCGTCACATCATTGTAATTGCTTAAACATTCATTTGACTTGACAAAGGCCGTCACATCATTGTACATTGCTTATACAACCCTTTGACTTGACATATGCCGCCACATCATTGTAAATTGTTTACACAATCTATCAACTTGACATAAGCCGTCCCATCAGTGTAATTGCGTACACAACCCTTTTGACTTGACATATGCCGTCACATTATTGTAATTGCTTACACAATCCTTTAACTTTACATATATCTCCACATCATTGTAAATTTATTACACAATCCTTTGACTTGACATAGGCCAATACATCACTGTACGTTGCTTACATAATCCTTTGACTTGACATAAGCCAGTAATCACTGTACGTTGCTTTAGTCATTTTTAGCATTAACCTGCTAATTGTACAAATGGAATCTATCACCCTTATCAAAAGTATTTTAAAAACTTATAAACAGCAACGAATCTACTACGGGTTTGTGTCAAAATTTACAAATTAATAAACAATATGTAACTGCTCTTTTTTCATATACTAATTACTTTAACTTGTCATGCAAATTAGTTGAAATAGTTTAAGAAGAACCGTTAATAAGTTCTATACCTTTGTAATGTACAGTGTTATTAACATCATCTTTTCAATACTGGAGTTAATAGAGTAATTATCCTTCAATTTAAGATAATAATCAGCGTCGAATACCTCCCTGAATAGTTCAGTCAATATTGGAGTAATGATGTGGCCTGTGCAATTTTAGAAATTACTGGATGTCATCTATTTCATCTGCTGTTTCATTTCTTATTCTACTCGAGACAAGTCTCATCTCTTCCTCCCTTCTCATTACTCTGTCCAAAATATCAACATGGACAGTTGATTCCTGATCTCTTGAAACTGGCCAAATTCTTCTGTTATACGAAACAGCTCAGAAAAACATTCACATCATGCTGAGGATTTGATACTGATATTTATTTTTTTCCTTGGATTTTAAAAAGGTTCAAAATTTGTCCATTAAAAATCTGAAAGGTGTAAAAGTTGAACTCCAGAGTAAAATGAAGATGTTTAGTCTTGAGGAGAAAGAGCACTTATTTACCACAAAGAAATCCAATTTACTACATTCTACAGTTCTACACCTTGTACGGGAACGTTTTCCATCAATTATTTACCGCAAAGAAATCCAATTTACTACTATCTACAGTTCTACACCTTGTACGGGAACGTTTTCCATCAATTATTTACCGCAAAGAAATCCAATGTACTACTATTTACAGTTCTACACCTTGTACAGGAACGTTTTCCATCACTTATTTCCCGCAAAGAAATCCAATGTACTACTATCTACAGTTCTGCACCTTGTACGGGAATGTTTTCCATCAATTTTTTACCGCAAAGAAATCCAATTTACTACTATCTACAGTTCTACACCTTGTACGGGAACGTTTTCCGTCAATTATTTACCGCAAAGAAATCCAATGTACTACTACTATCTACAGTCTCTGCACTTTGTAGGGGAACGTTTTCCATCAATTATTTATCGTAAAGAAATTTAATTTACTACTATCTACAGTTCTACACCTTGTACGGGAACGTTTTCCATCAATTATTTACCGCAAAAAAATCCAATGTACTACTATTTACAGTTCTACACCATGTACGTGAACGTTTCCCATCAATTGATTCCAACATTGTTCACTAGAAAATCTGTATGGAGGCAAGTTCATAACTGCATCATCAAGAATAAAATTATATTGAACAAATATTGCTTATACAGGTGTCTATATTGGCAGGTGTCCGTATTGGCACGGATTAAACTGTGCAAAGTAGTTAATTTCAGAAAGAATCATGTCAAGATAGGTTTGTAAAGGAAAACAACAAATGTAATAAGAAATTTATAATATTAATAATGGAAGGAAATTACTAACTTTAACAAAAATCAGGATTCAAATTTTGTTGGTGAGAAAGTCTGTTCGCTCATGAATAGATGCGTTTTTAAGAATCTTTGTCCTATTTGATCAACCCATATTGGTACCTTTTTTAGCAAAAAAAGTATATTTTATATAAAGCTTCTTTATATAAAGAAACATTAAAGTAACGTCCAAACAGTGTACACGTGAGACAGTTCTGTCGTGTGAAATCATATGTTTTTAATGCAAAAATGCATTTCGCGTGATTCGATAACGATCAACGTCCAGGAGGAGAAGGAAATGACATATCTGCTACGTCAAAACCTTTGTTATATCTGAAATATAAGTTTGAACGAAAATATGCCATCTGTCTCCAAGAGGAAACATATGATGGACTTTTATGAAAAGTGGGATGTCTTCGTTAGGAATTTAAACAGATTTGAAAATTTCGGTAATTGTCAACAGTCACATGTCATCTGTGGTTTCCAAAACCGCCAATTTCATCTGCTTTTTGGGCGACCTATATCTATGATACTGTCCATAAAAAATACACAGCCACAAGAGTCATGAAAGCAGTTTTTAAATAACCTTTCATAGTCACGATTTTGTTTATCAAAAATTTGCAAAGTTTCCTTTACTTAGAGAAGTTGTTATTTTTACATATCGATCAATTACTTCTGCATTGCAGTCAAGTTATTTTTACACGTCGACAAATTGCCTCTGCGTGTCAGTCATGTTATTTTTACATATACAAATAAACGGCCTCTGCATGTCAGTCATGTTATTTTTTCACGTCGATAAATTGCCTCTGCATGTCAGTCATGTTATTTTCACACGTCGATAAATTGCCTCTAAATTGCAGTCGTGTTATTTTTTAATGTCGATAAATTGCCTCTGTATATCAGTGATGTTAATTTTACATGTCGATAAACTGCTTCTGCGTGTCAGTCATGTTATTTTACATGCCGATAAATTGGCTCCGCATGCCAGTCATTTTTTTTATATGTCGATAAGTTGCCTCTGCATGTCAGTCATAAAACACATGCAGACGATTTTTTCTTAGGGAGGTAAGCTGTTAAGACGAGCAAAGCAAATGTAATTTTTTTATTATTTAATTGCAACAGATCAACAAATAAAGTCTGAATAGATGCCAACATTTCGTTTTCAAGATTACTTTAGTCTGAATTCATTTTCTGCATGAGGATTACTGTTTGCAATGGCTACTGTGAAATATTTTTTTAAAAAGTTGCGGTATGTAATTGTTGATTACGCTCCAGTTTCAACGGCTTCACGATTGGCTGTAAAATAACCCAGTTTCCACAGAAACTTATTTTGATTTGATAAATATGTCAAGTTATGTAGCGCTTCGGTCTGCAAGAATTAATTTCGTACTGTCGTTGCCTTTATTTTTAACGTGAGTGAGAAGGCGATTTTTTAAACAAAAACATGGCTCCTTCCCAAGAAGTCAGTATTGGTCGGTCACTACATTTTAGAACTCGTTAGTTTATTAACAAAGGCTGTTTTCTCCATGTTTATCTCTTTAGGTCCCGTAACATTAACCATGGTAACCAAACATCCTTCAGTTGTGAAAGTTTTAGCATACTGACACAAATTCCCAATGTTTCAAAGATTACTTTGGAATCATTCTTCAATTATAGCATTTCAGATTTAAGGGTAGGATTAATTTCAAGTTCCGATCAAAAGAAAGCAGTCCTTTGACCGGAAATAGTACCATTTGCAACCAATGGATTCTGTACGAGATGACGTACTGGCCATTTCGGTAAAGGAAATGTTCAACCGGCGTGCAATTAATCATGAATGACTGGTGAAAATTGTAATTCAATCAAAATGTGCGGCCATGACCACGGTAACGAGTGTTGATCGTTTTGAACAAATCGGCCATGACAGTTTGAAAATGTTCTCTCCCCTATACAAAGATATGTGCATTTTGTCGTTTGTAGTGAAAATACAATGGCCCTAAAGCGACTTTTGCTTCCACTTGTTTGGGTAACTTGCAACATAAACACTGAGACAAGAACATTTGCTTGTTCTATGATAAATATATATATATATATATATATATATATATATATATATATATATATATATATATATATATATATATATATATATATATATATATATATATATATACACGTTTACTAAATAAATCGCATGGTAGAAAAATATGTGAATTAGAATGTATGTGACTTTAAATCTTGATACAACTAAGTACTGTTTTACAACTGCTAAAGAATATTTCTTTCCTGGTATTAGTCATTAGAATTTGCTATAGACGGGTTTTTATTGACGTCAAGATGCGTAGTTTGTTGTCTCGTAAGAGGATGGTCCCGATCGTTGTCTGTCTGTACAAGTATACGCACAACGATTTTGAAAGAAAATTCAATTCACTGTACTTAATTATTCTACATGAGCCTCCTTCCAGCATTTTTGCACGGACACAATACTGTTAAAATGCAAAATATGATCTATATAACGTGATTATTGAACGAAGGATAAAAGCTGAGTATTTATCTCCGTCGAATGTTTGTTGAAGGAAGCTTGGTACCATGGCCTCCCATGATACTCCGGACAGGAGGCATGGCACTCATTGTCGAATGGCCGATACTGATGCAGAATTACAAGACGGCAGAGGTTATAACAATTTTTTAAAAGAAATAGCACAAAATAAGTTATTTCCATTTTATGTTGCCGCCGGGGTTTTGGTTGTATTAGGAAAAGTAAAGTCAGTTATAGGAGTATTGAGTGTTTCTTTTAAGTTCCATACACTATGCAGTACTGTCATTTTTTCAGTCATTGTGCGTGAGTTGGGGGTGGTGGATGATGTTACGAGAGAAACTGCGATATTATATGGTTGTACTTGTGTGTGTGTGTGTGTGTGTGTGTGTGTGTGAGAGAGAGAGAGAGAGAGGTGAAAGTTTGATCGATTGCGTTTTACCGTTATTTTACATTAAATTTTAACACTTTATAAGAAATTGAGCATACCTCTTTCTGGAATACGTTAATGGAACAAGTAACGGGGTCAGGTGGGTGGAATAACGCTGGTAATACAACAAATAAACGAAAGCTGCATTGCTTCTTGGACAGGGAAATGACATTTTGATTAAGGAATTTAACTAAGACCGCTTACGTCTCTACGAAGTTATTTCCCCTTTACTACCTCGCCACAATTTGTAAACAGGTTGTGACTCATTTGCAGGACAGTAATTGCTTCATGGTCTATATGATATAATACAGTAATTGCTTTATGGTCTATATGATAGAATACTTAAAAAAATGTCATTTATCGCAACATTATTGGTCTTTAAATCGATACTAATGTTATGATCAGCCTGTGAATACGGTTGAAAGCGTGAAGTTACGAGAGAGTGAGAGAGAGCGTGTATGTGTGTGTTTGTGTGTGTGTGTGTGTGTCTGTTTGTGTCTCAGATTTGTAACGTACCTTTAAATTTTTTTCACTCATATCGCTATGATGTCTACATTGTCAAAGTTGATATTGATGTCCAGCACTAGGACATCATCCGCAGACATGTAGGACATGTACCACCTGAAGCCAGGCCGACCAGTCCTGAAAGTAACCTTTTAATGCTGAACGCCAAGTCAGGCAGCTGATAGTAACATTTTATAAGTCTTTGGTATGACTCGGACGGGGTTCGAACCCGAGATCTTCTGATACCGAGGCGGACGGTATAAAAAGTCACACTTACGCCACCGGAGCGGTCGACACATGATGATGATGATGTTCGTCCATCGTTGTCGATGAGGACCATTTAATGTCATCGATTCACCGGGGGTGGGTCCGGAGATGGCTGGTCAGTCCGATCCGGGCCCGGAAGAGTCTGTTGCAGTGGGGACATGGATGTGCAGGTTGCTGACCGGGAGTTGCGGAACTGCTGTTCCTGGATTTACGATTTTCATCATCATCATCATCATCATTACATACATACATACATACATACATACATACATACATACATACATACATACATACATACATACGTACGTACGTGCGTGCAAGCATGCTTACATACATACATACATACATACATACATACATATTTACATACATACATAGGTACATACGTACATACGTAGGTACATAAGTACGTACGTGCGTGCGAGCATGCGTACATACATACATACATACATACATACATACGCTTAGGGCTTGTCGCTTAATGTAGTTTCTACATACAGTATTTAGGGGATATTGTGTTTTATATCTGTTTTGCACAAATAATAATTTATGTGAAAGTGTGCGAACAAGAATGATAGCATATGGATCATTTTTAAAAATTTTAGATTGGGCGCACCTTGTCTATTTACAAAAAAATAGTGTGTGTGTGTGTGTGTGTGTGTGTGTGTGTCTGTGTGTGTTTATGTGCGCGCTGAAGAGCGAGATTACTTTTATAAGCTTCGATTTTTATTTGCAAGTTTGGTATATAATAAAATGAAAATCTTACTCTGTCGTAAATACCAGACGTATTTATGGTACAGAAACCTACATATTTGAACACCTGGCTTTGCCACTCGTTAAAATTGGGCGTTTTTCGCACCACACGATGATATATAACCGGTATTAACTTAGGAAATGAAATATCCTCTATAATTTAGTTGCTTGAAACAGGATTTTAACTGGCGTGTAGATGTACATATCTGCTCTACTCGATATACGCCTGAGAGCATCGTTTAATTATTTACACAGGAAGTAAAACTATGCTAATTTATACTGCACCATGTTCAAAGATGCATTTCCAATTAATACTACCTCTTTTGATACATCGATGCATTTCCAATTAATACTACCTCTTATGATACATCGATGCATTTCCAGTTAATACCACCTCTTTTGATACATCGATGCATTTCCAATTAATACCACCTCTTTTGATACATCGATGCATTTCCAATTAATACCACCTCTTTTGATACATCGATGCATTTCCAATTAATACCACCTCTTTTGATACATCGATGCATTTCCAATTAATACCGCCTCTTTTGATACATCGATGCATTTCCAATTAATACCGCCTCTTTTGATACATCGATGCATTTCCAATTAATACCACCTCTTTTGATACATCGATGCATTTCCAATTAATACCACCTCTTTTGATACATCGATTGGTTTGACTTTACTGTAGTTAGCTTGACCTTACTGTAGTTAGCTTGGTTTAATTACGTGGTTGAAATGCCAGAGAAATTTGGATGAGTTTTGTAAAACAAATTTATTAAAGGACACGAGATACAACTGATCTTATTTAGTCAAAAAATGTCCATGCACGAATCTAGTTTTATTGCCAAGTAATAATGCATGTAATATCATCGTACATTCTGTCTACTTACCCCATTTTTCCCCGGCCTGGACGATAAGGAATCTGCAGCAGAACAAGTATCATACGCAGACATACTAACATGCAGCTGACATAATCCCAAGATGTAAAGTTAAGAATACCTTTGGAATGAGTGCTTCAATATGTGCACAGTCCCACTTCTTAGAAATCCATATTCGTATTATTATCAGTTGTAATATATGTTAGCGATTTGATTTCTAGAAAATGCGTGCAGTCATGCGCTGTTATTATTTGTAGGAAAGCTCACACGTTTTAAGGCTGATATGCATACAAAGCTATATGTGCCACCACCTCATACATCCGAGGACAGATAAGAATATGGTGTTCGTCTATCTATCCGTCCATCATACCCTCCCGTCACACAATCTTGTAAAAACGAGCAGTTTTTTAAAATGGATTTTAGTGAAACTTAGTAAATTTTTGGGGTTATCAGGTGACCAGTCACTGTCATGCCGCAGTCTTTGCTAAAAGTTTTTATTCTTGTTAATTTATGCTGGATACAGTATGTAAGATGCAAACTAATATCGTCTTTATTGTTGGGTGTTCTTGATAATTGCTGTTTATTTAGATGGGCATATATGGATACAGTACCGTAGTCATTTCCAACGTGGAGGTTTGGTGGGGCACTGGAGAGGCATTTCCATCATGGGTAGAACACGAGAGGGGCGTTTCCATCATGGGCGTTTGAGTGGCACATGGGAGAAGCATTTCCATAATATACTTTGAGGTCGGACATGGGAGAAGCATGGGCGTTGGGGTGGGACATGGGGGAGCATTTTGCTCATGACTTCTCCGGTCTGAACATGTGGATAAAAAGCATGTTCAACGTAAGAATTCTGTCCTTGAGTTAAGTTATACTTACAAGTTGTAATAGGTAGAAAATGCACCATTGAACAAACTCAGTTATGTAATTTCAATTTTGTTATATCCCCCCCCCCCCATCACTTCCAGCCCTAGTTCGTACATCTTCGTCTCTTGCTCTATGCTTCTGTCCTCTTGATCATCACAAAGAACCGGCGATCGGGAATCTGGATGCAATCGGATATCCAGTTAATGGTGAAGGCGATGGCTACAAATCAAGATTCGCGTGAACATTGTTTCTTACATTTAGTTTTTTCTTCTGTCACAATTTACTGACGTTGATCGGTCACAGAGAGAATGAAAATGATGAGCACAGATTTTTAGACAAATATCAAAAATGAAGAATGAATGGATGAAGTTACTGTACAACTTTTTGATCGACTGGTTTTGCATTTAAAACTTTGTGTTCGTATTAGTGATATTGTCGACACAAAAAGTTAGACGCATATAAGGTATAGTACAATCTATCTGTGGGAAATATGACAAAATCAGAAGTTTAATAAGACTAAGTTTTGTTTTATTAATGGTCTATTAACGTCCATTTCCAAGACAGTGTTATGCATATAAACCATGAAACGGTGTTTTTAAGGGCTTAGATCTATTTTAGGAAGCAAAATATTAAATACGTAGGTAGCCTGGTTGTCCATCTTCGCTTTGAGACAATTATCGGTCAGATCCGGGATGAATATTTTACGCCTATCGCGTTTTTCAGTCAGCCACTCACGCCATCAAAGACAGCAGAGAAACGGCACACCTTTTTTCGGTATTGCTGTGGGGGCGTTCACCTTTCTTTACACTGACACTTTTCTTGACAGATATTTTTTTTCTGTAATACTGCGCGTGACATTTATCCTCGAATATAAATAACAATGAGAAACAAGACAAGAACAAAAAACCTCGTGGTGTAGAGGGCTCGTGAATACGCCATATTGTTAAATGCTATTTTAGTCCAGATTGGGTCATTGTTGGATTAAATCAAACAATGTTATCGAAAAGAACCTGACATTTTTGTGGATAAATCTAATTGAACCAGCCAGTCAACCATCAAATCAATCAATACATGTTCTTCCCACTGGCGTTATTCTGCTTACTCTTATCATTCCTGCTACCCCTAACCCCCTTCCTGGTTTTTGATGGAGGAATCGACGTTCGGAAACTGCTGTACACAATCTTCATGTATCTTGGGCTGCATGACAAAGTTTGAGGTACGTCAAGCGTTGTAGCGAGTATTGCACTGCATTGATTGCAGGAAGGATAACTATTAGTGTTTCTTGGAAACACGCTGCGGCATGACTTTGCTCCAAAATCAGATACGAAGATAAGATCAGAAACCTGTTTGCACTGGACAACCCCAATTTAGAAACTTAAAACAAGTGCATACAGTGCAGCAGCGCACTAAATTTCCGATATTCCCAATATTGTTCTTGCAGAAAGATAAAAATGGTCAAAATATCGTCAGTTTGTTTCTGAAATATTTATGACTAATCTCTCTCTCTCTCTCTCTCTCTCTCTCTCTCTCTCTCTCTCTCTCAAAGATATAAATACTCTCTCTCTCTTTCTTTGTTTCTTTCTCTTAAAACCGTGATGACCTGGTGTTTAAAGTATTAAACTCGTAACCAGAAGGGTCCTGACTCGATTCAAATCATTCAATCAGTCCCGATCGGCTATCGTGTCGTGTCCCTGGGCAATTGACTTTATCTCCCTCGGTACGATATAGCCTCCAATATTCATTGCGCTAAAACACCAAAAGATCATGTAATTTTACCGGCACGTGTAATATGTCTGTAACAACGCCCCCAAGGAAAAATGCGAGAGAGTGTGTGTGTGTGTGTGTGTGTGTGTGTGTGTGTGTGTGTGTGTGTGTGTGTACTTGACCTTTCTCCGTGAGTTTTTGGTCTTCATGACTTTTGTCAATTTTTAAAAGATATATTAGTAAAACTGAGTTCAAGGTATAAATGAGCTGGGCCATCCTTGTTCTACATTTTAGGACATAATGTGGAACATGGTCAAATTAAACATGTTGAAGTTTAGGTCAAGGCTATCTCTGAGTTCCAAGTGCATGCTAGTTAAAAGCACCTGATCCGTTTCTTGGTATGGCTGGATATTGTTGAAAGGTTTGTCAAATTTTTCTATAATTGCTGAGACTCTGCCAAATTTGTTAAGTGAAAAAATACCAGTTGCATCAGTCGAAAACTATCAGGATCCTTTTCCATGCTTAAAGGTACACAAGTTCTTTCAGCTCCAAATTTCAGTTAATTATTTCAAATGTCTGTTGATGCAGGTGATGTAGGTGTCTCGATGGAGTATTGATTCAACAATATAAAAATGGAGTTGAACATCGAGTGTTATTTTTGCTTGAAGAAAAAGCTAAAGAAGCATCAGAATTTTTTTCACATCGAGAAGGAATCTTTACGTTTGATATTGGCTTTGCAACACTTTGAAGTGTATGTTAGTTCAGCTCCTTCTCCGATTATTGTATTTAGGGATCACCCCCCCCCCAAAAAAAACTTTCATTAAATAATGAAAATCAGAAATCAGATATTGTTGAGATTGAGTTTGATTCCGCGCTAATTCAACACTGACATGAGGCACATCAAGGGAAAATAAAATTTGATTGCCTATGCACTTTCACGCGTATAGAACTACTTGATTACCTTTTTTCGTATATATTTTGTGTCATTCATAAGACATCTTCCTATGTAATTTTAATTACTATAGCTTCATATTTTATATTTTAATAATACGAAAAAGAAAGCTATATTGTATAGATCTTTCTTTTTCTTTATGAGGGGAGGTGTTGTGTATGTTTAACTTAAATTGTGTGGTTGACCTTTGCCTGTGATTGTCCATAATGACTTTTGTCATGTTTTAAAAGATATTTACTAAACCTTGAGTTAAAAAAATAACATTGTTTACGAGTTTGGCATGTTCTGAAAGCGAACATGTTGACAACATTTTGGTATTTTCCATTAATTTCTCAGAAAGTGCTATTGCGACATAGGTCAAGCGTGCAAAGAGGTTTTTGTAAACAAAGTCTACATTCCTATTTTATGGTCAGACTGAGGAATCAGTTATAGTTGTGTTCGCATATAGTTTGAGAAGAATAATTTATTTAAATTATTCATTGGGATTCTATATATCGGGAGTTAAAGAGCCTGAGTGAAATTTCATCCTGTGTTCATCCGTTCCTTCATATGTCCATCCCGAATTCATATTAAGGTGCTTATAAATAATGCTGTTTCAAGTAGCTCAAAATAAATATTTTACATACTTTAGTGATTGTTGTATGTCTGTATGTACGTACGTACGTACATACATACATACATACATGCATGTTTACATCTACATGCATCATACATACATACATACATACATACATACATACATACATACATACATACATACATACGTGCATACATACGTACGCACGTACGTACGTACATACATAAAAGAAATATTATACTTGTGTAACATCGGTATCAGAAAATGCAAAAAGGAAAACAAAGAGTTCTGCCACGTATGACGCACTATTCAAACTGACTCTTAATATCGACAAGTATAATTAGGGTAAGACAATGACACCACCATCCCAACCGGTTCACTGAACATAACAATGACAACTCCCCCTCCCAACCGGTTCACTGAACATAACAATGACGATTCCATGTCCGAAACAATTATGAACGCTACAGTTACGTATACCCTGCCCAGCCATCTGAGGGTTGCATGCACAAAACACAATCTTCAAATCTTCTTTTAAATTAGATCTGGATCAAAGTAGCTTTGCCCTAATGACGGCACAAGTATAACATGGATGCCCCTCTCTCTCTCTCTCTCTCTCTCTCTCTCTCTCTCGTAGTCATGCTTTTTTTTAGAGGTATGATAGTGTAATGCTTTTCTTCCAGATTTAAACTGTTGCTAAATAATTAAAAACAAACAACTTTATCATACAAGTTTATTTTGTACATTACGTAGGCCAAAGTGACTTAACAAACAGTGAAAAAGCACTGCTTAAGATTCTTAAATATCAATGTGCAAAATTTAAAGATTGTAGGGCGGATGGTTGCGACTTCTGTCTGTCTGTCTGTCTGTCTGTCTCTGTCTCTGTCTGTCTCTGTCTCTGTCTCTCTCTTTCTCTGGACTCTATAAGTTTGAGCCTCTGGGCTAGGATTCTATCGGCCAGGATAGTTCTAGGTGCCACTGTCAATGTATATATGGTGAGATGGTACGAATCTCAATAGTAGTTATAACCCAAGGGCCAAATCCACTGAGAATTAAATATTGACCCTTGGACAAATGTCGGATGGATGTATAGATTTGTCTTTGCATTCCCAGTAAGTATTGACTAAGTTCTAGGGTGCACATCTTAATGTCAAAAAGGAAATGGATATTTTGCAAGATAACAGTGACGTAGAAACCGATCAAGCAAAAACAACAACCCGTACCTGCTGCGGGCGGGGGAGACAGGAGAAACAAAATCTCATAAAACATGCCATATTTTACTGGGAGGACCCGTAATTAAGTTTTGCGAGGGCGGGGTGGGATTGATAAGAATTTCTTGCTATGCTACTGCAAAATACATACCCGTTCCGAACTCGGTTTGAAAGTGTTTTGGCAGCAGAACCCCTTGGCATCATTGATAACCAAAATGGTGTTGTAATACCATTCTCTATGGCAGAAGTAGTTAATAGGGACGATTCAGGGACAATGGGACTTATCATTAAAAACACCCCTGGGACGATATAGGGACTATGTAAATTTAACATGGAGAAAACCCCTGGGACGATATAGGGACAAGGGGAATTAACATTAGGCAATAGTTCGTGGGACTGTCTAGGGACAAGGTTAATTAACATGGGGAAAAATCGTGGGACGATATAGGGACAAGGGAAATTGAACATGGGGAAAAAAGTCTTGGGTCACTCTATTTAAAAAAAAAAAATGGGGTAGGCAATTGAAAGTCAGTCTCTTTTCGAGAGACGTGGGTGGCCCTGAAAAGGGCTTTTGGGTTTATGTTAATGTATCCATTAACATAAGGGGCACCGCATTGGTCTTCTTCTTGTCCTTAGGCTGCGCCTCACTGTAGGACCGTAAATTAGGACTCTTTTGAGGCATCCTTGTCTTTCTACGTAGATCCTACGTATCCACAGACTGGTGTCTGTCCTGTGGACAACTGTCCACTTGGACCGGACATACATGGGTATGTCCGTCCGGAACATCATCGAAGACACAAGCGTAGAAGATTGCACATCGGTCCACATCTTGAGGCGCCGAGAACAGGTGAATCAATGCAGTCAACTGCACTTATTTATAGGTAGAGGTAGGATTGAAACGTATCAGACTTCTTTATCACGACCGAAGAGAATACGACCTTCCCGAGATAAACACGCCAACCCTGTGACTAAGCCTACCGTACCACCCTTAGTGATTTCAACCAAATCATCATCATCAGAAGTAGGCCTCGGCCGTGGCAAAGGCTTAAGACAGTTAAAGTTGATTGCTTAAACTCACCCCTACACCTTTTCAGGGCCACCCACGTCTCTCGAAAAGAGATACACTTTCAATTTGCCAATAACTAAAAAAAAAACATTTTACCCCTATAGTACGTGTCTGTGTATGAGTGCGTGAATGTACGTTCTTATTTTAAAATCAAAACCCAAAGACACTTACCTTATATAATTAATTTATTCTTTTATCAATAGTTACAATCCAATTCACAATTCACAACAGAGCACTTTAAAAAGTTCATACACTTCTTCTGTCTCATTGTTTAGTCTCTCTGTTTTTTAAATTTCTTCACCGACACAGTCTTTTCCTCTTCTTCCTCCTCACTTTCTTCCCTTCTTCTTTTCTTCTTCTGTTTCTTTTTCTTCACCTGGCTGCTTTCTTCCTCTGAAGAATCCCTCTCTTCTTCTGAAGAATCCCTCTTTTCTTCTGACTCCTCTTGTTTCTTTTTTGGGCAATCTGGAGACCAATGTCCTTTTTCTTTACAATAATAACAGGTATCTTGACTTTTGTCTTTTCTAGATCCTGTTTTTCTTTTTTGACGGTCTGGACACTCTGAAGACCAATGCCCTTTCTTTTGACAGATTTAGCAAGTATCTTGACTTTTATCTTGAAAGGAAGGAGAGTAGTCCGTCGGCTGGTCTGAAGAGAATTTTCTAATGACCCCTCGCAAAGCTCTGATGAAACGTTCGATTTGGCTAGTCTCTTCCATCGTTGTACTCGGTTTGAGAGTGAAATGAATAGTGAAAGGACAAGACACACACCCTTTTATATACGCTGGTCTGCCATGACTATAAATTAGTCTGTGGTGTTTAAACTTGAGTCATTTGACCTTTTTCACTCAAGATGGAACGATCCTATTCATTCGAGAAGAAAGAAGAAGAAAGTAAGAGGCAGAAACGTGATCTATCGCCTCGTACCAGGGCTGAAGTCTTGGCACAAATTCATGCCAGTGATTTTGAACAGGACATGAGTGAACCAGAATCCGAACCCTCTAAACAAAGTTCACCACCCTTAGTCAACCCTGAAAAGTACTATTCCATTCGAGAGACGGAAAAGCGCTCCTCTAGAAAATGTAGAACCACGGCTTACAAATACTCAGTGAAGTTTAAAGATTTCAAGGCTGAAGTACCGTTAGAGAAAGCAGAAGGGTTCGTCACTGGGGTGTGGGATTCTTTGCTCACCGCACTCAAGCGACAATGTCAACCCAAAGAAGACGATCGCTTGAGACTTTCCATACAACACGACGGTTTGAAATCCCCTCTTTGGATCGAGTTTAGCAGACCCGCAGAATTGACTGCTTCCAAAGTCATGGACAAGATTCAACACGTGCAACAATCTAATGACCAGTTTGACATCACCGATGGAAAAGCCACACTGGACATGACCCACGTCTCTCCTCCTCAAGGGACCGGACAACGCAATAAGGTGTTATTGGTGAACGACCTTCGCAGCACCAAAAAGAGTATCGTCCAAATTCACAATTCTCAAGACCAGATGTGTTTAGCCCGAGCCATCGTGGTGGGACGAACCTATGCCAACAAGAACGACACGGTAGAATGGAAAAGAGACTGGGAGAACATTCGAAAATCGAACCGAGCCAAACAACGAAGTGAAGCAGAACTCCTGTTGCAACAAGCCGACCTGTCCAAAGACACACCCTGCGGCATTCCTGAAATGCAAAAATTGCAAGATGTCCTAGCTCCATTCTACACCTTGAAAGTGCACCCTCAAGAAGTGCGTGGGCCTCTGTTGTTTCGAGGCCAAGACTTTAAGGACGGAAAATACATTCATGTCTATCATCACGATGAACATTTCGATACCATTACCAGTATCACTGCATTCCTGGGATACGGTTATTACTGTGAGAAATGTGACCATGGTTATAACAATCGAGAGCAACACAAACATTGCGGATTGAAATGCTCAGGATGTTTGGCCTCTCCACTCTGTCTGAGCGAAGGACAAGAAAGAGTACATTGTCCTGCTTGTCTGCGCACGTTTGTCAGCCCTGCCTGTTACCAACAACATCTGAAGATGCAAGGATCACAGCAGAAATGTGCTTGTCAACTCCTGAGATTGTGCCCTACCTGTGGGCAAGGCCTATGTACCAATACTGTCAAGGCACACGTATGTCGAGGAAAGAAAAAATGTCACATTTGTCATCACATCGTGGACTTGGAACACCAGTGCTACGTGCAAAAATACCAACCCCCACCAGAGAAAGAGGATGGTCACAAGAAGAAGAAAGGCAATTTCATCTTTTTCGATTTCGAATGCATGCAAGAGACCGGCATTCACATTCCTAATTTCTGCGTGGTTCATCGAGCGTGCGAGAAGTGCATTCAAGAACCTATGTTCAGTCATTGCCCTCACTGCAGTAAGATTCCTGGAGGACGTGAAAAAATCTTTCGAGGGCCGAACACGCTAGCCGATTTCGCTCGATGGGTCTTAGACCCCATCGACAAGACGTGGAGCCAAGAGGACATCGAACGTTACGGAGATTGTCATCGTCATGCCACAGTGATGGCTCACAATTTCTCCGGATACGATGTACAGTTTCTTCTCAGATACTATACGGAACATGGCACCGAACGTCCTAAAGTGACTTTGAACGGAGCCAAAATCATTTTCATGCAAGTGGGACAAGTACAGTTTAAAGATTCGATGAGCTATTTGGCCATGCCTTTGCGTCGAATGCCTAAAACGTTTGGAATAACAGAAATGGCTAAAGGGTACTTTCCACACTTTTTCAATACGGAAGCCAATCAACACGCCGTTCTACCCCATTTGCCTGAGGCTCACTATTACGATCCCGACAACATGCGTACCGAACAACGAGAAGCTTTCTACGCTTGGTACCAGGCTCACGCCTCGAACCCTTTCGACTTTCAGGAAGAAATGCTAAAGTATTGTCGTTCCGACATGGACATTTTACGACGATGCTGTGGAAAATTTCGAGAACTGTTCATGGAACACGGAGGGGTCGATCCTTTGAAAGAAGCTTGCCCCATTGCCAAAGCGTGTTCCTTAGTGTATCGACGATTCATGCCTGAAAACACCGTGGCTGTCATCAGTCCTCAAACGACCCACTATGGCAAAGGTCAATACTCGGTCAAAGCCCTACGCTGGTTACATTACTTGTGCGACAAGGAAGACAAATGGATTCAGCATGCCCGAAACGGAGGAGGCGAAAAGACCATCGGAACGCATTCGGTCGATGGCTGCGACTTAGAAAACCCCAAGATCGTGTACGAGTTTAACTGTTGCTTATTTCACGGATGTCCCGTCTGTGACCCTGACCGCGACACTAAAAATCAGTTTTTACAATGGACCATGGAAGACTTGTACCAGGACACTTGTCAGCGACGCCTAAAGTTAGAACAGCAAGGATACCAAGTGGTGGAAATGTGGGAACACGAGTACGATCACCGTTTGAAAACCGATCCCGAATTTAAACGCCTCGTGGAAAGTTACTAGTTCATGGACCCCCTGAACCCGAGGGATAGTTTGTACGGAGGAAGGACCAATGCCACCTGTTTGCTGTACCAAGCCGACGAAGAGAAAGGAGAAGAAATCAAATACTTGGACGTGTGTTCACTGTATCCCTACGTGTGCAAATATTGTCGCTTTCCTGTAGGGCACCCACAATTGTTGACGGAACACATCGACCCGAAAAACATTCGACAATACGAAGGTCTGATCATGTGCAAAGTTTTGCCTCCCAAGGACTTGTACCATCCCGTCTTACCTCACCATTGCCAAGGCAAACTGATGTTTCCTTTGTGCCGTACTTGTGCCGAAACGTGCAACCAAGACCAACCTTGTCAGCACAGCCAGGAAGAACGGGCCTTGACGGGAACCTGGGTCAGCGTAGAATTGTTCAAAGCTCTGGACA